>JBBGZY010000140.1:13830000-14430000 GCA_037952925.1 Lithobates clamitans
TCCCAAGGAACACATGGACTTGTACGTGGCTGGGAGGAGGTGGCTGCGGACGTTGTTGTCCTTAGTGACCCAGAGGACTCCGGACCGAATGCCTCAGCAAACCTACGCTGCATGGCCTCCCTGATCCTGCAAAGCCTGCGTAAGGATCCTCGTATTCGTGGTATCAAGGAGAAGGACCAATACTGGCTGGCAACCCTCCTTGATCCACGTTACAAGGGTAAGGTTGCGGACCTTATCTTGCCATCGCAGAGGGAGCAGAGGATGAAACATCTTCGGGAGGCCTTGCAGAAAGGTCTGTGCAACGCGTTCCCAGAGACTGGGAGGTTACAAACTCCTGTTTCTGGACAACGTGTTGCTGAGGCTTCGGTCAGTCAAAGAAGGAGCGGTGGAGAAGGTGGCCGTCTGACCGATGCGTTCAGACAATTTTTTGGTCCACAGCCCCAAGGTATGATCGGTTCCAGCAACCATCGCCAGCGTCTGTTTTACATGGTGCAGGAATACCTAGGGGCAAGATCAGACTTGGACACCTTTCCCACCGAAAATCCTCTGGGTTACTGGGTCTTGAGGATGGATCACTGGCCAGAGCTTGCACAGTATGCAATTGAGCTACTGGCCTGTCCTGCATCCAGCGTTCTTTCGGAACGCACATTCAGTGCTGCTGGAGGCGTGGTAACCGATCACAGGGTGCGTCTGTCCACCGACTCGGTCGATCGGCTGACCTTCATAAAAATGAATCAGTCTTGGATCACCACCAGCTACCAAGCACCTGATGCAGATGTAACCGAATAATTTTTTTTGAAATCTCAGATCCCTTCAAAGACTGCCTATGCTGATGCTGAGTGACTATCCCTGAGTAATTATCCTCTTCCTCCTCAATCATCACGCTGATAGCTTGTAAGAACAGTTTTGGTTCTGGGCGCCACCACCAGTGCCTAAGGCACAATTTTTCAGCCCCTGTTTAACAGGGGCGTGTAATTACAATTTTTGATGTAATACTTTGCAGCAGGGCTCGTTCCTGCATTCCAACTAGAGTGTCTGTGAGGGGTTGCAGTGTTGTGGCACCAGCACCAGTGCCTAAGGCCCAATTTTTCTGCCCCTGTCTAACAGGGGCGTGTAATTACAATTTTTGATGCAATACTTTGCAGCAGGGCTCGTTCCTGCGTTCCAACTAGAGTGTCTGTGAGGGGTTGCAGTGTTGTGGCACCAGCACCAGTGCCTAAGGCCCAATTTTTCTGCCCCTGTCTAACAGGGGCGTGTAATTACAATTTTTGATGCAATACTTTGCAGCAGGGCTTGTTCCTGCGTTCCAACTAGAGTGTCTGTGAGGGGTTGCAGTGTTGTGGCACCAGCACCAGTGCCTAAGGCCTAATTTTTCAGCTCCTGTTCAACAGGGGCATGTAATTACAATTCTTGATCTAATATTTCACAGCAGGGCCCTGTGAGCGCTTACAGTGTTGTGGCCACAGCAACACCTAAGGCCCAAATTTCTGCTGAGTATATAGGGCAGGACCCTACTTTCAAACATCTAACTTACAAACGACTCCTACTTGCAAACGGAAGGAGACAACAGGAAGTGAGATGAAATCTACCCCTAGGAAGGGAAATTCTCTCCTGTAAGAGTTAATATGGGAAAACAATTTCTCCTTTCCACTGATGCTTTCCAATCCTTGTTCCACAAAAAAACCCAAATTTTCAAAAAACATTTTTCTTTGGGACAAAAAAGTGAGGTGAAATCTTCTGAAGAGGAGGAAAGACAGCAAAACAAATGTCACAGGGGTGATAACCCTTCCCTATGTTTTCCAAAAAGCTTAGAAAAGATTTTTTGGCTGAAGCTAAACACGTTAAAAATGTTAAAAATTACAAACAGATTCTACTTAACAACAAACCTACAGTCCCTGTCTTGTTTGCACCACCTGTATACTGCTGTTCAGAGTATATAGGGCCTGGTGGCCCCACACCTTTCCCTATTTAAATTTGGGTGCGGGGTTCCCCTTAATATCCATACAAGACCCAAAGGGCCTGGTAATGGACTGGGGGGTACCCATGCCGTTTGTCTCACTGATTTTCATCCATATTGCCATGACCCGACATGACATTAAACCCGCAAGCAGTTTTAAATGAGATTTTTTCCTTTAAAAATGACATTTGGTGCAGGGACTGTTCTAAACATGGGAAACACGCGTCACTTTACAGGCATACTATAGACACCCCCAGGTACGATATTTAAAGGAATATTTCACTTTTTTTTTTTTACTTTAAGCATCATTAAAATCACTGCTCCCGAAAAAACGTCCGTTTTTAAAAGTTTTTTTTGCATTGATACATGTCCCCTGGGGTAGGACCCGGGTCCCCAAACCCTTTTTAGGACAATACCATGCAAATTAGCCTTTAAAATGAGCACTTTTGATTTCGAACGTTCGAGTCCCATAGACGTCAATGGGGTTCTAACGTTCGTGCGAACTTTCGGTCCGTTCGCGGGTTCTGGTGCGAACCGAACCGGGGGGTGTTCGGCTCATCCCTAGTGACAACAAATCACAATAAACAAGTAATAAGAGAGAAAAGAGAAACAAAAGTCAACGTGTAGATAAGTATGTGCTTAGCACACTAGAAGTATCGGGGAGTGATAAGATCAGCTCTAGAGAGCCCCTGTGCCCCCTCAAAAGGCACCAAGTAATTCTGGTGGTATTAGCCAGAAAAATATTAGAGTTCCTGGGGTGGAAGGCCCTTGTACTTCTTATCAGGTTCTGTCTTGCTGCGACCAGGGATCCGGGACCTTGGTAGATTGTTTGGATTGAGGAATGCTAGGAGGGATATGGGGAATGAGACCCCAATTATTCAGTTGTTTCAGGGCATCTTTGGGTGTCAGAATTGGGACCAGTTGGTTTTGGAAGGTAACCAGAAGCTTTGTAGGAAAGCCCCAGCGATATGGAACCTGTTTGTCTTGCAGGACTGAAGTGACAGGAGCAAACCGTTTACGTGCCTGGACTGTGGCAGCTGAAATGTCGCCGAATATGGAAATTGCAGCATATGGGGTTGGTAATGTGCGCATGGATCTCGTAGCTCGTAACAGTCTTTCTTTAGTGTGAAAGAAATTAATTTGAGCCAAGGTGTCCCTAGGGACAGTATCCGGAAGATGTTTTGGTATCCGGTTTTCAATGCCCTCGGTTGATGATCATCTCGTGAGTGGACAGGTTGGGTACTAGCGTGCGGAAGAGTTGTTGGATATAGGACACTAGTTCTCCTGGTTTAATCGACTTTGGTATCCCCTGAACTTTAAGTTATTCAACCTAGAGCGGTCTTCGAGGTCTGCGATTTTAAGCTGCATTTGGTGAATCGCAGCTGCCTGAGCATCCTGTGTATCTATAGCCACATTATGTGCCTGAGCCACTGTGTGCAGTTGTTGTTCAATGGTGTCAGTGCGGTCCTCTAGCTTTTCTACTCTGCTCTGGATGTGATTAGGAGATATTTTTAAATCTATTTGCAGGTCAGATTGTAATGAGAGAAGCATAGACTTTGGGGTGCTCTCTGAGGCTGGAGTATTATCTGACGCTGGGAAGGCAGCTAGGGAGTTAGTGGCACTGTCTCCTGTGTATGCAGCATCAGCCCAATGCTGCTTCTTTAGAGCAGGTGATTTAGCTGGTGAGCCTGCCGGGGATTCAGCGGCTCTCTTACCTCTGTCCTGGGGTTGAGGAGAGGCAGTGGGGTCCAGCTGTTCGTGTTCCTCCATGTCCCACAGATTGTCCGGCGCTGTGTGAGACTGTGTGGGTGAGGGTGAAGCCGAACGGCTTCCCCGCTCGGCGCCATCTTGTGGAGAGGAGAGAGCCGGCTTCATGAAGTACTCGTGGAAACGGCTCAATCTCTGGTTATTAGTATTCTTTTTCTTCTTGGTCATATCCCGGAGTGTCCCAGAAGCAGTGGCCTCCAAAGCGGAGGTGAAGGCAGCTAATAATAGCTCTGTAATCACTGTTGTGCCCCGTTCTGAGGGAGAGCAGAGAATCTAGGCGGCCATCATCTGCAGCAGCCAAACCACGCGCCCGTCTCCTGTCATTTTTATGGAATGGACGGACATCGCGGGACACAGTTTTTGACAATTCCTTTATTAAAAAAAAAAAGTGTCCCGTGATGTCCATCTATCTTCAATCACAGCGAAGAAGAGAAAAAAGAAAGCAAAAAACTCTGCCTCCATGGGAGGTGTCCCACCGACTGCAGCCTTTTCGCGATAAAGGCTGTTATATAGCTGAGGGCAGGGCCCACCGATGATGTAAACGGGTGTCCCCGCCCCCTTCTGACGTCACGTGACATCACATGACGTCAGAAGGGGGCGTGGTCACCTGGTTATGTCACCGGGTGGCCCCACCCTTGACTATAAACAGCTGTCAAATCAAAAACATGGCAATCGTGAGTTTTTCCATTTCTTTTTTTTCTGGATCGTCGGATGTTGTGATGGAAGATAGATGGACATCGCAGGACACTTTTTTTTAAATAAAGAAATTGTCAAAAACTGTCTCCTGTCAGTTTTATTGTTTTTACACTTTTTTTGGTGAATAAGTAGGGGTACAATGTACCGATACTCATTCACATGGCTGGGGAAGGGGGGGGGCGGAATCTGCACAGAAGTGCATTTGTGAGGCCAGGCACTGATATTGGATAATTCAGCCAAAAGATGTTCTATCAGGTTGGGGTCAGGACTCTGTGCAGATCAGTCAGGTTCCTTCCACCCCAAACTCGCTCATGCATGTCTTTATGGACCTTGCTTTGTGCAGTGGTGTGCAGTCATGTTGGAACAGGAAGGGGCCATCCCAAAACTGTTCCAACAAAGTTGGGAGCATGAAATTGTAAAAATGTCTTGGTATGCTGATGCCTTAAGAGTTCCCTTCACTGGAACTAAGAGGCCAAGTGCAACCCCTGAAAAAACAACCCCACATCATAATCCCCCTTCCACCAAATTATTTGGAGCAGTGCACAAAGCAAGGTCCATAAAGACATGGATGAGTGAGTTTGGGGTGGAGGAACTTGATTGGCCTTCACAGAGTTCTGACCTCAACACAACAGAACACCTTGGGGATGATTTAGAGCGGAGACTGTAAGCCAGGCCTTCTCGTCTAACATCAGTGCCTGACCTCACATAGGCACTTATGGAAGAATGGTCAAACATTATCATAGACACATTCCTAAACCTCGTAGACAGCATTCCCCGAAGAGTTGAAGCTGTTATAGCTTCTAAGGGTGGGCCAAATAAATTTTGAACCCTGCGGACTAATGCCCCGTACACACAGTCGGATTTTCCGATGGAAAATGTCCGATCGGAGCGAGTTGTCGGAAATTCCGACCGTGTGTGGGCGCCATCGGACATTTTCCATCGGATTTTCCGACACACAAAGTTGGACAGCAGGAGATAAAATTTTCCGACAACAAAATCCGATCGCGTCAATTCCGACCGTGTGTGGCCTGTTCCGACGCACAAAGTGCCACGCATACTCAGAAGAAATTCCGACACGGGACAGCTCGTTCTGGTAAACTTAGTGTTCGCAATGGATACAGCACTTTCGTCACGCTGCAATGTAAAAAATGGTTTAATACAGCGCACTCTCTTCTTCTTTATAATGTGACAAGAATTAAGTAGTTTTGCTGCTCATATTCACACACACTTCTCACAAAGTTTTATTTGTGTTTTTTTAGTGGGATTCCCTCAATATATTGTTATTAGTTGTCACATCTGACAGTTTTATATTTTTTATGTTTTTTTTTTTTCTTTTTAAGCCTTTTTTTTTCTTTAATGTTTGGATTTTTTCCAAGGCTGATCTTTGTTCAATGTTATTTTTATTTTTACTCCAGAATATTTTTGTGTGTGTTTTGTGTGGCAAGTTACCCCAACACCATTGATATCTTTTATTATTTAATCTCCATGAGATTTTTTGTTGTTGGTGTCCCTTGTTCATTTCACATTGTATCTTAGAAATGTACCTGAATCCTCACAAACAAACCATCATTTTTGAAGTAAAACACATAGGAGAGTATAATTCAAAACAAAAATCCTTTATTAAGGGCTCAGAACCAAGCAAAGAGGAAGGCAACACTGGATCAACAGGAGAAATTAGTGAAGCCTGGGACCCCCACGGCAGACATCAATTCTTAAACCTCAAAATTGGTGGCCTGAGGAGTCCATATATAAGGGAGGGCAGTCTGGTCCGGGATTCACAGAGATCCGGATAGCAGCAGATGACATCAGTGTCCCCAGGCTGTGGTACCACAAGAGGCTGCATCTTTTGGCCGACCAGACTGGATCCAGGGTCCTCACTGTCTGGTCTTCCTTTCACACTTCCTTCCGGGCTGTGGCTGTGCAGTTGGATATGTGGCAGGAGAAGGAGTAGGACCTGGAGGAGGAGTAGGACCTGCAGAGGAGGAGGAGGACCATCCCAAAGCTGTGTGTGAGGTGTAAGTTGGCCCCTCACACCTTTCGCCAGAGCCTCTGATATGAGGGCCTCACACATGGCTTTTTGGCCCTCCTCCATCCTCTGCATTTTATAGGCTATGAATGCCGCAAGGTTCTCCTGCCTGGTGTGTGGTGCTCCCAGGACCTCTGTAGCCCTACAAAAAAATCTGATAGCAGCCTCCTCTAGGGTACTCCTCCTCCTGCCACTTTCTGTTTCCAGGGGGGGTGGAGGGACCTGCAGATCAGCCACCTCCTGGCTGAGACTTCCCTGTGTATGAAAAAGGGACATGGTTTTAGTTTTTGCATCATCAATCACAATCCTAAATTAGTACTCCCAACTAACATCTAGTTAACATCATTGATTGGACAAGCAGAAATATTTAGAGGAATGCTATACCTGGCTCAATCTGGGCTCCTCCACATGTGGCCTGGAAGGTCCAGGTTGGGCGTCAGAAGCCTCAGCCAGGGGGGAAGGAAGCGTGGAAGGAAGACTGGAGAGGGATGGCCTGGGTTCAGTCTGGCCTGCCAGAAAGTGCAGCCTGTCGTAGTACAACATCCTGGGGACATAGATATCATCTGCTGCTCCGGATCTCTGTGAATCAAGGACTTTATTGCGCTCCCTCAGATATGTGCTCCTCAGGCCACCAATGAAAATCTTTAAAAAAGTGATGTCTGCCGTGGGGATCACCTGCTTCACAATTTCACACAATTGCTCCAGTGCTGCCTTCCTCTTTGCTTGGTTCTTGTAATGGGGGTGTTTAATCTCCCACAGACAGGGCAGCTCCCTTAGCATCTCTATGAAGACTGAAATGAAGTCCTGATCTTTCAGTACCATATCCATGTTCACTGCAAGACACAACACAAGACAAAGCCTAATGTCACACCAAACTCTCCTAATCTTGTTACAATATAGGCCTCAATCTATAGAAGCAGTATAGGCCCAAGTTTGTCTCTTACCTTCGTTCTTACGATTGCCGCGTTCAATGCTCCTTCCTCCGCTCACAGATCAAACGTAATACGCACGCGTGTTACGCTTTATATACACTGCGCATGCGTGTAACTCCGCCCGCCCCTGACGTTCTTTCTAGTGTATTCCCCGCCCCTTTTCGTTCGGCGCAGTGGGGGAAGAGCATGATGGCGGACATACAGCAGGTGCGGGCTAATTGTAGCAACGAGGAGGAGGAGGAGGAGGAAAGGGCGGATCCAGGCACGTCCCGATCCAGAAGGAGACGTTTTAAGGCCACAAATATGTCGTTTGGGGAGATGTTGGAGATGGTAGACATCATGAGGAAGTCCGACTATGACGGAAAATATGGGCCTTACCCCAACATCCGAAAGGCCAAAATCATTGGTAAATTGGTCCGGAGTCTAGAGCAGAATTTCGGGGTACGAAGGTCTAAAGATCAGCTCAGGAAGCGGTGGTCGGACCTGAAGTTGAGAGAGCCAGAGCAGTACCGAAAGATCCGGAGAGTGCTGCAAAAAAGTAAGTAGTTGTGCTGTGTTCCTATTCTTTCTGTCTTTATTACGTTCGTTCTGCTCCATATGCTTTGATTAGTTGTAACGTTTCCAAAGGTCAACTTTAATGTTCATGGGCACATTATTCATTCGTATCAAACATTTTTCTTTCGGCCTCTAGAACACCATTGTTTAGGCCATATGCATTTTCACATATTTTTGGGGGCCTACTTGGATGCCAAATATTTGTTTGTGTAGATGGGTTTGTTACTAGAATGAAATGCAAACTAGATTGTGTGTAAGGAGAGGACACTGAGCAGCTGTTTTCACATCTGGACACTGGAGCACTAGTGTGGGACACAAGAACACCATTTTTATTAGGGGGCCACACAGGTGCTCCAGTGTATACTATGGGGGGGTCTCCATCTGTGAAGCTTGTACCAAACAGGTAAAGTATTGCAGCTTGACAAAGGGCAATAAAAAATATACATCTTGCAACTTGCCTAAAATAGACAATTGTACCCCACTTCCAAGCAATGTTTCCTATTTCTCGTTCTGCCATCAAATATCTGTGTGCTAAGTATACCATTTTTGTTTTACATAGGGAAGAAAAGACTCGGACACCCCTCATCCCAGGAGACCAGAGACCCCCCCCCTCTGGAAGAAGGGGAAATACCAACACAAGAAGAAGAGCAGGAGGAAGAAGAAGACGTGGTGGAGATTGGCACCACAACAGGTGAGTGTCTGCGACCACAGACTCAGAGATGGCTGGTGGCAGATTTTTGAGACCTTTTTTTTTGTTCTTTATCTCTTTTTAGGTGATCGTGATGTGAGGGATCCAGAACGATTTACATCTGAAAGTGCCCAGATACTGATAAGTGAGATCATGGGGTGTAATCTCCAATTGCAAAACATCCAGCAACAAATCAGTGATGTTATTAAAAAAAATAATAACATCATTGATGTTTTGGGGCGAATTTAAACCCCACAAAATCACCTGTTTTATGGTACCAAACTTTTTTCAATGTTTAGAAAAGCCAAATTTGGAGGATGCACACAGTGTGCCAACATGTGCTATCTGCCATCACAGGAGATCAATGGACGCGTTTTGGGGGGGCAACCCCTTCCTCAATTATAAAGTAGCGTTGAGGAAGGGCTTGCTCCCCCAAAACACGTCCCTTGATCCCCCCTGATGGCATATAGCACATGTGGACATTTGTAAATTGGTGTGCATCTTCCAAATTTGGCTTTTCCAGGGGTGATTTCCCCCCATCTGAACGCTATATCAAACCCAGTTCCTAAATACTGATGTCTGATATAGCCTTCAGGTTTTACCTAATGTGAACTTTGTAAGTTCAAGTTTTTTGGCTTTCTTGTTGGTTTTACACAGGCCTGTTTTATCTGAAATGGATATTTTGATTTTTCATAATGCTACTGCAAACATTGTTATACAACAAACATGTTGGTTTGTTTTAAAAACCTTTGGTAAATGCGCATGTGATTGTGCAGGTATAAAAAAGTGCCTTACTCAAGAATGTGTGGATTATTGTCTCAACACTACAACACTTTTGGGGTGATGTAATTGTTGTTTTATGCACAAATGGGGGTTATTTCCTAAGGGCAAATCCTCTTTGCACTACAAGTGCAGGTTCAGTGCAGTTGTAAGTGCACTTGAAGTGAAATGTGTTTTTGCATTTAGGAAGTACCAGCCAACACTGTTTTTTATAAGGTTACCCAATCACGACATTTTCTGCACTCAACACATTTCTGTCAGGGTGAGCTAAAACAAACACAAGCAGGAAATGTCCACCAAGAATTTCTTTTGGTTGTTTTTTATTTGAAAAAGGTGTCACATATTGTCTGGCATATTGATAGCCCCCCTACCCGCAAAGAACTCCAGGTATCGTAACCGGACATCACGGGCATTCAGGGAGGGCAAGCCAGGACGGCCGCTTTCAAGTGCCGTCATTGTTGAAGTATTTGGGATTCCGGCCTCAGGCCCAACTGAGCCAGCATAGTTGGCTGAATGTTTTCTTAGAAAATTATGGAGAACACAGCAGGCAAGTATTATATGGTTCAGTTTATACTCCGCCATATGGATGGGTGTCATAAATAATCGGAACCGGCTGGCCAGGATTCCAAATGTGTTCTCCACCACTCTTCGGGCTCTGGCCAGCCGGTAATTAAAAACCCTCTGTTCCGGGGTGAGGGCTTGCCTCATGCAGGTATCCTGCCTGCTGATATAGGGGGTCAGCGAAGCCAACAAACGGTGAAATACGGGGTCCGTCATCCTGAGAAAGTTCCTGAAATCATCAGGATTATTCTCACGGATCTCACGGAGCAAAGGCATATGACAGAACTGGTCATGCTGAAGCAACCAATTCTTGGTCCATGAACTGCTCCCCACCCTGTTCATGGACTGGACTTGTGTCAAGGTCAGGACCCCAACACCAAGCCCCCACACAGCACGAACTCTACGAGTAGTAAGCATATGAAACATGGCTAGAAAACGGTCGGCTGCTCAGAACGAAGTAACAGAACGCACTGAAGAACAGCAAGGCCTGTGAAGAGCGACCTGAAAAACAGCAACGAGCGGACAAGATCGCACAGAAAACTCCAATACGAACTGACTGCACGCACTGAAGAGCAGATACAAACCCACAAGCACAAACTGAACGGCAGAAAACGATCTGAAAGCCACGAGTCTGAAAAAGCGCGAATCGTCTCTCACCAAACTTTTACTAACACGAGATTAGCAAAAGGAGCCCAAAGGGTGCCTCGCTTGGTTCTGAACTGGCCTTTTCTAGTCTCGTCGTACGTGCTTGATGTCACCGCGTTCTTGGTGATCAGAAATTCCGACAACTTTGTGCGACCGTGTGTAGGCAAAACAAGTTTGAGCCAACATCTGTCGGAAAAATCCTGGGATTTTGTTGTCGGAATGTCCGAACAAAGTCCGACCGTGTGTACGGGGCATAAGACTGGGATTCCATTACAGGTAATGTGCGTATAAAGGCAGGTGTCCCAATGCTTCAGACAATATATTATATATTGCTTGTGACGCTGAGCATGGCTATGGTCTTAGGGCTGGTTCACACCACAGAGATGCAGACAAAATGTGTGAGGCTGCCCTCTGGTTAAATGGGTAGCAATTCCATCTAGCAGCACTGGGGTTGCTGGTTCAATTCCCCAACATCCTAATGCTTGTGTTCAAGTTTATATGTACTCCCTGTGTGGGTTTCCCACCATTATCCAAAGACATGTTGGTATTCTATTCGTCTCATGTCGAAACAGTCTCTAATGTAAGAAAGTATTATGTGTTCCTGCTCATCAGGTGCAATCACTTTAGACATACATGAAAAGACAGATTGAAAGATACTGGTGGGCGTGTGTCAGTGTGCTGGACACTGTTGGACAGGTTTTTTGCTGTGATTTGTGGGGGAGAAGGAATGATATTGTACATATTGACAAACGCCCAACTAGGGCTGTTTGCTGAATTTCTTGTGCATTTTTTCCATGAAAAGTAGATTTATGTGGTCATGCTCTCAATTTTGTGTGTGTATTGTTCCTGTCTGACCATGCAAACATGGTTTGGGAGCATCTGTTGACCTTCTACTCTTTGATCTCATTGCTCAATCATGTACACAGAAATGCAGCTTCCAACAGAACATGGTCACCTATGTATGTGTGTGGATTGTGGGCTGGTGGTGGGTGTTAAATATTGAATATATGCCTTTTTAATAATATGATGGAATGCTTTGTAAGAATAATGACTGTTAAGTATGTTTCTATAATCTTGCAGATAAAAAATGATGTGGGCTGGTGGATGAGTTGTAGTATGAAATGTTACCCGTTATACCCTGAAAATAAAGCTGTGTCCACTCTAAGGTTTAGACAAATTTTAGATTGTAAACTCCTATGAGCAGGGCCCTTAAAACACAATTGCTAACTGTTTTGCTAAATGTAGCACCATGTATCCTGTAGAATATTTTTTTTAAGCTAGTAAATGAATGTACATAATTTTTGTTTCTGCTGGCAAAAAAAAAGTACGTTATTGAGCTTGTTTGTTGTGGTGTTTTTTTTTTCTCTTCTCTCTTTTCTTTAGTTTTTTTAACCACTTCAGCCCCGGAAGGATTTACCCCCTTCCTAACCAGAGCACTTTTTACAATTTGGCACTGCGTCGCTTTAACTGCTAATTGCGCGGTCATGCAATGCTGTACCCAAACAAAATTTGCGTCCTTTTCTTCCCACAAATAGAGCTTTCTTTTGATGGTATTTGATCACCTCTGCAGTTTTTATTTTTTGTACTATAAATGGAAAAAGACAGAAAATTATGAAAAAAAATGATGTTTTCTTTACTTTTTGTTTCTTTTTGTTTCTTTACTTTTTGTTATAAAAAAATCCAATAAACTCAATTTTAGTCATACATTTAGGCCAAAATGTATTCGGCCACACGTCTTTGGTAAAAAAAATGTCAATAAGCGTATATTTATTGGTTTGTGCAAAAGTCATAGCGTCTACAAACTAGGGTACATTTTCTGGAATTTACACAGCTTTTAGTTTATGACTGCCTATGTCATTTCTTGAGGTACTAAAATGGCAGGGCAGTACAAACCCCCCCCAAATGACCCCATTTTGGAAAGTAGAGTATGGGGATACCACATGTGTGGGTCTTTCTTGGAGCCTAGCCATGTACGGGGCTCCGAAAACCAAGCACCGCCTTCAGGATTCCTAAGGGCATAAATTTTTGATTTCACTCCTCACTACCTATCACAGTTTTGAAGGCCATAAAGTGCCCAGATGGCACAAACCCCCCCCCCAAATGACCCCATTTTGGAAAGTAGACACCCCAAGCTATTTGCTGAGAGGCATGTTGAGTCCATGGAATATTTTAGATTTTGACACAAGTTGCGGGAAAATTACAAACTTTTTTTTTTTTGCACAAAGTTGTCACTAAATGATATATTGCTCAATCATGCCATGGGCATATGTGGAATAACACCCTAAAATACATTCTGATGGTTCTCCTGAGTACAGGGATACCACATGTGTGGGACTTTTTGTTAGTCTAGCTGCATACGGGGCCCCAAAAACCAATCACCTCCTTCAGGATTTCAGGGCGTAAATTTTTGATTCACTCCTCACTACCTATCACAGTTTCGAAGGCCATAAAATGCCAAGTTAGCACAAACTCCCCCCCAAATGACCCAATTTTGGAAAGTAGACACCCAAAGCTATTTACTGAGAGGCATGGTGAGTATTTTGCAGCTCTAATTTGTATTTGAAAATGAAGAAAGACAAGAAAAAACATTTTTTTTTTCTTTTTTCAATTTTCAAAACTTTGTGACAAAAAGTGAGGTCTGCAAAATACTCACTATACCTCTCAGCACATAGCTTGGGGTGTCTACTTTCCAAAATAGGGTAATTTGGGGGGGGGGGGGGTTGTGCCACCTGGGCATTCCATGGCCTCTGAAACTGTGATAGGCAGTGAAGAGTGAAATCAAAAATTTACGCCCTTAGAAAGCCTGAAGGCGGTGCTTGGTTTTCGGGGTCCCGTACCCATCTAGGCTGCCAAAAAGTCTCACACATGTGGTATCCCTGTACTCAGGAGAAGCAACAGAATGTATTTTGGGGTGTAATTTCACATATTCCCATGGCATGTTTGAACAATATATCATTTATGACAACTTTGTGCAAAAAAAAAAATGTGTCTTTTTCCCGCAACTAGTGTCACAATATAAAATATTCCATGGACTCGACATGCCTCTCAGCAAATAACTTGGGGTGTCTACTTTCCTACATTTAGAAGCTTATGTCACATATCACCCACTCTTCTAACCACTTGAAGACAAAGCCCTTTTTGACACTTTTTGTTTACATGAAAAAATTATTTTTTTTTGCAAAAAAATTACTTTGAACCCCCAAACATTATATATTTTTTAAAGCAAATGCCCTACAGATTAAAATGGTGGGTGTTTCATTTTTTTTTCACACAGTATTTGCGCAGCGATTTTTCAAATGAATTTTTTTGGGAAAAAACACACTTTTTTAAATTTTAATGCACTAAAACACACTATATTGCTCAAATGTTTGATGAAATAAAAAAGATGATCTTAGGTTGAGTACATGGATACCAAACAGGGATGAGCCAAACACCCCCCGGTTCGGTTTGCACCAGAACCTGCGGACGGACCGAAAATTCGCATGAAGGTTAGAACCCCATTGACGTCTATGGGACTCAAACGTTTGAAATCAAAAGTGCTAATTTTAAAGGCTAATTTGCATGGTATTGTCCTAAAAAGGGTTTGGGGACCCGGGTCCTGCCCCAGGGGACATGTATCAATGCAAAAAAAAGTTTTAAAAACGGCCGTTTTTTCGAGAGCAGTGATTTTAATGATGCTTAAAGTAAAAAAAAAAAAAGTGAAATATTCCTTTAAGTATGGTACCTGGGGGGTGTCTATAGTATGCCTGTAAAGTGGCGCGTGTTTCCCTTGCTTAGAACAGTCCCTGCACAAAATGACATTTTTAAAGGATTAAAAGTCATTTAAAACTGCTTGCGGCTTTAATGTAATGTTGGGTCCTGGCAATATGGATGGAAATCAGTGAGATAAACGGCATAGGTACCCCCCAGTCCATTACCAGGCCCTTTGGGTCTTGTATGGATATTAAGGGGAACCCCGCACCCAAATTAAAAAAGGAAACAGCAGTATACAGGCTCTGTACTCTGAACAGCAGTATACAGGCTGTGCAAACATGACAGGGACTGTAGGTTTGTTGTTAAGTAGAATCTGTTTGTAATTTTGAACTGGAACATTTTTAACGTGTTTAGCTCCAGCCAAAAAATCTATTTTAAGCTTTTTGGAAAACATAGGGACATTTGTTTGGCTGTCTGTGCACCTCTTCAGAAGATTTCACCTCACTTTTTGTCCCAATGACAAATGTTTTTTGAAAATTTGGAGTTTTTTGTGAAACAAGGATTGGTGATAAAGCATCAGTGGAAAGGAGAAATGTTTTTCCCATATTAACTCTTACAGGAGAGAATTTCCCTTCCTAGGGGTAGATTTCATCTCACTTCCTGTTGTCTCCTTTCGTTTGCAAGTAGGAGTCGTTTGTAAGTTGGATGTTTGAAAGTAGGGGCCTGCCCTATATACTCAGCAGAAATTTGGGCCTTAGGTGTTGTTGTGGCCACAACACTGTAAGCCCTCACAGGGCCCTGCTGTGAAATATTAGATCAAGAATTGTAATTACATGCCCCTGTTGAACAGGGGCAGAAAAATTGGGCCTTTGGTGGTGGTGGTGGTGGTGCTGGTGCCACAACACTGTAAGTCCTCACAGTTACTCTTGGTGGGCGCAGAAACGGGCCCTGCTGTGAAATATTAGAACAAGAATTGTAATTACATGCCCCTTTTGAACCGGGGCTGAAAAATTGGGCCTTAGGCACTGGTGCTGGTGCCACAACACCGCAACCCCTCACAGATTCTCTAGTTGGAACGCAGAAACGAACCCTGCTGCAAAGTATTGCATCAAAATCTGTAATTACACGCCCCTGTTGAACAGGGGCTGAAAAATTGGGCCTTAGGCACTGGTGCTGGTGCCACAACACTGCAACCCCTCACAGATACTCTAGTTGGCACACAGGAACGAGCCCTGCTGCAAAGTATTGCATCAAAAATTGTAATTACACGCCCCTGTTAAACAGGGGCTGAAAAATTGGGCCTTAGGCACTGGTGGCGGCGCCCAGAACCAAAAATGTTCTTACAAGCTATCAGCGTGATCATTGAGGAGGAAGAGGATAATTACTCAGGATAGTCACTCAGCACGAGCATAGCAGTCTTTGAAGGGATCTGAGATTTCAAAAAAAATTATTCGGTTACATCAGCATCAGGTGCTTGGTAGCTGGTGGTGATCCAAGACTGATTCATTTTTATGAATGTCAGTCGATCGACCGAGTCGGTGGACAGACGCACCCAGTGATCAGTTACAAAGCCTCCAGCAGCACTGAATGTGCGTTCCGAAAGAACGCTGGATGCAGGACAGGCCAATAGCTCAATTGCATACTGTGCAAGCTCTGGCCAGTGATCCATCCTCAAAACTCAGTAACCCAGAGGATTTTAGGTGGGAAAGGTGTCTAAGTCAGATCTTGCCCCTAGGTATTCCTGCACCATGTAAAACAGACGATGGCGATGGTTGCTGGAACCGATCCTACCTTGGTGCTGCGGACTAAAAAATTGTCTGAACGCATCGGTCAGATGGCCACCTTCTCCACCGCTCCTTCTTTGACTGACCGAAGCCTCAGCAACACGTTGTCCAGAAACAGGAGTTTGCAACCTCCCAGTCTCTGGGAACGCGTTGCACAGACCTTTCTGCAAGGCCTCCCGAAGATGTTTCATCCTCTGCTCCCTCTGCGACGGCAAGATAAGGTCCACAACCTTACCCTTGTAACGTGGATCAAGGAGGGTTGCCAGCCAGTATTGGTCCTTCTCCTTGATACCACGAATACGAGGATCCTTACGCAGGCTTTGCAGGATCAGGGAGGCCATGCAGCGTAGGTTTGCTGAGGCATTCGGTCTGGAGTCCTCTGGGTCACTAAGGACGACATGGTCAGCAGCCACCTCCTCCCAGCCACGTACAAGTCCATGTGTTTCTTGGGACTGATCCCTTAAAGACTGCTGCTGATGCTGAGTGCCAGGCTCCACTTCCATACTGACACAATTCTCCTCCTCCTCCTCCTCCTCTTCCTGTGTGATCGGCGGGCACGCAGGAACACTGTCTGGATAAAGGGGGCCTTGGGAGCTAAGGAAGTCCTCCTCTTCTTGCCTCTGTTCTGCCTCAAGTACCCTGTCCATTATTCCACACAGCGTGTGCTCCAACAGGTGGACAAGGGGGACAGTGGGACAGTGACAGTGTCACTGATGCATGCACTGTCACTGCTCACCATCCTCGTGGCCTCCTCAAATGGTGACAGGACAGTGCATGCATCCCTGATCATGGCCCACTGGCGTGGGGGAAAAAACCAAGCTCCCCTGACCCTGTCCTGGTGCCATAGTCGCACAGGTACTCATTGATGGCCCTCTGCTGCGTGTGCATCTGCAGCATGGCCAATGTTGACTTCCACCTGGTGGGCATGCCACAGATTAGGCGGTTCTTGGGCAGGTTAACCTCCTTTTGGAGGTCTGCCAGCCAAGCACTGGCATTATATGACCGGCAGATATGCACACAGACTTTCCTGGCCTGCCTCAGGACATCCTGCCCAAGAACCGCTGCACCACCAAGTTAAGGATATAAGCTAAACAGGGCACATGGGTCATTTGTCCCTGTCGGAGGGCAGAGAGGAGGTTGGTGCCATTGTCGCAAACCACCATTCCTGCCTTAAGTTGGCATGGCGTCAACCACCTCTGAACCTGCCCCTGCAGAGCTGACAGAACCTCTGCCCCAGTGTGGCTCCTGTCCCCCAAGCACACCAGCTCAAGCACCGCATGGCATCTTTTGGCCTGCATACTTGCGTAGCCCCTTGAACGGCTATGGAGCACCGCTGGTTCCGAGGACCAAGCACAGGAAGAGGCCATGGAAGAAGAAGAAGAGGTGGGCGTGGAGGAGAGAGTTGTGTCACAATCATTAGTAGTGGCATTTTGGAGGCGTGATGGTGGAACAACCTCCAACACTACTGCACCTTGTCCTGCATCCTTCCCAGCTGCCAGCAGAGTCACCCAATGCATGGTGAAACTTAGGTAACCTTCCTATCCATGCCTGCTGGACCATGAGTCAGCGGTAATATGCACCTTACCACTGACCGCCCTGTCCAGCGAGGCCAAGACATTGCCTTCCACATGCCGGTAGAGAGCCGGAATCGCCTTCCATGAGAAAAAGTGGCGTTTGGGTACCTGCCACTGAGGAACCGCACATTCCACAAACTCACGGAAAGGGGCAGAGTCTACCAACTGAAAAGGCAGCAGTTGAAGTGCTAGCAATTTTGCCAAGCTAGCATTCAACCGCTGGGCATGTGGATGGCTGGGAGCGAACTTCTTTCGGCGGTGCAGCAGCTGGGTCAGGGAAATTTGCCTGGTACAATCTGACGTCGGTGTACCGAAAGCCGATTGCCCACAAGTACTTGGCTGTGACACACCTAATTCTACATATTCATTCCTCTCAGTGCAGGTCTCAGAGAGGACTGAAGGTATAGTGGGGTTGGAGATCTCAGCTGATGAGGAGCAAGGAGAGGTCCTCTTTGTTCTTTGGTGTGGGTCTTTTAGATACGCTTGCCAACGAACTGCATGGCAGGTCAACATATGTCTGGTCAAGCATGTGGTGCCCAAGCGGGAGATGTTTTGGCCACGCGAGATACACTTGAGACATATGTTGCAAATAGCAGCGGTGCGATCTGATGC
This sequence comes from Lithobates clamitans, assembly GCA_037952925.1. Classification (NCBI taxonomy): domain Eukaryota; kingdom Metazoa; phylum Chordata; class Amphibia; order Anura; family Ranidae; genus Lithobates; species Lithobates clamitans. The sequence continues at coordinate 13,848,271 of JBBGZY010000140.1, forward strand.
ACTCTTCTCAAAAAAGGCCCACACCAAAGAACTTTTGGAATAACGCGCAGAGACAGCAACGCCCTGCACATGCGGAGCTTTAGGGTGTGATGCAGTCAGTGTGCTGCCCCTAGGCTAGCCCCTGGAGGGCATCCTGCCTCGTTGGTGATGTGCCTCCTCCTCGTCTCTCCTATCAGGCACCCACGTTGAGTCAGTGACCTCATCATCCCCTCCCTCCTCATCACTGGAGCAAACCTGGCAGTATGCTGCAGCAGGGGAAGCATGACTGCCAGATTGCTGTCCTTCTTGGGCACCCCCTCTGTCTGTGCTCATGTTACTGCCTTTATCTAGCTCAGTATCATCATCAGAGCCTTCTAAACGTTGGGCATCCTCCTGGAGCATGTACCCAACACTGTGGTCAAACAGTTAGAGGGACTCCTCAGGAGGACATGCTGGGGCTAGGGAAGGAGTCACTGATGCCATTGAGCCGAGGGAAGAGGCCGCGTTGGCAGCTGCTTTGCCAGACAAAGTAACCTGAGCATGGGTGAGAGAGGATGAGGAGGATGAGGACGGCTTGGTCATCCACTCGACCAAGTCTTCCGCATGTTGCAGCTCAACACAGCCAGCTGCCGATAAAAAGACCAAGCATGTCCCACGGCCCCGTGCTGATGAGGATGCACCGTCTCCACGACCAGCACTGTTGCCTCTAGACACAGAGCCTGCTTGCCCTCTTTTATTGGTTTGTGACTGTCTGCCTCTCCTTGTTGGCCTTCCAGACATACTAATGGCCTGTAGCTGCACTAAGCTGGGATATATATATATATATATATATATATATATATATATATATATATATATACTGATACTGCAGCTAGCAAAATCAACTGTCTGCCTGTAGTATGAGAACACCACCAACCTTCTACAGGTAGCTTTAGCTGAACACTGTGCAGAGCTCGCAAAAAACGAACTTGTAGCTTATTTAGCTGCCTGCGGTAGTGATAGGATCATTAAAACACCACCAACCTTCTACAGGTAGCTTTAGCTGAACACTGTGCAGAGCTCGCAAAAAACTAAATTGTAGCTTATTTAGCTGCCTGCAGTAGTGATAGGATCAGGAAAACACCACCAACCTTCTACAGGTAGCTTTAGGTGAACACTGTGCAGAGCTCGCAAAAAATAACTGACAACTTATTTAGCTGCCTGCAAGTGGTGATAGGATCAGGAAAACACCACCAACCTTCTACAGGTAGCTTTAAGTGAACACTGTGCAGAGCTCGCAAAAAATAACTGACACTCTCAGCAGTTCGCATATGGCAGTGTGAACTGCCTGCGAGTTGTATACCATGCTGGAACCCGCACTGGATTTGCAGGGTTCCTGCATCGCTCCAGTGTGAACTGGCCCTGACCCTAGGTTCACATCTATGGATTTTTAGTGCATTTTGCAATTTGCAGAAACACTCTACAGTCCATTTAACATGGTTTCCTATGGTACTAGTTCACATCTATGCGTTTTGCAAGCAGTGCATTTTTGGAAATGATCGGAGGCTTTTTTCACGCGATTTGGCGGGTAATAGATTTCAATGGAACTGCACCAGAAATGCATCTGTTGCATTTTTAATGCGATTTTTGATGTGTTTTGAGATTCTTATTTTATCACTGTATATAGCTGGTTTCTAACTGAGGGGCTGGGAAGACAGCCGCCACGTCCTTAACAACCAATGAGTCATCAGCTGTCAGCGGCTTTTCCACTGAAAGTAAAAAAAAAATTCCAGCCAAAAAAACTGCATTTGGTCCCCCCCAGATCTACGCCAGGCTCTTCAGGTCTAGTATGCATCTGGAGGGGAACCCCCACATCAAAAGTAAAAAAAAATGGTGCGGGAGTCCCCCCCAAAATCCATAAAAAGAGGGGGGACAATAGAGTGCCCCCCCTCCTGAACCATACCAGGCCACATGCCTTCAACATGGGGAGGGTGCTTTGGGGTCCCCCCCAAAACACCTTGCCCCCATGTTGATGGGGACAAGGGCCTCATCCCCACAACCATTGCCCGTGGTTGTTGGGGTCTGCGGGCGGGGGCTTATCGGAATCTGGAAGCCCCCTTTTACAAGGGGGCCCCCAGATCCTGTCCCCCCCTTTAACAAGAGGGCCCCCAGATCCTGGCCCCCCATGTGAATGGGTAATGGGTACATTGTACCTCTACCCATTCACCAAAAAAAGCAGTGAAATTAGATAAAAAACGATAGCCAGTTTTTGACAATTCCTTTATTGTAAAATAGCTCTGAGTGGTCTTTTCCCCCAAGCCGTGTTTCCCACTGTCATCTTTTCCTTGTGCTGTCTCTCAGGCCGCCATCTTCTGTCGCTGTCTTCTGTCACTGTTTCTCCCACCACCGCCTACTTTGCTGTTCTTCCTTGCCCCTGTGTTCTTCCTCGCAGCTGTCTTTCTCTGTTGTGTTGTCACCCGCTGTCTGGCATCTCTTACAAAGCCATGGGGTGTGACCATATGTTGACGTCACACAAAAAGCCCGCCACCTTTATTTTCTGTTTTAGTTTTACACCTGCAGGGGTGCAAGTATCTGGTGAGTGGGGAACTGAAGGGGAGTACGGAAGTCAATTGAATGATTGCACACCTGCGGCTAAACCCAGGCACGAGTCACTTTGGACAAGCACAAGTCACTTGAAATTTTGTTGGTTTTGCACTACTTGAGATTGAACTTAATTGTTGATTTTTATATTTTATAACTTTTCTATTTTTTTGACACTTTTTTCACTGGACTTTTGTTCATTTCAAATTTTTAATGATAACCAAAAATTATTTATGATAATCAATTTTTCATTGATTTATCATATAGGAATTTGCACAAGCATCATATACTGTTTAAGATGAATTATTAAGGATAAAATGTGGTGTTCTAGATAGTCTGAAGAGATCACCACTACTTTTTGCACTTTTTGCACAATTAATTTTAGGTCTGGATGTTTGCTAAATGGTTGTAAAAAGAGCAACAACAGAGCAACAATAGTACACCACCCAATATAGGTCACAAGGTGAGCACTCCCCCTATGACATTTATCTCACTACTGAGGGATTACCCATTACCCATTTGAGAAGAGTGACCCATTGGGGAATCACCCTTCAGGTGACGGGAACAACTACCACCCATTCATTGCATATTCACCTGGGAGGAGTGATTCACTGTAGAGAATCACTCTTCAGGTGATGAAAAGCCACCTGTAGCAATTATAAACTACTTATTGCATACTCACCTAGAAGGAGTGATTCACTGAGGATCACTCTTCAGGTGACGGGCAACGCCACCCACCCCTACACATACACAATCTTTAATAGCGGAGCTTTAAACCAAAGCATTCCAGGGGAGTCAGCAGCCTATCTTAGACCTAAGCGGAATACAACAAATTATACAGTGGGGATGGAATGTATTCAGATCCCCTTAAATGTTTCACTCTTTGTTATATTGCAGCCATTTGCTAAAATTATTTAAGTTCATTTTTGTCCTCATTAATGTACACATAGCACCCCATATTGACAGAAAAACACAGAATTGTTGACATGTTTGCAGATTTATTAAAAAAGAAAAACTGAAATATCACATGGTCCTAAGTATTCAGACCCTTTGCTCAGTATTTAGTAGAAGCACCCTTTTGATCTAATACAGCCATGAAACTTTTTGGGAAAGATGCAACAAGTTTTTCACACCTGGATTTGGGGATGCTCTGCCATTCCTCCTTGCAGATCCTCTCCATTTTTGTCAGGTTGGATGGTAAATGTTGGTGGACAGTCATTTTTAGGTCCCTCGAGAGATGCTCAATTGGGTTTAAGTCAGGGCTCTGGCTGGGCCATTCAAGAACAGTCACGGAGTTGTTGTGAAGCCACTCCTTCGTTATTTTAACTGTGCGCTTAGGGTCATTGTCTTGTTGGAAGGTAAACCTTCAGCCCAGTCTGAGGTCCTGAGCACTCTGGAGAAGGTTTTCATCCAGGATATCCCTGTACTTGGCCGCATAATCTTTCCCTCGATTGCAACCAGTCGTCCTGTCCCTGCAGCTGAAAAACACCCCCACAGCATGATGCTGCCACCACCATGCTTCACTGTTGGAACTGTATTGGCAGGTGATGAGCAGTGCCTGGTTTTCTCCACACATACCACTTAGAATTAAGGCCAAAAAGTTCTATCTTGGTATCATCAGACCAGAGAATCCTATTTCTCACCATCTTGGAGTCCTTCAGGTGTTTTTTTTAGCAAACTCCATGCGGGCTTTCATGTGTCTAGCACTGAGGATAGGCTTCCATCGGGCCACTCTGCCATAAAGACCCGACTGGTGGAGGGCTGCAGTGATGGTTGACTTTCTACAACTTTCACCCATCTCCCAGCTGCATCTCTGGAGCTCAGCCACAGTGATCTTTGAGTTCTTCTTTACCTCTCTCACCAAGACTCTTCTCCCCTGATAGCTCAGTTTGGCCAGACGACCAGCTCTAGGAAGAGTTCTGGTTGTCCCAAACGTCTTCCATTTAAGGATTATGGAGTCCACTGTGCTCTTAGGAACCTTAAGTGCAGCAGAAATTTTTTTGTAACCTTGGCCAGATTTGTGCCTTGCCACAATTCTGTCTCTGAGCTCTTCTGGCAGTTCCTTTGACCTCATGATTCTCATTTGTTCTGACATCCACTGTGAGTTGTAAGGTCTTATATAGACAGGCGTGTGGCTTTCCTAATCAAGTCCAATCAGTATAATCAAACACAGCTGGACTCAAATGAAGGTGTAGAACCATCTCAAGGATGATCAAAAGAAATGGACAGCACCTGAGCTAAATATATGTGTTAAAGCAAAGGGTCTGAATGCTTAGTATCAAGTGATATTTCAGTTTTTCTTTTTTAACCACTTGACAACTGGGGACTTAAACCCTCCTCCTGCCCAGACCAATTTTCAGCTTTTCAGCTGTCGCACTTTGAATGACAATTACTCAGTCATGTAATACTGTACCCAAATTAATTTTTTGTCCTTTTTTTCATACAAATAGAGCTTTCTTTTGGTGGTATTTGATCACCTCTGTTTTTTTATTTTTTGCGCTATAAATGAAAAAAGACCAAAAATGTTGAAAAAAAAAAGCATTTTTCTTAGTTTATGTGATAAAATTTTGCAAATTTCAATTTTTCTTCCAAAATTTTGGCCACAATTTATACTGCTCCATATCTTTGGTAAAAATAACCCGAAATTGAGGATATTATTTGGTCTGTGTGAAAGTTAGAGAGTCTACAAGCTGTGGTGCAAATCATAAAAAATTAATCACACCTGATGTACTGACAGTCTATCTCATTTCTTGCGACCCGAACAAGCCAGGAAGGTACAAATACCCCCAAAATGACTCCTTTTTTGAAAGTAGACATTCCAATGTATTTAGTAAGATGCATTGTGAGGTTTTTGATGTTGTCATTTTTTTCCCACAATTCTTTGCAAAATGAAGATTTTTATTTATTTTTATTTTTTTCCGTTTAAAGTTTTATTGAAATGAATAACATAGAATCACACTGTACAATGCAAAATTTTTTGCAGATGCAACTGCGTACTTTTCACTTAAACAATTTATTCCAGTAAGTTATATCTAACATGGGAAAATCCGTAGGCTTTAGGCTTTGGATACTCCAAGATATCAGTGTATTCCCATTTAAACTTTATTTTAACAGTAAATGCTGTATCAACCTATAAAAACTATGTAGTTTAAAGAGTATGAATAGCTTAGTGTTAGCTTTGAACATGTATTATTGACATTGTATATTAATGGCTTATTTTAAGTGTTCCAAAGCAGGTTTTCTTGTAACTTGGTGAGAAGTACAAGTAGAATAAAGATAGTCCAGTGAGAGAAATGAAGGTAGAAGATCAGGATAAAGAAGAGGGGGAGGCAACACCCACTCAGAGTTGCAATGCCCTTTCTTTTGTGGATTAATTGGGAAAATCTTGTGAGTATTTAAACATCAGCCACGGTTGCCACGTTTTGTGGAATCCTTCAACATTGCCTTTCTCTTGGGCCAATGTATCCTCCGTTTCATAAATTTCTCCGATTTTAGTCACCCAAGCGCCCACAGATGGAGTCAAGGTCGATTTCCAATGCATGGGTATTAGAGCTTTGGCTGCATTAAGAAGATGTTTCGTTAATGAGTGTTTGTAACGCTTGAGAGAAAAATTGGACACGTGTAAAAGGCAGCATGCTGAAGTTAGTTCAATTTTAGTCTCAGTGATTTTTTTTATCAGGGTGCGTACTTCCTTCCAAAAGGGTTCAATTTTAGAGCAGTACCACCAGACATGAGCTAGTGAGCCCTTCTCTAAGAGACATCTCCAGCACACATCCGAATTTTGTGAGTTGCACTTATGTAGTTTGTCAGGTGAGTTGTACCAGTGTGTCAGTAATTTGTAGTTTGTCTCCTGCATTTTTGTACTGATAGAGCATTTGTGCGCTAATATACAAGCATACCTCCATTGTTTGTCCGTTATCTCCATATCGAGCTTCTCCGACCACCTCCTCCTGTGTCCACTCGCTCCCATCTCTCTCATGCTACTTAACCATGAGTAGGCGGCTGAGGTAGCCTTATCAAGTGGGTTCCCGTCACGGCATACCGATTCCAAAGCTGTCAAGGGTCTATGTAATTGTTGAGGGTTCTTAAATTTGCCAAGGAAACTTCTTATCTGGAAATAGGTCCATCGTTTCATATGAGGCAGGTTTTTTTCTATCTTAAGGGTAGACCAATCTCTGAATTTGTCTTCTGTGTAACAATCCCCTGCCAGCAAAGGGACGTCATGAGGTGATGTTTTGAGTGTCGAATTGTGCATACCTGGTATGAAGTCAAGATTGTCTGTCACTGGAGTCAGGGGACTAGGGAAGGTAGTAAGCTCTCCCTGTTTGGCCAATGTGTTAATGATTTTCAATGTCGTGCCAGTGAGCGGATGTGTGCGAATGTTGTGAGGGTAGCTACTTCTGTTTGCCCTAGGTGAGTACTTAAGTGTAAGAGTAGCTATAGCTGACTCTAGGGTGACTCAGTCTTTTACTGAATCGTGGCAGTGCCAGTCAATTACTCTGGCTATATGTGAGGCATAATAGTAATGTTGAAAATTTGGAAAATTAATTCCTCCTAGGTCTTTGGGTTTGGCCAGAGTAGTTAATTTGATTCTGGGTTTTTTGTGTTGCCAGAGAAACCTTGTGACTATCGAGTTGAGGTCTTTGAAAAATTTCTGCGGTATCTCAATCGGCAATGAGCGGGTTAAATACAGAAATTTGGGTAGAATAACCATTTTTACTATTGCCGCTCTACCAAACCATGAGAAGAACCTCTCATTCCAACTATTGAGGTCATCTTTACACATTTTAAGGAAGGGCACAAAATTTCTCTCTAAGGCAGATTGTATATTTGGCGTGAGCCATATCCCTAAGTATTAATCTTATCCCACCTAAATGCGGAGTTGGCTTGTGTCAAGGCGAGCAGCCTATCTGGCAGAGAAATGTTTAGCGCTTCCGACTTTGTGTAGTTGATTTTTAAGTTGGAGACAAATCCATAGTGTGCAAACTCTTGTAACAGGTTGGGCAGTGTTATGGTCGGGTCCGTTAAGAAGAATAATAGATCGTCCGCATACGCTGCTATCTTATATTCTCTGTCTGTGATCTGGAAGCCCTGAATTGCGGCATTATATTGAACTGATCTGATGAAGGGTTCCAAAGTAAGGATAAATAGAAGGGCTGACAAGGGACAGCCCTGTCTAGTCCCATTCTTTATGTGTACTTTTCCAAAAGGATGCCATTAATTTTTAGTTCTGGGGATGGGTTTTGCTAAAGTGCAGTGATCCAGGCCAACATATGCGGGCCTAGGCCCACTCTTCTACATACTGCCATCATAAAATCCCATGCCACACGATCAAAGGCCTTCTCCGCATCTGTCGAGAGGAGAAAACCCTTGATCTTTCGCTGCCTTGCCGCATGAGTCAGTAAGACTGCCTTAGTTACGTTATCTTTGGCCTCTCTGTTTGGCATAAAGCCCACCTGTTCTAGACCAATTAAATTTGCGAGCAACGGTCCCAGCCTCATTGCTAAAATCTTTGCAAATAATTTGACATCTAGGTTCAGCAAAGATATGGGGCGGTAGCTAGCACAATCCTCAGGGTCTTTGCCAGCTTTTGATATAACCGTGATATGTGCTGAAAGTAAGCCCAGGGTTACCTTTCTCGGCGTGGACAGCGAGTTGAGGGCATCTCTCAGGAGATCAGTTAAGATATCCAGAAAGGACTTATAGTAGGTGGCCGAGTACCCATCTGGCCCCGGACTTTTGCCTGCCTTGAGTCATTTAATGGCCTGTTTAATTTCAGCTGATGAGATTGGGGTTTCTAATAGTTCTATGTCTAATTTTGGCAGAACTGGAAGTCCGCTTCTTGTTATGTAATCCTGTATGATTTGTGCTCTATCTCCCACCATTTGTGGCTGTTTGTGTTGTGGTGGCAGGTTGTACAACTTCGAATAGAAGGTATGGAAATGTTTAGCTATAGCCTCCGAAGCCACGTCTAACTTCCCTTCCTTGGTTCTGATACCGGCTATATTGTTAACCGAAGTATGGTCTCTCAGAGCTCTCGCCAAAAACCTTCCCGCCTTATCGCCCGACTCATAATAGATTCATTTTTTTTAAAATAATATCCGTTTGGCTTTGGCATTGAGTAGTTGTTGCAATTCCTTCCTAGCCTCTAGGAGGCTTTTGGCTGAGGCTACCGAGAGAGATTGTTTGTGTAATAACTCCAGAGAGCTAATTTGGGTGAGCAGTTTCTTCATAAGGGCATCTCTTTCTTTTTTACGTCTGGAACCTAGGTCTATCAGGATTCCCCGTATAGTGCATTTGTGTGCTTCCCAAACCATTAGTGGGTCCGCCCCAGGCGTGTTATTGTGTTTAAAAAATTCTGGTAAACTACTAGTGATGGTTAGGTAAGAGTGTTTGATCGGTCAAAAGTGACCTGTTTAACCGCCACATTGGTTGCTGCCTTGCTATATTCTGTAGAGCCAGGGATATGGACACAGGAGCGTGATCCGAGATCATCTGAGATCCTATATGTGTATTGGTAAGTTTCGGTAAATCCCTTTGGGAGATGAATAGGTAATCTAGACATGCGTACCTGTTATTCAGGGCTGGGAAGTGTGTGTAATCCCTTCCCTCCGGATTGAGGAAGCGCCAGGAGTCCACCAACTGCAGCTTTTGTAGGAGTGACTTAAGTTTTTTTAAGATTTTGTTGGTAATGCAGGTCTTGCCATTGGAAGTGTCTTGCAGAGGGTTTAGGGGAACATTAAAATCCCCTCCCAGTATAAGACAGCCATTAGCAAACTCCTGGAGCCTCCCCACAATATGTTAACAGAAAGTGATATGTGCTTTATTTGGGAAGTACACATTGGCTAAAGTTATGGGTAAGTCTTTATATGTGCCTTTCAAGAACACAAATCGTCCGTCAGGGTCACAAACTTGTTCAGTCAGTTGAAAGGGTACGTCTTTTCCTATAAGAATTGTAACACCCTTTGATTTGGAATCAGCAGTCGTGGTGTGGAAAGCCCTCGGAAATTGTGGGCTCGTGATCTTTGGCACGTGATGTGTTTTAAAATGGGTTTCTTGTAGAAACACAAACTGAGGCTTACCTTTTTTAAGTTCCCTCAGGAGAGTGGAGCTGCGTTCAGGGATGTTTAGTCCTCTGACGTTATGCGAGATCACAAGGGGTCGTGCCCCAATGATGAATAAACCATAACGGTGGTGGAGGAGGAGGTGCTCGGAGCTCAGACCTGCGGAGACAAAACTACAAATTAGACGTTAGTACCCGATATTTTGTTCGAATGCTGCAGATCTAAAACTCTCTGAGTGGGTGCTCCCTCAAAAAAAAAAAAAATATATAAGGGGATCTTAGAGGGGGAGAAGGAATAAGAGAAAGGAAAAAAGAAGAAGTAAGAAATAGATTTATTGGGAGAGTATTACAGTGGTGGATCTCTCTCCAGAGACAACTTCAACACCCCCAGGGGAGAGCTACCACCGAACGTGATAGTTGGGAGTCAGGGAAGCTGTGTGGGGTCGCTAGGAGGCGACAACAGCTGGATAACAACCTACTCTCCAAGTTATTGTAAGTATACAATTAACAACGTTAGAATAGCCTCGTAGAGGCACACACGGCTGGTTCAAATGAGCAAGGAAGAAGTTGGTAAACGGTTTACACCCGACCAAGGTGTAGTGTGCAAATTGGGGCAGATAAGTAGGAAAGAAGGGAGAAGAAAGAAAAAGGGGGAAAAGAAAAAGTTTTCCCCCTCCCCTCCCAAATTTGGTGACAGAGACAATACGGGCATTAATACACTATGTGAGGCAAATAACTGTTAATTTAACTCATAAACATTAACCATCACCATTAAGCGCGCCCTTTGAGTAAGTGCGGGACATTTTCAAAGTTTGAAAATATATGTAAATTTAAGGAGACCTAGAAGAACTGGAAACACCAGAATCAGGAAGGAAAAAAAAACACAATTAAAAAAAGAAAAAGAAGAAAAAAAAAAATGTTTTTCCTTTTTGTTCAGGTCATATCAGCATCTCAGGTTGTCATCCTCATGTATCTTGAATATATCTTTCTGCAAGAATATTACTGACGAATTGTCTGGTTGTATGGGATCATGACCATCTCAAAAATGATTCTGCCAGGAGAGGAGGCAATCCCTGGATTGAAAGTGAGCCACGTCCAGGGCATTTCCATGTTGCCAAATTTCTATCTCACAATGTGAGCAAGTAATGTTCCATAGGTTTGAGACGTCTGTAAATGTCAGGTCTGTATACCCAAATGCTGCCAGATATGCTCTGCGTGACATGCGGCTAATACTCTTAAATTGAAGTCTCCATGTAATATTCACATCTTTTAGGAATGACATACTTTCATTTAAATGTTTGTATGATACTGTTACCTGTATGTCATAAGGCTATGGCAATTGATGGTTGTAATAATTGTGGTGTAACAGAGGCGTAGTAATTCTATTTGCACTCCTGGGCAGTAGATGCCATTTTTCTCGGTGTGTCCGCAGAGGAGTTGTTGCCTCTGTTCTGTTTGTGCTTTTTCGATTGTCTCTTGTCTGGGGATGAGAAAGGCGAAGAGGGTGGGCTTCTAATCAGTGGTGGCTGTAGAAAGTCTGCGTACCATTCTGGAAGCTCTATTTGTCCCAGATCCAGCGTCTCACAAAATTCTGGGAGGTCAGCCGGTGTTCGTAGGATGTATTGGTGTCCATTCTGTGTTACTGTAAGGGCGAAAGGGAATCACCATGAGTATCGCAAATCCTTTGCTCTCAGTTTCTCCAGCAGAGGGCGTAGTGCTCGCCTATTCCTCAGTGTGATCTGCGAAAGATCTTGGAATAACATAATTGTGGCGCCATTAAAGATAATTTGGTCATTCCGTCTCGCTTTACGCATAATCTCCTCTTTGGTAGCAAAGCTTTGCAAACAAGAAATTATGTCCCGAGGTGTTGCTGTTTCAGATCCTCTGGGCCTAAGGGCTCTGTGAGCTCTCACAAAGTCAATCTCTGTGTCCTCCTGCCTTTCAAGTAGGCTGTTAAAGACTCTCCGGAGTGCTGGGATAATCTGTTCTTGATCTACCGACTCAGGGATCCCTCTCACCCTAATGTTGCACCTCCTCCCTCTATTATCGAGGTCCTCAATGTGTTGATTCATGTCAATAAAGTGCTGCATATGAGTTGTAGTGGCAACCTCTAATTTGTGAATCGCCTTATCTCTGTGTCTGCCCGCGTTTATGGCCGCCGCCATTTTCTCATTAATCACCATCATGCTTGTCTTCAAATCTGTTATAGCAGCTGAAAATGTGGCTTTAATGTCCGCTGCGAACACTGACATGTCCGCAAAGGTCAGCGGGTGATCCGATCTGGACTTACCCCTGCCTGTGTCCTCCGTATCTGACATGGAGTCCTCACTCTCTTCCTCATCCTGAGGCATCGGCGCCATCTTACTGCTCGTGGTTCTGCTACAGGCCGCCGATTTGTGTTTGAAGATATCTGCTATGTTAGCGTTAGCTGATGCTGCCGAATTGCGGCGTGTTCTGGAGCGGGGAGTCCAGTGAAGCTTTCTGCCCGTCATCTGTGTGCTGTAGGTCAGATGTAGGGCTGGAAACCACCGTGTGTGTCTCAGAGCTCTCTCAGTATGCTGCCATCTCTGCTGCGCGCCAGGCCACACCCCCAGATTTTTATTTTTTTTCCACAAAATTGTCATTGTAATAGGTTATTTCTCTCACATGGCATGTATATACCACAAATGACGCCCCAAAATACATTCTGCTACTCCTCCTGAGTATGGCGATACCAAATGTGTGAGACTTTTACACAGCCTAGCCACATACAGAGGCCCAATATTGAAATAGCACCATCAGGCGTTCTAGGAGCATAAATTACACATCTCATTTCTCAACCACCTATTACACTTTTGAAGGCCCTGGAGCACCAGGACAATGAAAACGCCCACAAAGTGACCCCATTTTGGAAAGCTAACACCCCAACATATAATCTATGAGGCATAATGAGTCTTTTGAACGGTTTGTTTTTTTCCAGAAGTTTTTGGAATATGTGGAAAAAAAATTAAAACATATTTTTTACTCAAAGTTGTGAATTTATAAGATATTTCCAACACATAGCATGTACATACCACAAATGATGCCCCAAAATACATTCTGCTACTCCTCCTGAGTATGGCGATATCAAATGTGTGAGACTTTTACACAGCCTGGCCACATACAGAGGCCCAATATTGAAATAGCACCATCAGGCGTTCTAGGAGCATAAATTACACAACTCATTTCTCAACCACCTATTACACTTTTGAAGGCCCTGGAGCACCAGGATAATGGAAACGTCCACAAAATGACCCCATTTTGGAAAGCTAACACCCCAACGTATAATCTATGAGGCATAATGAGTCTTTTGAACGGTTCATTTTTTTCCAGAAGTTTTTGAAATATGTGGAAAAAAATGAAAACGCATTTTTTTTACGCAAAGTTGTGCAATTATAATATATTTCCAACACATAGCATGTACATAGCAAAAATGACACCCCAAAATACATTCTGCTACTCCTCCTGAGTATGGCCACATACAGAGGCCCAACATGCAAGGAACACCATTAGGTGTTCTAGGGACACATAGCATTCACATATCAAGAAATGCACCCCAAAAAACATTATGCTGAGCAAAGAGTAAACAAAAGATTACCTGTGGTTGTAGTAGCGCAGTTGTTCACAGGAGGATAGCACTGGTCCAGGCAGCAGGCAGGGACTTGGTCAGCAAAAGCAAATGCAATTTTCCAGGCAACAGGCAGGAATACTGTCCATAGTCAGTACAGGCAGCATGCAGGGATACTGTCCATATACAGTCCAGGGTCAGTGCAGGCAGAGATTGTCAGCAGTGCCAATATATTGGTCCTGGTAGTAGGCAGGTCCATGTGGTGTGGTCAGTTCATGCGACAGGCAGAGGCATGATGGCATAGGTCTTACAGGCAGCAGGCAGAAGTAGGGCCTCATTCAGGACAGAATGGGGACAGGGGTAGAGGCTTCTCCCACCCAAATCTCTTTGAAACCTCAGAGTCTCCAGACCCTAATCTAGGAATGAGAAAACAAATGAAATTGTTTTCTTCATCCGGAAAAACAATTCTGGAGCCCCTCACATATGTGAGACCCCTGTGTTCTGAATCCCACTAGTCCACTGGCAGGGTACAAGATCAGTCCAAGAGGCAGGCAAGAGGCATGGTCAAACAGTCCAGGGTCGGTTCCAAAACCGGTATGTACAGAATCGGTAGGCAGAAGCGTGGTCGAAGAACTGTCCAGGGTCAGTTCCAGATCAGGCAGAGATGTCAACAGAATCGGTAGGCAGAAGCATGTTTGAATAACAAGCCAGGGTCAGTTACAGAGCAAGCAGAGGCATAAGGGGTGTGAAGGTAAATGGCAGGAAGTGAGGGTTATGTTTACCATACTTTACTAATAATTTAGTGAAGTATGGTAACGGTGGAAACAGTCAACTATGCAGAGGCCTGGTTGGGAAGGACATTGGGGACAATGATAAGTGGTGTCTCTTCTCACTCCTCGTTTGCAGCACACCAGGCATTTTTTCTGACGTTTTTGGCCTGTTGGTCTGGGAGGGATTTTATCGGGAAAGTGGCGTTCAGAGAGTCTGCTAATCACATCGGATCAAATGTTTTCTGGTGAGCCGTTAGGGTATATAAGGGCAGTGGTGATTTCCTCCTGGTAGCCAAGGAAGGGTTTGGGTCTTTCAGTGGAGTTGCGATAGATTACATAGGTGTTGTATATGGCCAAATTAAACAAATAAATTGAAACTTTTTTATACCACTGGTATGTTCTTCTAGTGGAAAGGTAGGGTTCGAGCATCTGGTCGTTGAAGTCGACACCCCCCATGAACATGTTGTATTCATGGATACATGTTGGCTTTTGGATTGGGCCATTCCTCCTGGTGGTCTCAACAAATGTATTGTCGTGGATCGAAGAAAGCATGTAGACGTCCCTTCTGTCCCTCCACTTCACAGCCAGAATTTCCTCATTCCGTAAGCTCGCTGCCTCCCCTCTTCTTAACTTCTTGTTGACGAGGCTTTGAGGAAAGCCCTTCCGGTTCGTCCTTACCGTGCCGCATGCTGGAGTGTTCTTTCTGTGAAGGTTACGGAACAGGGGCAAACTAGAATAAAAATTGTCCACATACAAATGGTAGCCTTTCACCAGGAGTGGGTTTATGAGTTGCCAAACGACTTTCCCACTTGATCCAATGTATCCTGGGCAATTAGGGGGATGTAGCTGGGTGTCCTTCCCTTCGTATACCATGAAGGCATAGGTATACCCTGTAGCTCGATCGCACAATTTGTACATCTTCACCCCATAGCGGGCCCTTTTGGTGGAAATAAATTGTTTTAAGCCCAGCCTGCCAGAAAATTTGATAAGGGACTCATCCACACATATGTGTTGGTCTGGGGTAAACAACTGGGGGAAGATTTCAGAAAAATAATTTATTAGCAGCCAAATTTTATAAAGCTTGTCAAAATTTGGGTGATTTCGGGGAGGGCACTGGGTATTGTCGTTATAGTGTAGGAATCTCATAATCATGAGATATCTGGTCCTGGGCATTACTGAGGAAAAGATGGGCATGTGGTAGATAGGAAGGGTAGACCAATAAGAACGTAATTCATTTTTTCTGTTTAGTCCCATACAGAATGTGAGTCCCAAAAAAATTTGAAACTCCTCCACTGTTAGGGCTCTCCACTCGTAGGGACGGGCATAGAAGGACATTGGGTTACTTGCTATAAATTGTTGTGCGTACAGGTTGCACTGGGTCACAATTGATGCAAGCATGTCCTTGGTAAGAATTAAATGGAAAAAGTCTATCGGGGAAAAATTTTCTGTGTCCACCTGGATTCCTGGCTGGGCAGTGAAAGGGGAAACGTTAGCTTCTCCTGAATTAGGAGGCAGCCACAAGGGGTTCTGAAGGGAATAGGGAAGGCTGGCATGGGACCTAACCCTTTGGGACTGAGGTGACACCCCACTGGTACGTGGCCTTTGCCGAGGTACTGCGGTGCTGGTGGATGGCACTGTGGTGCTGGTGGATGACACTGCCTCCTCACCAGTATGCCTTTGTCTGGCGGGCGGACTCTCATCCTCCTCCTCTGAGGCTGTCAGTGTACCACTGGATAGCACAGGCTCGTAGTCCACGTCAAATACAAAGAAATTCCTTGTTTGTACTTCAATCTGAAAAAAGTAATAGTGAAACATCAGCCAAATGGCATGTGATAAACATAAAGTCAATAAATAAGTATATATGTGAGGGATGTAATGTCCCACTGCACAAAAATGTGGATGTGCTCCAGAGGGTGATAGTATTCAAATAGTTGGCAGAAGTTTGCCTTCACAGAGAAAGGACACATCAACCAGATGAAGCGATCATGGAAAGGATGGTGTGTAAAAAACTCTTACCAGATCTCGTGGATTCCTGTGTCAGCGACAGGGAATCGCATGAGCAGTGTGCCGCCAAGGGCGTGGAGAGGGACGTCCTGTCACTCGAATCCTCTAGGCTGGACTCTGCATGGATCTCCGGAGGCCACCAGGTAGGTCCTCACAGCAGGCAACCAGGATGTGGATCAGACGGGCAAAGACATCACTTGTGGAGCTGTAGTAAACACTTGACCTCATTCAGAAGGTATGTGGAAAGAAAAAATATGCCTCCACATGGTGCAGATGAAAAAGGGGGTGTTTTTTATTTCTAAAAAAACTTTTTACAATAAAAACATGATCACAATGAAATAAAAAGAGTGGGCAACATGGAGGATGATAAATGGGCCAGACGCGTTTCGACCTAGGGGTCTTCCCTGTTCCCAATCACAGCGGCCGTTTACAGCGATCTGTGACTGGCTGTGTCCAAGTGACATGACCAGCACAGAATTGCCCCATTGCGCACCCGCGGGAGCGTGCAACGCAGAAGTAAACAGCTGGACGTCCAGGGACGGCCACGTGGCAGTTAGCGTCTGTGCTGCAGCTGTCTTTCGGCTATAGCGCGGGCATGAAGTGGTTAAAAAATCTGCAAAAATGTCAACAATTCTGTGTTTTTTTGGCAATATCGGGGTGCTGTGTGTACATTAATGAGGAAAAAAATGAACTTAAATGATTTTAGCAAATGGCTGCAATATAACAAAGAGTGAAAATGTAAGGGGGTCTGAATACTTTCCGTCCCCACTGTATAGTGCTCGGATAAGGGTCTGGTATGGATTTTGGGGGGGACCCCACGCCATTTCTTTTCAAATTTTGACGTGGGGTTCCTCTTAATATCCATATGGTATGGATTTTGGGCGGAACTCCACATAATTATTTTTTTCCTGTGGGGTTCCCCTTGATATTTATACCAGACCCGAAAAATGATTTTTCTCTATATTGCCAGGATCCAATAATACATTACAGCCGCGAGCAGTTTTAAAAGACATTGTTTTCCTTTTGAAATGTCATTTTGCTGTGGAATTGTTCCTAAACATGGGAAAGATGCACTACTTTACAGGCATACTAAGGACACCCCCAGGCACAATATTTAAAGAAATATTTCACTTTTATTGTTTCACTTTAAGCATTATTAAAATCACTGCTACTGAAAAAACGGCCTTTTTTAAATCTTTTTATTGCATTGATACATGTCCCCTTGGGCAGGACCCGGGTCCCCATACACTTTTTATGGCAATAACTTGCATATAAGCTTTTAAAATGAGCACTTTTGCTTTTTCATGTTCGTGTCCCATAGACTTTAACGGTGTTCACACAAATTTTTTGCCTGTTCACAAGTTCTGGTGCAAACCGAACAGGGGGGTGTTTGGCTCATCCCTGCCCAATAGCCAATGGCACATGAGTATGGTTGGTACCATAATATTAATGCCTCAAATGCAAAGCATTATTGTATACAATGAAAAGAATCAAACATTTTTAATAATATTTTCTATGTATGATTGTGCTCAGCTCCATAGTGTAGTGGTATGCCCTGCTACCTTCAAAGGTTCAAGCCCTGTGTTTGAATCCTACAACTGGTATCTGCTCCTGAAAATGTACATTGTACTCAGCAGCATAATTAGTGAATGCACATCAGTTTGGTTTATTCCATAATTTCAACTCTTCAAATGCATGCAATGGTGTGTAATTATTCAAAAATATTATGGTGTGGAATTCCAAAAATCAAGGAAAAAACAGTGCCCCCCCAGTGCATACCAGGCCCTTCGGATCTGGTATGGAATTTAAGGGGAACCCCACGACAACATTTTTTTTTTAAATTGACATGGGGTCCCCCAAAAATCCATACCAGGCCCTTATCCAAGCACACAACCTGGCAGGTCAGGAAAGGGGGGGGGGCAAGCAAGCCATTCACCTAAAAAAGCACTGAAATGTGACAAAAGACAGTAGCCAGTTTTTGACAATTCCTTTATTAAAAATGTCTTCTTCTTTCCCCCCCGCTTCTTCCTCCATCTTCCTCCGGTCTTCCTTCGGTTTTCTTCTTCTTCCTCCAGCTGCTTCTTCCCCCACTTCTTCCTCCATCTCCCTCCACTTCTTCCTCCAGTCTTCTCCATCTTCCTCCGGCTTCTTCATCCCCCACTTCTTGCTCTGGTCTTTCTCCTCCGCCACTCCCACCACGACCCGCTGAACATGAAAGCCACTACCCTCCTTCGGTGCTGCAGCCAGCTGATCTGTCCGCTTCCATAGCACACATTTTATATATAACTATGGGGCGTGGCCGCTGGATGATGTCAGAAGGAGACCCCTCCCTTATGACATCACTGGCCCATAATGCCCCGGACGGTGAAGTCAAAAGGGGCAGGGCCTTGGAGTGACTTCATGCGCCCCATCGAAGCATCGGAGGAGGTTCATTTTTTGGATGTTCAGCGGGAACGGTGGCGGGAGCGCCAGAGGAAAAAGTCTGGAGGACGAAACAGGGGAAGAAGAAGCCAGAGGAAGATGGAGAAGACCAGAGGATGAAGCAGAGGAAGATGGAGGAAGGAGCATTAATAAAGGAATTGTCAAAAACTGGCTATTGTCTTTTGTCACATTTCACTGCTTTTTTAGGTGAATGGGTAGGGGTACAATGTACCCCTACCCATTCACATAGGGGGCGGGATCTGGGGCCCCCCTTGTTAAAGGGGGCTTCCAGATACCAATAAGGCAAGGGTTGTGGGGATGTGGGCCTTGTCCCCATCAACATGGGGACAAGGTGTTTTGGGGGGACCCCAAAGTACCCTCCCCATGTTGAGGGCATGTGGCCTGGTATGATTCAGGAGGGGGGGGCGATCGCCCCCTCTCTGCTGATCTGCCAAGTTGCATGCTCGAATAAGGGTCTTCTATGGATTTTGGGGGGATACCTACCTCATTTATTTTTACATTTTGGCGTGGGGTTCCCCTTAATATCCATACCACTCTTGAAGGACCTGGTATGGACTGGTGGGGGGAACCTACGCCATTTTTTTCTTTGACTTTTACTCTTTATTGCCAGGGACCGGCAATTCATTACAGCCGCGAGGGATTTTAAATTACATTTTTTCTTTTAGAAATGTAATTTTGCTGTGATACGGTAATAAACACGGGAAAGATGCACTATTTTACAGGCATACTAAGGACATCCCCCAGGCACGATATTTAAGGGAATTTTTTAATTTTTATTGGTTCACTTTAAGCATTATTAAAGTCACTGCTCCTGAAAAAATGGCAGTTTTAAAAACATTTTGTCCAGTTGATACATGTCCCCTGGGGCAGGACCCAGGTCCCCATACACTTTTTATGGCAAAGTACTTGCATATAAGCCTTTAGTGAGAACTTTGGATTTTGCAGGTTCAAGCCCCATTGACTTCCCACATATGTGACCTGACAGGCATGTTTGCCGGCAATAGCGCTGCTTTCCATTTGCATAGCGCCCAGTTTCTGAGAGTTGAAGTCTTAATTGGCCTTAATTGGGCGCTATTTTCTGGGACTGCAGGATCATTTATTGGCGCTATAGTAAATGACCCACAGTGAGTGTCCAAAGAGTCAGAAGGCAGCAGCTGTGTGTCTTCCTCCCTCCTCTGCCTGCTTTTAGCTGGGCTGTGTGTGGTGGGGGTAGAGGAGGAAGAAACCTCACCCCACGTGCAGCAGAGGCTCTACCTCTATGAGGATGTTCTGAGACCGCCACTCCACGCTCAGCCTCATAACAGTCCAGGGCTGGGAAACTCATGTTGGGATGCCTGTCCTGCTGCCGGGAAAAAGTCAGTGAGCCACTGCAGTGACTTTAGAGGCTTCCTGCACTTGGACATCACGCCGGAGAGAAGGGAGACAAAGTGGTTGTGTGCAGGCTACCCGCTGGGGTTGTGATCCTCTCTCCCCTGGTTGCTTGGAGCCACTGTATGAGTCAGGCGGAGGGTGCTGGGGATTAAGTGGCCATCTTGGATGCCGACCGGACACGCTACCCGACCACCTGCAACTTTTAATGCACTACATGGGTGCATGTAAATATTAAAGCTGTTTGTTCTACCTATTAATGTGTGACTCTGTTGTTGAACCTAATTTTGCAATGAAAGTGGGCACTGAGCTTTTACCTGCCACATCTCGGTTATGAAATTGGCATATCTGGCAGGCTAGCTTCACCCATTTAAAATGGAGCCTGCAAGTGCAGCTAATTTTTACCTGTTATGCCGCGTACAGACGGTCGGACTTTTCGTCTACAAAAGTCCGACGGACGCCGACGGACTAAAGCTGGCTGACAATCCAATCATGTGTGGGCTTCCCCGGACTTTCAGCGGACTTTCAGCGGACTTTCCCAGCCTCAAATCTGACGGACTTTAGATTTGAAACATGCTTCAAATCTTTACGTCGTAACTACGCCGGACCCAGAAATTCGCTCGTCTGTATGCTAGTCAGACGGACAAAAACCCACGCTAGGGCAGCTATTGGCTACTGGCTATCAACTTCCTTATTTTAGTCCGGTGTACGTCATCATGTACGAATCCGTCGGACTTTCGTGTGATCGTATGTAGGCAAGTCCATTCGTAAGAAAGTCTTCCGCAAGTCCGCCAAAAGACCGCCAAAAGTCCGTCGAAAGTCTGTCGGACAGGCTGTCGGACTTTTGTAGACGAAAAGTCCGACTGTGTGTACGCCCCATAAGATCTTGTTTATCATACAACACAAACACACACCATTTGTGTATAAAAACCTAATTTAAAACATAGTAAAATGACCTCTAACATCCAGTGATATTAGTGTTCTGTAGAAGAAATATTTCAAGGAATATCATATATTACTGCCTGCTGTAAATTATAAGGTTATTTCAATTTACATTGCAGCTGCATATTATGTGTTAAGAGCACTTGACCTTTTGTTTATGCCTGTGGTTTTCTGGAACATTGCGATGATGACTTATACCTTATTAAATATTTTACAAATGCTATGGTAAAACACTAGATAACTGGGGGATTTCATGGTAATCATATGTAATTTTTCACAAGGGCTAATGTTGTTTCTTTATAATATGCTATTACCCTATAAAAGTATAACTTTTTTCCCTGATGCTTCTTTCATGGACAATGTGTGTGGCTCTGTAAAATTAATGTACACATTTATGCTGATAACTGCGACCTTGACCAAGTTGACTCAGACATACATAAAGTCCAGGCATGTATGCCATTTATTTAATAATGATCCTGCAATTCTATTTGCAGGCAACATTCTGATTAAGTAAGCATTCTTTTTAGGCAAGATACACTTGTCTAGGAAAGTAAACAGAAGAGCCATTTCCAGAAGTAATGCAACAGAAGTTATTAATCAGAAAGATGTGCTAATATTTTTGCAGTGTTTTAAAAGTTCTTCTACGATTCCAATTTAGCAAAGCTTTTTAAAGACAGAGATTATTAGTGCAGTGTCAATGATCAGTTGACATATAACATTCAACTTTTTTTAGAGATCTTAGCACAGTAATGTTTTCTTTTATTGAGTTATTGTTTTGTCACTATTAAAATCTAGCTTTTGTTGTTAAATGTGTGATACATTATTCATTGAATGCACAATACTGTATTAATGGGAGTTTGGCAAGGTTTTAAATTGCTTGGTTTGGATTTATGTAATAGTTAATTTGCCACTTCATCTGTAGCTACATCCATTCCGAAAATCTAGGCTACTGATGAAAAAATGAATGGGATTGGCTAATATAAGCAGAGTGTTTTGTTTATTTTATAAACACTTTTTCCTTTATTAAGACAAATTCATCATACAATATAAACATAATAGTACACACAATGAAAATATTTAAATAAATCTTTTTGCTTACTCTTCTAACTTACACAAAAACAAAACAAAACGTAAAAAAAAACGACAACCCCCCCCCCCCCCCCCAAATAAGTACATAAAATCTTCGATCATATCACAAGCAGGAAAGAGAAGAAAAAAAATTATTCCTCAACAATTTATATGAGTCATACAGCAAAACAAATCATAACCAACACTATATTTGTGCAACACATTATTTAATATATATAATAAAGCATATGACCTGATTGGACCCCAACATAACATAAACAAGCCTCCATCCCTATAATTCATAAAAAACTAAAAAAGTGGGTGGTGGGACTTTAAATGAGGCATGGATATGTATTTGGAATTGTCAAGGATACCTAAAATTCAATTTAATGTCATCGTCCCTGATGGGAAAATCTGTGTAACCATAGAGAGTTGCTAATCAATCCAATACATTAGAATCAATTCAGGAATAATAAATGTATAATAATACATAATACATAAATAATGCAGAATGAAGCATAATAAAATACAGTATAGTAGTAATCATATTGACATATTTAATGTTTATAATGGATAGACATAATTGGTACAAGCAATCACAATAAAAAAATTGAATGGATATACAGACAAGTGTACATGGTTATCCTGATGAGTGTAGAAATAATGTGCATTCGATAAAATTCATGATTGGAGCAGACTTAACTTGGCATCCCTGAGTATGGACTCTACGCGTTTCATGGCATTTAAAGCCAATCATCAGGAGTGGAATGAATCAATAATGGCTAAAAAGATGGAATAAATGAATTAATAGGTCAATAAAGTCTCAAATAGAAAATCATGCTTTCAAATAAGAGCAGGTTTTAGAAGTAAATATACATTACCTTTGGCTAGGCCCATGTAGATAGCCCAACAGTCCCTAAATAGGAATAGGATGGTGGCCCTGAATGACCTGTATATTTTTTTTATATTTTTTTTTAGAATCCACTTTGTGGCCCATATATGCATACCTCACACTCTGGCATTGTGCTGTGGCTGTCCGCTTCTCTCCATGGTTTCTCTCCATGGCTGCTGTTTCCGCTACCCCTCCTCCAGTTCTCCTTGCCTTTTGGAGAGCTTTGGCTTAGGGATAAGGGGAATGTGTCCCCGCCTCAACCCCGGGTGAGACAGCTCATTCGGGGCCACCATCCTACTCCTATTTAGGGACTGCATTATTGATGCATTCCACTCCTGATGATTGGCTTTAAATGCCATGAAACGCGTAGAGTCCATACTCAGGGATGCCAAGTTAACTCTGCTCCAATCATGAATTTTATCGAATGCACTTTATTTCTACACTCATCAGGATAACCATGTTCACTTGTCTGTATATCCATTCAATTTTTTAATTGTGATTGCTTGTACCAATTATGTCTATCCATTAAAAACATTAAATATATCAATATGATTTCTACTATATTTTATTATGCTCCATTCTGCATTATTTATGTATTATATATTATGATACATTATTTTTATAATTGTAGTTTTATTAAGAGTTTTGTTTTTCAGAGGATATACAAATCGCACAAGTAAACAAATACAAACAAAAAATGTCCACGTTTACAGAGCACAGAGGTGTTCTGTAGATCATATCAAAAAGGCAAGAGCAACTCAAAGAATGTAACAATAGGTGTCTCAAGGTCAGGCGAAGGAGCAAAGAAATTCTTCGAAAACTATTTAACTATACACAAACCAGATTTTGTAAAACTGGGGGATACTATCATGTACAGAGGCTGTCAGATACTCCATCCCTCGAATCTCAGCCATTAATTGTAAAAACCTAGACCAAGGGGGAGGTGGGTAGGAAAGCCAACACAGTGGAATGAGCCTTTTGGCTGCTAAGAGGATGTATGCAATCAGTCTGTTATATTTTTTTGTAATACCAGGAAAGGGGAGTCCTAAAGATAATTTAGGGATCAAGCGGAAGAGACACCTGCAACATTACTTAGTGCCAAAAAGGCTGTATCACGGAACATTGCCAAAGGATATGGAATAAAGATCCAATTTCAGATCCGCAGCGCCAACAATTTGCCGAAGATGAGGGATCAAATTTGTGAATGACTTCAGGAGTCTTGTACCAAAACATGAGTACCTTAATGGACGTTTCCTAATGTACAACACACCTTGAGGACTTGAAAGTGGAAGACCAGATTCTATCCCACATTTGGGAACTAATAGGTCTGCCTATTAAATGAGACCATCTACTCATGTATCGATGAGTGTTCTCAGTGAGAGGTGTTGACTCATGGAGGATATGGTGTATAGCGGATATTAGATGTAATTGTTGGGGACCTTGTGCACATAGATATTCAAAGGGAGTGGGTTTATCTAGGGTCAAGAGCGAAGACTGAGAATGAAAAAAATGTCTAGTCTGTAGATAAAAATGAAAGAGGTTGGGATACCACATTTCTCACGTTAAATATTGAAACTGTGTAACCTACGGGAGATTGGATGTACCAAATTCCGTAGTTGGAACAACGAGGCCTCCATCCACAGGAGTACTCTACCCAGGGACAGACTATCTGGAATGGAGGGATTAAAGTGCACATTTGCTAGGGGAGAGCAGGGTGAGATAAGTGGAAAAATTTTTAGACATTTGCGCCAGGTATTCGAGGTAAAATTAATTGGAGCAGTACTCTGACGTCTATATATGGGATCCAGAGAGAAGGCGGGAGACCCAATTAGAGAGCAAGGATGTACCGGGTACAGTACTTCCCTCTCAATAGCGGTCCAATGGTTATGGTCATGAATAGGGATGAGCCGAACACCCCCCTGTTCGGTTCGCACCAGAACATGCGAACAGGAAAAAAGTTCGCTCGAACACGCGAACACCGTTAAAGTCTATGGGACACGAACATGAATAATCAAAAGTGCTAATTTTAAAGGCTTATATGCAAGTTATTGTCATGAAAAGTGTTTGGGGACCCGGGTCCTGCCCCAGGGGACATGGATCAATGCAAAAAAAAGTTTTAAAAACGGACGTTTTTTCAGGAGCAGTGATTTTAATAATGCTTAAAGTCAAACAATTAAAGTGTAATATCCCTTTAAGTTTTGTACCTGGGGGGTGTCTATAGTATGCCTGTAAAAGGGCGCATGTTTCCCGTGTTTAGAAGAGTCTGACAGCAAAATGACATTTGGAAGGAAAAAAACAGTTTAAAACTACCCACGGCTATTGCATTGCCGACAATACACATAGAAGTTCATTGATAAAAACGGCATGGGAATTCCTCACAGGGAAACCCCGAACCAAAATTTAAAAAAAAAATGACATGGGAGTCCCCCTAAATTCCATACCAGGCCCTTAAGGTCTGGTATGGATATTAAGGGGAACCCCGGCCAAAATTTAAAAAAAAAATGACGTGGGGTTCCCCCTAAATTCCATACCAGACCCTTCAGGTCTGGTATGGATTTTAAGGGGAACCCCGCACCAAAAAAAAAAAAAAACGGCGTGGGGTCCCCCCAAAGATCCATACCAGACCCTTATCCGAGCACGCAACCTGGCAGGCCGCAGGAAAAGAGGGGGGGACGACAGTGCACCCCCTCTCCTGAACCATACCAGGCCACATGCCCTCAACATTGGGAGGGTGCTTTGGGGTAGCCCCCCAAAACACCTTGTCCCCATGTTGATGAGGACAAGGGCCTCATCCCCACAACCCTGGCCGGTGGTTGTGGGGGTCTGCGGGCGGGGGGCTTATCGGAATCTGGAAGCCCCCTTTAACAAGGGGACCCCCAGATCCTGGCCCCCCCGTGTGAAGTGTCAAAAATGTTAAAAATGACAAGAGACAGTTTTTGACAATTCCTTTATTTAAATGCTTCTTCTTTCTTCTATCTTCCTTCATCTTCTTCTTCTTCTGGTTCTTCTGGTTCTTCTGGTTCTTCCTCCGGCATTCTCGTCCAGCATCTCCTCCGCGG
The DNA here is from genome assembly GCA_037952925.1 of Lithobates clamitans. Lineage (NCBI taxonomy): Eukaryota > Metazoa > Chordata > Amphibia > Anura > Ranidae > Lithobates > Lithobates clamitans. Next base: position 13,874,024 of record JBBGZY010000140.1, read on the forward strand.
CGTCTTCTATCTTTTTCTCCTCGGGCCGCTCCGCACCCATGGCATGGGGGGAGGCTCCCGCTCTTCTCTTCATCTTCTTCTTCATCCTCTTCTCTTCTTCCTTCTTCTCTTCTTCTCTTCTTCATTTTCTTCTCTGGGCCGCTCCGCACCCATGCTGGCATGGAGGGAGGCTCCCGCTGTGTGACGGAGTCTCCTCGTCTGACGGTTCTTAAATAACGGGGGGTGGGGCCACCCGGTGAACCCGCCCCCTCTGACGCATGGTGACTTGACGGGACTTCCCTGTGACGTCGTGGGGAATGCCACAGGGAAGTCCCATCATGTCCCGTGCGTCAGAGAGGGGGTCACCGGGTGCCCCCCGCCCCCTGTTATTTAAGAACCGTCAGACGAGGAGACGCTGTCACACAGTAGGAGCCTCCCTCCATGCCAGCATGGATGCGGAGCGGCCCGGAGAAGAAAATGAAGAAGAGAAAAAGAGAAGAAGGAAGAAGAGAAGAAGATGAAGATGAAGAAAAGAGCGGGAGCCTCCCCCCATGCCATGGGTGCGGAGCGGCCCGAGGAGAAGAAGATAGAAGACGCCGCAGAGGAGATGCTGGACGAGAACGCCGGAGGAAGAACCAGAAGAGCCAGAAGAACCAGAAGAAGATGAAGGAAGATAGAAGAAAGAAGAAGCATTTAAATAAAGGAATTGTCAAAAACTGTCTCTTGTCATTTTTAACATTTTTAACAGTTTTTTAGTGAAATGGTAGGGGTAAGTACCCCCTTACCATTTCACACAGGGGGGGGCCGGGATCTGGGGGTCCCCTTGTTAAAGGGGGCTTCCAGATTCCGATAAGCCTCCCGCCCGCAGACCCCCACAACCACCGGCCAGGGTTTTGGGGATGAGCCCCTTGTCCTCATCAACATGGGGACAAGGTGTTTTGGGGGCTACCCCAAAGCACCCTCCCAATGTTGAGGGCATGTGGCCTGGTACTGTTCAGGATGGGGGGCCGCACTCTCGTCCCCCCCCTCTTTTCCTGCGGCCTGCCAGGTTGCGTGCTCGGATAAGGGTCTGGTATGGATTTTTGGGGGGGCCACACGCCGTTTTTTTTTTTTTTGGCGCGGGGTTCCCCTTAAAATCCATACCAGACCTGAAGGGTCTGGTATGGAATTTAGGGGGAACCCCACGTAATTTTTTTTTTAAATTTTGGCCGGGGTTCCCCTTAATATCCATACCAGACCTGAAGGGCCTGGTATGGTATCTAGGGGGACTCCCACGTCATTTTTTTTTTAAATTTTGGTTCGGGGTTTCCCTGTGGGGAATTCCCATGCCGTTTTTATCAATGAACTTCTATGTGTATTGTTGGCAATGCAATAGCCGCGGGTAGTTTTAAATGTGTTTTTTCCTTCCAAATGTCATTTTACTGTCAGACTGTTCTAAACACGGGAAACAGGCATACTATAGACACCCCCAGGTACAAAATTTAAAGGGATATTACACTTTTATTGTTTGACTTTAAGCATTATTAAAATCACTGATCCTGAAAAAACGGCCGTTTCAAAACTTTTTTTTGCATTGATCCATGTCCCCTGGGGCAGGACCCGGGTCCCCAAACACTTTTTATGACAATAACTTGCATATAAGCCTTTAAAATTAGCACTTTTGATTTCTCCCATAGACTTTTAAAGGGTGTTCTGCGGCATTCGAATTTGCCGCGAACACCCCAAATTGTTCGCTGTTCGGCGAACTTGCGAACAGCCAATGTTCGAGTCGAACATGAGTTCAACTTGAACTCGAAGCTCATCCCTAGTCATGAAGGGAGGACCATGATGCAATGACTCTCAAATGTGAAGCATAAAAATATTTAATAATATCCGGTGCTCCCAATCCCCCCTGGATCTTTTTGCGAAGACCACCGAGCTTGCTATACGGTGGGCCCTATTATTCCAAATGAAGTTAAGAAAGCTTCTCTGTAGTGCTTTAAGTTGGGAGGTTGGGATTGCAGCAAGTAATGTCTCAAATTGATATAATAATCTAGGCAAAATAGACATTTTTAAAATGTTAATCCTGCCCAGTAATGACAGGGGGAGTTTTGCCCAGGTTTGTAAAGATTTGTTGATCTCGAAGAACAGAGAGGGGTAATTTGCAGAGTAAAGTGAAGGGTAGGATGGACTGAGTAGAACATCTAGATATTTGAGAGAGTCAGTACACCACCTGTAAGGATAGGAAGCTTTAAGTTGGGATAATAAAGGGGGGGGGACATGGATCGGTAGAGCCTCAGTTTTAGAGGTGTTTAACTTATAACCTGAGATGTCTCTAAACAGGGATAGTTGTTTGTGTAGCGATGGAAGCGATAACAGTGGATTTGTGATAGTCAGTAGTATATCATCAGCAAAAAATGACAATTTGTATTCTCCCTGTCTCATTACTACCCCACTAATGTCAGGATGTATATGAACGGACTCAGCCAGGGGCTCTAGGCATAAAATAAAAAGGGCATCCCTGCCGAGTTCCGTTTGTCATGGGGAAGCTAGGCGACAGGAAAGAAGACATCTGAACCTGAGCAGTGACATTCGAATAAAGAGCCTCTAGGGCTTTTAGAAAAGAGCCCCTGAAACCATAAACTCGTAAAGTGGCAAACATATAAGGCCAACTCAGCCTGTCAAAGGCTTTTTGTGCGTCAAGACTTAAAACAATAGCCTGTCGTGCTGACCTATCAAGGAGATCGATCAGGTCTATTGTGCGGCGGGTGTTGTCCCCAGCATGTCTGCCGGGGACAAAACCCACTTGGTTTTTGTTGATCAATTTTGGGATAATTCTGGATAATCTAGATGCAAGGATTTTTTCGTAAAGATTTTGTAGTCCGAATTTAAAAGGGTTATGGGCCTGTAATTGTCTGGAAGTGAAGGATCCTTACCAGGTTTTGGAATAACAGTTATGTAAGAGTGGGAAAATTGGGGATTAGGAGGTTTGCCTTTAGGTAAGGAATCATAGAGAGTCAGCATATGAGGTGAGAGTATGTCTATAAAGTAAAGTTATAGTAAAAATATGATAACCCGTCTGGGCCTGGTGATTTGTTTAATGGGAGATCTTTGACTATACCGAGGAGTTCTTCGGCCGTTATAGCTGCGTTTAAACTAGCCAGGTCAGGTGCAGAAAGTTTAAGAAGCTTTGGGTCAGAGAAGAACTCAAATTTCTCTTGAGTAAAATTAAAATTGTTCACAGGGGTCAGACAATTATACAGCTTATGATAAAATTTACCAAAAATTTTTGACATCTCTTGAGGACAATGAGTTCTGGATCTGTCTGTTTGGAGAAGGAAGTCTGGGAATGAGTTAAAAGGATGTGGACATATTTTATTGACTAGAATCTTGTGGGGTTTATTGGAGAACTCATAACATTTTTGTTTTGACCAAAGAAGGGATTTAGCTGCCTTCCGAGTTGTGTAGATTTAATTTGTTCTCTGAGGGTAGTGACCCTACGAAGCTTCAACACTGTGGGACTGCCCAGCAATTGCTGTTCAGCCTTCGCCAAGGCCGTAGTAAGGGTCTGCAAAAGACTGTTTCTGTCCTTTTTTAGACGTGAACCTTCTGCTATACATTCACCGTGAAAGACAGCCTTGTGGGCCTCCCACAATGTAGAAAACTCAGATACAGAGCCTATATTAATTTGGAAAAATTCTTTGAGGCTCATTGCCAGTTTATTCCAGAAGCGCACCAGCACCTTTGCAGCCATAGTGCTATTTGCTGGGTGTTTGGTGTGCTTCTGTACCTTTAAGAAGGGATGGGCTGCCCTTCAGTCCACCTGCCAGCATTTATCCATTAGAATGCATGTGCCTCCACTGTGGGGACACTCATATTTTAGTGTTAGGACCACAGATATCAGGGTGCCTTGACAAGGCTCTGTGGCTTACGCATGCATTTGCAAATGCGTGCGGACTAAACCCCTGTTTTTAACGCGTACTGTTAGACAGGTTAATTTGGTTGTCTGCGAGCTGGGGGTAAGTAGGTTTTGGTTTTTCCCTGGACATTCCCCAGGCTTTGTTTGCATCTGTTTGTAGCCCTCCAAAGCCACTTACTGCGATAGTCAGCTGTAAATGAAGGTGGTGGCGAGTTTTTTGAGATCACCTTGGTGTGTTTATTGGTCCAGAAGCGCACCAGCACCTTTGCAGCCATAGTGCTATTTGCTGGGTGTTTGGTGTGCTTCTGTACCTTTAAGAAGGGATGGGTTGCCCTTCAGTCCACCTGCCAGCATTTATCCATTAGAATGCATGTGCCTCCACTGTGGGGACACTTATATTTTAGTGTTAGGACCACAGATATCAGGGTGCCTTGACGAGGCTCTGTGGCTTACGCATGCATTTGCAAATGCGTGCGGACTAAACCCCTGTTTTTAACGCGTACTATTAGACAGGTTAATTTGGTTGTCTGCGAGCTGGTGGTAAGTAGGTTTTCCCCTGGACATTCCCCAGGCTTTGTTTGCATCTGTTTGTAGCCCTCCAAAGCCACTTACTGCGATAGCCAGCTGTAAATGAAGGCGGTGGCGAGTTTTTTGAGATCACCTTGGTGTGTTTATTGGTCCAGAAGCGCACCAGCACCTTTGCAGCCATAGTGCTATTTGCTGGGTGTTTGGTGTGCTTCTGTACCTTTAAGAAGGGATGGGCTGCCCTTCAGTCCACCTGCCAGTATTTATTTATTTATTAGAATGCATGTGCCTCCACTGTGGGGACACTCATATTTTAGTGTTAGGACCACAGATATCAGGGTGCCTTGACGAGGCTCTGTGGCTTACGCATGCATTTGCAAATGCGTGCGGACTAAACCCCTGTTTTTAACGCGTACTGTAAGACAGGTTAATTTGGTTGTCTGCGAGCTGGTGGTAAGTAGGTTTTGGTTTTTCCCTGGGCATTCCCCAGGCTTTGTTTGCATCAGTTTATTCCGTGAGACCTCAGATTGTAAAAGGTATTCATTGAGGCACCAATGGCATGATTTAGCGTGGGTCTGAGAAAGCATAAGGTCTAATGCGATGGGCGCGTGGTCAGACCACGTGATAGGGGATATATCAGAGTCAATGACATAAGGAATATGTGGAGCCGAAACAAAAAAATGGTCTAGATGGGAATACATTTTATGGGCCATTGAGTAAAATGTGTATTGCTTAGTGGAGACATGCTTGATCCTCCATGAGTCAAAGAGTTGATGGGACCTGATACATTTACAGAATGATCTAGCTTGGGATATAATCTTCCTGGAGGGGGCGGCATTAAACAAAGTTTGTCTGTCTCTAGTGGGGGTCATGACCAAATTGAAATCCCCCCAACAATCATAAATGGTTGAGGACGGTACTGAGGGGCATCAAAAAGTTTATTAAGGAAATTAATCTGCCCAGTGTTAGGTGCATATAGATTGACCAGGGTGAGGGAGGTGTTCAGTCACAATCTAGAATGAGAAATCATCCGTGAGGGTCTACATGAGTGCTCTTCACCTTTATAGGACATGATTTCCTGATCAGGATAGCTACTCCTGCCTTGCCAGTAGAATCAGAGGCAAGAAAGGAGGTAGGGAAGGACTTTGAGGCAAATGTTAGCGAGCCATCAATCTTGAAGTGCGTCTCTTGAATCATTATCACATCTGCACTCGAGGACCTGAACTCCTCCAGAGCTAACCAACGCTTCCGAATGGAGCCCAGGCCCTTCACATTATAGGACATGACCCTCAAAGCCATTTATAAAACCCTTTCAAACATGCATTTGTTAGTGTACTAACCCTAATAGAGAATACATCAAACAATATGTTCAAACTAGTATGAGAATGAATAAAAACACTTGTAAGTAAGATAACCGCTTGACACCCAAGCACTAGCAAAAACAACATGTGAGTAGGAAACCATTGTAAAGAACTGAACCAAATTGGCTTTGGAGCATGGACATAGTGGAAGAAAAAAAGAAAAAGGGAACAAAAAAAACATAAAAACTTGAGCATATAGCTGTCCTTGAGACAACATTAAAACAAAAAAAGAAAACAAAAAAATAAATGGAAAAACCTGTATGTAAGAACCCAAAACATAGCCATGTCTTGGGGGGCCCAGAAAAAATTTCAGAGGCCATGTAGGGACACATATGAGACTCCATCAGGGGACTCCAAGGAGAGAGGGAGTCCACCAAATCTCCTTAAGAACATGGCTGTTGCTGTAAAGGTCCTGTAGGATGTAACCTAGTAGAAAAGAAAATGTCTGCAGCAGAAGAATACATGAACTACTGTCAATATGTCGTTAATGACCATATCATTTGTTAATAACCTATGGGTTGTGAAAAAACATTTACCCCGATTAAAAAATATGGGGCAAATCTTTGAAAACCTTTAGTCCAGAGCACATCGCTGTGATCCTTCTGGACTAGGAAGGGATCAGAAAAAAAGAGGAAAGAAGAACCTGGGAAAAACTTGGTGAGAGTATCAAGGAGGTTGTCTAGATGCTCTTGGACGTTGTGGTGTTGATAGTTGTTTCCTCGATCGGTTTCTCACAGGGGTCCAGATCCGACTGGGTGTGGTAGGGAAGGGACGAACTGGTGCCTGAGGGGGAATGAGGTCTTCGTCAGGTATAGGAGGAAGTCAGCGAGACTTTAGAAAAGCCTCTCCTTCTTGAAGATCTCGTAGACTATGTTGGTTACCATCTTTGGAAACTGTGAGACAAAAGGGAATCCCCAATAATATGGAACTTATTGGCATTGCAGATCAGATGTGATTGGTCTCAGATTTCTCCGTTTAGCCAGGGTAATAGGAGATAGGTCACTGAAAATCTGCAGTTTTGCCCCTTTGTACATAAGCTGAGACTTGTTGCGGGTGGCCAGAGTTAATGCCTCCTTACTTTCATAATAATGAAATCTCACTATAATGTCTCTAGGCCTGGCTCCAGCCGGAGGTTTTGGGCCCAGAGAGCGATGAGCCCTGTCCAGACGCCAGTCCACATCTGCTATCATGGGTGCCAAGGTAAAAATAGACCCAGGAGATATGGGCTCAAGTCAGGGTCCCCCACCGTCTCAGGGATGCCTCTGAACCTTAGGTTCTGTCTCCTCTCCCTATTTTCCAAATCCTCTTGCTGCAATTGCAGCTGAGAGACTGAATGTCTGAGTGTGTGATTTTTCTCCACGATCACTTGTACATAGTTCACCATTTCATCCATCTTGTATTCAAGTGTATTTGAGATATCTCCTCTTAATTATGTTTCCAGCTTGCTCACCTCAGACGCCACTGTATGAGTAATCTGCTGGAGAAGAATCTGCAGCTTAGCGTCCAGTTTAGCGTCCAAAATAGCTGGGGTGAGCACCTCTTGGGAGAGAGGAGAGGTGGTTGGAGATGAGGCATGGTTCTGGGTGGCGACCATGTGGGTGTCTGCCTCTTCCAACCCCAGAAGCCGGTCCATTGTAGCGAATGGGTCCGTGGGTAAAATCGAGGCCACGGATTGCGGCCTAGTAAGGAAGCGATCCATGTGTGTTTCTCCATGAGGCCCGAGCAGCAGTTTATAGTGCTGCTGTTGTTGGGCAATTTTTCCCATGGGATGCTCTATCAGGGCGGCAGGCGTTCAGGCTTGCTCCTGGCTCTAGATGTGGCTATTGAAGCTTCTCAGGGGCCTCGGAGATTCGGCGGAGTCCGGAGCTCACCTGAAGTGCATCCACCATGTCGGAAGCCGCGCATGCACCTCCTTTTATGATACATTATACATTTACTATTACTGAATTGTTTCTACTGTATTGGATTGATTAGCAACTCTCTATGGTTACACAGATTTTCCCATCAGGGACAATGACATTAAATTGAATTTTAGGTATCCTTGACAATTCCAAATACATATCCATGCCTCATTTAAAGTCCCGCAACCCACTTTTTTCGTTTTTTATGAATTATAGGGATGGAGGCTTGTTTATGTTATGTCGGGGTCCAATCAGGTCATATGCTTTATTATATATGTTAGGGTGGAAGTCACATGTTCCATTTGTTACCTGCTATGCCCAACACATCAAAATGATTGCATACTCTTCGTTTTTAGACTTTAGAGTCAATTCATATGCCGGCATCTCCTTCCATTATTTTATTATTTCCTATTATTGTCTGGCTTTATATTGACATTCTCTCCTCTGATTACAGGCCATTACGTTATTGTCTCTTTTCACCAGTGTTTTGACATCTTAGTTAACCAGCCCTTCTTTTTTCATGCCTTCTGGCCCGTCCAGCCCACTGGCTGGGTGGTCCTGACAATATGGTTTCTCTTTCCCCGGGGTTGCGATGCACCCAGCTCCTTCTCCCTCACCCATCCCCATTTAGATGATGGGGGCAGGGTCGAACCTTGGAGTATTGGCGTCATGCCAGCACGCCACATGCGGGATGTCTTTTTGACACCGGTTTGCATGCCAGTGCTTCCTCCATCTCATGTGGCCTGAGGGATGGGATGGACTACCGCTGAGGTCTCTGCACCTCGGGCGGGTGTCTGCTTCGTCCAATCACTTGGCCAACGTGTCGCTGCATGATGTTGGCGGCGACACGCCCCAGGCTGAGGCTACTAAGGCCGAGAAGATCCGGCAGCTCACTCCACACATTCCAACTTGATTAGAGGTTCTATGGGTCTTGATCCACACTTCGGGTAATTAATGGGTCCCTTTCCAGGACCAAAACAACACACGTTCACTTAACACTTAGATTCTTTTACACAGGGTGGACAACACTCTCTCATCCTGCCACCCCTCCTCCGGTTCTCTGTGCCTTCTGGAGAGCTTTGGTTTAGGGATAAGTGGAATGTGTCCCCTCCTCAACCCCGGGTGAGACAGCTCATTCAGGGCCACCATCCTACTCCCATTAAGGGACTGTTGGGCTATCTACATGGGCCTAGCCAAAGGTAATGTATATTTACTTCCAAAACCTGCTCTCTTTTGAAAGCATGATTTTCTATTTGAGACTTTATTGACCTATTAATTCATTTATTCCATCTTTTTAGCCATTATTGATGCATTCCACTCCTGATGATTGGCTTTAAAAGCCATGAAACGCGTAGAGTTCATACTCAGGGATGCCAAGTTAAGTCTGTTCCAATCATGAATTTTATCGAATGCACTTTATTTCTACACTCATCAGGATAACCATGTTCACTTGTCTGTATATCCATTCAATTTTTTTATTGTGATTGCTTGTACCAATTATCTATCCATTATAAACATTAAATATGTCAATATGATTACTACTATATTTTATTATGCTTCATTCTGCATTATTTATCTATTATACATTATGATACATTATACATTTACCATTCCTGAATTCACTCTAATGTATTGGATTGATTAGCAACTCTTTATGGTTACACAGATTTTACCATCAGGGAAGGTGACATTAAATCGAATTTTAGGTATACTTGACAATTCCAAATACATATCCATGCCTCATTTAAAGTCCCACAAGCCACTTTTTTCGTTTTTTATTGTTCAATATATAATTAAGAAGGGGGCTTTATAGCACCCTTTTAAGTGTGTCAAACTCAATGCCAAAAAAAATAAAAAGTGTCTATAAATTAATCTCCTCATCCTCACCAATATTAAGTACTTTAACTAAGTGCAACCTCCCCCTCCTAATTAATTAAATATTTAAACTCTTTGTTTCATATTAGTGTCATAGTCATCCCTTCTTTATGTGCATTAATTATGTGTTATGTGCATTAAATCCAGTGTTTAAATCATTGCAATAAATTATTCTCTTCCTTTAATGATATCAACCTTCTCTCCATTACTATTCCTAAAAATAAATAAATAAATAAATTTAAAACACCCCCAGATTCCCTATACCAGGTGCATCCCTCAGACAATCCGATCCATAGCACAACAATGTTCTCTAAAGGAATATTTAATCCATACCTATTTCTGAAGAGTAATAAAACCATCCTGCCAATGTGTCCTTAAATATATTGTGTTGATCTTTAACCATATGTAACCATCTCTCCGCTTCCATTATTTTTTCCACCTCCCTTTTCCAGTCCATTATAATGGGACATCTGGACTGTTTCCATAATCTAGGTATCCATATTTTTGCTGCATTTAACAAGTTTGGGGTGATACTTCTCTTATAGAACTTAGCAAATGATGACATCCCATGAAAGAGGAAGTGTAGTGGGGAGAGTTCTATAAGTCTAAGTGTTATTCTTTTTATCCAGTGTACAATTGTCTCCAAAATACTTTAATCCCTAGGACAAAACCACCGTAAATGAAGAAATTAACCCCTTTGGTTGCATCCCCTCTGGCAGTTAGCATCTGCTATTGGGTACATCTGTGCCAACCGAAGCGTTGTACGATACCATCTTGTCAAAAATTTATAAGATATTTCCTGTATAAGGGAGCTCATTGAAGAATGATATGTTGCACTGATCAACATTTGAATTTGTACAGATGTAAAATTATGACATATCCCCATTTCACATTCACTAATAAAATAAGGTTGTGCACTGAGCACTCAGGACCAATTAATACATTTGTGACCCAACTCTGGGATATTAGCACATTATACTTCAAAAGTAGTAAGAGGATTTGCTGGCCTTATCTGATGCTTCCACTTATTAAACAAGTCTGCCATTTGATAGTATCTCCATGTGGCCATTGGTATCTCCCCTAAAATTGATGTTAGCTCTGTTAAGGGTAACAATTTGCCCTGTGGAGTCACTCTAGCACAATTAGCCTTTCCTTCCATTCCCCATCGATCTAATAGTGTTATCTCTAGCCTCTTGGCCCTTCATAAAGCCTGTTTGATCAGGGTGAATCCGTTTTACTATATGATCTTGTAATCTAAGGGCCAGAATCTTAGCCAGGAGCTTAGTGTCAGAGTTAAGAAGGGAGATGGGTCTATAACTGGCACAATGCTGAGGATCCTTCCCCGACTTCAGGGATTACTGATAAGGATGTTATCAGTAATAGTTTTTCCCACAAAGTTCTTATAAAAGCTGTTGGCCAGAGGAGGAAAATGTTTAGGGCTCACTTTAGAGACTAGGTAAATGCTTGAGTTCAGAAAAGAAATAAGTATTATGTTCAGGTTAATTGTTAAAGTTTAAATGTTATGGGTTAAGTTAGGAGTTGAATTGCAACTGGTAGGAGGAAAATTTGGTATGAAGGCTAAACATCCCTTGTAATAGAAATAAGGATGACAGGTCCTCTTTATGGAAATTTATTGGGTCAAAAAGACCCCAAATCTCTCCTTTACAATTAAAAGCAAAAGATCAAAAAAAATTCTCCTCTCGCCATTTCAGAAAGCCCAGTAAACCAATTGCAAACCACAATGTATATACAGTATACATATTGCAGTCGGCAAGTGATTAATACACATTTTTCTGATACATACAGTATGGCAGCTGTTATACAAATATTTTGGAGGCCTAGTAATGTAATTATACTGTGGCCCCAGAAATATCAAGAATGTCATTGAATATAATTGTATGCATTGTTACATATGTTGCAAATATCTCTATTAGCTTTAGCAACTAATAACAATTCTTTAAACCCTACAAAAATGCAGTCTAAATGAAGCCTAAATTGCTCTTGAGCAGATAACATTAGATCAATAAATAGTTTCTTCTATAAATGTCCTGGTACCTAATGTGTCCAATGAGCATTTAATTAGCTAGCCTAACTTTCTGATACACAGAAAAATAAAAAAGAACTAAGAATTCAAATGAACAATATCTCTAAATGAATGAAACATGTATTATCCATATAGAGTATCTGAGCAGTTGCTGTGGCAAGCAATTATGTTGAAAAAGATATAATAAACAACGCATTGGCAATACGACAGACATATTCAGGAAAACAAACATGTCTGGGGTAGCTGTGTTTTTTACTGTCACTGCTAATGGCAAAAAGTGGAATTTACTGTCTAGATGGAAATCCTGATCAATCAGGCAAGCCATTCGTTACAGTAGCTCACAAAAAGTGAGTACCTCCCTCACATTTTTGTAAATGTTTTATTATATGTTTTCATGTGACAACACTGAAGAAATGACACTTTGCTACGATGCAAAGTAGAGAGTGTACAGTGTGTATGACAGTGTACATTTGCTGTCCCCTCAAAATAACTCAACACACAGCCATTCATGTCTAAACCGCTGGCAACAAAAGTGAATATACCCCTAAGTGAAAATGTCCAAATTGGGGCCAATTAACCCTTTTCCCTCCCTGGTGTCATGTGACTCATTAGTGTTACAAGGTCTCAGGTGTGAATGGGGAGCAGGTGTGTTAAATTTGGTGTTATCACTCTCATTCTCTCATGCTGGTCACTGAAAGTTAAACATTGCACCTCATGGCAAAGAACTCTCTAAGGATCTGAAAAAAAGAATTGTTGCTCTACATAAAGATTGCCCAGACCCTGAAACTGAGCTGCAGCACGGTGGCCAAGATCATACAGCTGTTTAACAGGACAGGTTCCACTCAGAACAGGCCTCGCCATGGTTGGCCAATGAAGTTGAGGGCACTTGCTCAACGTCATATCCATAGACTGTTTTTAGGGGTCAGCCTGTCAGTGCTCAGACCATATGCCCCACACTGCATCAAATTGGTCTGCATGGCTGTCATCCCAGAAGGAAGCCTCTTCTAAAGATGATGCACAAGAAAGCCTGCAAGCAGTTTGCTGAAGACAAGCAGACTAAGGACATGGATTACTTGAACCATGTCCTGTGGTCTGATGAGACCAAGATAAACTTATTTGGTTCAGATGGTGTCAAACTTGTGTGGCGCCCACCAGGTGAGGAGTACAAAGACAAGTGTGTCTTGCCTACAGTCAAGCAGGGTGGTGGGAGTGTCATTGTCTGGGGCTGCATGAGTGCTGCTGGCACTGGGGAGCTACAGTTCATTGAGGGAACCATGAATGCCAACATGTACTGTGAAATACTGAAGCAGAGCATGATTCCCTCCCTTCGGAGACTGGGCACTGGGCAGTATTCCAACATGATAACGATCCCAAACACACTTCCAAGATGACCACTGCCTTCCTAAAGAAGCTGAGGGTATAGGTGATGGCCTGGTCAAGTATGTCTCCAGACCTAAACCCTATTGAGCATCTGTGGGGCATCCACAAACAGAAGGTGGAGGAGCGCAAGGTCTCTAACATCCCCCAGCTCCATGATGTTGTTATGGAGCGCTGGAGGAGGAGTCCAATGGCAACCTGTGAAGCTTTGGTGAACTCCATGCTCAAGAGGGTTAAGGCAGTGCTGGAAAATAATGGTGGCCACACAAAATATTGACACTTTGATCCCAATTTGGACATTTTCACTAAGGGATGTACTCACTTTTATGAGTTATTTTGAGGAGACAGCAAATTTACACTGTTATACAAGCTGTACACTCACTACTTTACATTGTAGCAAAGTGTTGTTTATTCAATGTTGTCACATTAAAAGATATAATTAAATATTTATAAAAAATGTGAGGGGTATACTCACTTTTGTAAAATACTGTATATACAATAACAGGAAATATGGTGCACATATTCTACTTTACCTAGGATATATATTAATGGTATTGCACCTTTCAATATAATTGTAAAATTATTGTCATGCCCCTTCATTTTGTCTAATTAGAGAACATTTTTGCAGCTGCTTTGCACTGGACCCAGAAGACTTCTGTTATCACTGTTTACAAGAGGATCGGTCAGGTACTAGATATGCATAGGTATGTTTGTAAAAGCAGGACCAATGTAACTATGCAAAAAAAAAAAAAAAAACACATTGAGGTATTATTGGAATGTTTTCCTTTTTTTACATTTTCCCAGTGTTTGATAAAACTTTTCAATTTTACATGCTTGAACTTATTTGGTTATACAATTAAATGTTGAGATTTGTAATATAGCCATTAGAGATAATGTAGGTTAGCAACTGCTATAAACCATATGAAGAAAGTGCCTCATTTCTTTGAGTCAACTGATGCAGTTAATTTACTAAAGTAGTAGAGATTGTCAGTAAATCAGGTAAAGTCGTGTTCACTTTGTTCACCCAAGTGCAAGGGAAATTAAAGTAAAACGCATAGTGTGTTTTACTTGCTTAAATGGATGATTGAAGTAACCACAGCTTATTCCAATTCTTTAAAAGAGAAGTCTGGGTTTGATTTTTTTAATCATACTTACCTAAGTGGTTGTAGCATTGTTGTATTGCTGCATCTGTCCCCCACTCTCTCTAAGGGTGAGAACTGAGCGACCAAACACTGCTGATCACTCAGCTCTCCCCGCCGCTCTGAGCAGAAAGCTGGTGACTGTTAGTCACCGGTGTCTCCTCTGTCTCCCACACCCATTGGAACACTGGGCTGTGGAGGGGCGGAAGCAGCTGGCTCAGCCTCTCAGTGACTCACTGAGAGGCTGAGCCAAGTACTGGTCCAGGCTCTTGGGTGGATCCCAAAATATGGTCGCAATATTTCCCCAGCCAGGACTGGCTCTGTGATGTCAGCTGACAGCAGACTTCAGCCCACTGTTGGCTAAAAACAGGTTACAGGAGTAGAGAAAGAACTGCACTCCTGTGATCCACAGAAGAAGTACAACTAAACGAGCGTTGGTTGTACTTCTCCTTTAAGCTAAGTAAACACCAATTTTGCAATAGTTGTGCTTCCACAGCAAAAAGACAGCAACAGGCGCCTCTTAGTAAGACTGTAACATTTAATGGCAAGTTAGCATCAAAACAGTCACATGTAAAGACATAATTGTCCAGTGCAGGGGAGTCCAGTATAAGCCATGAGTGATCTCTGCAGCCTGGATGGAAAGTAGCTTTATTCCTCTGTGCTGTCGGCTTGTCAGTCCACAACACACTTCTGGGATTTGGTCGCGATCCACAACGAGACTTGCAGCGCAGCCAAACAGTCACATGGAGGGCTGGAGTGCAGAGTTCAAGGTGTGGGCTGTACTGCCATAAAGCAATGCTTTGAGAAAGGAGCGCACTTTACTGCGCATGCTCTGAAACGCGTTGCTTTAGGGCAGTACAGCCCATACCTTGAACTCTGCACTCCAGCCATGTGACTGTTTGGCTGCGCTGCAAGCGCTTACAGTCTTACTAAGAGGCGCCTGTTGCTGTCTTTTTTCTTTCTTACATATTGGAGCGGCTTCACCTCCCCCCACAAGGCTGCCCTGTTATATAGACTGCACATTCTCACAAGGAGCTTCATTGGCTCAAAGGACTATTTGATGAACTTGCATTGTGTTTTATATTCCCCATACTGTGACCTGCGCTGCTATTTGTTACTGTGCTTCCACAGCAGCCTGTTTATTTTGTTTGTTGTATTGCACTGGCATATTTCTCTGGTACCTCCCATCCTCCTTTTTATTTTGCTATTCCTTAGATTAGCCCTGTAGTTAAAAACTCCCAGCCCTTCTGAGTGTTCATGTTGAGCTACCTGTGGATTTTGTTGAGTCAGCAACTTGCCATACTATCTGTACAGATTGGGTTTCAGAAGGTATGCCTTTTGCATGAAGGGAAATTTGAGGCAGAACATAATATTGTCCTAAAACCATTAAAGTTCCCCTTAAATCATGAACATATATCGATAAGATTATTTAGGTGGATCTCTATTATGTTATATTAAGAATGTGTTTATGTGAGTCAGTGAGCATGGTTGTTGCTAACCAAACAAAGGTGGTTAGTTTATGTTGAGCTTCTTTTGTGAAAAAAAGCATGAACCAACTGTCTTTGGGGATATGAAATAAGTTATGCAATAGCTTAAACATTTTTGACCCAGAATCTGCCCAGCATTGAACAGGTCAACCAGACATGTATTAAACCATGACCTCCACTCTTCAAATTTTATTTGAATACTTTTGGATCCTTTTACAGGTTTTGAAGAATAAGAGAGCCCATGTACCACGCTCCTCCTCCTCCCTCTCCTCTTGTGTGTTCTGCGGCGTCGCAACAATGGTGTCTGCATAAAGCACGCTTTGAGAGGAAAGGAAGTCCTCCTCTTCCTTGTCAGGTCACCTGGGACCAGGTGACAGATGCACTCTGTAGGAGTCCGAAGAGCACCACTAAGGTAATGGAGCCTAGGACTGACTGCTGCGGATTGAACCCTGGAAGGTTCAGGAAGCAGGTCTACAGGATAACTAACATGGATCCCAGTGAGAGCTAGAGCATAGATTCCCCAGGGCGCGGAGTCTAAGAGCCAGCGGGTGTTCACCAGAGCCTCTAGTGGTGAGGATGGACTGCGCTGCAGTCTGACTCCAGGTCACGGCCCCCAGGGTCTCACAGCTCACGCTCACCGTAGACTACAGGAGAAGAGGAAGGAGGCAGTAGGCTGGAACGACAGGGAAGTAAGGGGTAAGCCAAAGGTCAGGGCGACTAGCAGACAAGGATAAACATAACACGCCAAAGGTCAGGGTCACAAGCAGACAGGGAGAGTCGAGAACAGGCCAAAGTCGGTAACAGGCATCAGACGTAAGGAACACAGCAAGTACACACGGAGGCTAACACACAATGGTTGATCAGCACTGCGGGCTTGCAGTAATATAGGGTTCCCTGATAGGGCCTGGGGTGGGGCCATGCTTAGAGGAGAGGTTATAAAACCAGTCAGGTGAGAGGCAGCTGCTCTTTAGAGATGAACACATGGAGACAGGTAAGCTGACAGAAAAACTTTATTGCATAACCATGACATTCCTCCTGCTGCTCTGCCTCAAGTGCCCTGCCCATAATGACATGCAGAGTCTGCTCCAGCAGAAACACATCAGGAATTGTGTAACTGATGCATGCATTGTCATGGCTTACCATCCTTGTCGCCTCCCCAAATGTTGGCAGTACAGTGCATGCATCCTTTATCAGTAGCCATTGGCATGAGAAAAAAAAGCCGATGTGCTCTGAGCCTGTCCTTGTGGCAATTTTCACAGAGGCACTCGTTGACAGCCCTTTGCTGCATGTGCAGCCACTGCAGCATTGCCAAAGATGAGTTCAACCTGGTGGGTATGTCACAAATCAGGCACTTTACAGGCAGGTGGAATTCCTGCTAAATTTCAGACAGCCGAACACTGGCTGTTTATGACTTCCTGAAATGGCTACCGACTTGTCTGGGCTGCTTCAGAAGATATTTCAACCCTTGGTACCTGTTTAGGAAATGCTACACCACCAAATTGAGGACATGTGCCAGGGATGGCACATGTGTCAACTTTCCCTGTCAAAGGACGGACAGGAGGTTGGTGTCATTATCGCACACCACCATTCCTGGCTCAAGCTAGCATGGCACGAACCACCTCTGGGGCTGCCCTTGCATGCATGAAAGAAACTCTGCTACAGTGTGGTTCCTGTCCCCTAGACAGATCAGCTGAAGCACTGCATGGCATCTTTTAGTCTGACTGGTTGAATAGCCCCTTGAATGCTTAGTGAGTACTGGTGGTTCATAGGACAATTCAGCAGAGGAGGACATGGAGGAGGAGAAGGGGGTGGAGCTGACAAATCTCACATCATCACCATCAGCTGTATGGAGATGTGGTGTCAAAATAAGCTCCAGCACTGAGCCCTGTCCTGCATCCTTTCTAGTTGCAAGCAGAGTTACCCAGTGTGCTGTGAAGGAAATACAGCGTCCCTGACCATACTTGTTGGATCATGAGTCAGCAGTAATGTGGACTAGAGATGGGCCGAACACCCCCCAGTTTGGTTCACGCCAGAACTCTCGAACAGTGTGAAAGTTCGAAGCTGAATAACGAACCCCATCAAATTCTATGTGACACAAACTTGAAAAATCAAAAGTGCCCATTTTTAGGGCTTAGATGCAAGTTTTTGGGCATACAAAGGGCATAGGGGTCAGGGTACTGCCCTGGAGGACATGTAACAATGAAACTTTTTTGTAAAAAACATAATTTTTAAATGAGCAGTGATTTATTGATGCTTAAAGTGAAACAATAAAAGTGAAAAATGAAAACTTCCTTTAAATGTAGTGCCTGGGGGGTCTCCTTAGTTTGTCTATAAAGTGACACATGTACTGTGTATAGAAACTGTTGCAGCAAAAACTACATTTATAAAGGCAAAAAAATTACATTTTCCCTGAAAGCAATGGCTTGAGGAGCCAGTCTGTATGATGAGGCCACAATTTAGGATAGAAGTAATAGGTGTGGAAAAATTGGGCTTTGGGTGTCGATGGTGCCTAAAAACCATAACCATATCGAGGTGCTCTTGATTAAAGCAAGAATTGGCTTTGTTTTAAAAAATTTCAATGATATGCCCTGGTCAAACAGTGGTGGAAAAATTGGGCTTTGGGTGTTGGTGGTGCCCTCACACTGTAACCCTATAGATGTACTCCTTGATGAAAGTAATAATTGGCCTTGCTGTAAAAATTGAAATAATATGCACCTGTCAAACAGGTGTGGAAAAATGGTGTTAATTTTGCCCATGAAACCTATAATAGAAAATTTCTTTCTGATAAAATCAACATCCACAAAGCTAGGAAGCATAGACTGTCTTGCAGAAATTTCAAATCCAGAAAACACTTAATCGTCGACATTGGCATCAGCGGCTTGATAACTGCTGCTAATCCAGGACTCATTCATTTTGATAAATGTCAGCCAGTCAACAGAGTCTGTGGACAGACACGCTCATTTATCTGTCACAAAGCCTCTGGCAGCACTGAATGTCATTCAAAAATAACGCTGGATGCAGGGCAGCCCAGCAGCTCAATTACTTACTGGGCAAGTTTTGGCCAGTGGTCTATTCTCATGACTAGGGATGAGCTCGATCTTCAGGTCAAACAAAGGTTCGACTCGAACATCGGGTGTTCACCCTTTAAACGAAGAATGAACATTATGGGGCATTCGCAGGAAATTTGAGCGCCCGCAGAACGCCCCATAATGCACTGCGATCTCGATCTCTAGTATGGCACCAGGAAGAAGAGGAGGAGGAGGATTATGTCAGCATGGTCGTGGAGGATAACACTCAGCAGCATCCTTCAAGGGATGGTTTTCAGTCCCCAGAAACCCAAAGAGTTGTACATGGCTGGGAGGAGGTTGTTACGGATCATGTGATCCATAGTGACCCAGAGAACTCAGAATTGAATGCCTCTGCAAACTTATGCTGAATGGCCTCCCTGATTATGCAGAGCCTGCAAAAGGACCCTAGGATTTGTGGTATCAAAGAGAGGGATCATTACTGGCTGGCAAACCTTCTTGATCCATGTTACAAGGGTAAGGTTGCAGAACTCATCCTGCCTTTGCAGAGGGAGCAGAGGATGAAACATCTTCAGAAGGCCTTGAAGAAAGGTTTGTGCAACGCATTTCCAGACCCTGGGAGGTTACAATTTCCTGGTGCTGGACAACGTGTTGCTGAGGCTTCGTTAAGTCAGAGGAAGCGCGTGGAGAAGGTGGCCGGTTGACCGATGCCTTTAGACAATTTTTGAGTCCTCAGAGCCAAGGTCTGATTGGTTCAAGCAACCATCATCAGCATCTGCATTATATGGTGCAGGAATATCTAGGGGCAAGAGCAGACTTGGAGACCTTTCCAACAGATCATCCACTGGGTTACTTGACCTTGAGGATGGACCACTGGCCAGAACTTGCTCAATATGCAATTTAGCTACTGTGTTTAACAGGGCCATGTAATTACAATTTTTCATATAATATTTCACAGCAGGGCCCGATCCTGTGCCCAACAAGAGTAAATGTGAGAGGTTACCGTGTTCTGGCATCACCAACTAGGGCCCAATTTTTCTGCAGAGTATATAAGGCAGGCTGTATAGTATATATACTGCTGTTTAGAGTATATAGTGCCTGGGGGCCTGGGAGACCCCCACACCATTTATTTATTTTGACCTGAAGGGACTGGTATGGATTTTGGGAGAGACATCCACGCCATTTTTTTAGTCTTTGTTTAATGATTTTTATCAATATTGGTGGACTCCAACAATACATTACCTCTGCGAGCAGTTTAACTACCTCAATACAGTGCACTTACACCCCCTTCCTGCCCAAGCCAATTTTCAGCTTTCAGCGCTGTCACTGTTTAAATGACAATTGCGCGGTCATGCTACACTGTACCCAAACAGACTTTTTATCATTTTGTTCCCACAAATAGAGCTTTCTTTTGGTGGTATTTGATCACCTCTGGGTTTTTAATTTTTGCTAAACAAATAAAAAAAGATCTAAAAATTTGAAAAAAAAAAGTTTTTCTTTTGTCTCATTTATAAAATTTTGTAAATAAGTAAGTTTTCTCCTTAACTGATGGGCACTGATAAGGCGGCACTGACGGGCACTAATAAGGTGGCACTGATGAGGTGGCATCAATGAGGTGGCACTGATGGGCACTGATGGGCACTGAAGATGGGCACTGATATGCGGTACTGATCGGCACTGGTAGGCAGCACTGATGAGTGCCACTGATATGCAGCACTAATGGACATTGATAGGCGGCACTGATGGGCACTCATGTGTGGCACTGGTGGGCACTTATGGGCATTGATAGGTGACACTGATGGGCACTGAAAGGCTGCATTGATGGGTACTTATGGGTGGCGCTGATAGGCGGCAATGCTGGGCACTGATAGGCGGTACTGCTGGGAACTGCTGGGCACTGATAGGTGGCACTGCTGGGAACTGATGGGCACTGATGGGCACAGATATGCGGAACTGATAGCTGGTATTGATAGGCATCACTGATTGCACTTGCACTGGCAGGCATTTGGGATGGGCATTGATTGGCAGCTGCCTGGGCACTGATAGGCAGCTATCTGGGCACTGATTGGCATTTCTCTTGTGGTCTAGGGTGGATACCTGGTGGTCCTGATGGCATGCTGGTGGTCCTAGGCGGGCATTCGAGGGGGGGATGTGCTGATAAACAATCAGCGCAGACCCCCCCTGTCAGGAGAGCAGCTGATCGGCTCTCCTCTACTCATGTCTGTCAGACGCGAGTGAGGAAAAGCCAATAGATGGCTCTTCCTGTTTACAATGTAATCAGCCGTGATTGGACATGGCTGATCATGTGGTAAAGAGCCTCCGTCAGAGGCTCTTTACCGAGATCGGTGTAGCGGTGTGCCTGACTGACACACCACCGATCGCCCCGATGCGCGCCCCCAGGGGCGCACGAGAGCAGTCGTTCTGCGAGGACGTCATATGATGCCCACCCACTTTAAGCAATATTAAAACCACTGCTCCCGAAAAAACGTCTGTTTTTAAAACTTTTTTTCGCTTTGATTCATATCCCCTGGGGCAGGAGCCGGGTGCCCAAACACTTTTCATGGCAATAACTTGCATATAAGCCTTTAATATAAGCACTCTTGATTTTTCACATTTGCGTCTCATAGACTTTAACTCTGCGCGTTCGCACAAATTTTTTGCCTGTTCGCATGTTCTGCTGCGAACAGAACTGGGGGGTGTTCGGCTCATCCCTAGTGACAAACATGGTCACAATGGTCTAGAGCAGCAAAATACATAAAGCATAAAAGTTATTGACCTGTCATTTGTTACTGTTAGTCATGATACACCCTGTCTGTTGTGGATAATATTTTGTATTCTCCATGTTTCTGTGTAATTCTCTGGGATGGAACCTTTTATAGTGTGAGGTGGGTCTATGAGCAATGAGCCATGATTGGGCTAAGTCATCATGACTTTCTCCAGTTATGGCTCTGACAGTACTCTGTGCCCTGATTGGCAAAGCCTTCATTGCTTCAGCCAATCGGGGCTTAGAATGCACTGTTCAGCGCGCAGTGCATTGCAGGGCATACGGCGGGCCAAACAAATGGCTGAATGCCCTGCTAATTTGGGTGTTTGCTGAATGGGCGAACAGGTCAATGTTCAGGCTGAACTTTAGCTTGCCCCGAACCATTCGCCCAACACTAAACATAACTCACCTAGTTACATTTTGAAGTACTTATTTAAAATACCAGAGGTGCAAAAGAAACTAGTACCAGTCACTCTCTAAAATACACCAGCCTAACACGCTAGGTAAATTTACATAGTTACATAGTTGGTAAGGTTGAATAAAGACTCCATTCAGTTCAACCCATGTGGATATGTGTTTATGTATTTGTTTATGTCTATACCATTACTTAAATCCCTGTATATTGCATTTGCTGAGATGCCCATCTAAAGGTTTCCTTAAAATTATCGACACTCCTCGCTGGCACCACCAACTCTGAAAGGGAGTTGGACATCCTTACCGCTGTGGCATTAAAGAATCCCCTACACAGTTTAAGGTTATAATGCTTCTCATTCAACTTTATTAGGTGGTCATGTTTCTTCTTAAGTGACCCAAGACTAAATAGTTTTCTCCCAATGCTATAATCACCATTTAAATATTTGTATATTGCAACCATATCTCCTCTAAGCACCTTTTCTTATGAGAATACATTTATTGTTTGTAGTTGTTCCTCATAACTATGGTTCTTCAACCCCCTTATTAGCTTTGTTGCGCTTCTCTGGACTCTCGCCAGTTCCAGCACATCGTTCCTGAGGACTGGTGACCAGCACCGGATGGCATACTTTTGACGTGGCCAAACCAGGGTTTTGTAAAGTGGTAGAATTAGTTTTATCTCTTGGTTGAGTACCATTTTAATGCAAGGTAATGGTCTGCTAGCTTTGTATGCTGCAGCTTGGCATTGCATGCTATCTCTGATCCTGTCACCTACTAGGATTAAAAAAATAAATAGTGGCTGTGTGGGACAATTTTCTGACCAGCTCCTTTGATTTGTAAGTAGAAGGATGTCGGATAGGAGGGTGCTGACAGAGTCACCTACAAAGGGAGTTTTGGCTGGGTTATCAGTAACCATACACAATTAGCTTGATGTATGGACATTTTAAAATCATTACAATCTTAAAACTTAAAACATTTTAAATCATTAGATTCTAACCATAACTGGTGAATATAGATACATTTACTTTTATTTGGAATTCAGTATTCAATAGTTTTTGCCAATTCCAGTTGGTTTCCCTAAAATTCATATCAGACTCTTATGCTGGCATGTTGCTAGTTTCACTCCTAAGGATATCCGGATTGACAAAACATGTTGGCGGAGCTTGCATTGTAACATCATCGCACTTGCAAGTGACGGCATGCACTGTATAGGTGGGTTTGTGCAGGTGATATGGCGCCCAAATACACATATAATATATGCTGGTCCTTTAATGTTGAGTGAACACTGTAACATATACAGTAATGCCGCGTACACACGAGCGGACTTTACGGCAGACTTTGCCCGGCGGACTTTTCGACGTACTTTACGACGGACTTTCTTTTTTTTTTTTCTCGTTTCAATATATTTTATTTTGTCAAAAGTGGATGAAAAGAATACATCACAAGTTATAGATACAACGTGAGACATTCTTCTTGGGGCGACCAACACGGTCATGTGGAAGACATATTAATCAGTGATATTATTACAAAACATATCTGCATAAAACAAACATAACCTGTCAAGTGTTTTGATCAGAGTCCCCGGGTGTCAAACATGTTCCCAGGGGCCTTATCCAATGAAAGGTGCAGAAGGGGAGAAACCCTCGCCACCCCAACTGGGCACAAGCTGTGGCGGCGCTTCCCACCCCCTCAGCATCCCCCCATCATAGACAATAAAGCTATTGATTAATCTTGTGTAAAGAAAAAGAAAATGTAGAGGGTTATTAAAACAATTCGTAGAACAGTAAGTGTATGAACTAGTCCAACATTTTCTGGACAAAGGAATAACTTCGAGTCCTGTGAAGGAAAGACTGCTCAAGAAAATACAAACAAGGACACACGCATGGAAACACATGGTATATATAACAGGGAATTAGAACAGCGACATGACCGTAAGAATCTAGGTTGTAGTCGAATTTGGGACCGGGAGCAGGGCGAATCTAGACCCCGGCCCCGGTCACAACCAGTCAGTCAGTGGCTGAAGTCCAAGACTGACCTAGAGAGGTAGGGGATTGGAAGGAATACAAGAGGAAAGAAGAGGGAGGAAAAAGAAAGAAGAGATATACGATAGAGGAGGTGAGTACGAGTCGACTGGGGGGAAAGAGAGCCGGAAGGTGACATCCAGGGGAAAATAATTAGAGGGCAACCCCTACAAAGGAAGCCCAGGGTTCCCAAATTCGTTTAAATTTATCCGAGCGATCCAGGATTACACTTGCCATCTTCTCTTGGTTCATAATCCAAGAGATGTTTCTTTTGGCTAGAAGTGTTAAAAACCGATGTTTTTTTCCATGCATGCGCCACGGTGAGTTTGGCACCTAAGATGATAAAGAATATAAGGCGTTGAGTAATCCTGGAGGCTTCTTTCACTGGGAAGTTAAGGAGCGCTATGAGGGGGGACATTTGAATAGGTATTGAGGTTAGCTTGCCAATCCAAGAAAAGATCTTGTGCCAATATGGTCGAACTCTGGGACAGGTCCACCAGATATGGAGCATATCGCCTGTAAGGCCACATCCTCGAAAACATAGGGGAGAAGCTGACGGGTACATGTGCACTAGCTTTGAGGGGACCAGGTACCATCTAGTCAACACTTTTAAACTAGCTTCCATGAGGCTGGAGTTAAGGATACCTTTGTATGATTGGGAAAAGTTCCGGTGCCACGTTTCCAGTGTCCAGTGTTGGGAAAGGTCAGTTTCCCAAGCCTGCATGAAAGACGTCTTGGATTGCGCGGAGGACAGGGCTTTATAGATTACCGAGATGCCCCCCCTCTGCTCACTGGCCTGACCACACCATATTTCATAGGGAGTTAGTTGGGGCCCATTCGGGAGTGTTTTACACCTTTTGTGTAAAAAGTTTGAGATTTGAGAGAATCTGAAGGATTCAGAGACAGGCATGTCTAGGTTACTAACACAGAATGCTTTGGAGAGTGGGCCAAGAGGTCTAAGGAAGTGCCCTATTCTGTATAACCCTTTGTCGAGCCACCATCGAAATGCTGATATGTCAAGGCCCGGAGGGAAATCAGGATTTCGAAATAAATGTTGCAATGGTTTTGTGGGGGAAGTCAGATGTTGGTTGCCACGCAGACTGTCCCATAGTGCGAAGGAGTGTGAGAGGGTTGGGGAAAGTATGGAGGGTCTTAGTTTTCTATGGCTCCAGAGAAGGTAGTCTAGAGTGTGGAGAGGGACTGCCTGCCTTTCTATGTGAATCCAGTCAGGTTGTTCCCAGCGTGAGTATACCGCTGAGATCTGGGCTAGATGAGCAGCTTTTTTTTTTTTTTTTTGATTCCCATCAAGGACACATTTTACTTATATGGACTTTATTTAAGGTTGATTTTTATTGTTTGCATTTTCACTTTTTCACAGGTGAATTCCATTACGTTCTATTTATGAATTTGCATTTGTGCAACTAGGTTCTTTTGTGATTTCACCTTTTGATTTTTTGTTTGTTTTCTGGCCATTACTGGATGGCTCGATCTTGACACCTCACCTTGATCTACTTATACACATAGCGCTACACTATATTTATATTAGATGAGCAGCTTGCAAGTACCAAAGCAGATTTGGAAGTCCCATGCCCCCTTCAGTTCTAGATCTGAACAGGACTGCTTTGGGGAGTCTGTGTCCCCCTCTACCCCAAATGTATTTGACGATTTTAGCTTGGAGTCGTTGTAGGCGAGTTTTGTCTACAGGAATCGGGAGGGCTCTAAAATAGTAGAGAATGTGGGGGAGTAGAGTCATCTTAATCGTGTTGATTCTACCCAGCCATGACAGGGATAGACTGGACCACCGGGAGAGGTCTTCCTCTAGTTTTTTGTAGAGAGGTGGGTAATTGGCTTGGTATAGGAGTTCTATCCTGGGGGTCAGTTTGATCCCCAGGTATGTGATGGAGGAGTCGTTCCAGGAGAATTGGAAGCTCTCCCTGAGCCTGGCCAAAAGAGGGTCTGGGATGTTAATATTGAGTGCCTGTGATTTATCGTAGTTAACCCTAAGGCCTGATGCTGCCCCGAATTGTTCTAGGAGGTGACATATGTTGGGGAGTGACGTCAGTGGGGAGGAGACAAATAGTAAGATGTCATCTGCAAATAATGCGCATTTATGACACTTGGGGCCACTTTGAATGCCTTGAATATTCGGGTTGTTTCTGATGGCTATCGCTAAGGATTCAATTGCTATGGCAAAGATTAATGGGGATAGGGGGCAGCCCTGTCTGGTTCCTCTAGCTATAGGGAAGGATTCTGAGTAAAATCCCTGCAGACGCACCTGAGCCGAGGGGTTGGAATAAAGGGCATGCATGACATTAAGAAATGAATTCCCAAATCCCCATCTTTGAAGAGTGTTGAAAATATATGGCCATTGGACAGTATCAAAAGCTTTTTGGAGGTCTAGAGAGAGTAAACATCCCTGTCTGGAAGGGCCCCCATCCCAGTTAGAATTGAGAAGAGATATTATATCGATCGCTCATCTAGTTTGGTCAGGTCCCTGCCTCCCTGGGATGAAGCCCACTTGGTCTTTGTTAATGTATAATCTAATGAAGGAGGCCAGGCGGTCTGCAAGGATCTTAGTCAGAATCTTTAAGTCATTATTGATGAGAGATATTGGTCTATAGTTACTAACCGAGCTGGCATCTTTATCAGGTTTAGGGATGACCGTGATGTAGGCCGTGTTAAGTGAGGCATCTAGTAAAATCCCCTGCCTGAGTGCGTTAAAGAATCGGGCCATATAAGGGGCAAGAATAGAAGAGAACGATTTGTAATATGGTATGGAGAAGCCATCTGGGCCAGGCGCCGATTGAGATTTCAAGTGTTTAATAACTGCACATACTTCCTCAGCGGAGATAGGGGAGTCTAGTTTCTGGCGGTGTCTTTCTTCTAATTTGGGAATTTGAATGTTGTCTAGGAAGTGATCTACTGTCTCTGTGGTGGGACCGTTCTCACCACTGTATAGGGATTTGTAAAAGGTCAGGAATTCCCCCATTATTCGTTTAGGGTTCTGGGACAGAGTGCCACCTTGGATTTTGATTTTGGGAAGGGCTGGGGATTTAAATTTTGGGGATAGCCTGCCCGCAAGCATAGAACTGATTCTATCGCCTTGGCAATAGAATCGGGATCTATTTCACCGTAGCCATTTTTCGGCCCTTGTGGTCAGAACGAGGTTTAATGCTGTACGAGCTGCGTCCAGCTTGACGGTGGGAACAGCTCTTGGGTCGGCCTTGTGTTTTTTAGTTAAGGCTGTATAATACTTATCCAATTTCTCTATGTCAGCTTTTTTGGCTTTATTGTTCTGAGAGGCAATTTGGATCAGATGACCTCTAATTACGGCCTTATGTGCTGCCCAAAGGCAAGAAGGGCTAGTTTCTGGCTGATTGTTTGTAGTAAAGTAATTGCTGATTATAGTTTCGATTTCTTTGATTCTAATCTGATCACTCAGGATGGACTCGTTAAGTCTCCAACGCCTGCAGGGTTTAGGGCCCAACGGGCGCTGAATGGAAAGGATCACCAGTGAGTGATCCGACCAGACTACATCTTTGATATATGCCCTGTTCGTTAGGGGCATAGAAGCAGAAGCGATGAGGATATGATCGATTCTCGCGAAGGATCTATGGGGGTTAGAGAAGTGTGTGAAGTCTCGTAGGGTGGGATTTACTTCCCTCCAAATATCAACGAGACCTTGTTGAAAGATTAGTTTGGCTATACGAAGACTCTGTTTAGTGGGTCTGGTGAGGCGTTTACCAGGGGGACGAGACTTGTCCAGGCCCTGGTCAAAGGCCGAATTAGAGTCGCCTCCAAATATCACTGTACCCTCCAGCAGTGGTGTTAGTGTTGTAAACAAGCGTTGAAAGAAGGCTAGTTGGCCTCTGTTGGGGGCATAGTACGAAATCAAAGACTACAGTTGGTCGTCTAGTTCCCCCACAATGAGGATATAGCGACCATCAGGGTCCCTGTGTTCAGATTTGAGAGTAAATTTGCATTGTTTAGAGATAAAAATGCCCACCCCCTTCGTTTTATCTTCCGCATTGGCTAGTGTGAAGAAGGGAAATTTGGAGTGTACAAAGGATGGATTGAAGCGTTTGGGGAAATGCATTTCCTGGAGGAGAACTACGTCTGC
Organism: Lithobates clamitans; assembly: GCA_037952925.1. NCBI lineage: Eukaryota > Metazoa > Chordata > Amphibia > Anura > Ranidae > Lithobates > Lithobates clamitans. Next base: position 13,901,952 of record JBBGZY010000140.1, read on the forward strand.
TTTTTGTGCATGTAGGTATTGGAAGACTTTGCGCCTTTTTGCCGGTGAGTTTAGGCCTTGCACATTATGTGATATTATTTTAAGTGGTGCATTTACCAGTGGGTCATCAGCCATCGAGCAGTAGATGGGGCAGGGCTAGGAAATCTGCAGCACTTACCATCTGACGTCCACGGATGCCAAGACATCCCGCATAGCGAGCGAAGACCGGGGAGATGTCCTGATGTTGTCCGGATAATTCCCCCCAGCCGACTTCTACGGGGAAATGTAAAATAAAACATTGTTGGGAAAGAGAAAAGGAAAAGCATGAAAGAAAGACGGGGGACAAGAGAGTCTCCCGTAGAATGGAGGGGACAGAGTCCTCCATCGGAAAGTGTGTGTCACACTGGAGTCCCTCCCGAAGGTAGGGAATGGTCCTGTCCAGGGTAGGGTAGATTACCTAAACCACTAGACAGGAGGGGGCGCATGAACACCACTTCAGCAGAGTGGCCGTTGAAAATGGTTTGCGATTAGCATGATAAAGGCACTGGTGGCGGCATTAAAATAGTACCCTCCCTGCTAACAGTGTCGCATACTAAGTAACACGTGGAGGTGAAATTGCATCATTAAACTGATAATGCTTATATTAATTAAACAGTTAACAAACAAATAAGTGTGGACCTGGATATGTGAGGTTGAGCTGTGAAAAGGGGCAAAGGATGTACAGGAGGGGGAAGTGAAAATGACTGATGGGGAGGACGTATAACTGGTATGGCTCCCCAAAACATTGTGGATTGTATAACAAGAGCATCGGGATTAGACAGGCGCCATAAGTACGTCCCTCAACTCCCACTTAGAAGTAGCAATGGAGCGACCCAATGGGGCCTGTTAGAAAAAAAAAAAAAAATTTCTTGTTTAGTGTCCTCCCCAGTTTGAGAGTTACCCGAAACCGTCTCGGCCGAGGCTTGAGGTCATCTAAACAGTGAACAGAAAGCCTGTCTTGGGAAGCACAAGTGGGGGGGCTCCGTCATCTCAGGCGGTAGCTGAGAGGAAATGGAGACAAAAGAGTCCTTGAGGAGAGATGAGTAACGGAAGTCATGGAGGGATAGTTTTCTTGGACTTCTTGGATCTGGACTTCTCCCAAACCGGAGTCAGAGGGCTGGCGGGCATATGTCTTTTTGCGGAGTTTGGTGGAAGTCCCGACTGACGGGCATTAGGGTCTTGGTTGATGAGGCCCAGTTGTAGAAACAGCCGTTCTCCTTCCTGCAGGGATCCAAAGGTGTACGCCTTGCCTTTGAAGATCAGTTTAAGTTGGAATGGGAAGAGCCACCAGTATTTAATTTCTCTGTCCATCAGGATTTGAAGTAGTGGCTTTAGGGCCCTCCTTTTTTGGATAGTGAGGGGGGATAAATCAGCAAAGATTTGCAGCTGATGACCCTGGAACACTATTTTAGACAGGTATCTTGATTTTTTCATGACCTCCTCCTTGACAGAGAAGAAGTGTGGTTTCACCACGACATCACCGGGGAGTCTGTCCGCCCTAGGAGGTCTGAGAGCTCTATGAGCCCTATCCAGCTCCAGTCTCTGTTGGGGTATATCAGGGAGTAAGTCCTTAATTAAAGATTGTATAGTTTCAGGAATGTCCTTAAATGATTCAGGGAGCCCCCTGACTCTAAAATTGTACCTCCGATTTCGGTTTTCGAGGTCATCAAGTTTGGCATTGGCAGTCTCTAATTGCTCCTGAAGGGTCTGTATACAGGCAGTGTTCTGGTTTGTTCTTGAAATGGTGGAATCGAGATTGGACTCAATGAGGTCCATGCGGGTGCCTATGTGCTGTAGGTCTGCTTTAATGTCATTCGTTATTTTGAGGGCTGTGTTGTGCAGGCCTCTGTCTAATAATTCAGCAAATTTGGCAAACATTTCAGCCACAGAGGTCGGTTGCAGTAGGCCTGAATCCCCGGGCTGTATTAGCTGGTGTGCCTGGGGGGGGGCCCGCATCCATGGGGGAGTACTCCAGTCCTGTCAGGGAGTGTTCTAGGAGAGATGCGGTGGATGCTGGGGAAGCAGGATCCAGGGGAGAGTTACCTATGAAAGGCTCTGGCTGCAGCAGGGAGGAGGATGCTGCGAGTTGGACACAGGGAGGGCATGTAGCTGCAGAGCGGTGAGGAGCGGCCGCCATCTTAGCTGTCTCAGAGTGGGACAGAGCGGCTTCAAATGCTAGCTTTAGATTTCTTTTTACCGCTCCCGAGTACATCAGGAGGGTCCCTGAGTCTTCCTGTGTCCGTGGGGGAGTGATCCAGGCGCCGATTGCCGGTTAGAGTGCCGCTGCGGAGGCCCGGTCTGCTGAAGCGGGACGGAGCTCCCTGACTAAGCGTCCATGTCAGGAGCTGCCGCGCATGTGCCCTACGATGGACTTTCTGAATGAACGGACTTGCCCACACACAATCCACCAAAGTCCGTCAAATTTGTACGTGATGACGTACGACCGGACTAAAACAAGGAAGTTCATAGCCAGTAGCCAATAGCTGCCCTAGCGTGGCTTTTTGTCCGTCGAACTAGCATACAGACGGCGGACTTTTCGACCGGACTCGATTTCAACGGATTAATTTAAAACATGTTTCAAATCTAAGTCCGTCCAACTTTTTAGAAAACAAAGTCCGCTGGAGCCCACACACGATCGAATTGTCCGACCAAATCCCGTCCGCCGAGCAAAGTCTGCCGTAAAGTCCGCTCGTGTGTACGCAGCATAAGTGTAATTCCAATTACTTATATGTTTTCTTTAACACATTTTTTATGTTTTTTTCATTTTTTGCACATATGTTTAAAAAATCCTTTTAAGCCTGAAGATTACACTCCCAAATGTACCTGTATATTTTCTGAAGACAGACACCCTAGAGAATAATATAGTGATAGTTCCAATTTTTTCATGTCACACAATATGGTTTATGAAATGCAAAATTTCAGTAAAAAATACACTAGAGTTAATTTTAAGGCATATAAACACAATAAATTACCTATTGTCAAGCCTTAAAATTGTGTGCGTCTGTGAAATGGGTAAAAACGTCAGTATCCTATATTTTCCATAGGTGACACTTTAAAAGCTCTTACATGTTATCCGTTTAGAGTTACCCATGAGTTCTGGTGCTAGAATTATTGATCCCATTCTGGAGTGCCCTGTGATTTATAATATCTGTAAGGAATTAGCTTTCTTCATATGTAGGCATCCCAACACATGCATTTTTGTATGTAGGTCCCTTTAAATTTTGAAAGCCTTTTTTTTTACATGTTTATTGCTATCACTTAGGGGACCAATAGGCCCTCATGTGATAGCATATAGGTGTCAGGTTCTCTTTATGGAGGCATCAAAGGAGTATTAGACATTAATTCTGTAAAAGAGAAGATCCACAGTCAGCAATGTAGCTGGGAGGGTCTCTTTAAATTCTTAAAGCCTGGGAGGGGTAGTCTCACAAACAACTTTAGCAGATACATTGACAAACTACTTCAACCAATGGTCAAGGCATTGCCATCTCACATCAGAGACACAACTCACCTTCTTCAGATTTTGGATGGCCTCTGCGTTGGTATCGACACTTGCTTGGTCGCTATCGACGTGGACACTTTATACAGTTCAATCCCGCACGATGTTGGTCTTTCGGTTATACGTCACATGTTGTTAAGATCAGGGTCACACACTGACCGATCTGTGGACTTCGTTGTGGCAGCTTTGGAATACATTCTGAAGCACAATTTCTTTTCATTCAATGGTTCCCACTACCTCCAGGTACAGGGCGTGGCCATGGGCACTTGCTGCGCACTGGCATATGCAAACCTGTACCTGGGGGAGTGGGAGAGGTTACTATTTGTGGATGCTCAGGCAGCGGTATATACCGAACATGTTGTAGTATGGTATTGCTACATAGATGATGTTATGTTGATTTGGGATGGTTCAATTACACTTTTGTTGGAAAAGTGTATCAATTCCAGCAATGCTTTCAACCTTCAATTTAAAATTACCTACAATAGGACCAAGATTCCTTTTTTGGATTTGACTATCATTAAGGAGAGTGATGGTTCTTTCCAAAGTGAACTCTTCAGGAAACCCACTGCGGGTGACACGATACTGGCTGTGTCCAGTTTTTACCCTGAACCGTTATTGGCCTCTATTCCCTTTGCCCAACATATTAGGGCGAGGCGTAACTGTTCTAGTGATACCCTATTTGACCAAGAGGCAGCCATACTCAGACAAAGACTTTGTGCCAGGGGATATTCCAATGGTATCCTTAAAGAAGGCTTATAAAAAGGCTAAAGACAGATGTAGAAATGATCTCCTTTTTTCCAAAAAACCAACTAGTGAATCCCCTCCCACATGGGTCATCACGAGATACTGCCAACAGCAGCGACAAGTTAGAGCTATATTGCAAAAGTATTGGCACCTACTCAGTATGGATGCCACATTAGCACCCTTCGTATCCACACAACCTCTCAATACCTATAGAAGGGCCCCCTCCCTACGAGACAAACTGGTCCACAACAAATTTAAAATCAATACACGAGATCATAGGAGACTGACTGGCACATTCAGATGCAGGAATTTCAATTATTGTTAATATATGGATACAACTAAATCAGCGGTGTTACCCAATGGAGAATCATTCAGATCCAAACACTTTTTCTAAACTGTCGCACTGCAGGGGTGGTATACCTAAAGCAGTGTGAATGCAGTTGTTTTTTACATAGGCAAAACTAAACTACACTTCTGGCAACGTATTTACCGTCATATAGTTAGTATCACCAAAAAGGATCCTGAACTCCCCATTTGCCGACACTGCCGCACTGTGCATGCTGATTGCACTCCCAAAGTGCGTTTTCTAGCTTTGGACCACATTCCTACTAACCCCAGAGGAGGTGACTTAAACAAAGCACTTCTACAAAGTGAATTAAGGTGGATCTTCCACCTCAACGCTACTGCACCCCCAGGCCTCAACGAGACCTTCAATTTTAAGCTTTTTTTGGAGGGCTTTCAATCAGGGGTTTGTGAGCTGGCCCTTTAGCCAACCTCATTGGAGGAAGTTCTCTTTGATATTTATATTAGTATATCAATGTGGGCCTTTTATAACAATATAACTTTATCCATATGTGTCTTTCCTGCTTGGCAGTTTTTAATTTTTTACATCTTTCCCCATCCTTTGAACAAGTTGCTGACATTTATGACAATGTTGTATTTTCTGCATTTCACTAATTGTAGTCTTTTCTATTGTTTTAGATATCTCTTAGAACTTATGGTGATGTACTGTTAATTTGGATACCTTGGCCTGAGCTGACTGTTTCCTACCACCAGAGGGTGCATGTTGTCTTTTCTGCAGTTTTTCCCTTCACCACTTGTGCATATCAACATGGACATAGACGGTCAGATGTACGTGGGGTCTTAGCCTGGGCACCCCCATCCACTGCCCGGCGCGTGGGAGACGCCCGATCACCGCCTCACTGGCGATTGTTCGGGGTCTCAGCCCTATGGAGCTCAGCCTTATGGCTGCACTCCTTCCTGTTTCCGTTCCAGCCTTGGCCCGCGCCGCATGCCGTTCAGCCGGGGAACTCTGAGGCAGATGATTGCAGCCTCCTTGGCACAGTACTCTGCCTCATCAGCCACAGCTGAGTTGGGCACTAGCTGCAGCCCATACTCAGCTGTCTGTAATAGCCATATTGGCTATTTAAGGCCCCAGTCAGCAGCAGCATCCACATTGCTGGTGCTTGCTTGCTGCTGGGACCTACTGGTCCGTACTGACCTCTGTTATGGTAAGCTGATACCCTGACTACTTTCATATAGCACTGATCCTACCAACCTTGATTTGTTCTGTCACCCCATATACTTATTACCCTTTTTCTGTCTTCCCCAGATGGGAGGTCACTAGGTATAGTAATTTACCCGCTGGCTGACCCTATACTGATGGGAGTAGTTCACTCCACTCAGTGGGAGTTCTTGTAGTGACTGTGGGTTTGTCCGTCTTGGAGCTCATGCCGTCCGTTTGGCTTTATACTACTTGCCACATATCCTTATCCCTACACTGCAAGGCATCAATTGTGCAGGCCACATCCACTCTTCCTGCCCCACTTTTGTTTAGCAGCAATCAGCTCAGGTATGTTAATGTATGTTTCTCCCTTGCTACGGTCATTGTTCAGAAGATCATTGTATCTGTGTAAAACGATCTTATTTTGATTGCATTATTGAACTAATACTAAATATGTTTACATTATAGAATATGTATGCTATAGATGACACAAAGCCTTTGAAGAAGGACATCTAGTCTGAAACATGTCAGGCGTCATTCTATATAGCTACGTGTACTAGCCCGCCACCACTTTATAGGGCAGTCACCACCATATTTTTCAATTTTGTATAAACACTATTGATTTTAATATTTCTACTGTACAACTATTTTGTCAATTAATAATTTTTTTTTTTAAATACTCTCCTGGTCTGTCCTCAAAATCCTGAGGGGTACGCTGTGCCCAGAGCACTAGGCCTTCTTTGTTTGCTTATTGGATTGGTCAGACCAGGTATCACACGCGCTGCCATTCCACATTCTTTTATTACTTCTGTAAAAGGGAAGATCCAAAGTCAGCTGCAACACATGTATTTTTGTATGTACCGTATGTGCATGTATGTAGGCGGGAGGGTCTCTTTAACTTTTTAAAGCCTCTTTTTTTACATGACATTATTGCTATCACTTAGGGGACAAATAGCCCTCATGTGATAGCATATAGGTGTCAGTTTCTCTTTATAGAAGCATCCAAGGTCTATTAGCCATTACTTCTGCAAAAGGGAAGATCCACAGACAGCTGCAACACATGCATTTTTGTAGGTATCAGGTTCTCTTTATGAAGGCATCCAAGGTCTACTAGACATTACTTCACCAAAAGGGCAGATCTCAGTCAGCTGCTGTTTGTAAACAAACCAGGCTTGGATATTTTGTTTATTGGCAGAAGTGCTATACTATTGCTAAATTAACACATCTCAGTCTGGTTTGTTTATAAACAGCAGCTGGCTGGGGGATCTGTCATTTTTTGGTGATAATGCTATTTCTGCTAAAAGACAGATACATGGCCAACTGTTAGTCATAAATAAAAATTGGCTGGGGATCACAAGTGAAGTCATTTACCCTAACCATGTTTGGTCAATGACATCTTCTAGGATCTTGTCTAGTTTGTTTACATACAGCCACCAGTTGAGAATCTGTCATTTTGCAGCAGTAGTAAGGCGAGTCAATATTGTTGGGTGGCCGGTCAGTGTACTAGTGTGGAATAGTTTATCTACCAGTGGGTCATAATTATTGATGATGATTGCTATAGTTGGATGATGTGACCAATGCTGCATTTTTTAATGTTTAAGTTACTTTGTCTGTTTTCTAAAATGGTATAATGAAATATTTTGCAAGGCTATTTTTATGGATATCTATTTCTTTGGTCCTTGGCTAGGGAGCCTTGATGTTAGATGTGATAGCTAAATGAGACATTTTACTGCAATGGTTCTTTACCTGTTTTGTTATGAAAATAACAATAAAAAAAATTAAATAAATACAGGATGTTTAAATTAACATACACAGTGATATACAGTATTGTAAGATGCAACAGTGTCTAACTTGCAGGACTAGGTGAATGTAATCTATTTCTGAATCTGGCAATGTATGACATTTTGTGAATCACATTTTACTGTATATACCTGTATATACTGTTTGCATATATATTTGTTATGCAATTCATGAATACAGGCAATTGGAATTCATTAAATAGATTTATATACATTTAAATTGCATGCATATATTTTGGTTATTTAAAAAGCTGTAAATTTGTAAAAAAATAAAAATAAATTTAACAAATTAGCCAGATTCATCCAGTTACATGAGCAGGTGGCCCTGCCCTTGCCTATATAACAGCTGTCCAAGCCAAAAGCCAAAAGACAGCAGTCGCCAGGAGGCCTCCCATAGAGGCAGAGTTTTTTCATTTTTTTTTCTATTTTTTGGGCCCGTCTGGCGGCGTGATTGATGATGGATGCATGGATGGACACTTTTTTTTTTTTAATAAATAAAATTGTCAAAAACTTTCTATTGTGGTTTTTACTTTTTGACACTTTTTTTTGGTGAATGGGTAGGGGTACAATGTACCCGATACACATTAACATGGGGGGGGTCTCCTTGTTAAAGGGGGCTTCCAGATTCCAATAAGCCTCCCACCTGCAGACCCCAAAAATTAATGACCAGGGTTGTCAGGAATAGGCTTTTGTCCCTATCAATATGGGGACAGGGTGCTTTGGGGGGGATCCTAAAGCACCCCCCCCATATTGAGGGCATGTGGCCTGGTATGTCCTCCAGGCTGCATGCTCGAATAAGAGTCTGGTATGAATTTTGGGGGGGAACCCACGCCAATTTTTTTTTAACATTTTGGCATGGAGTTCCCCTTAAAATCTGAAGGGCCTGGTATGGACTGAGGGGGAACCCACGTTGATTTTTTTCCTAGATTTTTCATCTATAGTGCCAGGAGCCAGCAATACATTACAGCCGCAAGCAAGTTTAAATGACATTTTTTCCTTTAGAAATTTAATTTTGCTGCGGCACTATTTTACAAGATGCATCACTTTACAGGCAGACAAAGGGGACCCCCAGGTGCAATATTTAAAAGACTATTTAATTTTCCTCCAAAATCATTTTTATTACATTTTTTCATATACAAGGAAGGAAACATATTGTTGTAGAACACATAACATGTGTACATGTATACACCTAAAAGTAAGCAGTGGGGTACAGTCTGTTAGTCCAAGCAGGGTAAAACTCAGAAGAAAAACCAAGGAAGGAAGTACATTACTTATTCTCACTTAGGATTTCAACCAGTACTTCCAGGCGTTGGTAAATTTTGCAAGAGTATTGTGTTTTAAGGCAGAAGTGTATTCATAATCTTCGATTAAGTTTAGTTGGTGTTTAACATCAGAAATATTTGGAATCAAGGAGCTTCTCCATTCGCGCATTATGAGTAACCTAGCAGCAAATAGAATATGCATCGTTATGGTTCTGAATTTGTATGGGATTCTAGTCCTATACTGAGAATAGCTAGGGATGGAGTGGGTTTAGTGATAATCCCAGTGATATCTGAGATTAAAGAGAATATTTTTCTCCAGAATGTGTGACTGTCTTGACATTCCCAGAGAATGTGAATTAGCGAAGCCTTGTAGGAGCATCCTCTCCAACATCTGTCGTCGTCAAGATTTGCGAATTTATACATTTGTACGGGAGTAAGATACCATCTATGATGGATTTTTTGTGACAGTTTCCAATAATTAATACAGTTGGAAGCTTTGTGGTTGTAATGTATGGCTGAGCACCATTGGGAATCTGAGAAAGAGGCCTGTAGATCCCTTTCTCATCTCTTGTAAGTTGATGTCTTAGTGAACTTGTCTTTGTTTTGTAATAGGTTTTACATTAGGGTTATTCCTTTGCTTTGGGGGAGTTTGAAGTCCAAAAGGACCATGCCTTGGTAGGAATTATGACTGTTGGGACAGGATTTTTTTCAGATAAGAGGCTATACGTTTATATGTGTATGCACTAGGGATGAGCTTCGTGTTCGAGTCGAACCCATGTTCGACTCAAACATCGTCTGTTCGATCATTCGTAGAATTGCGAATGATATGGGCCGTTCGCGCCAAATTCGTGTGGCGCATCACGGCCCATAATTCACTGCGGCATCGCAGTGCATTGCTGGCTGATGATTGGCCAAGCATGCACTATGACCCGCATGCTTGGCCAATCACAGCGCCGTCGGTAGAGAGAGCTGTAATTGGCGAAAGCCAGGGTGGCTTTGGCCAATTATGGCTCAGGGGGTTTAGAACACATCCCATAATATATAAGGCCGCCTGCACAGTGGCCCTGTGTAGTGTGTTCCGTGTGTGTGCTTAGAGAGAGAGAGAGAGAGAGAGTATCATTTCATTTGAGTTAGCTAGATTAGGCAGGACAGTCAGTGAGTTAGCTGCACTTACAGTGTATTGTGTATATATATGCATCCCAGGTGTTGTATATATATATATATATATATATATACAGTGTATTCAGTTTAGCTAGATACATTCCTGTTATCTTCCTACTGACAGGCAGGCTTGTCTTGTTACAGTATTTACAGCTACCTGAAGAAAATTGCTGGTGTTCTTTTGATCCTATTAGTACCACAGTCAGGCAGCTAAACTATTTACAGTTAGTGTAGTGCGTCCTCCTCACAGTGTTCAGTTAAAGCTACAAGTTAGTTTAGTGTGACCTCTGCACAGTGTTCAGCTAAAACTACAAGTTAGTGTAGTGCACAATGTTTAGCTAAAGCTACAAGTTAGGGTAGTGCGTCCTCCTCCCAGTGTTCAGCTAAAGCTACAAGTTAGTTTAGTGTGACCTCTGCACAGTTTTCAGCTAAAGCTACAAGTTAGCGTAGTGCGTCCTCCTCACAGTGTTCAGCTAAAACTACAAGTTAGTGTAGTGCGACCTCTGCACAGTGTTCAGCTAAAGCTACAAGTTAGTGTAGTGTGTCCTCCTCACAGTGTTCAGCTAAAACTACAAGTTAGTGTAGTAAGACCTCTGCACAGTGTTCAGCTAAAGCTATAAGTTAGTGTAGGGCGTCCTCCTCACAGTGTTCAGCTAAAGCTACAAGTTAGTTTAGTGTGACCTCTGCACAGTGTTCAGCTAAAGCTACAAGTTAGGGTAGTGCGACCTCCTCACAGTGTTCAGCTAAAGCTACAAGTTAGTTTAGTGTGACCTCTGCACAGTGTTCAGCTAAAGCTACAAGTTAGTGTAGTGCGCCCTCCTCACAGTGTTCAGCTAAAGCTACAAGTTAGTTTAGTGTGACCTCTGCACACTGTACAGCTAAAGCTACAAGTTAGGGTAGTGCATCCTCCTCACAGTGTTCAGCTAAAGCTACAAGTTGGTGTAGTGTGTCCTCCTCACAGTGTTCAGCGAAAACTACAAATTAGTGTAGTGCAACCTCTGCACAGTGTTCAGCTAAAGCTACAATTTAGTGTAGTGCGTCCTCCTCACAGTGTTCAGCTGAAACTACAAGTTAGTGTAGTGGGACCTCTGCACAGTGTTCAGCTAAAGCTACAAGTTAGTGTAGTGCCTCCTCCTCACAGTGTTCAGCTAAAACTACAAATTAGTGTAGTGAGACTTCTGCACAGTGTTCAGCTAAAGCTACAAGTTGGTGTAGTGTGTCCTCCTCACAGTGTTCAGCTAAAACTACAAGTTAGTGTAGTGCGACCTCTGCATAGTGTTCAGCTAAAGCTACAAGTTAGTGTAGTGCGTCCTCCTCACAGTGTTCAGCTAAACCTACAAGTTATTTTTTGGCGAGCTCTGCACAGTGTTCACCTAAAGCTACCTGTAGAAAGTTGGTGGTGTTTTCCTGATCCTATCACTACCGCAGGCAGCTAAATAAGCTACAAGTTATTTTTTGGCGAGCTCTGCACAGTGTTCACCTAAAGCTACCTGTAGAAGGTTGGTGGTGTTTTCCTGATCCTATCACTGCCGCAGGCAGCTAAATAAACTACAAGTTATTTTTTGGTGAGCTCTGCACAGTGTTCACCTAAAGCTACCTGTAGAAGGTTGGTGGTGTTTTCCTGATCCTATCACTACCGCAGGCAGCTAAATAAGCTACAAGTTAGTTTTTTGCGAGCTCTGCACAGTGTTCAGCTAAAGCTACCTGTAGAAGGTTGGTGGTGTTCTCAAACTACAGGCAGGCAGTTGATTTTGCTAGCTGCAGTATTATATATATATATATATATATATATATATATATATATATATATATATATATCCCAGCTTAGTGCAGCTACAGGCCATTAGTATGTCTGGAAGGCCAACAAGGACAGGCAGACAGTCACAAGCCAATAAAAGAGGGCAAGCAGGCTCTGTGTCTAGAGGCAACAGTGCTGGTCGTGGAGACGGTGCATCCTCATCAGCACGTGGCCGTGGGACACGCTTGGCCTTTTTTTCGGCAGCTGGCCGTGTTGAGCTGCAACATGTGGAAGAATTGGTCGAGTGGATGACCAAGCCGTCCTCATCCTCCTCATCCTCTCTCACCCATGCTCAGGGTACTTTGTCTGACAAAGCAGCTGCCAACGCGGCCTCTTCACTCGGCTCAATGTCATCAGTGACTCCTTCCCTAGCCCCACCATGTCCTCCTGAGGAGTCCCTCGAACTGTTTGACCACAGTGTTGGGTACATGCTCCAGAAGGATGCCCAGCGTTTGGAAGGCTCTGATGATGATACTGAGCTAGATGAAGGCAGTAACGTGAGTACGGACAGAGGGGGTGCCCAAGAAGGACAGCAATCTGGCAGTCATGCTCCCCCTGCTGCAGCATACTGCCAGGTTTGCTCCAGTGATGAGGAGGGAGGGGATGATGAGGTCACTGACCTAACGAGGGTGCCTGATAGGCGAGAGGAGGAGGAGACACATCACCAACGAGGCAGGATGCCCTCCAGGGGCCAGCCTAAGGGCAGCACACTGACTGCATCACACCCCAAAGCTCCGCATGTGCAGGGCGCTGCAGTCTCTGCGCGTTATTCAAAACGTTCTTTGGTGTGGGCCTTTTTTGAGACGAGTGCATTAGATCGCACCGCTGCTTTTTGCAACATATGTCTCAAGCGTATCTCGCGTGGCCAAAACATCTCCCGCTTGGGCACCACATGCTTGACCAGACATATGTTGACCTGCCATGCAGTTCGTTGGCAAGCGTATCTAAAAGACCCACACCAAAGAACAAAGAGGACCTCTCCTTTTCTTCATCAGCTGAGATCTCCAACCCTACTATACCTTCAGTCCTCTCTGAGACCTGCACTGAGAGGAATGAAAGTGTAGAATTAGGTGTGTCACAGCCAAGTACTTGTGGTGCAATGTGCTTTCGGTACACCGACGTCAGATTGTACCAGGCAAATTTCCCTGCCCCAGCTGCTGCACCCAGCCATCCACATGCCCAGCGGTTTAAAACTAGCTTGGCAAAATTGCTAGCACTTCAACTGCTGCCTTTTCAGTTAGTAGACTCTGCCCCTTTCCGTGAGTTTGTGGAATGTGCGGTTCCTCAGTGGCAGGTACCCAAACGCCACTTTTTCTCATGGAAGGCGATTCCGGCTCTCTACCGGCATGTGGAAGGCAATGTCCATGCCTCGCTGGACAGGGTGGTCAGCGGTAAGGTGACTCATGGTCCAGCAGGCATGGACAGGGACATTACCTAAGTTTCACCGCGCATTGGGTGACTTTGCTGGCAGCTGGGAAGGATGCAGAACAAGGTGCAGTAGTGTTGGAGGTTGTTCCGCCACCACACCTCCAAAATGCCACTACTAAGGATTGTGACACACCTCTCTTCTCCACCCCCTCCTCTTCCTCGTCCTCCATGGCCTCTTCCTGTGCTTTGTCCTCGGAACCAGCGGTGCTCCGTAGGCGTTCAAGGGGCTACGCAAGTACGCAGGCCAAAAGATGCCATGCGGGGACAGGAGCCACACTGAGGCAGAGGTTCTGTAAGCTCTGCAGGGGCAGGTTCAGAGGTGGTTAACGCCACGCCAACTTAAGGCAGGAATGGTGGTTTGCGACAATGGCACCAACCTCCTCTCTGCCCTCCGACAGGGACAAATGACCCATGTGCCCTGTTTGGCTCACGTCCTTAACTTGGTGGTGCAGCGGTTCTTGGGCAGGTACCCGGGCTTACAGGATGTCCTGAGGCAGGCCAGGAAAGTCTGTGTGCATTTCCGCCGGTCATATAATGCCAGTGCTTGGCTGGCGGACTGTCCAAGAACCGCCTAATCTGTGACATGCCCACCAGGTGGAACTCAACGTTGGCCATGCTGCAGCGGCTGCACACACAGCAGAGGGCCATCAATGAGTACCTGTGCGACTATGGCACCAGGACAGGGTCAGGGGAGTTTTCTCCACGCCAGTGGGCCATGATCAGGGATGCATGCACTGTCCTGTCACCATTTGAGGAGGCCACGAGGATGGTGAGCAGTGACAGTGCATGCATCAGTGACACTGTCCCCCTTGTCCACCTGTTGGAGCACACGTTGTGTGGAATAATGGACAGGGCACTTGAGGCAGAACAGAGGCGGAAAGAGGAGGACTTCATTAGCTCTCAAGGCCCCATTTATCCAGACAGTGTTCCTGCGTGCCTGCCGATCACACAGGAAGAGGACGAGGAGGAGGAGGATTGTGTCAGTATGGAGGTGGAGCCTGGCACTCAGCATCAGCAGCAGTTCTTTAAGGGATCAGTCCCAAGAATCACATGGACTTGTACGTGACTGGGAGGAGGTGGCTGCGGACCATGTCGTCCTTAGTGACCCAGAGGACTCCGGACCGAATGCCTCAGCAAACCTACGCTGCATGGCCTCCCTGATCCTGCAAAGCCTGCATAAGGATTCGTGGTATCAAAGAGAAGGACCAATACTGGCTGGCAACCCTCCTTGATCCACGTTACAAGGGTAAGGTTGCGGACCTTATCTTGCCGTCGCAGAGGGAGCAGAGGATGAAACATCTTCAGGAGGCCTTGCAGAAAGGTCTGTGCAACGCGTTCCCAGAGACTGGGAGGTTACAAACTCCTGTTCCTGGACAACGTGTTGCTGAGGCTTCGGTCAGTCAAAGAAGGAGCGGTGGAGAAGGTGGCCGTCTGACCGATGCGTCTGACCGATGCATTCAGACAGTTTTATGGTCCGCAGCCCCAAGGTATGATCGGTTCCAGCAACGATCGCCAGCGTCTGTTTTACATGGTGCAGGAATACCTAGGAGCAAGATCTGACTTGGACACCTTTCCCACCGAAAATCCTCGGGGTTACTGGGTCTTGAGGATGGATCACTGGCAAGAGCTTGCACAGTATGTAATTGAGCTCCTGGCCTGTCCTGCATCCAGCGTTCTTTCAGAACGCACATTCAGTACTGCTGGAGGCTTTGTAACTGATCACAGGGTGCGTCTGTCCACTGACTGACCTTCATAAAAATGAATCAGTCTTGGATCACCACCAGCTACCAAGCACCTGATGCTGATGTAACCAAATAATTTTTTTTGAAATCTCAGATCCCTTCAAAGACTGCCTATGCTGATGCTGAGTGACTATTCTGGGTAATTATCCTCTTCCTCCTCAATGATCACGCTGATAGCTTGTAAGAACATTTTTGGTTCTGGGCGCCGCCACCAGTGCCTAAGGCCCAATTTTTCAGCCCCTGTTTACCAGGGGCATGTAATTACAATTTTTCATGCAATACTTTGCAGCAGGGCTCGTTCCTACTAGAGTTTCTGTGAGAAGTTGCAGTGTTGTGGCACCAGCACCAGTGCCTAAGGCCCAATTTTTCAGCCCCTGTTTAACAGGGGCGTGTAATTACAATTTTTGATGCAATACTTTGTAGCAGGGCTCGTTCCTGCGTTCCAACTAGAGTATCTGTGAGGGGTTGCAGTGTTGTGGCACCAGCACCAGTGCCTAAGGCCAAATTTTTCAGGCCCTGTTTAACAGGGGCGTGTAATTACAATTTTTGATGCAATACTTTGCAGCAGGGCTCGTTCCTGTGTTCCAACTAGAGTATCTGTGAGGGGTTGCAGTGTTGTGGCACCAGCACCAGTGCCTAAGGCCTAATTTTTCAGGCCCTGTTTAACAGGGGTGTGTAATTACAATTTTTGATGCAATACTTTGCAGCAGGGCTCGTTCCTGTGTTCCAACTAGAGTATCTGTGAGGGGTTGCAGTGTTGTGGCACCAGCACCAGTGCCTAAGGCCTAATTTTTCAGGCCCTGTTTAACAGGGGCGTGTAATTACAATTTTTGATGCAATACTTTGCAGCAGGGCTCATTTCTGCGTTCCAACTAGAGTATCTGTGAGGGGTTGCAGTGTTGTGGCACCAGCACCAGTGCCTAAGGCCTAATTTTTCAGGCCCTGTTTAACAGGGGCGTGTAATTACAATTTTTGATGCAACACTTTGCAGCAGGGCTCGTTACTGTGTTCCAACTAGAGTATCTGTGAGGGGTTGCAGTGTTGTGGCACCAGCACCAGTGCCTAAGGCCTAATTTATCAGCCCCTGTTTAACAGGGGCGTGTAATTACAATTTTTGATGCAATACTTTGCAGCAGGGCTCGTTCCTGTGTTCCAACTAGAGTATCTGTGAGGGGTTGCAGTGTTGTGGCACCAGCACCAGTGCCTAAGGCCTAATTTATCAGCCCCTGTTTAACAGGGGCGTGTAATTACAATTTTTGATGCAATACTTTGCAGCAGGGCTCGTTCCAACTAGAGTATCTGTGAGGGGTTGCAGTGTTGTGGCACCAGCACCAGTGCCTAAGGCCCAATTTTTCAGCCCCTGTTCAACAGGGGCATGTAATTACAATTCTTGATCTAATATTTCACAGCGGGGCCCGTTTCTGTGCCCACCAAGAGCGAGTGAGGACTTACAGTGTTGTGGCACCAGCACCACCACCACCACCACCACCAAAGGCCCAATTTTTCTGCCCCTGTTCAACAGGGGCATGTAATTACAATTCTTGATCTAATATTTCACAGCAGGGCCCTGTGAGGACTTACAGTGTTGTGGCCACAACAACACCTAAGTCCCAAATTTCTGCTGAGTATATAGGGCAGGCCCCTACTTTCAAAAATCCAACTTACAAACGACTCCTACTTGCAAACGGAAGGAGACAACAGGAAGTGAGTTGAAATCTACCCCTAGGAAGGGAAATTCTCTCCTGTAAGAGTTAATATGGGAAAAACATTTCTCCTTTCCACTGATGCTTTATCACCAATCCTTGTTTCACAAAAAAACACAAATTTTCAAAAAAAATTTGTCATTTGGACAAAAAGTGAGGTGAAATCTTCTAAAGAGGAGCACAGACAGCAAAACAAATGTCACAGGGGTGATAACCCTTCCTTATGTTTTCCAAAAAGCTTAAAAAAGATTTTTTGGCTGGAGCTAAACACGTTAAAAATGTACCCGTTCAAAATTACAAACAGATTCTACTTAACAACAAACCTACAGTCCCTGTCTTGTTTGTACTGCCTATATACGGCTGTTCAGAGTATATAGGGCCTGGTGGCCCCACACCACCTTTCCTTTTTTTAATTTGGATGCTGGGTTCCCCTTAATATCCATACAAGACCCAAAGGGCCTGGTAATGGACTGGTGGGTACCCATGCCGTTTGTCTCACTGATTTTCATCCATAATGCCAGGACCCCACATTACATTAAAGCCGCAAGCAGTTTTAAATGACTTTTTTCCTTTAAAAAAGACATTTTGTGCAGGGACTGTTCTAAGCACGGGAAACACGCGCCACTTTACAGGCATACTATAGACACCCCCCAGGTACGATATTTAAAGGAATATTTCACTTTTTTTTTTTACTTTAAGCATCATTAAAATCACTGCTCCCGAAAAAACGGCCGTTTTTGCAACTTTTTTTTGCATTGATACATGTCCCCTGGGGCAGGACCTGGGTCCCCAAACCCTTTTTAGAACAATACCATGAAAACTAGCCTTTAAAATGAGCACTAGTTGATTTTGAACGTTCGAGTCCCATAGACGTCAATGGGATTCTAACGTTCATGCGAATTTTCGGTCCGTTCGCATGTTCTGGTGCAAACCGAACCGGGGGGTGTTCGGCTCATCCCTAGTATGCACCTTGCGATGTTATTAGGTGTCTAGATTAAAGGGTTTGGAAAGGAAGACATTGGCCATTATGTATCAGTTCTTTCAGTGGGAGGCTTTTTATGTTTGACCAGTGTTTGAGAGATAGATCAGGGAGTAAGAAGTTGAATACCTCCACAGGGGGATATACTGATTGGGTGTGTTCTGCTAGTGATGTGGTTTGGAATAGGAAGTGATCTGTTTTTTGGGGTTTTATGTGAGTTTTCTGAGCTAGTAGAAGAGAGCTTAAATTGCCTTCAGGTACAAATGATTGCTGGATAAATTGCCATTGTTTGTGAAACAAGCGTAAACCAATGTCTTATTTGATCCAGTAATATTGCCATGTAGTAATCTTTTGTGTCTGGGAAGCTCATTCCTCCTGCAATTTTGTGTTTTACGATTGTGGCATAAGAACATTGAGGTTTTTTACCTTGCCATACAGACGTGCTCAGTAATCTTTTAGGGGCATGGAAAAAGGAATTGGGGACCTGTATTGGTAAAGCTCTGTATAGGTACAAGAGTTTTGGGAGGGTGATCATTTTAACCAGTTACCAACTGGCCCATAGCCGAATGACGGCAGCAGGGCGGTTGGATAACTTTGGGAGCACGTACTATGACGTGATCCTGGAAAACCACTCCCGCGTGGCCCCGGGGCACGCACACGGGAACATCCATGTTCGCCGGGTCCACGGGACCCAGCGCAACACGGATCGCGGTAAAGGGCCAATGACAGCTGCCCTTTACCATGTGATCGCTCCGTCCAATGACGGAGCGATCACAAATGTCAACAAAGCAGGGAAAGCAGGGTCTTCAGGAGTTCACCGCTCTCCTCTCCTCACACCGATGCAGCGTGAGAGGAGAGGAGAGCTTTACAGTGCCAATCTGTGAGTTTTTCAACATATATCAGTGCCCAACAGTGCCACAGCAGTCCCCAAAAGTGCCACAACAGTGCCCAACAGTGCCATCTGTGCCACAACAGTGTCATCTATACCACATCTGTGCCATCTGTGCCATCTGTACCACCTGTGCCACCTCTGTGCCACCAGAGCCACACCAGTGATACTACAGTGCACACCAGTGCCACACCAGTGCCACCTGTGCCACTATAGTGCACACCAGTGCCACACCAGTGCCATCTGTGCCCATCAGTGCCACCTGTGCCCATCAGTGCTCATCTGCGCCACATCAACCTCACCAGCCACCAGTATGGCAAAAAAATTATTTACAGCTGAGGAGGCCTACCAGCCTCTCAGCATGACTGATGAGAGCATCGGGAGCTTTCTGAGTCTCAGTCCGATTTGGATTCAGCCTATGCACCTGTGACAAGCAGCGGGTCTGATACAGAATCGGAAGAGGAACGTGTGCCCGTGAAAAGAAGGTGTTCTGGTGTGGAGCAGCAGCCTACTACCACCTTGAGCGCAGTGCCATCCACCTCAAGAGCAGTGCCGTCCACCTCAAGTGCAGTGCCACCGCAACAAAGGCCAGGTACCAGTAGGGTGTCCTCTCAGCCCCAAAAGGATAGAGGCCATGCCACCCTTCCCTATGCCCTTCAAAACCCCCTGTGGCTTCCCCTTCATTCTGGAGCAGCAAATATCCCCCCTTTTACTGCCCAGCCATGTGTCCAGGTGAACACCGATGATTTTGTCATGCTTGATTTTTTTTATTTGATTTTCACCAATGACTTACTATCGTCCATTGTGGCCCAGTGCAACCTCCATGCACAGCAGTACATAGTAAGCAACCCTGGCTCTAGTTATGCCCGTCCCTTTGAGTGGAGAGAGCTTACCATAGAGGAATTCAAAATTTTCTTATGACAAACTTTTACAATGGGACTCAGAAAAAAATTGAAATGTACTCATATTGGTCAACTAACCCCATCCACCACATGCCACTCTTCTCGATCGATTATGCCAAGATCAAGATACCTTATGATTTTGCGCTTCCTCCACTACAATGACAACACCCAATGCCCTCCCCGAAATGACCCAGCATTTGACAAATTATTCAAAATTCGGTCACTCCTAAATTATTCTCTGAAAAATTTCCCCAATTATTTACCCCCGAACAGAATATTTCCGTGGATGAGTCCCTTGTAAAATTCTCCGGCAGGCTGGGCATCAAACAATTTATCCCCAGCAAAAGGGCCCGATATGGGGTAAAAATGTACAAACTTTGTGACCGAGCCATGGGGTACATTTATGCCTTCCGGGTGTACGAAGGGAAGGACACCCAACTGCATCCCCCTGAATGTCCAGAATATATTGGAGCCAGCGGCAAAGTTGTCTGAGAGCTTGTTTATCCACTCCTTGGAAAGGGGTACCACCTTTATGTGGATAATTTTTATACAAGTTTACCCCTCTTCTGCAATCTTCACCGGAGGGACACCCCAGCATGTGGTACCGTAAGAACCAACAGAAAGGGTTTCCCGCAAAAACTGGTCAATGAAAGGCTATGACGAGGGGAGGCCGCGTCTTTGCGGAACCAGGAGCTATTGGCTGTCAAGTGGAGGGACAAATGAAACGTCCACATGGTGACGACAATTCATAATGACACCTACGTGGAAGTCCCAAGAAGAAACGGCCCAGTCCAGAAACCTGCTTGTGTTTACGATTATAATTTGTTTATGGGGGGAGTGGACTTCAATGATCAGATGATTGAACACTACCTTCCCACAAGAAAATCCCGACACTGATATAAAAAAGTGTTCATTTATTTTTTCAGTTTGGCCATGTATAACACTTATGTTATTTACCGAAATTCTACAGAGAAGCCCATATCCTATCTGCACTACCAGGAACAAGAAATCTCTGCCCTTTTGTACCCCGAAAGCCCACCAGAAAATATTTGCTCTGATTCCGTGAGCAGACTCCACTTTCCTGACAAAATCCCCCCCGTGAAACAGGCCACAGACGTCAGAAAAGATGCCGGGTGTGCTCCAGAGGAGGAATTAGAAGAGACACCACGTTTTATTGTCCCCAATGTCCTTCCCAACCAGGCCTCTGTATAGGTGAATGTTTCCGCCGTTACCATTACTTCTCTACATTATTAGGAAAGTATGGTAAACGTAATTCTCATTTCCTGTCATTTTCCTCCACACCCCTTATGCCGCTGCACTGAACTGTACATACCTCTGCCTTCTCCAGAACCGACCCTGGCCTGTTATATGACCAAGCTTCTGCCTAACGCTAAACTGTACCTACCTCTGCCTTCACCGGAACTGACCCTGTCCTGTTATATGACCAAGCTTCTGCCTAACGATAAACATACCTCTGCCTTCTCCGGAACTGACCCTGGCCTGTTATACAACCAAGCTTATGCCTAACGCTAAATTGTACCTACCTCTGCCTGCTCTGGAACTGACCCTGGACTGTTTGACCACGTTTTTTGCCTGCCTCTTGGAATGATCATTTACCCTGCTATGCTATTGGGAACACAGTGGTCTCACATATGTGAGGGGCTCCAGAAATGTTTTTCTGGAAGAAGAAACTATTTTTTTAGTTTTCTCATTCCCAGATTTAGGGTCTGGAAACTTAGAGGCTTCAAAGAGATTTTGGTGGGAGAAGCCTCTACCCCGTCCCCATTTTTTCCTGGCCTGCTACTTGGACCATGTTCCTGCTTACTACCAGGACCATCATTTTGGCACTGCTGGCAATGTCTCTACTTGCACTGACCCTGGACTGTATAAGGACAGTTTCCCTGCCTGTACTGACTATGGACAATATTCTTGCCTGCTGCCGTTGACAATTCCATTCACTGCCTGCTGCCTGGATCAGGGCTCTCCTTCTGTGGACAACTGCACTACTAAAACCACAGGTAATCTTTTGTTTACCCTTTGCTCAGCAGAATGTATTTTAGGGTATAATTCTTGGTATGTTCATGCTATGTGTTAGAAATATGAAGGGCCTTCAAAAATGTGACAGATTGTAAGGAAATTAGATGTGTAATTTATGCTCCTAGAACGCCTGAATGTGCTACTTCAATGTTGGGCCTCTGTATGTGGCCAGGCTGTGTAAAAATCTCACACATGTGGTATCGCCATACTCAGGAGGAGTAGCAGAATATATTTTGGGGTGTCATCTTTGCTATGTACATGCTATGTGTTGGAAATATCTTAGAAATGGACAACTTTGTGTAAAAAAAATGCGTTTTCATTTTTTTTCCACATTTTCCAAAAACTTCTGGAAAAAAATGAACCGTTCAAAAGACTCATCATGCCTCATAGATTATACGTTGGGGTTTTTGCTTTCCAAAATGGGGTCACTTTGTGGGCGTTTCCATTGTCCTGGTGCTCCACGGCCTTCAAAAGTGTAATAGGTAGTTGAGAGATTAGATGTGTAATTTATGCTCCTAGAACGCCTGAATGTGCTACTTCAATGTTGGGCCTCTGTATGTGGCCAGACTGTGTAAATGTCTCACACATGTGGTATCGCCATACTCAGGAGGAGTAGCAGAATATATTTTGGGGTGTCATTTGTGTAATGTACATGCCATGTGAGAGAAATAACCTGTTATAATGACAATTTGGTGTGAAAAAAAATAAAAATTAAAAAAATCTTAATTTTGCAAAGAATTGTGGGAAAAAATAACAACTTCAAAAAACTCACCATGCCTCTTACTAAATACCTTGGAATATCTACATTCCAAAAAGGGGTCATTTTGTGGGTATTTGTACTTTCCTGGCTTGTTAGGGTCTCAAGAAATGAGATGAGGCCTCAGAACATCAGGTGTGATCAGATGTGATCAATTTTCAGTGATTGGCACCATAGCTTGTAGACTCTATAACTTTCACACAGACTAAATAATATCCACTAATTTAGGTTATTTTTACCAAAGATATGTAGCAGTATAAATTTTGGCCCAAATGTATGAAGAAAAATTACGTATTTGCAAAATGTTAAAATAGAAATGAATACAAATTCATTTTTTTACAAAATTGTTGGTCTTTTTTCATTTATAGCACAAAAAAAACCCAGAGGTGATCAAATACCACCAAAAGAAATCTCTATTTGTGTGAAAAAAGGACGAAAATTTCATATGGGTACAGTGTTGCATGACTGAGTAATTGTCATTCAAAATCGCCATACTCAGGAGGAGTAGCAGAATATATTTTGGGGTGTCATTTTTGCTATGTACATGCTATGTGTTGGAAATATCTTAGAAATGGACAACTCTGTGTAAAAAAAAAATGCGTTTTCATTTTTTTTCTACATTTTCCAAAAACTTCTGGAAAAAAATGAACCATTCAAAAGACTCATTATGCCTCAGAGATTATACGTTGGGATGTTTGCTTTCCAAAATGGGGTCACTTTGTGGGCGTTTCCATTGTCCTGGTGCTCCAGGGACTTCAAAATGTAATAGGTGGTTGAGAGATTAGATGTGTAATTTATGCTCCTAGAAAGCCTGAATGTGCTACTTCAATGTTGGGCCTCTGTATGTGGCCAGGCTGTGTAAAAGTCTCACACATGTGGTATCGCCATACTCAGGAGGAGTAGCAGAATATATTTTGGGGTGTCATTTTTGCTATGTACATGCTATGTGTTAGAAATATCTTAGAAATGGACAACTCTGTGTAAACAAAATGCGTTTTCATTTTTTTTCCACATTTTCCAAAAACTTCTGGAAAAAAATGAACCGTTCAAAAGACTCATCATGCCTCAGAGATTATACATTGGGATGTTTACTTTCCAAAATGGGGTCACTTTGTGGGCGTTTCCATTGTCCTGGTGCTCCACGGCCTTCAAAAGTGTAATAGGTAGTTGAGAGATTAGATGTGTAATTTATGCTCCTAGAACGCCTGAATGTGCTACTTCAATGTTGGGCCTCTGTATGTGGCCAGGCTGTGTAAATGTCTCACACATGTGGTATCGCCATACTCAGGAGGAGTAGAAGAATATATTTTGGGGTGTCATTTGTGTAATGTACATGCCATGTGAGAGAAATAACCTGTTATAATGACAATTTGGTGTGAAAAAAAAATAAAAATTAAAAAAAATCTTAATTTTGCAAAGAATTGTGGGAAAAAATAACAACTTCAAAAAACTCACCATGCCTCTTACTAAATACCTTGGAATGTCTACATTCCAAAAAGGGGTCATTTTGTGGGTATTTGTACTTTCCTGGCTTGTTAGGGTCTCAAGAAATGAGATGAGGCCTCAGAACATCAGGTGTGATCAGATGTTATCAATTTTCAGTGATTGGCACCATAGCTTGTAGACTCTATAACTTTCACACAGACTAAATAATATTCACTAATTTAGGTTATTTTTACCAAAGATATGTAGCAGTATAAATTTTGGCCCAAATGTATGAAGAAAAATTACGTATTTGCAAAATGTTATAATAGAAATGAATACAAATTCATTTTTTTACAAAATTTTTGGTCTTTTTTCATTTATAGCACAAAAAATAAAAAACCCAGAGGTGATCAAATACCACCAAAAGAAAGCTCTATTTGTGTGAAAAAAGGATGAAAATTTCATATGGGTACAGTGTTGCATGACTGAGTCATTCAAAATGTGAGAGCACCGAAAGCTGAAAATTGGTCTGGTTAGGAAAGGGGTTTAAGTGCTCAGTGGTCAAGTGGTTAAAAGCTGCTGCTCTACTCGCCCATGAGAGATAATAGGGTATATAAGGTGTAGCGCTTAAAAAATGGTGGTAATAAACAAAGAGTTCATAAACAAAGAATTCATCAAACAAAGTTTGTTTTATTCTATTAATTATATCAACTTTATATATATTTACTTTATAAAATGACCTTTTTTTTACTTTATACAATAAAAACACACCAACACTTAGTATTTTTACTCTGAAATGCCTTAACAGTAAAAGACTTAGGATATTCAAGATTTGCATAATGTATATTTCATAACAGTAGTACCCATTAGTTACAGTTTAGCAGCGTAATTGTACAATATTATAACGATGCATAGTACGCAGCAGTCTATGCTATAAAGTTGTAATTCATAAAAAAGTCATACCATGTGCAAAGTCTGTTCTGTATAGACATCACACTATATTGAACAAACTGAATTTCATGTGTCTACATCCTTCACAGCTAAGCTTGCAATAAAGCAAATTTATAAATTACAAGTACCCATAAACCTATATATGAAAAACAAGTCACTAAAAGCAGTGTAATGTTGTGCGTGAATCAGTGCCACAAAACACATACAAATGTGTTTTGTAAAGTGAAAGTGTGAATGAAACATTTAGTGTTTTTTTTTTTTTAATTGTGCCTACATCTAAGCTAGCATGTAAAAAAAGACATAAGATTTTACTTCAGGAATGTAGTGTTACTACTAGCCGGATTACTCCATAAAGGAAAAGGGTTGCCCATAACTAAATTTCCAGTTGTCATTTGTCAATGTATGCTAGAACCTGAAAGCAGATTAGTTGCTACCAGCAGAGCTTCCTTTCCAAGATATTGAGGCATCATGGGAGTAGAGGCCTAGGAGACATTTGGTACTTATTCCCAAAATAAAATTGAAAAGTTCCCACAACACCCTTTACATTCTGTAGTTACAATCCCAAAACTCCCATCAATTCGTACAGTACTAGAGTTTTCCTCTAAATTACATAAACCTATTTCATGTACCTATTGTGTAACATTTTGTGCCCAGTGTTTTTGGTTACATTGTACTACTGCTAATAAGGCTGAAAGATTGATCACACAACATAAAAAAACACAAAAAAAGACAAAGATAGTGTGTTTGAGGGAGAACAACATTAAAAAAAAAAAAGAAGAAGTGAACTAGAAACAAGTGAAAAACAAAAAAATACACATACATATTTATTTCACCTTATACTCTTCCTTAGTGAATGGATGTAAAGAGGGCTTAAAATCTTGCATTTATTTCACGTGTCAACACCCATCCGTCCCACCGCGTTGCCCTAACTTGTTAATATGGCTGTAAAAAGTTTACCTACTTAATCACCAATCTAGATGTAACTCAACTGCAGATGCTGGAAGTGAACCTCGAGCCACAGTCAACCAAACTGCAGATCTGCCAAAACACACTTGCAACAGCACCTCCAATGGAACACCTACAACCCAACAGAGCCAGGAGTGGTGGACCAAATGTAAATGAAGGCTTAGGGCATCATGGAGGGAGGGAAGCATTAAGGAGACATTAGGTTTGCTTTAAAAACAATTATCCTGTAAGTTTCTACTAAATTAATGCGGTGTATGGTGAGCATTGTAAATCAGTATAACTTAAATTTTACTGACTACAAATAAAAACCGCTTAAATATATGATGAATTCTGTTAAAAGGATATTCATGACAATTCAAAAAAATGAATGTGATGTCCACAGTTAAAACAAGCTGACATTTCACTGTAAATCTAAAAGTTTTACAATAGCCCTTTTCAGTTGGTTGTTTTGAAAGCCTAGACAAACACGCAATCCTGGCCAAAAGACTACTGGTCACCAGGCAGGAGTCAAACGGTGGAACTACATTTAAAAGAAACAGACCAGTGCAAACAAAACAGACATTCAAAAAGGCATCTGATCATTTTCAATATTTCCTATACTACATTTCTTGAGAATAGTCCAGTTGCTTCGCAGGGATGACCTCATCCAAACGAATGACTCCACCTCCCATCAAGACAAAAGCAGAATACATTGTTCCGATGCAGTCAACGTCCCTCTCATAAAGGCATTCCATGGTGTCTGCATCATAAAAGCCAACTTTTCCTTTATCATAGTCCAAACAAACCCCAATTCGCCTAGGAAGGGGTATGGTGTGTTCATTATAAGCTGTTGAAACATTAGAGGCCTTTGGGATAACAAACTTCTTCATTCCTATAGTTGCCAAGGTAAATGGTTGAGGTGCCTCAAAGGCAACATCTTCACTGCCACTGTCATGGCCGCTGTCTTGATCATACCTTGGGCTGCTGATGTCACGAGGATTGTGCAGCCATTCTTGCAATTTGATGTCCGATGCAACTCCAACTTTGACCATGTATGAATAAGGCTCTACAGAAAAGGCCCAGAAGTACTTCCCCTTAGTTATGCCAACATCAGCAATGATATAATCAAGGCACATATAGCAGCCCACTTGTACTCGCTCTGCTCCAAGTGGCAGGGGAAGGCCAGCTATGCTTTCCACAGTGTCCCTTCTGTCATTTAACTGGAAATGTTCTTTGTTGTACCCACACTTGTCATCAAAAAAGAAACTGAACACTGGTGCAGGGGGCGTCTTTAGTACGACCTCCTTGCTGCGGGGACTACACACAGATCCTTTGAGTCCCTGCACTCTAAAACAGTAGGAACTGTTCAGATCCAGATCAGAGAGGACTTTGTTGGTACTGGTTGTTTCCACTTCATTCCACATTGGATCTTCGCTTTTGTCAAGCTTTCTGTATTCAAGAACATAACTATCTGCAAGACCCGAGTCATTAGGCCTGCTCCAACAAATTTTAGCACTGTTGTAGATCTTACTTTCTTTTTCATTAATTTCAGGCATCTCCAGAGCTTTATTAAATGACAAGTCACTTAGCAGATTTTCTTCCTTGGAAACATCAACAAAATAATCTTCAAAGCTGGAATCTGCAGCTGGGTGAAAAGTTGTCAGGGATTCTGATGCCTTCTGAAACCTTGTGTACAGCTGCTTTGCAGTCTGAACAAAACATGAGTGGTCAGTTTCTTTTAACACTTCCTGTGCATAGCCCACAAGCCCGTTATTCTCCAGTAGACCCTGGTATTCTTCCATTTGGTTCTGAAGCCTCTCTAGTCGAGTAGACTGACAATCCTATATAGATTTCAGCACAAATGTTTTCCTCTCTTCTAATATATTAAATAGCTTTTCAAAGTTGTATGTTGCTTCCTCTAGAGCTCGTCCCCCATTGCTCTTAGTGCGCGTTATCAGGATCTGCAGTTCAGATATTTGGGTCTGAACTTGGCTTTCTTTGCTGATAAGATAGCTGATACCTTTTGTAAGTTTTTCCTTCAATGTTTTGTAGGCATTGCTCATTGTTGTCACTCTGTGGTTAGCATGTGAACCTGCAAGTTTATACAAGTGACACACCGGCCTCCTGCAGATCTCACAGTACATGTTCACTTTTTCTGACTCGTGTTCTGGACACATAAGCACCTTTGGTCTGAAGTTTGTTGTAGGTCCAACATATTCATGCTGAGCTTTGACCGTTCCCCAGGGATGGTGAATTTTAAAGCACTCATTACAATAGCTAGCACTGCAATCCCGGCAGCTTTTGGTTGACTCTTAAACTGGAGGTTTACAAAGATCGCACATGATCGCAGTAGCAGCACGAGCTGCCTGGCGATAGCGTTCTACAATAGTCTCCAAGGTAAAGAGCCCATTGATACCACGCTCTCCGAGGTCCACATCATGTAAACATCCAGGACATGATAGAGTTGTGATCTTGGGAGTCAGTGAATTGCGTTTAGAACCTCTGATTATAAAATAGCTCCGATGTTGTGTGGCTGACCAGAGAATTCGATCGAGCCTTTCCACACTAGGTGACTGTATTCAAACACGTGGACTTCCTGGTGAGGACACTTCTGAACTGACATCGGTGGAATCTTCCATAGTCAGGAAAAGGAGCTCCTTTACACACTTGTGACAAATGCTGTGCTGATATGGTAAAATCAAGGGATGCGTGTACAGCTCCTTGCAGGAAGGACACATGAGCTCTCGCTCAATATTTTTAATCACAGCCTTGCGGTCCCCAGCCTCAGGGCTCTGTGGTTCCCCCATCTCCGATATAGACTAAGCAGCCAACACACAGCTGTACGATACAGTCCCAGGAGGCGGACAGTCAGCAGCCTTCTGTTCTTATTTTTAGCGCAACAAATTTTCTTTTTACGATGAGAGATAATGTTTGCTTAGTTCTTGAATAACTTTCCTGCATATGTAAAGAAATGACAGGTAGTTACAACTATATAAGTTTGAGGAAGGAGATGTCAAAGATATGCCTTAATAGGGTATTGAGGAAGATATCCATTGAAAAGGAACGTTAGATTGTAGAAGTAATTTGGTAGATTTACGCCAAGGACATTGGATTTGGAATCATTTAACTTATAAAAGGAACATGCATTGAAGGTATGTAAGATTTCCCATACCTTTACCAGGAAAGAGATCAGTCAAAGTGAGGATTATGTCATCCGCAAATAGGGTAATGTTAAATTCTTGACCTTTAATTTTGATTCCTGAAATGGAGTTTGAGGATCGGATTTTTTGAGCCAGGGGTTCCATCATTAGTGTGAAAATAAATGGAGACAGGGGGCATCCCTGTCTTGTTCCATTGGTGATAGTGAAAGAGTCTGAAAAGACTCCATCTGAAAGAACTTGAGTGTTACAGGGTTACAGTACAAGGCTAGAATGGCCGATATTATGTTTCCTTGAAATTCAAATTTGGCAAGAGTATGTTTCAAATAACCCCAGTGAATCCTGTCAAATACCTTTTTGGCATCTAAGGTTATGAATAGAGTTGATATATTATGTTTTTCAGTAAAATGTAGGAGATTTAGTATTTTTCGTGTGGCATCTGGGGCTTGTCTACCTAGTGTGAACCTTACCTGGTCGTGGTGTATGAAGTGGGGCATAATGGGGGCTAATCTCTGAGTTACTAGTCTGGCATACAATTTAAGGTCAGTATTTAGTAGAGAGATAGGGCAGAAATTTGGGGGGGTATCCGGCTCCTTCCCTGGTTTGGGCAAGGTTACAATATTGGCAGAAAGCATTTCATTTGGGAATTGACCAGAGGACACAGCAGCGCTGAACATATTACAGATATAGGGAGTTAAGGTTTTGTTGAATAATTTGTAATATTCATCAGAGAAGCCGTCTGGGCCAGGGGCTTTACCGTTAGGAAGTGTGGAAATAGCTTGGGAGATTTTTTGGATGGAGAACGGAGCTTTGAGGGATGTCAGTTGCTCAGAGGAAAGTTTGTGAAGATTCATTGGTTCTAGAAAATCCAATATGTCAGATTCCATGGGTTGTATTATGTTGGGGTCATCTTTCAAGTTATAAAGCATATGATAATACGCACCAAACGCATTAGCTATATATTTGGGGCGATACACTTTGTCTCCTGTAGAGGGATGTAGGATATGTGGAATTTTATTTTTGTTACGCCTTTGTTTGATTTGTTTTGCTAACAGTTTACCTGCTTTATTGCTGGCTGTGTAGAAAGTAGAGCATAGTTTTAATAGTGTCTTGGTGTGTTTGGCATTTAAGAAGGTTCTGGCCAGAAAAATTTTATCACTAATAAATGTGTGTGGGTTAGTTTATTTATCTTTTCTAATTGTTCAATTTTTTTTAGTAGTTCTGTCAGCTGCTGTGTCCTTTGGTGCTGCGTTTGTGCATTCAGTTGAATTAGAACACCTCGAATAAACGCCTTGTGGGCTGTCTATAAAGTAGCAAGGTTGCTAGCTGTAGACATATTAATGTCAAAGAATTCTGTCAGACGGTTTTGTATGAATGTCGTATTAGCAGGTATAGACATGAGGTATGGATCATTTCTCCAGTTGGTGGCAAAGGAGTTAGAGGTCTTGTCTCCTATGCATATGGAGATGGTTGCATGATCTGACCATGATCTGACCATGGTGTGAATTTTTGTCTCAATGGCGTTTGCAGGAGTTGTTTGTCACTGACAAACAGGTCGATTCTCGAATAGGTACAATGTGGTTTTGAAAAGAAGGTAAAGTCCTTTTCCATGGAGTGGTGGCATCTCCATATGTCAAAATAAGCCATTGGCTTGGAATAGCGGAATCAGTGTAGATTTTCGGCGTTGTATAGGAGAGGGTCCCTTAACATCAATGGAAGGGTCAGGAACTAAATTGAAGTCCCCCACAAAAGAGAGTATGGCCTTGCTGGTTTTTATGCACTTTTTTCAGTAGTTTCCGCAGGAAGCATAATTGGCCCGTGTTTGGAGCATATAAGTTTACGATAGTGAAGGTGGCATTATTCATTTTGCATATTAGGATAGGGTATCTCCCCTGGGGATCCGCAATTGTAGCTATCAAATTAAACGGTACTGTGTCTCTGATCGCTATCAAAATGCCTTTTGTTTTGTTCTGAGAGTTAGAGCAGAAAATATGTTGGAAGTTTTTATGAGACATCTTTGGCGCCTTATCATGACAAAAATGAGTCTTTTGGAGACACAATACATCGCTATGAAGTTTGCGGGCTTCGGACCAGAGGGAATATCTTTTTCCCGGGTGCTTTAATTGCCCTTTACATTAAGTGACGTTATTCTGCTCAGCATATTGGATGGTAAAGTTACCACTGAAAGAGTTGGAGGTATATGTTTGGGTTCAGCTATAGGTTTTAGATTGGAAGTAAGCTGGATGCGTTATCTTGTGTATTAAAAGAGTATGCAGGTACTGGTAAATGGCAGACTCACTGTTTGTGGAGAAGTTCTTATAGGTACCTTGTAAATCTGGAAGTCATTAGATGTTGTAAAGAAAGAAACTTGGCTGGTAGATAAAGGGTGTTGGACTGAATAATGTAAAAAATAAGAACAAGTAAAAACTTAAACAATGAACACTCATACAATGTTTCCAGGGGGCAAGTGAAATCTAAAAAGAAAAAAGGCAGAACTCTGCTTGAGCGGTCTGTGACGTGACTGAAACTGGTTGTTTAGGCTCACAAGCTGGGTTCTGACAAGCAATCTAGGGCTTATACGTAAGCCAGAAATAGCTTTAGACACTCAGGTGGTCATGTCGTCCAGTGGCTGCGATTATGCTGCCTCTTTTCCAATGGTTCCAGGATGTGCCATTGTCGCAGCAGAGAAAGTCCTTCATCCAGGGTATGGACATAGTGGGGCTTGTGGTCTTTAGTGATGATCAGCTTAAATGGATGGCCCCACTTGTATAGTATCTGGTGGTTTCGCAGGGGTTTCGTAATAGTGGCTAGGTTTTTGCCTTGCAGCATGGTATATTTAAATAGATCAGAGTAGAAAGCCAGGTTGGCATACTGCTGGGGATATTCAGCGTGGTTGCGTGCGGCAGGCATCAGATTTTCCTTGACGTGGAAAAAATGAATTCTGGCAATAGTATCTCTTGGGACATTATCTGGCAGATACGGTAGGACGATTTTAGCAACCGGTGCATGCGGTCAATGATTAATTCTCCCGGGGCGGTGTCAGGGAGAAAAGCTGACATCAACTGTGGGAAATAATCTTTCAGTGCAGAAGGTTGAATTGCCTCTGGTATGCCTCTTGTTTTTAATTTGTTCCTCCTGGAACGGCCCTCTAAGTCAGGAATCTTGGCTTTCATCCACTCCATATCCTCAGCCCCCTCACTCTGAGCATCCACTAAGGCATTGAAGAAGGAGGTCACTTCTCCCACTTTGTTTTCAATGATAAATGATGAGGTAAAATGGTGCATTATTTTGGAGATATCAGAGTGGATGGAGGTTTTCAGTGTGAGAAGCATATCTCTCAAAGTAGTATCCAGCACTGGCTGATTAGTAGTGGGACATGCAGCGATGGAGTTATCTATAGCTGGGCACATAGGGGGAGCTAGTGAACTATGGCTCACCTTAGCGTCCTGTATTGTGTCCTGTGAGAGCTTAAGTTTAGATTAGGCTGGGCTCGTGGATGGAGTGGAGCCGAGGGAACCATTCCCATGCAGGTGAGGGGAGGATATTGCTGTGTGTGCAGCATTTTGTTGTGCCTGTTAGGAGGTCGGGCTGTCTGGGGATGCAGCTGCATGTCCGCCGGCACCATTTAGGAAGCTGTTTTTCCCCAGGTAGAATTGTGAGTTTCCATGGAGCGGATCTTTCTTTTCTCCGTTTCATCTTGGCGTTCCGGTGGTTCAATCGACCCGTGTGCTTTGAATGTTTGGGGTGATCACCCCTCACTTATAGCCCTAGAAAGCCGCTGTCACTCAGAGCTGTTTCAGCAAGCAGCCATCTCGGCCGGCTTCCGGCCACGCCCCCAAGACTATTTAATTTTTATTGTTACACTTTAAACATTATTAAAGTCACTGCTCCTGAAAAAATGGTTGTTTTAAAAACTTTTCTTTGCATTGATACATGTCCCCTAGGGCAGTACCCGGGTCCCCATACACATTTTACAGCAATAACTTGCATATAAGCCTTTAAAATGAGCATAGGGTTCGCATGTTCGCTCAAACTTTTTGCCAGTTCACATATTCTGGTGCGAACCGAACAAGGAGTGTTCAGCCCATCCCTAGTTAGGAGGTTAGTTCTATACTCATGACTTTGTCATAGTCGATGATATTGGAGCAGTTTCATCTTATACAAATAAATTGGTCTTGAGAAATTGCTTTGATGGTATGGGGAGTGTGACAGCTGGTTGCATGTAGGAGAGAATTCTTGGAAGAAGTTTTTCCATTTTTTTCTTTTTTTATTCACAATACCATGTATTATATAGCGAGTAGCACAATAGGCTTAATCACATTGACAAATTCACTTTTAAACACAGACACCAATTATAATTATTCACATATACCTGCTACCTCTTTATACCCAATGAGTGACTACTGATGATGCTTAAATACTCCCCATATGTATGAGTTCCCTGTCCCCATGACTAAGCTCCGGGG
Source organism: Lithobates clamitans (assembly GCA_037952925.1). Lineage (NCBI taxonomy): Eukaryota > Metazoa > Chordata > Amphibia > Anura > Ranidae > Lithobates > Lithobates clamitans. The sequence goes on from JBBGZY010000140.1 coordinate 13,935,116, forward strand.
GGTGGGTATGAACTGCGTTAGGGGTGTGGCCTGGTTGGAGTCTAGGCTGAGGTTGCCACTCTACCTACTTACCCAGGTCATCTAGATGTGCAATTTTTAGGAGTCACCCCATTCAATGCTATATGGGTTCAACAGGGCTAAAAGTGTTTTGCTGCTGATTTTTATTTGTACTCAGTATCCAGTGCATCTTGCTGCAGTGTCCAACAAAAGTCAGCCAACATTGATGATTTCTAGTTGTGTTGATACCATTTTTTCATTGTGGCAATGTCCTGGTTAAATCTTTCATCATGTTCATTGCTGACTGCACCTAGCTTTTCAGGAAAGAAGTCCAAGATTGAATGCAGAAAATGAATCTTCAGTGACACGTTATACTTTTTGGCCTTGGATGCTGTAAGAAGTTTGTCAATCTATTGAATGTAGTTTGATGCTCTGTAGTCACCAAGAAAATTGTAAACAACATCATCGAATGCTCTTCTATGGCCCCACTAACAGATCTTTGAATCACTTGTCATTTATGATGTATCTGATCTGTGGATCAAAAGAAAATGCCTTCCTTAATCTTGGCATTAGTTATTTTTGAAAACATCTAAATGGGATAAAATCTTAGGAACAAAGAACACGGAGGAAAAATGGGTATGCTTTAGGAGCATATTAAATAAGGGTATCAGCCAGTGCATCCCAATGGGAAATCAATTTAAAAGAGCTTATAAAAGTCCTGGGTGGCTTAATGTCAAAGTAAAAATGCATATAAAAGCAAAGAAGAAGGCCTTCAAAAATACAGGGCTGAGGGTTCATCATCAGCATTCCAACTTTACAAAGAATGCAACAAGAAATGTAAGGGTGCAATCAGGGCGGCTAAGATAGAACATAATGAAGGCACATAGCGAAGGAGAGTATATAAATAATAAGAAAGGGAGGTCAGATCATATTGGTCCCATAAAGAATGATGAAGGGAATCTGGTTACTAAGGATGGAGAGATGTCAAAGGTATTAAATTTAGTCTTCTCAGTCTTCTCGAGGGAAACGGGGGGCTTCAGTAACCAAAACTGCAATGTTTATCCTCATAACACGTCACAGGAAGCACCCTCATGACTAACAGAGGATAGAATTAGAAATAGACTTGAAAAACTTAACATTATTAAGTCACTGGGACCAGATGGCTTGTACCCAAGGGTCCTTAAGTAACTCAGTCAATTACATTTTCATGAACAGTCTACTGACTGGAATGGTACCAGCAGATTGGAGAAAAGCCAATGTAGCTCCAATATTTGAAAAAGGGCCAAGATAGATCCCTGGGAATTACGGACCAGTTAGCCTAACATCAATAGTATGCAAGCTCTTGGAGGGGATGCTAAGGGACTATATACAATATTTTAGTGATGAAAACAGTATCATTAGCAGTAATCAGCATGGATTCATGAAGAATGGTTCTTGCCAAACCATCCTATTAATTTTCTATGAGAAGGTGAGCTGGCATTTAGATAAAGGAAGGCCCGTAGACGTGGTGTATCTGGATTTTCCACAGGCATTTGATACAGTTCCCTATAAACATTTACTGTACAAACTAAGGTCTGTCAGCATGGACCACAGGGTGAGTACATGGAGGAAAACTGGCTACAGGGGCAAGTTTAGAGGGTAGTGATAAATGGGGAGTACTCAGAATGGTCTGGTGTGGAAAATGGGGTCCCCCAGGGTTCTGTCCTGGCACCAATCCTATTTAATTTATTCATAAATGACCTGGAGGATGGGATAAACAGCTCAATCTCAGTATTTGTGGACAATGCTAAGATAAGCAGGGTAATAATTTCTCCGCAGGATGTAGAAACCTTGCAAGAAGATCTGAACAAATTAATGTGGTGGGCAACTACATGGTAAATGAGATATAATAATGCGACCTGACACAACCTAGTTGTAGCAGCGGCAAGCCTCCATCCCTAATATGTGTTCAACATTCAAAAAGAGAAATAAAGGGACTTTATATGAGGCATGTCACTGAATGGATACCTTCTTCATATTTTTGATTAAATTATTTATTAATTACAAATCACATCATAAAAAGTGTCAATCTGGGATAAAGGACACAGTTTACTATGATACACTTGTTTAAATATGCAGTCATTATACAAAGTAAAATACAACATGGTTAGCAATGCAAATGCATAAAAACACTCATCCATTCATAAATTCAATAAACATAAGCAATTGCTCATGGTGAGCCAAACTTGTCTGGGCATCAGTTGGATGTATACTCGACACAGGTTTCATGGCTCATGCCAATCGTCAGGAGTAAAGATGCTCTGAAATTAAACCAATAATATCTATAAATATGGGATACCCTTTAAACGGAGAAATAACGCTCGAAAAAAGGTCTATAACTTACAATTCCTGTCCTCTGCATCCCCTTAGACATAGGTTGGCCATCATTTTTGGGCTGTATTGTAAGTTATAGACCTTTTTTTGAGAGATGTTTCTCCATTTAAAGGGTATCCCATATTTATAGATATTATTGGTTTAATTTCAGAGCATTTTTACTCCTGATGATGGGCATGAGCCATGAAACGTGCATCGAGTATACATCCAACTGATGCTCAGAAAAGTTTGGCTCACCATGAGTAATTGCTTATGTTTATTGATTTTATGAATGGATGAGTGTTTGTTTGCATTTGCATTGCTAACCATGTTGTTATTTACTTTGTATAAAGACTGCATATTTAAACAAGTGTATCATAGTAAACTGTGTCCTGTATCTGTCAATCCCTAAAGGACCAATTTAAACAGGCCCTTAGAGAGCTTCTTGCACAACAAGCTTGGGATTTGGCTGAAGTACCAAAAGCATTATGCTTTGCCATAGATGCTATTAAAGATTCTATTCACCAGGCATCCTGCCTTACGCCTATGCTTGTGCATATGTGTAGAATCCCATGGTTAAAAAATTTTGGTCAGCTGAAGCACCATGTAACCTCCTAACTGGGCTCTATTTTCACGAGGAGCAACTATTTGGAGAAAACTTGGACAAATATATCCAAACAATTTCTAATGGGAAAAGTACTCTTTTGCCAGTCAAAAGAAAGTATAAAAGCCCTTCATTTAAACAGACTCTTTCCCCTACGCCAGGGGCTTCTGCCTCTAGGCAGGGGCGACGGCCTCCGCCATCACACTTTAGAGGAAGATCTCAGAGTCAGACAAAGGCTCAAAAGAAGTCCTGGGGTCGGAAACCTGCAAGCCAGAATCCTAAAGCCTCATTATGAAGAGGCAACCCCCCTCACCAAGGTGGGGGAAAGACTTCTGCAGTTTTCAGAAGTCTGAAAAGAAGAAATTCAGGACAGATGGGTCATCTCCACGGTAACGCTGGGGTACAAGCTGGAATTTCGGGACTTTCCACCGTCTCACTTCCTGAGGTCAAGCATTCCCAAATATCCAGAGAAAAGACAATCTCTGTTTCAGGCACTAGACCGATTAATATCTCAAGGGGTGATCATACAGATCCCCACAAAAGGTTTGGGGTTTTATTCAAACTTTTTCATGGTATCGAAACCAAATGGAGATGTCAGACCCATTCTAGATCTAAGAAATCGAAATCAGTTCCTGAAGATCCGCTCCTTTCGCATGAAGACGATCAGGTCAGTTTCTATCCTTCTAGGAGGAGAACTTCTGGCATCAATTGACATCAGGGATGCATATCTACATGTCCCTATATTTCATGCTAATCAAAAGTTTCTGCGGTTCGAGTTAGAACAGCAGCAATTCCAGTTTGTAGCCCTGCCCTTCAGGCTAGCCACAGCACCCTGGGTGTTCACCAAAGTGCTGGCCCCACCTCTAGCCAGGTTAAGGGCACAGGGCATAACAGTTGTAGTGTACCTAGATGATCTATTACTAATAGATCAGTCGGTGGCTCATTTGGAGCAAAGCGTACGCACTACAACCAAATATCTGAAGACTTGGGTTGGATACTCAACCTAGACAAATCTTCCTTACCACCGCTAAAAAAGCTGGAGTACTTGGGTCTGATCATAGACACAGCCCAGGAAAAGGTGTTCTTGCCTCAGGCAAAGATCAACTCCATAAGAGATTTGGTGTGGATGGTCAAGTCAAATGGCGATCCCTCCATTCTCCTTTGCATGAGGTTGCTAGGAACCATGGTGGCTTCATTCAAAGCAGTTCCCTATGACCAGTTTCATTTAAGACTGTTGCAAAACAGTATCTTGTCTGCTTGGAACAAAACAATTCAAGCTTTAGACCTGCCAATGCAGCTGTTCACAAGAGTGTCCCAAAGCCTCACTTACTACAAAAACTGACGTGCTCCTGGAAGGAGGAGGGGTTATATAGGGAGTGAACTTCCTTGATTGGGTATAACCAGTGTCAACACCTGAAGGTGGCCTATAACCCATTAAGTAATTACTTAAGGCTCTGTGTCTCATTATGTACTCCGAGAAAAGGATTTTACAGGTAAGCTGTTATAAAAATCCTATTTTTAAAGGGATAAAACATTGGACACATATTGCAGAGATTAACTAAATACTTGTTTTTTTCTTCTGACATACAATTCAACAGTTAGTTGTCTGCACTGTCTGGAAAACTGATTGCATTGTACTGTCTAGTGTAGCCATTGGATTAAAAAAAACTTCAAATCTGCCTATGAAATGTAAACATGAAAATATGACACAAAAAGGGTACAGGAAGTTCCCGAGTTACGAACACAATAGGGACTGTAGGTTTGTTTGTAAGTCAAAGTTTTTCATAAGTTGCAACACTGCATTTGTAAGTATAACTTCCTGTGGGAAAACTGCATTCACAAGTGTAATGCCCTGTACACACGGTTGGATTTTCCGATGGAAAAAGTGTGATCGGATTGTGTTGTCGGAAATTCTAATCGTGTGTGGGCTCTATCGGACATTTTCCATTGGAATTTCCGACACACAAAGTTTGAGAGCAGGATATAACATTTTCCAACAACAAAATCTGATCATTTAAATTCTGATCGTGTATAGACAAATCCGACAAATGCCACGCATGCTCAGAATAAATTAAGAGATGAAAGCTATTGGCTACTGCCCCGTTTATAGTCCTGACATATGTGTTTTACTTCACCGCGTTCAGAATGATCAGATTTTCCGACAACTTTGCGCGACCGTGTGTATGCAAGACAAGTTTGGCCCAAAATCCGTTGGAAAAAATCCGACGGATTTTGTGGTTGGAATGTCCGATAAATGTGGGATGTTCCGGACGCTTGTGATGTTATCTGGGGCTCTTCTGGCCATGCAGTACATGTAGTACTGCAGTATGTGTTCGGAGGTATCCAGGACCAGCATGGAGCACAAGTGGCCGGCATTTAAGGCCGTTCGTAAGTAGGAGTCATTCGTAACTCGGGTGTTCGTAACTCGGGGACTGCCTGTAATGTGCAAATCACAAAATTATTTTTAATCGACCTAATGCTACTCAGTTAAAAACAAAGGGTGATTGTAGCCATATTAGTACACTTGCAACCAAACAAGTGAAGGCTGTCCATTTTTTTTACCAGCTTTCTGTTTTTTTCTTTTTTCTATGTCTGGGTTTCCTTTGTGATCAGATTGGTTATCCTGAATATTTAACTGTTAGCGCATATAAAAAAATGTATACATCATGGACAGTACTCACTATATTTATATATTTATACTGTATGACCTCATTATATTTGAATTCTATCTCAGGTTTTTACATTAAAAACACAATTGTCATATAGTGTTTAGTAAAACTACTCTTGTAATACTATGATTTGTTTTCAACTAGCACTTTATTAATTTATTATGCTAAACATTGGCATACATCCAAGTTTACAACTTGTTGTTGATGTCAGTGATCCCAGCACTTCCAAAATGATCTGAACAGTGTTATCCATCTGCTACACAGATGTGACGTGTTATTTACATGTATCAGAGAATTGTAAAAACATGCCAGGGATTTACATTTGCTTCTTTTGCCTCCAGAAACACATTTACATATGCATATTATGCTTGAGGCTTACTGATTAAATTGTATTGATATAATGTAATATCAGTATCTTCTAACATGTAATTCTTTCATGTTAATCAATGGAATTTGAGCCAAGATGTTTATCATTTATGTAAATAACCGTAGGTACATTTATATAAAAAATGATAATAGTACAAAGGTCTGTAGGGCTTATGGTACCACAAGACAAAAGGAATAGAATTAAAGGTAAAAAATAGACAATGTTAATAGAGTAAAATATTGTTTCAACTTTTGTGAATACAGTTATGCCCCGTACACACGGTCGGACATTGATCGGACACTCCGACAACAAAATCCTCGGATTTTTTCCTACGGATGTTGGCTCAAACTTGTTTTGCCTACACACGGTCGCACAAAGTTGTCGGAATTTCCGATCGCCAAGAACGCGGTGACTTCAATCACGTACGACGAGACTAGAAAAGGCCGGTTCAGAACCAAGCGCGGCAGCCTTTGGGCTCCTTTTGCTAATCTCGTGTTAGTAAAAGTTTGGTGAGAGACGATTCGCGCTTTTTCAGACTCGTGGCTTTCAGATCGTTTTCTGACGTTCAGTTTGTGCTTGTGGGTTTGTATCTGCTCTTCAGTGCGTGCAGTCAGTTCGTATCGGAGTTTTCTGTGCGATCTTGTCCGTTCGTTTCTGTTTTTTAGGTCGCTCTTCACAGGCCTTGCTGTTCTTCAGTGCGTTCTGTTACTTCGTTCTGAGCAGCCGACCGTTTTCTAGCCATGTTTCGTATGCGTACTCCTCGTACAGTTCGTGCTGTGCGGGGGCTTGGTGTTGGGGTCCTGACCTTGACACAAGTCCAGTCCATGAACAGGGCGAGGAGGAGTTCATGGACCAAGAATTGGTTGCTTCAGCGTGAACAGTTCTGTCATATGCCTTTGCTCCGTGAGATCCGTGAGAATAATCCTGGTGATTTCAGGAATTTTCTCAGGATGACGGACCCCGTATTTCACCGTTTGTTGGCTTCGCTGACCCCCTATATCAGCAGGCAGGATACCTGCATGAGGCAAGCCATCACTCCGGAGCAGAGGTTGGTCGCTACCTTGCGGTATTTGGCCACAGGGAGAAGCCTGCAGGACCTCAAGTTCTCGACAGGCATCTCCCCCCAGGCTCTTCTTTGTGGACATTTACTGCTTGTGTTTGTTTAAGCTGACCCTGACAGAAATGTGTGGAGTCCAGAAAATGTCGTGATTGTGTAACCTTATACAAAGCACTGTTGGCTGTTATTTACTAAATGCAAAGACACTTTTCACTACAAGTGCACTTGCAACTGCACTGAAACTGCACTTGTAGTGCAAAGTGGATTTGCCCTTAGGAAATTACCCCCATTTTCTCATAAAACAACAATTACATCACCCCAAAAGTGTTGTAGCATTGAGACAATAATCCACACATTCTTGATGAACAATCTTTTTAATACCAGCACAATCACATGTGCATTTACCAAAGGTTTTTCTGACAAACCGACATGTTTGTTGTATAACATATTTTGTGGTGTCATTATCCAAAATCAAAATGTACATTTTATAGAAAACAGGCCTGTGTAAAACCCACAAGAAAGACACAAATCTTGATCTTACAAAGTTCACATTTGGTAGAACTTGAAGGCAATATCAGACATGAGTATTTAGGAACTGTGTTTGATATTGCGTTCAGATGGGGGGAAATCACCCCTGGAAAAGCCAAATTTGGAAGATGCACACAAATTTCACAATGTCAACATGTGCTAGCTGCCATCAGGGGGGATCAAGGGACGTGTTTTGGGGGAGAAAGCCCTTCCTCACCGCTACTTTATTATTGAGGAAGGGGTTGCACCCCCAAAACGCGTCCATTGATCTCCCGTGATGGCAGATAGCACATGTTGGCACACTGTGTGCATCCTCCAAATTTGGCTTTGGGAAAAATCACAAAAACATTTTGCACATTGTAGCACACAAAAGAAGAAAGTGATTTTGAGGGGCTTTAAACTCTCCCCAAAACATCAATGATGTTTTTATATTTTGGAATAACATCATTGATGTTTTGCTGGATGTTTTCCAATTGTAAATTACACCCCATGATCTCCCCGATCAGGATCTGGGCACTTTCGGATGTGAAAGGATCTGGATCCACAACCTCACGATCACCTAAAAAGAAAGGAAAACCAAAATAAATTAGGTCTAAAAAAAATGCCGCCATCCATCTCTTATCTGAGCCTGTGGTCGCAGACACTCACCTGTTGTGGTGACTAGTTCCACCACGTCTTCTTCCCCCTGCTCAGGTTGTGTTGGGGGGATTTTCCCTTCTTCCAGAGGGGGGGGGCTCTGGTCTCCTCGGATGAGGGGTGTCCTCCGAGTCTTTTCTCCCCTATGTAAAACAAAAATGGTATACTTAGCACACAGATATTTAATGTCAGAACTATAAAGATGAAACATTGCTTGGAAGTGGGGTACAATTATCTATTTTAGCAGAGTTCCAAGATGTAGCTTTTTTAGTGTCCTTTGTCAACCTGCAATACTTTACCTGTTTGGTACAAGCTTCACAGATGGAGACCCCCCTATAGTATACACTGGAGCACCTGTGTGGCCCCCCTAATAAAAATGGTGTTCTGGGGTCCCACACTAGTGCTCCAGTGTCCAGATGTGAAAACAGCTGCTCAGTGTCCTCTCCTTACACAGAATCTACACAACCCAATTCTTTGAAGACAAGTATAGGGCCTCAAAATGGTGGCCAAATGCATATGGGCTAAACAATGGTATTTTATATTTGCAACGAAAAATGTGTGATCCGAACGAATAATGTGCCCATGAACATGAAAGTTGCCATTTTAAACTGTACAACAGTTCCTAAAAGCACATGGAGCAGCACGAACGTAATAAACACAAGAACAATAGGAACACAGCACAACTACTTACTTTTTTGCAGCACTCTCCGGATCTTTCTGTACTGCTCATGTTCTCGTAATTTCAGGTCCGACCATCGCTTCCTGAGCTGATCTTTCGATCGTCGTACCCCGAATTTCCGTTGCAGACTCCTGACCACATTCACCATGATCTTGGCCTTTCGGACATTGTGGTTGGGGTAAGGCCCATACTTTCCATCATAGTCGGCCCTCTTCAGGATGTCCACCATCTCCAACATCTCCCCAAAGGACATATTTGAGTCCTTTAATCTCCTTCTGGATCGGGACGTTTCAGGCTCCAGCCTTTCCTCCTCCTCCTCGTTGCTGTACTTAGCACTATCCTGCTGTCTCTCCACCATGTGCTCTTCCTCCACTGCTCCGAACGAAAAGGGATGGGGAATAGAATAGAAAGAACGTCAGGGGCGGGCGGAGTTATACGCATGCGCAGTGTGTATAAATCGTAACGCGCGCGTCTTACGTACGATCTGTGAGCGGAGGAAGGAGCATCGGAGACGCCGATCGTGCTAACGAAGGTAGGATCTAAACTTGGGCCTATACTGCTTCGAAATTGAAGCCTATATTGTAACAAAATTAGGGGAGTTTGGCCTGACATTAGGGTTTGTCTTGTGTTGTGTCTTGCAGAGAAAATGGATGGGTTCAACGACCACAATTTCCTGCCCCTGTTTATTGACAAGTACAGGGAGCTGCCCTGTCTGTGGCAGGTCAGACACCCCCACTATAATCACAAACAGAAGAGGCAGGCAGCGCTGGAGAAACTGCTGGAGTTGGTGAAGCCGGTGGTCCCCACAGCAACCATCCCCTATTTAAAAGCTAAAATTGGTGGCCTGAGGAGCACATATCTTAGGGAGTGCAAGAAGGTCACAGATTCCCAGAGGTCCGGAGCTGCAGCAGATGACGTTTATGTCCCCAGGCTCTGGTACTATGAGAGACTGCGATTTCTGTCAGACCACACTGAAGTCAGGGAATCCCTCTCTACTCTTCCTTCCACTCTTCCTTCCATCCCAGCTGAGGCTTCTGATGTCCAACCTGTGCCTTCCAGCCAGGAAGAAGTGGAGGAGCCCAGCTGGAGTCAGGTATAGCATTCTTCTACTGATTTCTGGGCAATAAAGAAATGATGTTTATTAGATGTTATTATTGATCACTAATTGCTGCTTAAAAAAAGTGTTTTACATATCAATAGACAGTAGTGGGCAAAAATAATTGGGACAAGAATGCAAAATGCTGGGCTCAGAATGATAGTCTGTTATATTTGTTAACATTGAATTTGCAGCAGTCAGGAGGTGAAAATTGTGTGTGATTGATGAAAACAATACTAAAACTATGTCCCTTTTTCATACACAGGAAGACCTCAGCCAGGAGGAGGCTGTGGAATGTGGCAGTCAGGAGGAGGCGGGGATTAGTGGCAGCCAGGAGGAGGTGGGGATTAGTGGCAGCCAGGAGGAGGCGGGGCTAAGTGGCAGCCAAGAGAAGCCTGGGACAAGTCGCAGCCTGACTGAGTCTCAGGTCCCTCCCCTCCGCCTGCCATATAAAAGGGCCAGGAAGGCCACTCCCAGTCCTGTGCAGGATTCAGCCTACAGGCTGATCCAGGAGGCTTCGGCGTCCCTCAGAGCCTTCCCCAGTCCTGAAGAGGCCTTTGCCTGCATGGCTGGCACCAAATTGCTGGGCATGCAGGAGGGCCAACGCAAGATCTCTGAGGACCTGATTTATAAAGTCCTACGTAAGGGGGAGAGTGGGGAACTGACACACAAGATGGATGTCATGGAGAGGGACGATCCTCCTCCTCCTCCTCCTCCTCCTGCTGCCACAACTCCACCACCACAGCCAAAGGCTGTAAGGAAGCGTGGAAAGAAGACCTGAGAGTGATGACCTGGGTTCAGTCTGGTCTGACAGAAAATGCAGTCTCTCGTATGACCACAGCCTGGGGACACAGATGTCATCTGCTGCTTTCCGGATCTCTGGGACTTCTGGACCAGACTGCCCTCCCTTAGATATGGACTCCTCAGGCCACCAATTTTGCTTTTAAATAATTGATGCCTGCCCTGGGAGTCCAAGGCTTCGCCCACTTCTGCAGTTTCTCCAGCGTTGCCTCCCTCTTTGTTTATAGTTGTGACCCCTTAATAAAATATTTTTAGGTAAATTCTACTCTCCTGTGTGTGTTTTCATCCAAAAAGGACAGTTTGTTGGTGAGTATTCAGGTACATTTCTAAAGTACAATGTGAAATTAACAAGGGACAACAACACCAAACAATCTCCTCCTACAGATTAAATAGAACAACATATCAATGGTGTTGTGGGAACTTGTCACAAAAAACACACAAACATTTTCGGGAGTACAAATAAAAATCAAAAAAAAAAAAAATATGTTGTCAGATGTGAGAAATCAAAATATATTGAGGGAATCCCGATAAATAGTAACGAAAGAAGTTTGTGAGAAGTGTGTGTGAATATGAGCATCAAAACGACTTAATTCTTGTCACATTATAAAGAAGAAGAGAGTGCGCTGTATTAAACCATTTTTTACATTGCAGCGTGACGAAAGTGCTTTATCCATTACGAACGCTAAGTTTACCAGAACGAGCTGTCCCGTGTCGGAATTTCTTCTGAGCATGCGTGGCACTTTGTGCGTCGGAACAGGCCACACACGGTCGGAATTGACGCGATCGGATTTTGTTGTCGGAAAATTTTATCTCCTGCTGTCCAACTTTGTGTGTCGGAAAATCCGATGGAAAATGTCCGATGGCGCCCACACACGGTCGGAATTTCCGACAACATGCTCCGATCGGACATTGTCCATCGGAAAATCCGACCATGTGTACGGGGCATAAGAGTCATTTTAACCACTTCAGCCCCGGAAGATTTGGCTGCTGAATGATCGGGCCAGTTTTTTGCGATTAGGCACTGCGTCACTTTAACTGACACTTGCACGGTTGTGTGACGTTGCACCCAAACAAAATTGATGTCATTTTTTCCCACAAATAGAGCTTTCTTTTGGTGGCATTTGATCGCCTCTGCGGTTTTTATTTTTTTCGCTATAAACAAAAAAAGAGCGACAATTTTGATATTTTGTACTTTTTGCTATAATAAATATCCCCCTTTTTTTAAAAAAAAAAGCAATTTTTTTTTCAGATTAGGCCCATATGTATTCTTCTACATATTTTTGGTAAAAAAATTGCAATAAGCATATATTGATTGGTTTGCGCAAAAGTTATAGCGTCTACAAAATAGGGAATAGATTTATAGCATTTTTATTATTATTATTATTTTTTACTAGTAATTGCGGCGTTCTGTGACATCATGGCGGACACATCGGACACTTTTGACACAATTTTTGGACCATTGGCATTTATACTGCGATCAGTGCCCTAAAAATCCACTGATTACTGTAAAAATATCACTGGCAGGGAAGGGGTTAACACTAGGGGGCGATCAAGGGGTTAACTGTGTTCCCTAGGTGTGTTCCTAACTGTAGGGGGAGGGGAATGACCTAGTGGAAGTGACGGATCATGGTTCCTAGCTAATAGAAACTCACGATCTGTCACGCCTCACAGAACAGAACAGGGATTTGTGTGTTTACAAACAAATGGCCCCTTCCCCGCACCTATAACTGGCCTTCACAGCAAGGAGCACATGGAAGGGCTATCACATGAAAGACAAAAACAGACCATTCCATAGCTCAACTCACCAACCAACTGACCAAATTAACCTGTCCAACAGTCTGCGTTAACCACTTTAGCCCCGGACCATTATGCTGCCTAAGGACCAGAGGACTTTTTCCAATTTGGCACTGCGTCGCTTTAACTGCTAATTGCGCGGTCATGCAATGCTGTACCCAAATGAAATTTGCGTCCTTTTCTTCCCACAAATAGAGCTTTCTTTTGATCACCTCTGCGGTTTTTATTTTTTGCGCTATAAACGGAAAAAGACAAAAAAAATTTTAAAAAAATGATATTTTCTACTTTTTGTTATAAAAAAAATCCAATAAACTCAATTTTAGTCATACATTTAGGCCAAAATGTATTCGGCCACATGTCATTGGTAAAAAAAATGTCAATAAGTGTATATTTATTGGTTTGCGCAAAAGTGATAGCGTCTACAAACTAGGGTACATTTTCTGGAATTGACACAGCTTTTAGTTTATGACTGCCTATGTCATTTCTTGAGGTGCTAAAATGGCAGGGCAGTACAACCCCTCCCAAATGACCCCATTTTGGAAAGTAGACACCCAAGGAAATTGCTGAGAGGCATGTTGAACCCATTGAATATTTATTTTTTTGTCCCAAGTGATGAATAATGACAAGAAAAAAAAATATTTACAAAAAGTTGTCATTAAATGATATATTGCTCACACGGGCCATGGGCCTATGTGAAATTGCACCCCAAAATACATTCAGCTGCTTCTCCTGAGTACGGGGATACCACATGTGTGGGACTTTTTGGGAGCCTAGCCGCGTACGGGGCCCCGAAAACAAATCACCACCTTCAGGATTTCTAAGGGCATACATTTTTGATTTCACTCCTCACTACCTATCACAGTTTTGAAGGCCATAAAATGCCCAGATGGCACAACCCCCCCCAAATGACCCCATTTTGGAAAGTAGACACCCCAAGCTATTTGCTGAGAGGCATGTTGAGTCCATGGAATATTTTATATTTTGACACAAGTTGCGGGAAAGTGACACTTTTTTTTTTTGCACAAAGTTGTCACTAAATGATATATTGCTCACACAGGCCATGGGCTGTGTGGAATTGCACCCCAAAATACATTTAGCTGCTTCTCCTGAGTATGGGGATACCACATGTGTGGGACTTTTTGGGAGCCTAGCCGCGTACGGGGCCCCGAAAACCAATCCCTGCCTTCAGGATTTCTAAGGGTGTAAATTTTTGATTTCACTCTTCACTGCCTATCACAGTTTCGGAGGCCATGGAATGCCCAGGTGGCACAAAACCCCCCCAAATGACCCCATTTTGGAAAGTAGACACCCCCCAAGCTATTTGCTGAGAGGCATGGTGAGTATTTTGCAGCTCTCATTTGTTTTTGAAAATGAAGAAAGACAAGAAAAAACATTTTTTTTTCTTTTTTCAATTTTCAAAACTTTGTGACAAAAAGTGAGGTCTGCAAAATACTCACTATACCTCTCAGCAAATAGCTTGGGTTGTCTACTTTCCAAAATGGGGTCATTTGGGGGAGCTTTGTGCCACCTGGGCATTCCATGGCCTCTGAAACTGTGATAGGCAGTGAAAAGTGAAATAAAAAATGTATGCCCTTAGAGAGCCTGAAGGCAGTGCTTGGTTTTCGGAGTCCCGTACGCGGCTAGGCTCCGAAAAAGTCTCACACATGTGGTATCCCCATACTCAGGAGAAGCAGCAGAATGTATTTTGGGGTGTAATTTCACATATTTCCATGGCATGTTTGAGCAATATATCATTTAGTGACAACTTCGTGCAAAAAAAAAAAATTTGTCTCTTTCCCGCAACTTGTGTCACAATATAAAATATTCAGTGGACTCGACATGACTCTCAGCAAATAGCTTGGGGTGTCTACTTTCCAAAATGGGGTCATTTGGGGGGGTTTTGAACTGTCCTGGCATTTTATGCACAACATTTAGAGGCTTATGTCACACATCATCCACTCTTCTAACCAATTGAAGACAAAGCCCTTTCTGACACTTTTTGTTTACATGAAAAAATCATTTTTTTTTGCAAGAAAATTACTTTGAACCCCCAAACATTATATATTTTTTTTAAAGCAAATGCCCTACAGATTAAAATGGGTGTTTCATTTTTTTTTCACACAGTATTTGCGCAGCGTTTTTTTGGGGGGAAAAAACACGCTTTTTTAAATTTTAATGCACTAAAACACACTATATTGCCCAAATGTTTGATGAAATAAAAAAGATGATCTTAGACCGAGTACATGGATACCAAACATGACATGCTTTACAATTGCGCACAAACGTGCAGTGGCAACAAAATGAATACATTTTTAAAAGCCTTTAAAAGCCTTTACAGGTTACCACTTTAGATTTACAGAGGAGGTCTACTGCTAAAATTACTGCCCTCGATCTGACCTTCGCGGTGATACCTCACATGCATGGTGCAATTGCTGTTTACATTTGACCACAGACCGCCGCTTGCGTTCACCTTAGCGCGAGAGCAGGGAGCGACAGGGGTGCTTTTTTTTTTCTTTATTATTTTTTTGCTTTTTTATCTTATTTTTTTGTTTACAAACGTTTTTATTGCAGAAAAATGTTATATCAGGGTGAACAAGTGTTAAGGGTACATGAGGTATAATGGTAATACAGTCCGTAACAGCTCCACAGTTTCATACTAGTTTTATCTTATTTTTAAACTGTTCATTTCTTTTTTTTTTTTTATCATTTTTATTGTTATCTCAGGGAATGTAAATATCCCCTATGATAGCAATAAGTAGTGACAGGTACTCTTTTTTGAAAAAATTCTAGATCTCTCCTCTGCCCTCAAAGCATCTGATCACACCAAGATCGGTGTGATAAAATGCTTTCCCAATTTCCCAATGGTGCTGTTTACATCCGGCGAAATCTAAGTCATGAAATGCTCGTAGCTTCCGGTTTCTTAGGCCATAGAGATGTTTGGAGCCACTCTGGTCTCTGATCAGCTCTATGGTCATCTGGTTGTATCACCGGCTGCATTCTCAGGTTCCCTGTTGAGACAGGAGAGCCAGAGAAAAACACGGAAGATGGTGGGGGGGGCATTCCCTCCCACGGCTTGTAAAAGCAGTCTAGAGGCTAATTAGCCACTAGGATTGCTTTTAGATGAAAGCCGACCGCTGGCTGAAAAGAATGATACCAAGATGATACCTAAACCTGCAGGCATCATTCTGGTATAACCACTCAAAGTCGTGAATGGCGTACCTGAAGACAAAAAAATGGTTAACAATAAAACACAGTAAACGGTAAAGTATAAAAAATTACATACCTGAAAAGCAAACATGATAAAACATAATAACAATAAAACATTGCAGAATAGAATACAGTAAAAAAGAGCAGAACAATAGAGAGAGAGAATAGAGAGAGAATAGAGAGAGAGAGAACAATAAAACGACAACTATTTCTTTTTATTTCATATATATAAATTTTTTTTTACACTTTTTTTGTAACTAACTTTTATAACTTTTAACCGGTTCCAGGTTCGGGTCTCTCAAAATGCGATGGCATCTTGGGAGACCCTGTGAAAGTGTGCCTAGTCTGTGCAATGCTGTACCCTACGCTAATACTCAACTAGTGAATGGTAGCGTTCAAAACATTCACCAATGCAAAAACCAGGACAGGAGGGACAATAATAGCGGGTGTCACGCCTATATCCGCGCTTGCTGCAGGCACAACATCTTTTTTGGGGGGGTTCGTTGGGTAGGGGTACACGGGAGGACATAAAGAAAATGCCTCTCATGCAGCCGACTCCATTTGGTTGGGGATGTGAATGGGGGAAGTACGGGCGCTGCAGAAGTGGTGGGTTCCCAATTAGGATTGGCGAATGCAGCAGGAAGGGCACTATGGGCACGACGGGCCTGTTTGTCTTCTTCTTGGTGGCAGCGGGACACTACTTGTGCTTGCCACCTCACCAGCTTGAACTGCACTTATGGGACTCGCCACGTCACCAAGTGTTACTGCAGTGCTGGTTTGACTAAGACCGGGGTGTACTAGGCCGCTGGCACTTGCCAGTTCACCAAAACGCTACCAAAAAAACTGTTAGCGATCGCAGGGATCAGTGCAGTTATGCGTTTAGTGTTTTGTAAGTGACAGTGATCGATCGATACTGCGCTAGGGTGGGCTGGGCCGGGCGGAGGGGCAAAACGCAGGTGCTAGCAGGTATCTGGGCTGATTCCGCTAACACTGCGTTTTTGGGAACCCTAAACTGCTGGGGACGCTAGTATAGATCTGATCGGATCAGATATTGATCCGATCAGATACTATACCACTAAGGGAGGTGTACGGTGCGGGCGTGGGTGTTAGCGGTACTGGCGCTAATCTGACACTGCCTGGGGCGACGTATATCACCGATGGGCGATCAGGGGCTAAACTTTTATTCGGTGATCAGTGGTGAAAGGGTTAACTAGGGGGCAATCAAGGGGTTAAAACATTTATTAGGTAGTATATGGGGGTCCCTGTCGCTATAAAACACTGACGGCGAACCTAAATATTTACCTCCCTAACTAGCGTCACCAGGGACACTAATACAGCGATCAGAAAAATGATCGCTTAGCGACACTGGCGACAGGGGGTGATCAAGGGGTAATATTTATTAGGTGGGGTTAGGGGGGTACCCTAGACCTAAAGGGGGGTAACAGTAACTGCCCTAACACTGCCACAAACTGACACCATGCAGTAATCAGGAAAAAAAAAAACTGCTTGGTGTCAGTGTGACTGGGGGGGTGATTGGGGGGTGATCGGGGGGGGATCGGGTGGTAAAGGGGGGTGTTTTGTGTGCCTGGCATGTTCTACTGTGTGTGTAGTGTTTGTGCACTCACATTGCAGTCTTCTCTCCTCAGCGCCGGAACGGAAAATACCGAGCCGAGGAGAGATGACATTATTTCCTTTGCTGCTGTTTAGCATACAGCAGCAGAGGAATGATTCTATTGGCCGGCGGCGATCGCGAGGGGGGGCCACGAACGGATGGTCTCCCCCTCATCTCCGATCGCCGCTGTACAATAGCCGACCACCTTGGGCACCGGGGAGGGTCCGATCGGAAACAGACGTGATTCTGCCTGCCCGAGCCATTCTGCCGATGTACATCGGTGTGAGGCGGTCGTTAAGCGGTTAAAAACAGGGGTTTAGTTAGCACGCATTTGCAAATGCATGCATAAGCTGCAAGACCTCTTCACGGCACCCTGTGTATTCTTGCAGTCCTAACACTACTAAATTTATAAGCGTCTCCACAATGAAAGCACATGCATTAAATGGATAGATGAGGGGCAGGTGGGCCTGGAGGCAGCCCAATCCCCCTTAAAGGAACAGGAGCACACTGGACACCCAGCAAGAGCACAATGGCAGCAAAGGTGTACAGTGTGTCCCTGGACCAATATACACCAGTAACAAACAAATGGCCCCTGCCCCCACCTATAACTGGCCTTCACAGCAAGGAGCACATGGAAGGGCTATCACAAGAAAGACAAAAACAGAACATTCCATAGCTCAACTCACCAACCAGTCTGCCAACTGACCAAATTAACCTGTCCAACAGTCTGCGTTAAAAACAGGGGTTTAGTTAGCACGCATTTGCAAATGCATGCATAAGCTGCAAGGCCTCTTCACGGCACCCTGTGTATGCTTGCAGTCCTAACACTACTGAATTTATAAGCGTCTCCACAATGGAAGCACATGCATCAAATGGATAGATGAGGGGCAGGTGGGCCTGGAGGCAGCCCAATCCCCCTTGAAGGAACAGGAGCACACTGGACACGCAGCAAGACCACAATGGCAGCAAAGGTGTACAGTGTGTCCTTGGACCAATATACACCTGTAACAAACAAATGGCCCCTGCCCCGACCTATAACTGGCTTTCACAGTAAGGAGCACATGGAAGGGCTATCACATGAAAGACAAAAACAGAACATTCCATAGCTCAACTCACCAACCAGTCTGCCAACTGACTAAATGAACCTGTCCAACAGTCTGCGTTAAAAACAGGGGTTTAGTTAGCACGCATTTGCAAACGCATGCATAAGCTATAAGGCCTCTTCACGGCACCCTGTGTATGCTTGCAGTCCTAACAACTACTGAATTTATAAGCGTCTCCACAATGGAAGCATATGCATTAAATGGATAGATGAGGTAGATTTGTGTGTTTACACACACACACACTTCCCTGTTCTGCCTCTCATTGCCGCAATCACTTGTGGCCGGTGGTCATTGCTACTGTCGGCCACGAGAATCGGCACCCCCGCTGTGCAGTGGGCATGAGCGGGCATAGTTGTCGTAGCTATACGTCGGTACGATACGTATAGCTACGACAGCTCACGGGATCGTGCCGACCTGCCGCCGTAAAATGACGGCGGTTGGTCGGCAAGGGGTTAAGTAATTATGTTGTCATTGATAATATCCCAGAGAAACCTTAGAATACAGTGCCTTGCAAAAGGATTCACCCCCTTTGGTATTTTTTGTGTTTTGTTGTCTCACAACCTGGAATTAACATGGATTGTTTGAGGATTTGCATCATTTAATTCATAGAACATGCCCACAGCTTTGAAGATTTTTTTTTTTTTAATTGTGAAGCAAACAACAAATAGGACAAAATAACAGAAAAAGTCAATGTGCATAACTATTCACCCCCCTAAGGTCAATACTTTGTAGAGCCACCTTTTGCGGCTATCACAGCTCCAGGTCGCTTTGGATAAGTCTCTATGAGCTTGCCACATCTTACCACTCAGATTTTTGCCCATTCCTCCTTGAAAAACTGCTCCAGCTCCTTCAAGTTAATGGTTTGGGCTTGTGAACAGCATCTTTAAGTCTGACCACAGATTTTCTGTTGGATTGAGGTCTAGGCTTTGACTAGGCCATTCCAACACATTTACATGTTTCCCCTAAACCACTCAAGTGTTGCTTTAGCAGTGTGTTTGGGGTCATTGTCCTGCTGGAAGGTGAACCTCCGTCCTAGCCTCAAATCACATATGGAGTGGTACAGGTTTTGCTCAAGAATATCCCTGTATCTATATATAAACTCTGACCAGTTTCCCAGTCCCGACTGCTGAAAAACATCTCCACAGCATGATTCTGCCACCCCACCATGTTTCACTGTGGGGATGGTGTTCTTCGGGTGATGTGCTGGGTTTGTGCCAGGCATAGCGTTTCCTTTGATGGCCAAAAAGTTAAATTTTAGTCTCATCAGACCAGAGCACCTTCGTCCATACATTTTGGGAGTCTCCCACATGCCTATTCACAAACTCAAAACGTGCCATTTTTTTTTTTTGCTGAAAGTAATGTCTTTCTTCTGGCCACTGTGCCATAAAGCCCAACTCTATGGAGTGTACGGCTTATTGTCGTCCTATGTACAGATACTCCAGTCTCTGCTGTGGAACTCTGTAGCTCCTCTAGGGTTACCTTAGGTCTCTGTGCTTTCCCTCTGATTAATGCCCTCCTTGTCCGGTCCGTGAGTTTTGGTGTGCAGCTGTCTCTTGGCAGGTTTGCTATTGTGCTATGTTCTTTCCATTTGGTTTTGGTAGATTTAATGGTGCTCCTAGGGATCATCAAAGATTTGTATATTTTTTCATAACCTTACCCTGACTTGTACTTCCCAACAACATTGTTCCTTACTTGTTTGGAGAGTTCCTTGGTTTTCATGGCAGTGTTTGGTTAGTGGTGCCTCTTGATTAGGTGTTGCAGCCTCTGGGGCCTTTCAAAAAGGTGTGTATATGTAATGACAGATCATGTAGCACTTAGATTGCACACAGGTGGACATCATTTCACTAATTATATGATGACTTCTGAAGGAAGAATTGGTTGCACCAGAGCATTTAAGGGCTTCATAACAAAGGGGGAGAATACATACGCACATGGCAGTTTTTTATTTCTGAAAAATAGTTTCATGTATATATTTTTCTAATTTTACTTCACCAACTTAGACTATTGTGTTCTGATTTATCACATACAATTCAGATTAAAAAAGACCCATTGAACTAAGGGTTGTAATGTAACAAAATTGGTAAAAGGCCAAGGGGGTGAATACTTTTGCAAGGCACTGTATGTTACAAGTGTATAGGCAGTCTTAATTTTTTGAAAGGAAGTAGTAAGCCTTAAAAAACAAACAAGAAAAAGAAAAAGACTACTCTCTACAGTGGATTCATGAGGATGTGTCCTGGGGTTCCACATTGTTTGTTTCCCCCAGCTTCTTACTATCACTCTGCTAGAAGACTTAGCTGTGCTTTGAGCCAGGAGATTTCTCTGAACTCCAAACGCAATTGAAGTCTATGGGACCTGATTTTGAAAAATCTAAAGGCGCCATTTTGAAGGCTAATATGCAAGTTATTGGCCATAAAAAGGGTATGGGGGCCAGGTATTGCCCTTGGGGCAATGCAAAAAAATTCTACCGGACCCAAAAAAGGAAAAAAAAAATTCCCCACCCACGAGGAAGGCTGACCACCAAATGCCTGCTCTGCCGGGTGACAGTTCTTAAATAGGTAAGGGGTGACATAACCTGGTGGCCCCGCCCCTTGTGATGTCACTGACCCAACATGAACTTTTTTTATTCAGCTGTCAGCAGGGAAGACCATTGACAGCTTCAAAGGTTTTTTTTTCCCAATAGATACAGTACATTCCTTATGCTGGGTCAACCCATCTCTGTCACCACACTAAAAGAGATGCTGATCTCATTGAGATAATCCCGACACTATGATATAGTATCCTGTGTGAAACATAGACAGAGTGCATCAGATAACAAAACCCTTTTTCTTACCATCTGAGGTGCCTAGAGATATCCTTCTATGAGTACACTGCTACCAAGCGAAAGAGAAAATTTTGTCAGCCTTCCACCAAACTAAAAAACCTTCCAGAACACTATTCAATGCTCCCAGACTTGTCACAACACACTCTTCAATAGTGTTTGGTGAACGGCCAAGCAAAAGTTCGGCCCAAACATCTCCTGTTCAGCGAACACCCGAATTTGTGGGAAGCCCGCCGCCGCGTCCTTCACAACTGATAAGTTATCAGGTGTCAATGGGCTTCCCCACTGACAGCTGAATTTAAAAAAAGTGCATGCTGGGTCAGTGACATCACTACTGTTACCCGGTAGAGCAGGCATTTGGTGGTCAGCCTTCCTCGCGTTTTTTTTCCCTTTGGAATTGTCAAAAACAGTGTTTTTTTTCTTATTTTGGTGAATGAGTAGGGGTAAAATATACCCCAAACTCATTCACATAGGGAGGTAGGGCTGGGATCTGGGGCCTCCTTGTTAAAGGGGGCTTTCAGATTCCAAACAGCGCCCTGCCTGCAGACTTCCACAACCACCACCAAGGGTTGTCGGGAAGAGGCCCTTGTCCCCATCAACATGGGGGCAAGGTGCTTTGAGGTGGGGGGGCAAAGCACCTCCCCATGTGGCCTGGTATGGCCTGCTATGGTACAGAAGGAGGCGCTCACTTACCGATCTCTTTCTTGACCTGCAGGTCTGCACGCTCGGATAAGAGTCTGGTATGGATTTGGGGGGGCACACCATTATTTTTTTTTTATTTTGGCATGGGGTTCCCTTTAGAATCCATACCAAACCCAAAAGGCCCCATGCTTTTTTTTTTTTAAGTTTCAGTTTTGCTGCAGTACAGATGCACCACATTACAAGCATACCAAGGGGAACAACCAGGCACTATATTTAAAGGCATTTTTAATTTTAATTGTTTCACTTTAAGCATCATTAACCACTTCCGGACCGCCGGCCGTCATTATACAGCAGCTCATAGAAGAGGGATATCTTTGTTATAGCAGCAGCTAGCTGCCATAACACCGGTATCCTCTTCTTCAGCGGGCGGTCCGCTTTCAGATAAAAGGGGTCTCTGTGGCGGATTCGCCACAAGATCACTTTTATCGGCAGCGGGAGGGGTTTCCCCCTTCCTGCCGCGCTCCAGGGGTCTCCACCACTTACCGTACCCGCTGGTAGTGACTGCGTCCATTCCTCTGGTGGGCAGGATGACAAGTCAGGGAATGATGGCCCCTGCTTGTCTCTATAGCATTGACTGGTGGAAGCAACATCAAACATCACTTGCGCCCAATGGTCTTAAATGTTTCTTCCCGTATGTTTAATCTCACACCTTCAGTTCCTCGGTACAAGTACTTCCCCCATGGTACCCCACCTGCAGGACAACACGGCTGATTATTCTACCACATCTGTCAGTCTAGAACATAAGTGACAATTTCATGGCAACATCTGCAGGATCCTTCTCGACCTATAATGCCACTTAACTGCTTATAATTCAGCGCTAAGGGTCTCAATCACCCTGCAAAGTGGTTCTCACAATGGAAAGAAGCATGTAAAGCCAAAGCCGACATAGTAAGTGTTCAATGGACTCATTTCCAATCATCTGATGTGCTTAAATGTATCCATAGGGACTACCTACACATCTTCCTAGCATGTGCATTGGAGAAAAAGGTTGTCCTCTTGCAAATCACCTGGGCCTGATGGCTTTTCAAATGAGTATTATAAGATATTCCGCTCAATTCTCTCCCCATATCTGATGGACATCTTTACTAAAGCAGCACAAACATCCCCTTTACCCTCAGAGATGCTAAAAGCGTATGTGGTTACCCTGCCCAAAGCTGGGAAAGGTCCCACCAATCCAGCACATTTTTGCCCAATATGATTTTTAAATACAGATGTTAAGGTTTACACTAAACTTCTGGCTAAGTGTTTGATAGATATTATACCCACTTGAATTAGGAAAGATCAGAAGGGATTTGTTGCCGGGAGGCAAACTTCAGATGCCACCAGGAGAATTCTAAATATTATTCACTACGCTGAAAAAACTTGAACGCCTTCTCTGCTGTTGTCTATTGATGAAGAGAAGGCTTTCAATAGAGTCCACTGGCAGTATATGTCAATGGTGCTAACCAAATTCAGCTTCCATGGTTCTATTGCCTCCGCTATTCGAGCATTATATTCTAACCCCCCCTGTACAGGTTTTATACTTCTGGCCTGCTATCCAAAACCTTTGGAATTTCCAATGGGACTCAATAGGGATCCCCTCTCTCCCCCTACTATTTTTAATTTAATGATCTGCTGTTGGCAGATGCAGTCCACTCTCATCCTTTCATCGCAGGGTTTTAGTTCAAGACTAAGTCACATAAAATAAATACATTTGTTTGCCAATGACATTATTCTTTTTCTGACCAATCCAACAACTTTCCTCCTGCATGCATTCTAAGTTCTGACACATTTCAGCAACATCTCTTATTTTAAAGTAAACCCTACTGAATCCTAGGTCTCAGGGTGAGTTCTGCCACCAAAAATGATCTCAAGCAAAAGTTTCCATTCAATTGCAGCCCAGGTGGGATACCGTACCTTGGTATTATCCTTAAGGGGACCTCCTCCCTAGCAGTTTCCAACCTAAATGCATGTTGCAATTTGAACTTTCATGGTATAGAAGTCTTTAAAATGAATATACTACCCCAACTTCTATACATTTTCAGGGTTCTACCTATTCCACTAGCGAATCATTACCTTACATCCATGTGGGGACTCCATAGGAAATATCTTTGGAAGGGGAAAAAAGCCAGATGCGCATACTTCTGTCTGATTAAGCACAGGTCACTGGGCAGATCTTAGAGACTACTACTGTGCAGTACAGTTGGACCAACGCAAACACTGGTTCAAATCTCCATGTCAATCTCCACTTGTGATCCCTAGAATGTTGGAATCCCGACTAATAGCTATAGCCAGGGTCTCTATAGCAATTATAAATAGCAGGGGAGAGAGGACATCCCTGGCAAGTCCTGGAGGAGATATAAAATGGTTCTGATCTATGGCAATGCAATGATATTTGTGCTGTTTGGTTGCTATACAGGGAATGAAGCATGGCAATAAATTTGGAACCAAAATTCCATCATTCCAGCATGCGAAAGAGATAAGGCCATGAAAGGGAATCAAATGCCTTACGTATATCGAGGGATAAAAGCATCTCATGCCTAGCCCCTCCCTCATCCCATGAGGAACGTAATATTGAGATTATGTTTATTGCCCGACGCGCTTGGTTTGCCATTTGTCTGTGGGGTAGAAATCCTACCTGGTCAGAATGTATATAACGATCAAGGAAGGAAAGTAATCAATTAGCGTAGATTTTAGTAAATAACTTCAGATCGTTGTTAATTAAAGAAATTGGTCTATAATTAGTCATGTCACTTGGGTCTTTGTTAGGCTTCGGTATAAGAATTATGTATGCTCTATTGGATTCAAGGTCTATAAGACCCCCTTTTGGATGGCATTAAAGAAATGTGTTAAAGGAGTAGCTAATAGGCGGGCAAAATTTTTATAATACAGTGCGCTAAAACTATCAGGGACAGGTACCTTACCCACCGGGACCTGTTCAATAGCCAACACGACCTCTTAAACTGAAATATCCTTTTCCAAAGGCTCTCTATGTTCCTCCAGCAAAGCCTGAATAGAGAGAATAGCCATGAACTGTTCAAAATCTTGTGAGCTAGACGCATCTTATATAAGTCCCGAAAAAAAGCAGAGAAGTCCTGCAGGACCAACTTAGGATTTCGCGTGAAAGAGACATCCGCTCTTCTAATCTTGGGAATGTGGGGTACGAGGTGCCTAGGGGCCAGTTTGGGTGCCAATAGTTACCCGGGCTTAGCTTTAGACCAGTGCAAATTCTTTTCGGCCCCAGTGGTGAGGCAGACATTCAATTCTAGGCAGGCAGCTTCTACCTGATTGCGTAGATCTGCTTGGGATTCTTTTATGATCCCTGAGCAGATCATGTAGAGCTCTTTCTTTTTGTTTGAAAGTTGCTTTATAATGTTTCTTATATCTGGTGGCTATTTGAATCAAAGTGCCATGTACTGTAGCCTTGTGTGCTGCCCATATGCACATAGGAGAGGTATGAGCGGGATCGTTCAAGGAAAAGTATTCCTTTAATTGGGATTCAATATAAAAGCACGTTGCTTGATTGCTAAGATGGGATTAGTTCAGACACCAGGTATAAGATGTTGTAGTATGAAAAAAAACCCAAAAGAGGGTAAAAGCTGCGCTCGGAAACCAAACAAAATAAAGTAGTGAGAAAAAACAAAAACAAAAGCTGCCAGCACTCAATACCATGCATTTCCCCCCTTCCTGCCCAAGCCAATTTTCAGCTTTTAGCACTGTCACTAATTGACAATTATGCAGTCATGCTACACTGTACAAAAACAAAATTTTTATCATTTTGTTCTCACAAATAGAGCTTTATTTTGGTGGTATTTGATAACCTATGGGGTTTTTATTTTTTGCTAAACAAATAAAAAAGACTGAAAATTTAGAAAAATAAAAAAGTTTTTCTTCGTTTCTGTAATAAAATTTTGTAAATAAGTAAGTTTTCTCCTTCACTGACTTATGGGGCGGCACTTATGGGCACTGATGAGGTGGCCCCAATGAGGTGGCACTAATGGGCACTGATATGCAGCACTGATGGGCACTGATAGGCAGTACTGATGGGCACTCATAGGCGGCAAGAATGGGCACTCATAGGTGGCACTGATGGGCACTGATAGGCAGCACTGAAAGGTTGCACTGATGGGTACTTATGGGTGGCACTGATGGATACTGATAGGCAGCACTGATGGGCACTGATTGGTGGCACTAATGGACACGGATAGATGACACTGATGGGCATCACTGATATGGAGGCACTGGCAGGCATTGCTGGGGGCCACTGATTGGCATCATATGTGTGCACTGATTGGCATTTGTGGGCACTGATTGGCATCCCTGGTGGTCATCAGTGGTGGGCATCCCTGGTGGTCCTGGTGGCATCCCTGGTGGTGCTGGGTGGGCATCCTGGGGGGAGGCTGCATTGTTAATCAATCAGTGCAGACCCCCCCTGTCAGGAGAGCCACCGATCGGCTCTCCTCTACTCGCGTCTGTCAGGCTCAAGTGAGGAAAAGCCGATACATGGCCTTTCCTGTTTACATCGTGATTAGCTGTGATTGGACACAGCTGATCATGTGGCTAAGAGCCTCTGTCAGAGGCTTTTTACCGAGATCAGTGTTGTCAGACTGACATACAGCACCACCGATCGCCACGCTATGGGCCCCATGGCCGTGCAATGGCTTGTTATCCTGATCACAAAATACGACGTCCGGTCAGGATAACACAACCACTTTGCGCACGTCATATTGCTATATGGTGGGCGGGAGGTGGTTAAATTAAATAAGTGTATAAAAGTTAAATTATAATTTATAATTGTATATCAACCAAAAAGACAGAAAAAATACATAAAACAAATGCTATAAATTAAGTCGCAGTTCAGTGAGTAAAATAAGTATTTGATCCCCAAGCAAAACATGACTTGGTGGAGAAACCCTTGTTGGCAAGCACCAAGGTAAGATATTTCTTGTAGTTGGTAATTAGGTTTGCACACATCTCAGGAGGGATTTCTTCTTTACAGATCTTCTCTACAGATCTTCTCTAAATCCTTAAGGTTTGTTTACTGTCTCTTGACAACTCGAAGTTTCAGCTATCTCCATAAATTTTATATAGGATTAAGGTCTAAAGGCTGACTAAGCCAGCTCAAGACCTTAATGTGCTTTTTCTTGAGCCACTCCTTTGTTGCTTTGGCGGTATGCTTTGGGTCATTGTTATGCTGGAAGACCCATTCACGACCCATCTTCAGTGTTCTGGCTGAGGGAAGAAAGTTCTCATTCAATATTTTACAATACATGGCCCTGTCCATTGACCACTCAATGCAGCAAAGATAACCTCTGGATATGATGCTGGACACGTGCACTCAACTTCTTTGGTCGACCATGGCGTGGCCTGTTCTGAGTGGAACCTGTCCTGTTAAACTGCTGTATGGTCTTGGCCACCATACTGCAGCTCAGTTTCGAGGCCTTGGCAATCTTCCTTTAGCCTAGGTCATTTTTATGTAGAGCAACAATTCTTTTTTTCAGATCCTGGGAGAGTTCCATGAGGTGCCATGTTGAACTTCCAGTGACAAGTATGAGATAGTGAGAGTGATAACACAAAATTTAACACACCTGCTCCCCATTCACACCTGAGACCTTGTATCAGATGACACCAGGGAGGGAAAATGGCTTTTTGGGCCCAATTTGGACATTTTCACTTAGGGGCGTACTCACTTTTGTTGCCAGCGGTTTCGACATTAATGGCTGTGTGTTGAGTTATTTTGAGTTGACAGTAAATTTACACTGTTATACAAGCTGTACACTCACTACTTTACATTGTAGCAAAGTGTAATTTCTTCAGTGTTGTCACATGAAAAGATATAATAAAATATTTACAAAATAGTGAAGGGTGTACTCACTTTTGTGAGATACTGTAATGTGCATATATATATATATAGATATATAGACATATCGATATATAGATATATATATCTATTCTATAGATATATATATACTGCATCTGAACTGTATATATTTTTTTTCTCAAAAATAAGGTGTTTTATTGTTCCACAAAAGTAAAGTGCAATACTTTGTTTTGACAAGCAGGCTGACGTGAAGAAAACATTTCTTTGTCAGTTAGAATTTTGTAAAAACAAATGACGCTATGGCGGAGTTTCATTCCGTCATTTCATGTTTGGTCCGTGGAACGCATGAAAATCACGGCTTTCCCGTTTCTTACTGCTAAACCAGATTTAACCAAATGTAAGTGCATATCCATACGTCTATCATAAAATAAAATGAAATAAGACGATGTTACACTATGGAGTGTTTTTTCTCTTTGCATATACTGTGGTGAAAGGGCCGACAAAGAACATTACCAGTGGAGGTCTGTGTTCCAATATACAACAGAGTGGCTGTGAAGGCACAACACTCCCTAGAGGGGAGAGTCCTCTGTTGAGTGCATTAACATAGGAGAGCACAGAATGAAGTACTTGCACCTTAACCACTTCAGCCCCGGAAGGATTTACCCCCTTCCTGACCAGAGCACTTTTTACAATTTGGCACTGCGTCGCTTTAACTGCTAATTGTGTGGTCATGCAATGCTGTACCCAAACAAAATTTGCGTCCTTTTCTACCCACAAATAGAGCTTTCTTTTGATGGTATTTGATCACCTCTGCGTTTTTTTTTTTTGCGCTATAAACGGAAAAAGACTGAAAATTTTGAAAAAAAAATGATATTTTCTTCTTTTTGTTATAAAAAAAATCCAATAAACTCAATTTTAGTCATACATTTAGGCCAAAATGTATTTGGCCACATGGTAAAAAAAATGTCAATAAGCGTATATTTATTGGTTTGCGCAAAAGTTATAGCGTCTACAAACTAGGGTACATTTTCTGGAATTTACACAGCTTTTAGTTTATGACTGCCTATGTCATTTCTTGAGGTGCTAAAATGGCAGAGCAGTAAAAAACCCCCCCAAATGACCCCATTTTGGAAAGTAGACACCCCAAGGAAATTGCTGAGAGGCATGTTGAGCCCATTGAATATTAATTTTTTTGTCCCAAGTGATTGAATAATGACAAAAAAAAAAAAAAAATTACAAAAAGTTGTCACTAAATGATATATTGCTCACACAGGCTATGGGCATATGTGGAATTGCACCCCAAAATACATTCAGCTGCTTCTCCTGAGTATGGGGATACCACATGTGTGGGACTTTTTTGGAGCCTAGCCACGTACGGGGCCCCGAAAACCAATCACCGCCTTCAGGATTTCTAAGGGCGTAAATTTTAGATTTCACTCCTCACTACCTATCACAGTTTTGAAGGCCATAATATGCCCAGATGACACAACCCCCCCCCCAAATGACCCCATTTTGGAAAGTAGACACCCCAAGCTATTTGCTGAGAGGCATGTTGAGTCCATGGAATATTTTATATTTTGACACAAGTTGTGGGAAAGTGACAATTTTTTTTTTTTTTTTTTGCACAAAGTTGTCACTAAATGATATATTGCTCACACAGGCCATTGGCATATGTGGAATTGCACCCCAAAATACATTTAGCTGCTTCTCCTGAGTATGGGGATACTACATGTGTGGGACTTTTTGGGAGCCTAGCCGCGTACGGGGCCCCGAAAACCAATCACCGCCTTCAGGATTTCTAAGGGTGTAAATTTTTGATTTCACTCTTCACTGCTTATCACAGTTTCGTAGGCCATGGAATGCCCAGGTGGCGCTACCCCCCCCCCCAAATGACCCCATTTTGGAAAGTAGACACCCCAAGCTATTTACTGAGAGGTATGGTGAGTATTTTGCAGCTCTCATTTGTTTTTGAAAATGAACAAAGACAAGAAAAAACATTTTTTTTTTCTTTTTTCAATTTTCAAAACTTTGTGATAAAAAGTGAGGTCTGCGAGAGGGAGATGGGCGGAGCCTAACGGAGCAAACATGCATTGTTAGAGCTCTGCACCGCTGAGGAGAGAAGAGAAGGACAAAGCGGAGCCTGCAGGCTCAAAAGGTATCCATTTGAACCTTTTTACCCCAGGGAACAAACTGTGAAAGTTTGGGCAGGAAATATGGTACTGGGAGGAAACCGTGGCAGAAATAAAAATCACCTCACGAAGAGCTCACAGGCACTCACTGCAGCTGAAGCAGCTCCAGTCACCTCACAAGATACAGCATCAGGGCGCTCTCACAGACAGAAAATGTGACAGCAAGACTCTCCATTTGAGTCAGATACAGAACAAATCCTCTCACAATCTTCTCCACAAGACTCCTCAGCATCCCCAGTAATATTATTACAATTTGAAAAGATGCTTCATAAGGCTTTAAAACAAACCTCAGACCAAATAACAAAAAGCCTAACCAAAGAAATAAGAGAGCTGGGAAACCGCACCGCAGCCTTAGAAATAAAAATGGATGAAATTGAAATTACAACCCAAGTAAATATAACAGAATTGGAACAATTAAAAGAAGAGAATTTAATACTTCAAACTAAGCTCGAAGATTACGAAAATAGAGCCAGACGTTCAAACTTGCGCATAAGGGGAATACCTGAAACTGTGACAGACCTGCAATCTACTATTACTGCTCTATTACAAGAACTAAAGCCAGATATCCCTATTGAACGTTTAGAACTGGACAGAGCACACAGAGACCTCACAGTCAAAAAGAAAGATGGACCCCCACGTGATATAATCACAAAATTTCATTATTACAGAACGAAAGAACAAATACTAATTGCTGCAAGAGAAAAAAAGGAACTTAATTTTCAAGGACACAATTATCAAATTTTTGCTGACCTATCCCAACTTACTATTACTAAAAGACGATCCATAAAACCCCAACTAATGGAACTGCAACGCCACAACATTATGTATCAATGGGGCTTCCCCTTTTCAGTCAGATTTAACTACCAAGGTACAATTTACAGAAGCAAATCAGCAGATGAACTACAACAAACCCTTTTAAAATTAAATCTGACAGAACCCACAAGCAGCAACTCTCCCACACGCAGAAGAATGACATCATCTTCACCTTCAGGCAGCACCCAGAAAATTTCAGAACAAAATGGGAATCATCATTCTCACAAAAGAGGCCGTTATGCCACATCATCCATGGACCAAGAAGATTCAATGGACTGACATCCTAATTCCTGATATCTCTTCATTTATTATACTAAGAGATGGTTCTCTATAAAAAACCTGTATTTATAACTGAATGTAACTGCATTCTGATAGTCACACACTGTGTGGGATCATGTTACATTCCAGTTATATTTATTCTTACTTCTGATTCATATAGCCTTAGAATATATAAGTGAAATAAGGAAATTCTTGTTCAGTTATATATTATCAGGTAATAACAATAGATTTATTACTTTTTAGGACAAATATGTTCAATAATCCAGAAGTAATGGAAGCTTTTTCTTTCTTTTCCTAACTAGTTCCTAGAATTATGTTTTTGTTTATTCTAATCTGAAGCAATACAACCTCAATTTTATGAGTTAACATATCTAAACAGTTACATATAAATAAAATATGTAATTGTTTACTCTAAAAGGGTTAAAATCCCAAAATAATTCAAACTATCTTCATCAATACCAAAGTTATTAACAGTACCTTTCTAACTGAATTATTTAGCCTAGGGCAAGACTAACCATATACAACCTGGAATAAATAATTTCAACAAAAACTATATTCTGCACTCCAATTAATGAAACATCATTTTGATGTCTTTTGACATAGCACTTCTCTCCTGTAAGCGGAAGATCCGTGTACCCCCATTAGCCCTCCTCATTCTCCCAACCATATTATGTGGGAGTGTGACGAAGGCACTTATTCCCCTGAGAGAGATATTTATTCTCTTTCACGGGTAAATTGTGATTACTTGCAAAAAATAATTTATACAATGTATCAACTAATCTCATATGTTTTTTGTTTACTCTTTACTCCAGAATTCACTGGTTTCTTTTCTATCTATTCATCTCTTCAGTCCACACAGGTTGATCTGCGCAGTCAGCTCTGCATAACAAAAAGTAAGTCAAAACTATTTGATCTGTTGACATGGCACCACTGAATATACTTTCCCTGAATGTTCAGGGAATAAATGTCCCTCAAAAAAGGACCAAAGCCTTCCGTACTTTTCATAACAAGAAGGCTCACATAGTATGCCTCCAAGAAACACACTTCACCAAAGATTCTACTCCAAAATATATTTCTCCATTTAATCAACAAATTTACACGGCTTCTGCCTGTACCAAGCAAAGGGGAACTCTAATTGCATTTCACCGATCCACACCATTCACCTTATCATCAGAAATTAAAGACCCAGAAGGTAGATACCTGATACTCATGGGTTATATAATGGATACAGCAATTACGGTGATTTCCTACTACGCTCCTAACAAACAACCTACACCATTCCTCTCACGTATATTACAAGTGATTAATACACACAAAATAGGAACAGTGATAATGTGTGGGGATTCAAACCAGGTCCTCCTCCCATTTCTAGATAAATCTCCTTTTACACCATCCAAAATAACCTCTAGATTACCTTTTTCTCAACTTCTTTCCAAATACAATCTGGTAGATTCGTGGAGAGAAAGTAACCCAATGAAAAAGAAATTCACTTATTTCTCGCACCCTCATCAAACCTTCACCAGAATAGATCATATTTTTCTAACAATAGGAATGATACCATAAATTATTGCATCAGATATAATTCCGATTCCGTGGTCTGACCATAATGCAGTATACACTACTATAGCCTCAGCCATACCAAAAGCGTATGACCCAACGTGGTACTTACCGGACATAATGCTCAAACACCCACTACATCAGATGGCCATTGAACAAGCTTTAAAGGAATACATATCAATTAATAATACAACAGACATCTCCCCAATAACACTCTGGGAAGCTCATAAGCCTGTCTTGCGTGGTACAATACAAAGACAAATGGCACTATTTAAACGGGAATGCAAAAATCTAGCAAAAAAACTAGAACTCAATTTTAATGCAGCCTACATATCA
This sequence comes from Lithobates clamitans, assembly GCA_037952925.1. Classification (NCBI taxonomy): domain Eukaryota; kingdom Metazoa; phylum Chordata; class Amphibia; order Anura; family Ranidae; genus Lithobates; species Lithobates clamitans. The sequence continues at coordinate 13,968,112 of JBBGZY010000140.1, forward strand.
TTTCAAGATAATCCATCTCAGAGTACAAAATCTCATCTGGAAAAATCTAGATTGGAATACGATCTATTTCTCACTGAGTCAGTTGATAAATCCCTCAAACGCTCCAAACACAATTTCTACATGAATACAAACAAACCAGGTACATATTTGGCTCGGGCATTAAATTCAACTAACAAATCTTTCAAACCAATACGTTTGAAATTATCAAAAAATGTTTACACTTGTAATCCAGTTAAAATAGTCCATAAATTTCACTCACATCTCGCAACTTTATACAAGAAAAACAATGAATTTAATCCTACAGAGGCTGAATCCTTCTTCTCAAAAAATAACCTTACCTGAGTTATCTCAGAATCAAAAAAGCAGTTTGGATGAGCCTATAACTATAGATGAAGTTGCTAACGCCATAAAAGACCTAAAACTTAACAAAAGACCAGGCCCAGACGGCTACTCGGCTTTATACTATAAAACATTCTCAGAAATACTCTCTCCCATTCTCACTGAAACTTTTAACAAACTTCTAGATGGACATTCTTTTCGGCAAGAAACACTAATGGCAATTGTTTGTATGATCCCAAAACCCCTTTCTGATGATACTTCCTGTGTGAATTATCGGCCTATTTCTCTGTTAAACCTCGATATTAAATTATTAGCAAAAAAATAATAGCAAAACGCCTCAATAGCATTATAGGAAAATTAATACATAGAGATCAAGTAGGCTTCATGCCAAATAGACAGGCAGGCGATAATATACGCAGGGCAGTGTTATTGGCACATATTGCTAAAAAACGGAAAATCCCTTTATGTTTTCTATCTCTCGATATTAAGAGGGCATTTGACACAGTATCCTGGCAATATTTGCAATATTCATTACAAAAATTGGGTTTTGGATCCCACTTTTTAACATGGATCAAAGCATTATATAATAAACCCAAAGCCTATATAAAATATGCTGGATACAAATCTGAAGCCTTTAATATCGAAAGAGGTACCCGACAGGGTTGCCCATTATCTCCCTTATTATTTGCCCTTATACTCGGACCCATGGCCCAATACATCAGAACAAACCAAACTATAACTGGCATTGAAGTAGGAGGTATTACACACAAATTATGTATATTTGCAGACGATATATTACTTTTTCTATCATCACCACAGGTCTCTGGTCCTAACTTAATACCAGCTCTTGATGGATTTGCAGCCCTATCCGGCCTTATGATTAATCCTAAGAAATGCCTAGTGCTTAATATTTTGCTCACAAACATGGAATTGATCCCGGCTAGGGCTGCACTCCCATTCACATGGGCAGAAAAATCAATCCCATATCTTGGAATTCATTTAACAGCATCTCATTCTGACTTATTCTCAACCAATTATCCTCCTGTATTAAGACAGATCACAAATCTAATAAAACAATGGTCGCAACTTCCTTTATCCTGGATAGGGAAGATTAATGCAATCAAAATGACTATTCTACCCAAATTGCTTTATCTATTCAGAGTCCTCCCTATTCCAATTCCTTCCTATTTTTTGAGAATAGTACAAAAAAGAGCAACTTCGTTTATATGGGGCTCTTCTAAACCACGTATACCTATACACACACTACATCTTCCCAAAAATAAAGGAGGCCTGGGATACCCTAATTTTACTAACTACTACAGAGCAGCACATTTGGCCAGTCTGTCTAAATACCATGCAAAACAGGAAATCCCATTATGGGTATTTATAGAGGCTTCAGAAAATGACCCTCTATTAATATCAAATTTATTATGGCTTGATCCTAAAGACCGCTTTAAAATTCATAATCCCATAACTAAACACTTCTTATCTCTCTGGGATAAACTAAAAACCAAATATCAGTTACAATCTCCACACAATCCTCTCCTTTCTTTTATCAGAAATCCGGCCTTTTATCCGGCATGGATCTACCCAAATTCTTTTAAAGCTTGGACAACATCAGGTATTCAGACACTAAATGACTTCATAGCATCTAAATCATTCCTTTCATTCCCATCACTTAGAGAAAAATATGATCTACCAAACTCTGAGATATTTAGATATCTCCAAATCAAAAATTTCTATACACCATTCCTAAAGGGGGATACACCATTATCCCAATTATCCATTTTTGAATCAATCTGTACAAAAGATCCATTTGCTAAAGGTACAATTTCATCACTTTATAATCAATTATATGGAGTAGCAAATCTTAATAGACCCTCTTACGTTCAGAGGTGGGAGGAGGACCTGGGACGAACTTTAGAAGACACGGACTGGTCTAACATATGGCTCACATCTAAGTCATCTTCACCCAACATCTTAGCACTGGAGACAAATTATAAAGTCCTAACTCGCTGGTACCTTGTACCCGCTAGAGTGGCAAAATATTTACCTAATACCTCAGCTCTTTGTTTTCGAGGATGCCCAGAAATAGGCACATATTTACACATATGGTGGACGTGCCCAGTAATCCAAACTTTCTGGAAGGAAGTCTTCGTGATTGCATCTAAAATATTTTAAAAAATAATACAACTAGATCCATATTTAACCTTACTTAATCTAAAACCGGAATAGTTAACACTCTCTCAATTCAAACTTATGATCCAACTAATAACGGCTGCAAAACAAACAGTGGCCAAGGCATGGAAATCTCCTACATTGGTACTAGCAGAAACAATTCACAGAATGAATAATACAATGTCCCATGCTAAGATGGTAGCCATCGATCAAAATCAAATTCCAAAATTTGAAAAACTTTGGCACCCTTGGATAAAACAACAGTTCCTGTCAAACTTCAATGACTCTGTCCTGTTGCCATGGTAACAGATTAAATGACTTACAGAGACACCCATTCTAAGGCTTCAAAGAGAACTAAAAAGAATAATAAACTGACGAGCGGGACAACCTTGTGGACCATACCTCTACCTTTCAACCCTTTTTCTTCTTTCTCTTTCCTTTTCTCCACCTTACGATTAAAGCTCATTATCAGAATTTATTTAACCTATATACACTCTACTTGTAAACAATATGTATAGTAGGTATAAATCATTTAAATACCTACAAAAGTAACTAAGGAAATGATATATATCTTTAATTTAGGTTTACGTGAACCCAATGTTTAATATTTGAAATTTCATGATATTTACCTATATAAACCCTACTGTAAAACAATGAGCTTACTTTATAGATCCTTGTAAACTTACTTTATGTATCTTTATAATATTGTATACTCAATAAACTTCTTTTGACAAGGAAAAAGTGAGGTCTGCAAAATACTCACTATACCTCTCAGCAAATAGCTCAGAAAAATGATCACTTAGTGACACTGGCGACAGGGGGTGATCAAGGGGTTAAAACTTTATTAGGGGGGGTTAGGGGAGTACCCTAGACCTAAAGGGGGCTAACTCTAACTGCCCTAACACACTAACTGTCACAAACTGACACCAATGCAGTAATCAGAAAAAAAAACTGCTTGGTGTCAGTGTGACGGGGGGGGAGGGGTGATTGGGTGGTGATCGGGGGGGATCGGGGGTGTTTTGTGTGCCTGGCATGTTCTACTGTGTGTGTGTGTGTTTTCACTCACATTACAGTCTTCTCTCCTCGGCACCGGAACGGAAACTGCCGAGCCGAGGAGAGATTACATCATTTCCTTTGCTGCTGTTTACCATACAGCAGCATAGGAATGATTTCATTGGCCGGCGGCGATCGCGAGGGGGGGGCCACAAATGGATGGCCTCCCCCTCACCTCCGATCGCCGCTGGACAAAAGCCGACAGCCTCGGGCACGGGGGGGGTCTGTTCGGACCCCCCGCCCGTGGGAGGCAGATCACGTACGGGTACGTGACTCTGCCTGCCTGTGCCATTCTGCCGACGTATATCGTCGTGAGGCAGTCGGCAAGTGGTTAATATATATCTTCTGGAAAGCACAGAGAATATAAGGCACAAATCACTTTGCTTTTCTATATTTTTTTTATTTATGTTTATTCAGTGTTTAATGCATTAAAGATACAGCGGTGAGGGGGCGTGGCCTGCCACAGAAATGGAAGCCTGAAGCCAGAGCTCCGTTCCACAGCCAAGGATCTGCAGCAACTACAGGCGACTTTTCAACCCCGATCTGGCTACACAGAGGTGGAAGAGATCCGTGACCGTCCCGGGCATGTCTAGACGGCGGAATAAACCGCTCGCACCACGCCGCTTTACTGACTACTATTCCAGCCATGAACGAGGCCCAAGATGGCGCCGGCTCCGGGAACAATGCCTCAGTAACATCCCACGCTGCAGCAGCTGAGGAGTACCGTTCGGCTCCCCCACAAGAGGAATACCCAGCACTGTCATTTGGGGACAATATGTTCAGAGAGGAGATGGACACCATACCCTCCCCAGATGCCCCAGCCTCCCAAACCAGCATGGACCTCCTCAGCTGTCATGAACAGGTGTGACCAGAACCGTGTGATCTGCGACAGAGGACACTCAAACGTATATACGTGAAAATATAATCATTTATTAAAGAAAGTGCGTAATATCGTACAACCGATACTAATATGACACAGTGCAATAACCAACCACAGACAGAGACCCACAAATAACAACAGACAGATAAGTGCAATAAATGGGAAATACCAGGATCATAAACAATAGCCAGGCCAGGGTCATACACAGCAGATAAGCAGATGGACAGGGGATGTTCAGGTTCAGGGCACAGGATCAGATCGCTAGCAGGTCAGGAGGCAATGAAGAAATCAAGGCAAACATGTGAATGCTTGCCGGGTATTTATAGGCCTGTGATTGGCCTCAAGTGACACCTGATTGTAGGAGGTACTGTCTGCTCCACACTGCCAGGTTCCATCCGCTGGTGGATGCCAGTACTGCGGCCCAAAGATGATATAATATTAACAGGGAAAAGCTCTCCTGACAGTTCCAAACTGCCAGGAGACACCTGCTGGTTGACCTCAGTACTGCATGCCAAATAACAGGTATTACCAGCGGATGGAACATTTCCTGACACCAGCCCTCTTCCCCAGCAAAGAGCCCCAGCCCAAGAAGCACCAGTGGGCAGACAGGGACACCTATAAAATACAAATAAAAAAACAATGTGTCTGCGCTAGAAAAAATCGCTGCACTCAAAGTGCAGTACCCCTAGGTGCTAAAGTATAAAGTGCACAGTGCTATGTGAAACACAGCAAGTGAGTGATCAAACAAAACAACATATCCATTAAAATATCAAAATAAAATACAAGAGGATATAACAAACAGTGAATAAATGAAGTCCAAAAACGTGTATATCCAATGATATAAAAGTGCCCAAATAAATTAGTCCAAAAATTTGGTGAATTTCACATATCCTATCTTCCAAACTGTGCCACCAAAAAACATGCTGTGGTGTCTTCCAGCCGCCCCCACAGGTGTATATGCTCACCTTCCTGTGTGTGACACAGCGATTAGACTATGTCAAACAAAGCCTTGGAGCCACTCCTGTGCTCATTAGGAACCAGCTGTGCAGACTTCCAATGTTCTCAAGTGGAGATGGTTTATGCAAGAGAAAAAAACTCCATAGCGCAATATGTAGGTATAAAGGATTTTAAAATAATCAGCTCCCCTCACATATATGTGCATGCGTAAAACTACCCCTAGGTGCTAAAGTATAAAGTGCACAGTGCTATGTGAAACACAGCAAGTGAGTGATCAAACAAAACAACATATCAATTAAAATATCAAAATAAAATACAAGAGGATATAACAAACAGTGAATAAATGAAGTCCAAAAACGTGTATATCCAATGATATAAAAGTGCCCAAATAAATTAGTCCAAAAATTTGGTGAATTTCACATATCCTATCTTCCAAACTGTGCCACCAAAAAACATGCTGTGGTGTCTTCCAGCCGCCCCCACAGGTGTATATGCTCACCTTCCTGTGTGTGACACAGCGATTAGACTATGTCAAACAAAGCCTTGGAGCCACTCCTGTGCTCATTAGGAACCAGCTGTGCAGACTTCCAATGTTCTCAAGTGGAGATGGTTTATGCAAGAGAAAAAAACTCCATAGCGCAATATGTAGGTATAAAGGATTTTAATCAAATAATCAGCTCCCCTCACTGGGGTACTCACATATTGTGGGTGCGTGAGTGCACCATCCTTAACAAGCATAAAACGGTCAATCTCTCGGTGTGGTGTGCGGTGCGGCGTGTGTAACGAAAATCTCCTGCTCTCTCTCTGCTGACAGCTCCGTCCAGGCCCCGTCCAGGGGCCTGGACGGAGCTGTCAGCAGAGAGAGAGCAGGAGATTTTCGTTACACACGCCGCACCGCACACCACACCGAGAGATTGACCGTTTTATGCTTGTTAAGGATGGTGCACTCACGCACCCACAATATGTGAGTACCCCAGTGAGGGGAGCTGATTATTTGATTAAAATCCTTTATACCTACATATTGCGCTATGGAGTTTTTTTCTCTTGCATAAACCATCTCCACTTGAGAACATTGGAAGTCTGCACAGCTGGTTCCTAATGAGCACAGGAGTGGCTCCAAGGCTTTGTTTGACATAGTCTAATCGCTGTGTCACACACAGGAAGGTGAGCATATACACCTGTGGGGGCGGCTGGAAGACACCACAGCATGTTTTTTGGTGGCACAGTTTGGAAGATAGGATATGTGAAATTCACCAAATTTTTGGACTAATTTATTTGGGCACTTTTATATCATTGGATATACACGTTTTTGGACTTCATTTATTCACTGTTTGTTATATCCTCTTGTATTTTATTTTGATATTTTAATTGATATGTTGTTTTGTTTGATCACTCACTTGCTGTGTTTCACATAGCACTGTGCACTTTATACTTTAGCACCTAGGGGTAGTTTTACGCATGCACATATATGTGAGGGGAGCTGATTATTTTAAAATCCTTTATACCTACATATTGCGCTATGGAGTTTTTTTCTCTTGCATAAACCATCTCCACTTGAGAACATTGGAAGTCTGCACAGCTGGTTCCTAATGAGCACAGGAGTGGCTCCAAGGCTTTGTTTGACATAGTCTAATCGCTGTGTCACACACAGGAAGGTGAGCATATACACCTGTGGGGGCGGCTGGAAGACACCACAGCATGTTTTTTGGTGGCACAGTTTGGAAGATAGGATATGTGAAATTCACCAAATTTTTGGACTAATTTATTTGGGCACTTTTATATCATTGGATATACACGTTTTTGGACTTCATTTATTCACTGTTTGTTATATCCTCTTGTATTTTATTTTGATATTTTAATGGATATGTTGTTTTGTTTGATCACTCACTTGCTGTGTTTCACATAGCACTGTGCACTTTATACTTTAGCACCTAGGGGTACTGCACTTTGAGTGCAGCGATTTTTTCTAGCGCAGACACATTGTTTTTTTATTTTTATTTTAATACTTTGCACGAATATGGAACGTGACTGAGTGTTTGCAGCTGGTCTCCACTGTTCACTTATTATTTTGTAGGCATTTATCCGTAAGTGGCTCGCAGGGTTTCATATATATTTTGTTACCTATAAAATACACACCCCAGCTCTGGCAGCCATCCCTGCATCAGATAATCCTGTGACAGAGTCCATGCTAAAATCAATGCTCCTCACATTGCAAAAAGATCTCCACAGCGAATTACAACTCTCTGTCTCCCAGATGCATGACAGGGTAGAATGCCTAAAAGGAAGAGCACATATGCTTGAAGAAAGCATGCAGGACCATGTCAGAGCCCACAATGAATTACTGGATGCACATGAGCATCATGCCTCGGAAATACACCACATAAAATTGAAATTGGCAGATTTAGAAGACTGTTCCAGGAGGAACAATATAAAATTTAGAGGTGTCCCTGAATCTGTCAAACCAAATGAAATCACTCCTTACTTGCAACAGTTGTTTTCACGCTTACTGCCTCGTTTGAATTCACGGGCCATTACAATTGACCGGGCGCACAGAATCGCCAAACCTATCCCCTGACATCCTGAGGGATATTCTAGCAAGAGTGCATTACTTTCATATTAAGGAGCAAATTTTACAGGCGGCCAAATCCACTAAACCACTACCAGCACCGTATACGAATGTCCTCCTGTTTAATGACCTCTCCAAAGCCACCATGGATATGAGAAAAGCATTCACCCCCATTACCACCATTCTACAGGAAAAAAAAATCACGTACAAGTGGGGCTTCCTGACCAAACTCCTGGTGACATACCAACAACAAATGGTTCCCATCCATACTCCCAAGGAAGGGTACAAAAAATTGACCAACTGGGGTTTTCTCCCCCTTCCTCCTTCCACGAGTGACCGCACAGGCTCCCATTCACACTCCACACCATCCCGGAACCGGGCTCATGATCGAGACGAGAACCACCACAACCCGAAGGCCTAGGGTCACAAGCATTCATAGGATCCTATGTGGACACTGATTTAGTGTCGACATCACTCTCTCAGGTTATAGTCTGCCACGCACACTGATATTCTCGTTATTGTTGTTCATTTTATCCTTTTTTTTTGGTTACTCTCTTTTTGATTGTTTCCTTTCTTGGTTGATCTGCATACTACTGAATTGGATCACCTTTGATATATTTAGTGCAGTTCCGCAAAGTATACCTAGTGACATACGACATATTTTTGTCATACTCAGTATACCTGTACACTCCTTTATTTCCATTACAAAACCTTAAGTTGCATAAATTGTAAGTGTGATCTCGCTCCCCTCGTCCCCATCCCAGGGCATTCCCTGCTAAAACAGCCAGGAAGATGGAAGAAAGAAGAAGCATTTAAATAAAGGAATTGTCAAAAACTGTCTCTTGTCATTTTTAACATTTTTGACAGTTTTTTAGTGAAATGGTAGGGGTATGTACCCTCTTACCATTTCACACAGGGGGGGCCGGGATCTGGGGGTCCCCTTGTTAAAAGGGGGCTTCCAGATTGCGATAAGCCCCCCCGCCCGCAGACCCCCACAACCACCGGCCAGGGTTGTGGGGATGAGGCCCTTGTCCTCATCAACATGGGGACAAGGTGTTTTGGGGGCTCGGATAAGGGTCTAGTATGGATTTTTTGGGGGACCCCACGCTGTTTTTTTTTTTTTGGTGCGGGGTTCCCCTTAAAATCCATACCAGACCTGAAGAGTCTGGTATGGAGTTTAGGGGGAACCCCACGTCATTTTTAAAAAAAATTTTGGCCAGGGTTCCCCTTAATATCCATACCAGACCTGAAGGGCCTGGTATGGAATTTAGGGGGACTCCCATGTCATTTTTTTTTAAATTTTGGTTCGGGGTTCCCCTGTGGGGAATTCCCATGCTGTTTTTATCAATGAACTTCTATGTGTATTGTCGGCAATGCAATAGCCGCAGGTAGTTTTAAATAGGTTTTTTCCTTCGAAATGTCATTTTGCTGTCAGACTGTTCTAAACATGGGACACATGCGCCCCTTTACAGGAATACTATAGACACCCCCCAGGTACGAAATTTAAAGGGATATTACACTTTTATTGTTTGACTTTAAGCATTATTAAAATCACTGCTCCTGAAAAAAGGGCCGTTTTTAAAACTTTTTTTTGCATTGATCCATGTCCCCTGGGGCAGGACCCAGGTCCCCAAACACTTTTTATGACAATAACTTGCATATAAGCCTTTAAAATTAGCACTTTTGATTTCTCCCATAGACTTTTAAAGGGTGTTCCGCGGCATTCGAATTTGCCGCGAACACCCCAAATTGTTCGCTGTTCGGCGAACTTGCGAACAGCCAATGTTCGAGTCGAACATGAGTTCGACTCGAACTCGAAGCTCATCCCTACATGCCAATACAAAAATACAGTTCCTGATTGACTGCCAAGGTAAATGAGTAAATAACCCTTTAGACAAAGCAAACGAGTTTAGTGCATTTTACGCCAAACTATATAATCTTAAATACTCAGATCAAGAAGCCCACCCTAAAATGGAGGACTTTGAAGCTTTCCTCTCGTCTATTCACCTTCCCTCTATTTCCACCGCACAACTGGAAACCATTTCTACAGCTTTCTCTCCCACGGAAATCCTCAAAGCCAAAAAAAAAACTGCCCCTCAACAAAGCCCCAGGCCCCGACGGATTCCCAAACGAATACTACAAATGTTTCTCAGACTTAATCACCCCACACCTCTGCAATACCTTTAATCACTATACCACTATGGGCAAAATTCCTAAGGAATCTCTAGAGGCCCTGATTGTTACCTTACCCAAACCAGGCAAATCCCCTGACAGTCCAGCCAACTATCGCCCAATCTCACTGTTAAATACAGACACCAAATTATATGCGAAATTACTAGCTCAGCGTCTTTCTACAATCATCCCACAAATAATACATTGTGACCAGGTTGGATTTGTACCCGGTAGACAAGCTTCAGACGAAACTAGGTGCCTCATTGATTTAATCCAATGGGTGGAGCATAGACAAACGCCTTCTCTCATCCTTTCACTTGATGCAGAGAAGGCGTTTGACAGGGTTCATTGGAAATACATGGAAAAAGTCATGTGCAAGTTTGGACTGTCAGGCAACATTCTAACAGCTATACTAAATCCGTATACCTCCCCAAGTGCCCGAGTTTGGACGTCAGGGATAACATCAAATCCATTCAACATCACTAATGGCACAAGGAAAGGGTGCCTACTTTCACCCTTGATTTTTGCCATGGTAATGGAACCTCTTGCACAAGCCATCAGATCCACATCAGCAATTTAGGGTATCAAAATAGGAGGCGTGGAACACAAAATAGGCCTGTATGCGGATGGTGTTATCATCACTCTAACGAACCCTGAATCCTCCCTTCCGAACGTTCTGAAAACCCTTGAAAAATTTAGCCTTATATCTCTTTACAAAATAAACCACAGTAAATCCACAATGCTAAACTTAGGGATAGATCAACAGACCACCCAGGTCATAACGAAAGAAACACCCTTCACATGGTCCAAGAGCTCGTCACGTCCATATTTAGGGATTCACCTAACCTCCCCGAGCAAATCATTGATAAAAGTGAACTATGTCATACTCCAAGAAAAGCTTATGAGCATCGCCAAAGACATGAGTAATTTCTCTGTCTCATGGGCTGGTAGAATAGCTCAAGTCAAAATGTACCTGCTTCCTCATATTCTGTATATGTTCCGTACAAACCCTCTACCACTGCTTTCCACCCAATTAAAACAGTTACAAGGGTTACCCAATGCATTTATCTGGCAACAGAAAAAACCCAAACTCAGGCAGAACATTCTTTTATCACCAGTACAAAATGGTGGAATGGGAGCACCCAACATCCATGTATACTATACGGCAGTGTTATTGGACCAATTAAAAGAATGGTGGTCACCCACCTCTAGGAAGACGTGGTCTCAAATTGAATCTGAAGCCCTTAAAACAAACCTGAAGAACACCCTGTCGGCTACCCTACTCAATTTAAAACCACAATATCATTTTCTGCACTTTATAACAGTGGCTCTATGGGTGTGGACGGCCTCCACACAACAAGCTAAGGGAATACCTAACTCGATCCTTTCCAAACTCCCCATCCAAGCAGTGGAACTGATATCGTCGGACCTGTCCATCAAACCTTGGACAAAGAATGGTCTTACCAACCTAGGCCAACTTATGTCCACGTCAGGGATCCACACATTCTCACAGATGCAACATCTATTCGACATCCCAACCTCAACTTTTTTCTTATACCTACGGATTCAATCTATCATCTCCTCAATCAATATCTTAAATAACAACGCTCCAATGGCTGATATTTTGAATATTCTACTACTGGCAGGACGTTTCTACCCTCATCTCTACAGTCTGTGAGGTCCCCCCACCATCAACCCCACTGGATCTTCTTCTGGGTCTCAATGTCCCCAATTGGCCGAAGCATATCAGAATAGTGGCGACTCATATACTTATTGCAGCTCGCTTAGTTCTAGCGAAAAAATGGAAATCACCATAGCCTCCCAATAGGTCAGATCTCATTGTTCTGTTAAACAACCATTTCCAAATGGAATTCGCCTTCGCCAAAGCCAACCTAACTACCGCATTGTTTCTCCAAAACTGGGAACCATGGATCTCCGACCCGAGAAGCACGGCTCTATAATGGACATTACTCCATCAGAATTAAATCAAATGAAATATGAAACATTAACTAGGAATGCTGTAACATCCCCCTAGGCCTAGTGTGCACCAACTATATGCGCCCCGCAAATACACATATACCTTGCACGGGCACCCTCCTGCCTGGCGTTCTTCAACTGAGAAATTGTCATAAAAGAGTGTATACTTAGTAAGCAGGACTCCTAGTTCTCTGTGATCAATAGTTCCAGGTTATGCATTCACTTGCTCTCACTGGTTGTTCGTGTTATATAATATAATATATAATATAATATAATATAATATAATATAATATAATATAATATAATATAATATATAATAATATATAACTGGTGGTTAGCAGGGCTGCCTCACCTCCCGTGGCACAGTGAGTGCCCAATTTGGGGTGCCAGGGTGGGGAGATAGTACTGACACCACCAGAACTACACATAAGTCATGCCTAATTCATTAAATCTCAATACAATGCATCTTATCTTCATAGATGATACCTTTGATATTAGTTGTTGACGTATGCTATAATACTCAGTAAGAAATGTTGATATAATGTCACCTTAAACATTCTGTACTGACTCTTTGTGAACATTTTATAAACATATTGTTTAAAAAAAAAAAAAGATACAGTGGTAGGTTAAATAGATGAACAGTATATCATGACAATCGGGTAAGCACCAGGAAGGGAGTGGTCCTTCCCTCTCTTGGCAAGGAGTTTAATATAGGCCTGAGAATCTGTAGACATATATCTGTCCCCATCCCACATTGCATTGTAAAGGGATTGGAGGTTGGGGAGGATGTCTTCACTGATTGCCTTATAAAACTTGGCAGAATAGCCATCAGGACCAGGGGCTTTGCTATTCGCCAAAGTTTTAATCGTGCAAGCTATTTCCCCTGGGGATATGGGTGCATTGAGATAATTTAGCTGGGACTCCGTGACATTGGGAAGTACTATGCCATCTAGGAATGAGTGGGCTGTGTCTTTGTCTACTGGATATAATATAATAGGCTTCTAGAATTGTAGAAATTTCTTGGGACTTTGTAAGTAGGCCTGCACTGTCTTTAAGTGTCATAATATGTATTGGTTTATAAGGGCCTTTGGTGAGCCTAGCAAGTAGTTTGCCAAGTTTATTGACAAATTTATGAAGTTGCACATCTAGAAAGGACTAACCATTCTTGCTGATCTGCCCATAGATCGAAAGAGTGTTTGGCCACGTGCCAAGCAGTTTTGTGTTCTGGCAAGTCAGAACTTGCTAAATTACATTGGGCTCGATGGAGGGTTTCACTAGCCTGTTTGTATATTTGCGATGTGGCTTTCTTAAAAGAGGAAGTATAGGCAATAATTTTGCCTCAAAGAATGCCTCTCCTGCTTCCCAGAATAAAATAGAATCGCTCATATGCTCTTGATTGAGAGAGACATAATCCGTACGTATGGTATGTAGGAAGTCCTCATTTTGTGCTAACTAATTGGGGCATTTCCAAATTTTAGGGGTCGCTTGCGACTAAAGAATGTGTATGGTTAGAGATATAGGGGAGTGATCTGAAATAGCCATATTGTGTATAGTAGAATTACAGATGAATGGGAGAAGAAGGGGGGAGCAGAACAAGTAATCTAGTCTGGCCAGGGAGTCTTGAGAAGAGGAGTAGAAAGTGAATTCTCTGTGTGTAGGGTGACTAAGGCACCAGGGGTCTAGCATGTTCAAAGCGGATACCATATGAGATAGTGGGGAGTCTGCATGTGTAAGTGTGGCTCCTGACCTAGCCCTATGGGGTTTACGTGATCTACGGTCTTCATCTGGGTGCATTACCATATTGAATATTAGTGTCAGGAAGTACCTGCGTTTTGTGAGTACCTGAGGGTTGTCTGAGTAGTCTGTGGATCGTTAGTACTTGTGTATTGTGTGTGTGTACATGTGGGTCAGCGAGTGCCCGTTGGTCAGCGAGTGCACATGGGTCAGCGAGTGCACATGGGTCTGTGAGTGCATGTGGGTCTGCGAGTGCAAATTGGTCTACCGAGTGCACGTTGGTCTGTGAGTGCACGTTGGTCCACAGAGTACATGTTGGTCTGTGAGTGCACGTGGGTCAGCGGGTGCACGTGGGTCAGCGAGTGCACGTGGGTCAGCGAGTGCATTTTGGTCTGCGAGTGCATGTTGGTCTGTGAGTGCTCGATGGTCAGCGAGTGCACGTTGGTCAGCGAGTACCTGTGTATTGTCTTGTTGAGTACCTGTGTATTGTCTTGTTGAGTATTAGTGTCAGGAAGCTACTTGTTAGGTAATTTGGACAGGGTATAATCCCCAATCCTCGTTAAATTAGTAGGTATGATGCCCGGTGGGTGTGGAGATGCGACTCAGCGTACATCTTGCGGCATGTATGTGTTCCTTGATCATCAGATCGAGGGCGACTACTGCTGTGCAAAATGTAAGCACATTGTTTCCCTGGAAGCCCAGAATCTGAATCTATGGAAGCAACTGTCAGCACTGAGAAGACCCTCCATACTAAAGGAGAGCCAGAAACATAAACAGCAGGTGTCGGCAGGGGCCAGCACAGAGGCAGGTGGAGACAAAAAGGTGCAGGCACTAGAAAAGAGTAGATGGGTGACAGTCAGAAAGGGTAGAGGAGGAAGTGCCAGGGAGGCCGATTCTTGGCTGGAGCATCCCAATAAGTACGCTCCATTGAGTGACATTGGTAAAACCAGTTAGGGACCAGCACTATTGGAGCTGAGGGACTCTGTTAGCTGCCGGTGAAGAACTCCTCCAGTGAGAGTGGGGGGGGGAGTGAAGGGAAAGGATAGACAGATTCTGATGGTAGGGGACTCAATTCTTAGAAGGACAGAGAGGGCAATCTGTGACAAAGACCTGAAGCCCCAAACTGTATGTTGTCTACCAGGCGCTCGGGTTCGGCACATCACGGATCTAGTGGACAAATTACTGAGAGGGGCTGGGGAAGACCCGGTTGTCATGGTGCACGTTGGCACCAATGACAAAGTCAGAGGCAGATGAAGTATCCTACAGAATGATTTTAGGGACTTGGGAGCTAAATTGAGGAAAAGGACCTCCAAGGTAGTATTCTAAGGAATACTACCAGTACATTGAGCCACACCAGATAGGCAGAGGGAGATTATGGAAGTAAACAAATGGCTTGAGGAGCTGGTGTAGTAAGGAGGGGTTTGGGTTCCTGGAGGACTGGGTCGACTCCTCAGTCGATAACCAGTACTATAGAAGAGATGGACTGCACCTAAATGAGGAGGGTGCAGATCAGCTGGAAATGAAGATGGCCAAAAAGTTAGAGGGGTTTTTAAACTAGGCAATGGGGGGGGTCTAGAGGTCGAGATAGTCAGCGTGGAACATATTCCAGAGGATAGTATTGGGGGCATTAGTGGTAGGTTGACCAAAGCACATAAACCCAAGGTAAGAATAGTAGCAAGTCCTAGTTGCAATCTCGGAACACCCAATAAGAGGAAAATATGCGACTGGTCTAAACTATGTGACATGTTAACCAATGCCAGGAGCCTGGCGGACAACATGGGTGAACTAGAGATACTGTTATACGAGGAGGATTTGGATTTTGTGGGAATTTCAGAGACCTGGTTCAACAGCTCTCATGATCAGTTAGCAAACATTCAAGGGTATACCCTTTATCGCAAGGATAGAGAGGGTAAAAAAGGGGGAGGGGTATGCCTATATATCAAGAATAATGTCCAAGTAAATGTGAGAGATGACATCACTAAGGGAGCTAGGGAGGAGGTGAAATCCCTATGGGTAGAGCTCCAAAGGGATGAAGCTAAGGGGAAAATAATACTGTGAGTATGCTATAGGTCCCCTAACCTAAAGGGAGGAAGGGGAGACAGATCTCCTATCACAATTTGGATTAGCAGCAATAGGTTGGCATGGACCATAGGGTGAGTACATGGATTGAAAACTGGCTACAAGGGCAAGTTCAGAGGGTGGTGATAAATGGGGAGTACTCGGAATGGTCAGGGGTGGGTAGTGGGGTCCCCCAGGGTTCTGTGCTGGGACCTATCCTATTTATATGGTTCATAAATGACCTGGAGGATGGGGTAGTTCAATCTCTGTATTTGTGGATGATACTAAGCTAAACAGGGCAATAACTTCTCCGCAGGATGTGGAAACCTTGCAAAAAGATCTGAACAAATTATTATTTTTTTTTCTCGTTTTAAATACTGTTTATTGAAAAATAAATAACAGTACAAAATTATCAAACTGGCAGAGACCACCAGAAGTAACATAACAATGTAAGGTATAATAGTGTCAGAATGTACAAGTATCTTCCCTTGATTCAAGTACAGGATAAGAGTGTAAACATATGAGGACTCAAGGTCATCAATCAGAACTCTATTTCCTGGAGTAAGGCTGCCAGAGATCAGGACAAGGAACCTAAAGTTCACGAGTACCAGGGATCCTCCAGGGACGGCCACGCACCCCAATTGGGAACCTGCTGTACGCGGACCCGCCTGGAGGGACCCTGGGAGAGTATAATAGCCTTCTCTAGACCTGTCCTGAGCTTACGGGCCGCCCATTGTTGTTCAAATGAGAGCTCTGATGAGCCTAACCGTAACAACATAGAAAGTATCACTTATACGGGGGGCTAACCCCGAAACTTAGAGAAGGTACCTGCTGAGACACTATAATGTGAATTTTCCCTTTGACAAATTGTATAGCCTTAATATGTCATTGAAGGAAAAATATACAGTGAAGGGGGTTTCTGCCAGGTACTCTATTCTCAACCGTTGCTCATCATACTTAGAAGGATTTTAGACATAAGGTATTAGGGTTAAAGAGAGAGAAGGGAGAAGAACAGGGGGAAACGGAGGGGAGAGAAGAGAAAGGGAATGAGAAGGTTGGGGACAGGAATCCTCGCGAATAAAGGGGCAGACCTGGATCCGACTGGAGCCTGGGGGCCCCTGTACCTTGTGCCGATTCAGGTAAGAGGTGGTAGTCCCAGGAAATGAGCCCAGGGCTCCCAAATCAGTCTGAATTTGTCAGAGGTGTCTAATATGCTGCTCGAGACCTTTTCCTGTGTCATAATCCAGGAAATTTTTTGTTTGGCCTGGCGAAGGGAAACCGAGGGTTTTTTCCAGGCATGAGCCAACGTAATCTTGGCCCCAAGCAGAATGAAGTGAATCAGAAATCGTGACCATCTAGGTACTTTCGGGATGTTGTAATTTAGTAGAGCTATTGTGGGGCATTGTTGGACTGCAAATCCTGTGGTTTTGCGGATGAGATGAAATATTCCCGTTCCAAAACCCTCTAATTTTGGGACATTCCCAAAATGTGTGAAGTAGGGAACCTATATGGCCACTGCCTCTGAAGCAGAGGGGCGAAGAATTTGGATAGAATTTAGTAATTCGGGTTGGTACCAGGTACCACCTGGTTATGACTTTGAGATCTGCCTCCATCAGTGAGGAGCTAAGCATGCCTTTAAAGGAACAGGAAACACAAGTATGCCAGGTATCCATGTCCCATTCGAGTTGCAGATCCCGCTCCCATTGCAGCATATAATTCGCTTTCTCCCGGGGCTCTGCTAGTGCAGAGTATATGAGGGATATTCCACCCCTTACACCCATAGCTGAGGAGCACCAGAATTCGTATGGTGTAACCGATAGTGGGACTGACGAGTTTTTCCAAATCCCTCGTAAGAAATGTGAAAGTTGATAGTAACGGAAGGTTTCTGATGCTGGCATCTCTAATTTAGAGATGCAGTATTTGAGCAATATGGACCCGGAGTTAATGAAAAATTGTCCTATTCTGTAAAGGCCCTTGTCGAGCCACCACCTAAAGGCCTCGATATTCATACCCGGTTGGAATTGAGGATTGTGAAATATGTGTGCCAGGGGTGACCATTCGGAAGTGATGTGATGTTTCTTGTAAAGTGTGTCGCACAGGGCCATTGAATGAGACAAGGATGGGGAAAGGATCGGGGGTCTATCCTTTTGTGGTCTCCAAGCCAGGAAGTCTAGAGTATGGTTAGGAGTGGCCTGTCGTTCAATATCGACCCAATCAGGCCTAGAGCCTTTAGAATATATAGCTGAGAATTGGCAGAGTTGTGCCGCCTGATAATACCACCATAAATTAGGTAGGCCTAGCCCCCCTTTCTTCTTAGGTCGGTATAACACCTGCTTGGAAAAACGGTGACCCTTCCCCCCCCAGATAAATCTGGTGATTGATGCCTGGAGTTTGTCTAGTGTGTGTTTTCGAATGGGAATGGGTAGGGAGCGGAAGAGATACAGGATTTTGGGGAGTAAAGTCATTTTGACTGAATTGATTCTACCTAACCAGGACATTTTATAGCGGGCCCAATGCGTGAGATCTTCTGAAAGTTTCTTAAACATTGGGGGGTAATTGTGGTGGTAGAGCTGATCTATTTTCGCTGATAAGGAGACACCTAAGTATGGTAGGGATGAGTCACACCAAGTGAAGGGGAAATGGGTCTTGAGCCTCTCTACCAGCTCGTGTGGGGAGGAGATATTCAGGGCCATTGATTTGGCCATGTTAACCTGAAGTCCCGATATGCAGCCAAAGGAGTTAAGTAGTTGGAGAATGTTGGGGGTGGAAATGAGGGGGGATGTGACAAACAGGAGGACGTCATCAGCGAATAGGGCGCATTTATGGGTTTTTTGGCCGCACTGCACTCCGTGAATGTTAGGGTTTTGTCTTATGGCCAGAGCCAAGGTTTCTATCGCTATTGCGAATAGAATCGGCGAAAGAGGGCAGCCTTGTCTAGTCCCTTTTAGTATAGGGAATTCTTCGGAAAGGTGGCCTTGTATTTTAATACGTGCTTTAGGGGAGGAATAGAGGGAGGATATGGTAGTAATAAATTCCGGGCCAAAACCCCATTTCCGCAATACAGTAAAGAGGTATGGCCAGGTGACCGTGTCGAAGGCCTTTTGGAGATCTATCGATAGGACATATCCTGGATGAGAGGGCCCCCCATCCCATGACTATTGCATGAGGGAAATTAGATCTACTGCTCTCCTAATCTGGTCCGGCCCCTGTCTTCCGGGGATAAACCCCACCTGGTCTTTGTGGATATAGTTAGCTATGAAGGAAGCCAGTCTATTAGCCAGAATTTTCGTCATGATTTTTAAATCATTGTTTATCAATGAGATTGGTCTGTAATTGCTTACGTCACTAGGGTCTTTGCCCGGTTTAGGGATTACTGAAACGTATGCCAAGTTGGCAGACGGTTCCAAGGGGGACCCCGCGTGGAGAGAATTAAAGAAGCCGCCCAGATAAGGAGAGAGGATAACCGAGAAAGCTTTATAGTAATGTGCAGAGAAGCCATCAGGGCCTGGGGCTGATTCTGTTTTGAGGTTCTTTATGACTTCATGAATTTCCTCCACCCTGAAGGGGGATTCCATAATGGACCTATGGGAGTCCGAAAGTGTGGGAATATCGAGGTTATTGAGGAAGGATTCGAAACAGTCTGAGTTGTTTGAGTTGGTAGGGACGGGGGCTGAGTATAGCTTGGAATAAAAATTCTGGAAGGTTTCCAAGATTTTTTGGGGATTTTGGGTGAGAGTTCCCGAATGGGATCTGATCTTGGGAAGTGAGAAAGTTTTAATTTTGGGGGATAATTTAGCAGCCAGCTGGGGGCCTATTTTATTTGCCTGGATATAAAATCTGCAGCTAAGCCATTCAAGATGATTGTCTGCATTAGAGGTAAGGGCCAGATTAAGTGCTACTCGGGCGGCTTCTAGTTTGGACAGGGTTGAGGGAGAAGGGTCAGCTTTATGGGACTTACTGAGGGACTGGAATTCCCTTTCCATTTGTAGAATATCCGCTTTTCTTTCCCTTTTGAGTTTAGACGCCATTTGGATCATTTTCCCTCTGAGGACTGCCTTGTGGGCACCCCAGAGCACACTAGGAGAGATGTCCCCCGTATCATTAATACGAAAGAATTCCCTGATGTCTTTTTCTAGAATTATACAGTGGACAGGGTTAGCTAGTAGAGATTTACTTATGTGCCATTGTGGAGGCCCAGAGGGAGAAAGGGAGCATGAGATTTTAAGTGTCACTAAGGAGTGGTCTGACCATGGGACTTCCTGTATGGAGGCCTTGGATGCTGTATGAATATCAGAATTTGGGAGGAAAATATGATCAATTCTGGCGTAGGTATTATGTGGAGCCGAGAAATGGGTATAGTCGTTTGCCGTGGGATTTAATTCCCTCCAGGCGTCTATCAGGCCCATATCATGTAGAAGGCGGGCTATTTTGAGGCTTTGAGTGGGTGGGTTTTTAAGACGAGCTCTCCCTTGAGAAGACTTGTCCAGCAGTTGATCAAAAGCGATGTTAGAGTCACCGCCCATGATCACTCTGCCTTCCAAGTGAGGGGCTAGAATCGAAAGCATAGAGGTGAAGAAATGTGCCTGTCGTTGGTTAGGGGCGTAATAGGAGATAATGGAGTATAGAATACCCCCTATTGTTCCTTTTATTAAAATATACCTGCCCTCTGGGTCTTTGATCGTGTGCGTGAGTGTAAAGGGAGTATTTTTGGACAGGAGAATGGCGACACCCCTTTTTTGGTGTCAGCATTCGCCAGGAAAAAAGTCGGGAAGGTACGGTGCAGGAAGGTGGGGTTATAACTGGCTGGGAAATGGGTTTCCTGAAGTAGTATAACATCGAGGCCCCTGGCGTGGTAGCTTTGAAATGCCTTGCGGCGTTTAGATGGGGAGTTGAGTCCCTGAACATTATGCGACGCTATTTTTAATGAGTGTGCCTGGGTAATAGGGTCAGCCATGGGTGTATGGAGTGCGGAGCGATATGAGGCAAATGGAGCTTACCAGGACCGCCCGGAAATGGAAGTCGACTCGAAGAGGAATGGATTCATCAGTCTTCCTGAAGGCTGGGTCTTTAGGTATGTTTCGCGAGGATTCCTGGAGGGAGTGTGAAAAAGAGGGGGGGTAGAGGGGGGAAGACAAAGGAGAGGAGTGGGAGGGAAAAAGAGATAGAAGGAGGGAGAGAGAGAAATGTAGGACACGTAGATTAATCAGGTATAAACATACTGCAAACATTAGGTGCAAAATCAACAATAAATGAGATCAAACTAGGATCAAGTGTATAAAGGAAATAATGAAAACTCGGACTAGTGTTGCTAGTCCTAGTTCGGATTCCCCTAAACGGGGGATTCCGGAGAAAAAGGGGAGAGGGCAACCTCAAAATGGGTTGTCTACCTGATGTCACCAGAGGGGTACTGAGTCCCCTAAAGTCACAACAGAGAGGGTGGTATGCAGGGCCGTCTGGATCCCCCAATGTAAGGCAATAAAAAACAAATATGGGATCGGTCACCAGGAGGGAAAGCAATTTAAATTGCATGTTGGTTATAGGACCTTAGGTACAAAAAAAAGAAAAAAAAAGGGGGAGACCGAGATTAATAGTGCAAAAACAATGGGGATGGGGCGGGGTAGTAAATGCTGGGGGGATGGGGAAGTGGAGGAAAAAAGGGGAAAAATCTAAAAGAAAAATAAAGCATGCTCTTTTTTCTTCCCCCGTTTTTTCGAGGGTAGCCATTATATTGTCTACTAGGCAATGCCTTTATGTATATTTCCTCGTCCAGAGGATACGTTTTAGCCCGGAAAGGGAAACCCAGTAGCCATTATCTGGGCTAGGGGGAGCCTAGTTGTGGGCAATAGCTGTCATGAAAGGAGTCCAGCGGTTTGTTTGCCGTAGGGATGCCCCTGTTCTGAAGAAAACACGTGGTCCTCAGTCCAGCGGGTAGTTTGGAAAAAGAGAGTCCTATTCCGGTTTGAGGGATAATGTTCATCTTGTGGAGCGAGAGTCCCGTTGCCGCTTTGGTAGCTGCTTGTTCCATAGTGGAGTAAGGGGGCTGCCGGGGGGGGTCTCTTGGAGGACCCCGGGGTGGGTGTTTCGTGTAAGGAAGACAGGGACTGCGAGATCAGGCCTAGTTGCAGGAGCAAATGCTCCCCATCTTGGAAGTTGGAGAAGTGGTAGGGAACATCTTTGTAGTGGAATTGAAGGCGAAAGGGGAACGACCAGCAATATTTGATGGAATTTTGGGCAAGTATTACCAGCAATGGCTTGAGCGCTCTTCTCTTTTGTACTGTAGCTGGCGAGATGTCAGCAAAGATTTGAATCTTATGTCCTTGAAATGACAGGTTTTCTATGTTGCGAGATCTTCTCATAATTTCCTCCTTCACGCCATAAAAATGTGGCTTGACCACGATGTCCCTCGGGAGGCCATCTTGGCGGGGAAGCTGGAGGGCTCTGTGTGCTCTGTCCAGTTCAAGTCTGTGGTTTTGGATGTCTGGAATGAGGTCTTTGATGAATAATTGGACGGTTTTTGGTACATCTGTTATCGTTTCGGGTATCCCACGAATACAAAAATTGTAACGTCTATTTCTGTTCTCCAAATCGTCTATTTTGGATAAGGCAGTATCCAGCTGGTCTTGAAGCGATTGAATACAGGCCGTGTTCTGGTTTGTGCGTGCAGCAGTGTTATCCATCACCTGCTCAATTGCATCAATCCGGGAGCCCAAGTTTTGTAGGTCAGCCTTAATAGTAACTGTGATCTGGGTGGCATTCTGAGCTAATCCTGCTGCCAGCATATCTGAAAAGCTCTGTAACAAGAGCTGCATGTCCTGGGGCTGGGGCTGCTGTGAGGCTGGTGGATGGGCGGGCCCTGTTAGGCCTAGAGGAGCATGGAGCCTGGGAGGGAGTATAATGTCACCCCGGGACTTGATATGGAGGGAGTCAGTGTTGACCGGGGGGGTCCCTTGAGTGGTGCTGAGACTTACTGTAGCCGCCAGCATGTCAGCGCTCTGCTGGGTGGGGGAAGTGTGGTCTGTGACATCCATGCTGTCCCTCTGTGAAGTTGTGGTCGCCATCTTGGACGGGTCAATGGCCGCCTGATTAAAGAGCAATTGACGGCTCACCTCGCCCTTTTTCGATCCGCTCAACATGTGTTGGTGAGCTGGGGAGGTTCGGTGAGTCCCGGGGAAAGTCTGGTGCTGGTTCTGCTCGATCTGAGAGCTCTGGGGGAGGAGAAGGGCCGGAGCGGATTCTCCCGCTCTGCAAGACTCTGGTCCGGCCGCACCTAGAGTATGCTGTCCAGTTCTGGGCACCAGTCCTAAGGAAGGATATACTGGAAATGGAGCGAGTACAAAGAAGGGCAACAAAGCTAATAAAGGATCTGGAGGATATTAGTTATGAGAAAAGGTTGCGAGCCCTGAACTTTTTCTCTCTGGAGAAGAGACGCTTGAGAGGGGGTATGATTTCTATTTCAATACAGTACTGGTGACCCCACAATAGGGATAAAACTTTTTCATGGAGGACCTCGTGGAAGATAGCTGCCTAACTTGAGAGCTCCCGCTGACAGGGATAAATAGCTGACTAAAACCTAGCACTCACATCTGGAAAATATGGGAACATCATCTAGAAGCTCCTCAGCATCTTGGTCGCATTTGCCACGCGATTTGACTGGGAGACCGAGTCAAAACATCACGGAGATGTTTCGGACCCAGGCGGACAATATGGCGCCTGCTCATTCAACACAAGGCTCTCAGCGATCTGCGAACAGCTCTAGAGGGGCCACTACTACCTCACAGAACGAGTCCGCTAATGGAGAAATTGTTCTCACCCCCCACCAACAGCCCAGCCTGAATGATCTCCATTCCGTGGCAGCAGACATAAAGGACACCCTGACGGCAGCCATCACGGACTTGCGGATCGATTTTCAGGCTATCACGGGCAGAGTTCAGGCGTGGAGAAAATGGCGGCACAACACTCCAAAGTGAACCGCAGAAAACATCAGATTTAGGGTGCCATTACTACACAATGGCACAGAGCTCCGTTTATTCCAGGATTTTTCAAGTATTACGCTACAGCACAGGAAGGGACTGCAACCCCTTTTGGCAGTGCTCCGCATGAAGGGCATCACCTATCATTGGAAATTTTCCTTCGGCCTCGCTGCAACAACACAAGGCCACTCCTTTCTCCTCCCACACTTTTGTGAAACATTTGAGATCCCGCTCACGGAGGTCCTCAAGTGGTATGTGGAGTTTCGCCCTCCTATGGCTTACACACCACAATCCAGATCGAAACCTATGGAGACCCAGGGCGTCTGCTTCCGCAGACATGGATCACCTTCTGAGGCAAGGTCACAACACACCGGTCTGCATACTCTCCCACTCAACAGCCCGACGAAACCTCTGCATACACGCAGAGCTCAACGGGATCATTAGGTGATCAGATCCATCAAATGAGCAAAGAAAAGCATTCATCAATCAGTTGAGTTGTTTTTTTTACCCCTACCCTGCCTAGTTCCTCCAGGCTCTGGTTGTTGATTTCCTTACCCACCAGACATCCTCGCTACACTAATGCTACCCAATGTCAGGGTATAGGTTAACTGAAGCACCCACATCTATACTCATGACAGGGGAGTGAAAATCTGCATAGACAATAACTAAACACCCCTGGGCATCTCCCTTCTGGACACCGGTAAGCATTCTACTACACCTTGTAGCAGAGACTCCTCCGGTCTGACCTCACTAAAGCCCTGCTTCTACTACAGGACCGTCTGCTTTCACCGGTCAGGGACGTATCCTTTTTCTTATTTACAGTAGTGACAATCTGGACTACCGACACTGCCACATTCCCAAATCTCTCTCTTATGGATTGAATGGAGCCATATCCAGCTTTCATGATACTGTGGTTTTCTTATTTAATAGGTTAAAGTGTGTTGTTATGCTTGGAGGGTGAAACGCTCATTGACAGGACATAGATTAGCATTATCCAATACCAACCCCCCTTTCAGAAGCGGGAGTGACCCATAGACACAGTCAGACTCTCAGTCAACACAGTGAGATAAACCAACCCTTGGTGCTAGAAGTAGTATCACCACAGATTGGGCACATCCCCAACCCACCCCAGGCTATTGACGTATTTGCTGGGCAAGTAGTCCTCCAAGCTCTTCCTTCCGAGTAACGCAATCTATATAGTAGAGCTATATAATGTATTATCCCTGATTGATGCTTGCGATAAAACATACATTCATTAAGCTCAGGCTGACACAGTTCCTGCCTATATAGCAGGACATTAGGACACACCCACAATGCCCCTCTCTAGGGGGATAAGGCTAATGTTGTCTAACTTAGACGAGGAGGAGGGTAACACAGAAGGTTGCCTCAACCCCATACCTAAGGGCACGTTCTGAGCATATGTAGATGACCCAGGCCAAAAAACAACAGTTCCCTGTACGTCAGCCCTCACCAATAGCTCACATTATCTCTACCAATGGCATGCTTGATTGTCCATACACTAATGTCTAGACCACACAGACACACAAGAATCTCATTCACAATCTCATACCAAACACTGTCCTTATGCCCCAGAGGAGGTAGGTGCCCTTTCCTCTACTGAGCTTTTCTGACCAGAGCTGCGGTTCGCCACCATATATAGCACCAGGCACTACGACCATCTATGACTGTCAATGGTGTTAAGTTCAGATACCAACGACCACCGACGAAAGATTTGGAAATCGGCCTTACCACCATGAGGTGAATACTGTCCGGTATGATTTGACAACTAACTCCCCGCATACCCTAATGCCCTGTACACATGATCGGATTTTCAAACGGAAAAAGTGCGATTGGATTTTGTTGTTGGAAATTCTGATCGTGGGTGGGCTCCATCTGACTTTTTCCGTCTGAATTTCTGACACACAAAGTTTGAGAGCAGGATATAAAGTTTTCCGACAACAAAGTCCAATCGTTTAAATTCCAATCGTGTGTACACAAATCCGACGCACAAAGTGCCACGCATGCTCCGAATAATATCTTGTGTATGCAAGACTAGTTTGAGCCAACATCTGTCTGAAAAAATCTGATGGATTTTGTTGTTGGAATGTCCGATCAATGTCCGATCGTGTGTACAGGGCATAAGACATAGCTCAGACACCACGCAAGTACTAGACGGGTACAAGCAATATGCATAACACACGCTGTTTAACCGAGCCTTGCAGATATCATAAGGGGTATCTCATGTTTCTCATGTTACATATTTAATGCTTTTCGAAACTCTAAATATCTTTTTTTTAATTGGAAAAAGCCAACTTTATTTTGGATAAAGCACATTTTGCTATGCGTTTGGTTACAAATGAAAATAAAAGTATGTTTCTCAAAACATTCAGTGTGGTTTTCATTGTACATACATTTCCAGTAACAGGTTTGCATATATGTGGTTAATATGTGTATAAATACTTTCTGTATACAAATAAATTCCTAGGTTTAGATCTAGAGTTTTGCGCCTTTAGGTGCAAGTAGTACCCTGCTATTGTTTAGGTTAGGCTGACTGCAAGTTTTGGGACTTTTCAGACACATTTCTCCGTCCTCCAGCCATCTATCCCAAATTTTCGAATACTTATGGGCACATCCTCTATGAGTGTAGACCAGTTTTTTAAATGGTAGTGCATCATTACCATCCTTCTTCCATTGGTGTATTGTGGGGGACGAAGCCTGCATCCATACTTTAGCTATTACTTTGCGCGCTATAAACAGAGTTTCATATATAAATGTAGTTTGGTATTTGTCAATTTCTACGTCTGGTAATAGTCCTAATAGACACAATTTTGGGTCCAGGACTACAGGGGAACCTATATTGTCATGTAGAAACCGAACAATCTGAGTCAAATATGCCTGAATAATTGGGCAACTCCATATTAGATGGAAGTACATGCCTGGGGCGGCATGACACAAATGGCATGTTGGATCAGATGTATGCAGGAACTTTGCCTTTTTCAATGGTGTCCGGTAAGCTTTATGTATGATATATAGTTGTATCAGTCTGTCTGATAGTTTGGGGGGTTCTGTTTTGGTTCCTTCCAGTATTTCTTCCCAGTCTACTTCTTCTATTGGGCCCATAGCCTGCTCTCATACTGCTTTTGACTTCTGTGCAATTGTTATTGATCTCTGGTTTCTAAGAGCATAGTACAGGTTTGATATGAGTTTAGAAGGGTCCTCTCCCATTAGTATGCTCGGTATAGGCAGAGAATCTGTCACTACTTCTAGGCTTGCTAATTGTGTTCTTATTGCATGACGAAGTTGTAGATATTGAAATACTAAGCGCTTAGGGAGCTTGTATTCCTCCTTGAGTGTTTGAAACAACTTTAGTCTGTAATTAGATAATACTTGATGTAAGTATATTATGCCGTATGAAGCCCAGACTGTCGAGTCTGGAATGGATTTCATTTCAGGTAGGTGGTTATTAAGCCATAGTGGGGTGTGGGAGTGAATTTTCCCTGTGTTTTGTTTTTTCAGAGCGATTTCCCATACCCTCTTGTGATGGAGTAGCATTCCCATATTGTGTCTTGGGGGTTTTTTGGTTATTTGTTTTCCACGTAGAATAGCCTGAAGTGGAGTGAATGTCGGGTTCCCGGGTTTGTTACAGACTAAGGATCTGTAGCGTTGTAGTTCTGAAGTTTTGAAGTGGTATATGTGGGAGAGTTGAGCTGCCAAATAATAATCTTGCAGGTCAGGAAGGGATGCTCCCCCCATATCCGTAGGGTTTTTTAAGATTCCCCCATATAAATGAGTTCAGAATGGCTTCCATTTGTTTAAAGATTTTTAAGGGGATATAGAGTGGAGCATGCCATACCATGTAGAGTATTGTAGGTAGTAGGATCATTTTTATTATGTTTATACGCCCCATGACCCCTAACGGCAGCCTAGACCATGTCTGGGTGTTGGACAGCTCAAAAATTGGTGCAACATTTAGGAGTGTGTAGTCCGCCAGAGACCTAGTGACCTCCACCCCTAAGTATTTAATTTTAGACACTCTGGATAATGGTAGTGATGGGGTCCTTTTGGGGGGAGGAAAGATGTCTATGGGGAGAATTTGGGATTTGTCCCAGTTTATACGTAGTCCTGAATAGCCCCCCATTTGTTCAATTATTTTGAGTGCGGCTTGAAGTGATGGTCCCTAAATAGTCCGCTAAATATAGAATGGTGTTATCTGCATATAGGCCTATTTTATCTATTGTGTGTCCTCGCCTCAAGCCCGTAATATTAGGGTCTTCTCTGATGGCAATTGCCAGTGGTTTGGCGGCCAGGCCATACAGTAAGGGAGAGAGGGGACATGTGCCTCTTTCCAGTGGGAACTGCTCTGAAAGCCATCCATTCACAAATCTTGCTTTGGGTGTCCGATACAGGAGCTTTACCCATTTTATGAATTGTGGGCCAAAGCCATAGTTGTGTAGGCACTCCCATAGATATGACCACTCTACTGAATCTAAGGCTTTGGCTGTATCTAGTGCTACTATTACCCTGGTACCGGAATTGTCATGTTGTGCCTGTATATTCATGTATAGCCTACTAATGTTCATGGCAGTGTTTGTCTTTGGCATAAAGCCTGTTTGATCTGGATGTATTAACGTGAGTATAGCTGTATTCTATCGATTGGCCAGTATTTTAGCTAATAACTTAATATCTACCTGCAATAGTGAGATAGGCCGGTATGATTCAGGGTAGTGGGGGTCTTTTCCCAGCTTGGGAAGTACTATTATTT
This sequence comes from Lithobates clamitans, assembly GCA_037952925.1. NCBI lineage: Eukaryota > Metazoa > Chordata > Amphibia > Anura > Ranidae > Lithobates > Lithobates clamitans. The sequence goes on from JBBGZY010000140.1 coordinate 13,996,758, forward strand.
GGGCATGGATAAAGGAAGTGAGTTTGTGTCAAATATGGATTGGTATAGTGCCTTAAGTTTAGGGATAAGAGTCTCAGAGTATTTTGCGTAAAACTCCAGGGGTAATCCATCTATCCCAGGTGCTTTTGACTTGGCTATTTGGGAAATCGCGTTGGTTATGTCTTGTGTGGTGATAGGTGCATCTAATAAATTCACTTGCTCAGGGTTTAGTCTGGGGAATTGTGTTTAGGTAGGTTTGTATTTCCCTTGGTGTGTATTTACTTTGGGATTTATATAGATTTCCATAAAATTGTTGAAACTGCAATGCTACTTGGGATGGGTCTGTGATGCTGTTATCCTCAGGGTCTCTTAAGGAGACCACCACCGGTGGCCTGTCGTCCAAGTGAGCTAGATATGCCAGTAACCTTCCTGCTCTCTCCCCCTGTTCATATATTCATTGTTTGCAAAAGAATATATACGTTGTTTTGCTCTTTCAGTACATAGTTGTGTTACCATGCGGGACTGTAGTTTTACCTTTTCAAGGTTTTCAGGGGTAGGGTTTGAATTGTTAGCTGATTCTAGTTCTTGTAGCTTATCAGACGTTAGTTGTAGTATGAGTTTGGATGATTGTTTGAGTCTATTTATTCTAGTAGATAGAATCCAGCAGGCTAGTATTTTGAACTCATCCCAGTATGAATTAAGCATGGGTGAGTCTCTGGGCCTATCTAGGAAGTAGCGCAGCTCTCTCTCTATGGATTCATGGTCTGTGAGGGCCTATAGCCAGTGGGGATTGAGTCTCCACATTCAGATGGGGGGGGGAAATTCTCAGGGATGCTGTCACCCAGCAAGGGGAGTGGTCTGATAGCGTCCTAGGTGCTAATCCTGACTCCGTGACCTTAGATAGCAACGACTGGGATACTAGTATGAAGTTGTTTCTAGACATGGTGTTATGGCTTGTAGGATGACATGTATTTGCTCTGGTTGTAGAGTTGCTATGCCTCCACACATCCACCAAGGCGAATTCTGTCATGGTGTGAGATAGTCTGGTCTGTGGTGGTTCTCCCGATTGGGTCATTGTTTGTGTCGGACAGTCCAATGATGGAGACATTGTATTGTTAAAATCCCCTATCCATATTGCTGGTACTGGCGGGTGTTGCGCTATAAATGCTAGGCCCTCAGTAACCACGTCATATCTATACGGAGGGAGGATGTAGCTGGCTATAAGTAGCAAGGGAGCTCCCCCTACAAGTGCGTGTATGAAAATATATCTACCCTGCTGGTCTGTTTCCACTGATACCAACTCAAATGGGGTAGATTTGGCTATGAGTACCGTAACCCCCCTGGACAGGTTTGTATAAGTGCTGTGATATGCCCATCCTATCCAGGGGCGTTTTAAGGTCGCCTGTAGATGCTCAGTAACATGGGTTTCCACCAGTACAATAACATCTGCTTCTTGTCTTTTAAGAAATGTTAGCACAGCCATGCGTTTAATTTTATCTTGCATGCCTCGCACATTCCAAGTCATAAATTTATTATCTGCCATGATGTTCATGGTTTGCTATGGCCATATAAACCGGTAGGGTTGCCCCTCTTAACATCCACATATTCCATTTCCGCCATATGTACATTTCTACTATTTACACAATAACCACGTGTTTTTGGGCATATTTTCCAATTTATAAACACGTGCACAGCGGTGCATTTTTCCCCAATGCTCTGATCTGTTTATCTGGCATTTTTCTTCCCTCCCAGCTTTTCACCTCCCCAACTTGGTGAAAGCATACAAAATCCATTAACCAATGTTCGGTTTATCTTCCAGCTTTTCAAACTAGCTGGAGGTACGTTTCTTTGAACAGTTTTGTCATGAAAAATGTAAACTACGTTGAGAGAAAAAAAAAGGTTGCATGTGTGAGATGGGGGCGATTTCTCACTGTATAGTGCAAGGTAAGGGTGCACATGAAGTCCTTGGTAGTCCTTCATCTGTGCGAGACTCTTGCCGTTAGTATTTTCCCAGACATTCTTGTGTGCATGAGGTGTGAGCATACAGGTCTGCGGTACCTCATGGAGGTGTAAGTCTTTCAAGATGGAAGGAAAATTATTGTAGGCCATTACTTTCCATGCGTGCCTGGGATACGGACGCATTGATCAGGTATGAGGTATGGTCTGTTTCTCCCCCTCATGAAATGCACAATTAATGTCTTCCTTCACCAACCCCACTCTGGCGTTTCTAAACAGGGGGAGTTCGTGTGCTTGGGAAGTGGAAGGGGAGTTATAACAATGGGGGGTAATTCCTCCAGTATTTTAAGTCAGGGGTAGTTTTACTCACTCAGTGTCCATGGTCAGCATGTCATATTGCCGAACGCCCGCACTGATCCAGCCATGCTGCAGCCACCTTTAGATCCTCAAAGAACTGAGCGCGGCCATCTTCCTCCACTCTTAGCCTGGCAGGGAACAGCATTGCATATTTGAGATGTAGTACCCTCAGCCGACGTTTAACATCTTTAAACTGTGCTCTTCTCCTTTGAACCTCGTTGGAGAAGTCAGGAAAAACTGCTAGATGACCATTACGCAGTGGGATATTTCCCCGCTCTCTGGTCAATCCCAGGATTTTGTCTCTGTCCTTGAATTTAAGCAGCTTATAAAGCAATATCGTTTCTGGGGGGCTCCCACTGGTGGGGGTTTTGCTGGTATGCGGTGAGCCCGCTCCACTGCAAACATGACAGAGAAAGCCTCCCTGCCAAAGTGTTCAATCAGGAGGGTTTCTAGGTATTTAGCTGGGTTGTTGCCTTCTATTTTCTCTGGCATTCCTATGAACCTGAGATTGCATCTTCTTAGTCTGTTTTCCATGTCATCCTGATGCGCGTGTAGTTGCTGTATTTGTCTTTGCATTTCTTTTGCAGTGTGGCTTAAGTGGTGTAATAAATCTTCCGCCGCTCCAATGCGGGTCTCTGCCTCTGTAACCCAGTCCTTTACTTTAGATAGATCCTAGCGTAGCAGGGATATGTCTGTCTTGACCTTATCTATCTTAAGGTCAAGATAGACATATCTTTTGGCTGGTTTGTATGCAGGATGGCAGTTAGGATAGCAAGAGGAGCTCAGTCTGTGTGCGTCCTACTCCATCGCTGTCCAGGTCACGCCCCCTAACCTCTAGTGTTCTACTGTTATCAGGTTCCATGATTCTTGTTTAATGTTTCTGGTTTCTCGATCTATATCCCTTGGCTCTTAGAAGTCCTCAACTTGCAGTGCTCGCCTCGGAATGAGGAGGTTGTTTAAGAGGACCATCGGGATAATGCTGAGAACATGACAAACTACATATCACTTACAGCATTCCTGCGGTTTTGAGGCACTTGATAACAACACACCGCCCCAATTCATGAACTAGGTTCCATAATATAACTAGGTTCCATAATATAAACACTCCCTTTGGAAGCTCTCTAGACTTCTCTGAAAATGCACTTAGAGCATAAAAAGGTTCTACACTCCTAATTGTTACGGTTCACAAGCTCCACAGCTTCAATCACTCACACTTGCCAAACTCCAGCCCAACCAAATCACCTCCCCTTTCCCTGTGCAGTATCACATCTTTTACTCTCACCCACCCCTTCCCCCTCACAGCTCAACACTCAATATGTACCCTTCATAGGGGCTTCTGCTCCTGTAGCACTTCTCTTCTTCAGACCCCAATGTAAATCTCTGGAACCTTAACCTTGCATTCCTAGAAGTTTTCGGGTAGATATTGGAGAACTACCGGAGAGTTATTGTTCATACCACATAATTTCAATTACCAGGAAAGCTAATCCGCTCAACATACGACACAAAAATGGTACCAAGTCTCCCTAAACATGCGGGGCCTCAAAAAGCCCAAAAAACGCTCTCAAATCCTCCTTTCTATGCCCAAAATCAAGGCTGATATTGCATTTCTCCAAGAAACACACTTTAAAGCAGATTGTGTCCCCAAACTATTAAACCTCCATTTCCCAACAGCGATTCACGCTACCAATAGGGTAGCCAAAGCAAAAGCGGTCTCTGTCCTTTTTGCGAAACATTGCCCATTCCAAATAGTAGACTCCCTCTTAGATGAAGAAGGGCGATTCTTGTTCATCAAGGGCTCATTGTTGGGTAAGCGCCTTACCCTAGTTAACATATACACCCCCAATGTTAAACAAGTACCTTTTTTACAAATACTTGCATCTTTTCAGGAAGGTACCCTGATAGTAGGAGGAGATTTTAATGTCCCACTTAACTCCCTACTTGACACATCATCCGGCACATCCAAGTTACCCTTCATAGCACTATGTGCAATTAAAAAACATCTCCAAGAGTTAACACTACATGGCTCATGGAGCACACTAATTCCTAATGTTTTCGACTGATATTCCAGACTTGACTACCTTTTTCTATCTCAAAGAGACCTCCCCATGCTCCTCACAGCCACCATTGAGCCACTATTTCTATCGGATCATCACCCTATTACCCTATTACCATGTCCATAAAATTCACAACCGCCCAGTCTCACTCCCCGATATGGCGCTTGGACCTGTCGCTACTCACAGACACCCTGATAGCTTCTACAATACACAACCGACTTGCACAATACTTCCAAGATAATGACTCCCCAGACATCTCCCCAATGACAAAATGGGAGGCTCATAAATGTACTATACGAGGGGAATTAATTGCCATTGCCACCAAAAGAAGACGGGAAAAAACAAGAACACATATCAAAACTCTCGAAACGCATTCACGAGCTAGAAAAAGCATATAAAATGACCCAAGCGATCTCCACTCTCCAAGCACTCACTCAAGCTAGGGCTAGGGCCTAGGGCTCACTCAAGCTAGGGCTGAACTGGTAGACGAACTAAATAAGAGAACGAAACTTAACTATATACTGTCACAAAAAATGTTCTACGAATACAGTAATAAAGCCGGTAGAGCCTGCCAGAGCACTTAGAGCGAAAAAAGTTACAGCAACGATTCATTGTATAAACAATCCTTTGGGGACAAAATATACTATCAACGAACAAATAACGGACCAATTTGTCCAATATTATACCCAGCTCTACAATATTAAGGCGAACGCTCCCCAGACAGATGCAGAAACAAGACTCCAGTTGATTAGAGACTTTCTCTCCCAACACAGTTCCAACCCTCTCTCAGACGTGGAAGCCGCAGAATTGGAACAACCACTGTCAAAGGCTGAATTAGAAGCCGTACTCAAACAATTAAAACCAGGTAATAGCCCAAGACCGGAAGGGCTGACGGTAGGGTACTACAAAGCATTTATAGATACGCTTCACCCACACTTCCTTAATGCATTTAATACTCTTTCCTCAGACAACCCTCCACCCCGAGACCTCCTCACAGCACATATCACTGTAATCCTGAAACCTAACAAAGACCCAACGTCAGTTTCCAAGTATAGGCCAATCTCATTATTGGACGTGGATCTTAAAATGTACGCAAAAATTCTAGCTAACAAACTCCTGCCCCTACTACCCAACCTAATTTCTCTGGATCCAGTAGGCATTATACCAGTGAGAGAGGCAAGAGACAACACCCTGAAAGCAATTAACATACATAAATGGATAACTTCAACACATCAACACAGATTTTTTCTTTCCTTGGACACGGAGAAGGTATTCGACAGGGTGGCATTGGACTATATAGCGTAAGTTCTCAAAAGGATTGGCATACATGATCATATGTTACAATTCATCCTGGCATTATATTTGGGTCCGATGTCTAGGGTCCTAGTCAACGGCCACCTGCCCAGTGCCTTTTCTATCTCCAATGGGACACACCAGGGCTGCCCTCTCTCCCCGCTAATATTTGTCATCACTCTAGAACCTTTTCTCACATGTATCAAAGAAAACCAGGACATCAAAGGTATCTCAACTGCAAAGACCACTTACAAGCTAGCGGCATTTGTGGAGGACATTCTCTTATTTTTAAAAGATCCACACGTCATGATACCCAATCCTGACCTTATTTGACACCTTGGTCAACCTGCAGGTAAACTTCGCTAAATCAGAAGCAATGAATATATCCTTGACAAAGGAGATCCGAACGCAATGTCAAACAAATTTCCTGTTCAAATGGAAACAAAACTCAATTATGTACCCTGGAATCCAAATACCGGCCCATTTATCTGACTTACACAGCAAGTACTATATCCCAATCCTCCAAAATATTCATAAAGACCTCAAATCGTGGTCGACAGGACTTTTTTTTATAGTTCGGTAGAACATCAATTATTAAAATGACCATCCTACCAAAATTACTCTACGTTCTACAGACGGTTCCTGTAAAATTACCACAAACATTCTTTGTTTCATTTCACAAATGCTGTACGGAATTTATTTGGGGTAATTCACGACCTAGATTGAGCTTTGACAAATTAACCCTACCCAAATTGAAAGGTGGTCTAGGACTACCAGACATTCGCAAATATTATTGGGCATGTAAATTAACAATCGTGGATTGGAACATCCATGCACGCACCAAAGCATGGATCACCCATAAATTGGAAACACCCTGCAAATTAAAAAAAAAATGTCACCAATTTAAAATCTCTTCTTCTCCGGGTCCGCTAACATCGGTATGACAAAACCCAGAATTCCTGCTGGATAATACCTTCCTTTCAGAACAAAGGCCACACACTGACTTGAGAGCAGGAAACTTCTTCTCTGGGGACACCTTTGTACCTTTATCCACACTCGCAGCACAGACACCCGATCAACATGTCCCGTTTTGGACATACATGCAACTTCAACATTTTCTTACCGACACCCGGGTGAGCCCAGCATTTTCGAGGCAATTTGAATCGCTATGTACTGACACCGAACCTCAACCTCATCTGATCTCCATCATCTATGCCATCCTGTTTGATGAGCACAATACTAAGTCTAACATAGGGAGCGTGAATTAGGAAAGAGATCTCTCTATCAACCTTTCAGAGGAAGAGTGAGGAAAAATATACTCCGATATACACCAGGGTTCGATTAATGTCTCGGCCCAGGAAAATGGCTTTAAACTATTCTCCAGATGTCCCTCAATCCAAAAGTTCTGGTCAGAAATCCACCTCCCTCCTCACGACCCAAATTACCATGCTCCAAATAGACTTTTCACCAGCCCAAACACTTTTTCACCACTCCACATTGCCTAAGAAAGCATACCACCGCTCTCTGGCCCTACACCTCCAAAATGCCGCAAAAATGTGTATTTCAGTTCATTGGAAGTCTCCCCACCCACCCATCATAGCGGAAAGGATTAAGCCTGTGAACAAGGTAGCTGAAATGGAGGACCTTGTACACCAAGCCCAGGAAACTTCCACCACATTTCGGAAAACATGGGTGTGTTGTCAACATTTCTAAACAACGTCCGAATACGCTACACTTATCAATTAATACATACGACTGATATGCAAAAGGGCGTCAAAGGAAAAGGACAGAGACCCAATTGAATACCTCTATTTCCTCATTCCCCCCACCCCTCCATAATGGATACAGCCCGCTACCCTACCATTCCTGGACAGTCCCCAAGATACTCCTCAAAATTCAAACACGGGTAGGAATGGAACCCTTAGACTTTCACCATCAAGCCAGAGTTATAGCTCTCTCTCAGATGTCCACCCTATACACCCATCACCCCCACCCCGCCCCTTTAATTGAGAGTGCACGGACAGAGAGGAGAACACATGCCCATAACTATCTCATGAGAGATCTCTACACTTCCCCCCTCGGAAGTTCCATATCTTCGGAACTGCTATTGGTCATGCTCCAGTTGTTTCACAGGATTGTTAGAGGCCTGAAGACCACAATCCTGCAAGCCATGCACATATAGGATCATAGCAGACCACGATCATCTACAAATTACATACTAATAAATACAGAAAAGTAAAAAGTTAAAAGGTCCGACACATGGATGTACACAAATTTATTTAACGATAAGAGGAAAATCACAAACACTAATACATCCTATCACTTAATCATAGGACACCCGCTAAGTCCATTGAGGTAGTAAGTTTCAATATTATCCACCTTCACCAAAAGAAGAAAAGGGGGAGAGGGAGAGAAATTCTCAGTCTGAGGAGAAGATCCCACTCTGTGTGTGGGAACCTTTACCCGAACCGGTTGGACCCCCCTCAAGAGCGAGGTCGTAAACGCAGGCAGATTATGCCCTCTGCAGGGACTGGTAGATCTCCGGCACCTGTGGAATCCTTCTGTTATGACGACAGCCACTCAGCGGAGCTCGATGGAACCAGGCACCAAAACTCCAATCTAGGGATATACACTCGGACCCAAATTTTTCATGTTAAGCGCAACTTATGTTTTTATTATTTTGTTTGCACCATAGAAATATTTGATGGTTTTCGTTGCAGCTACTTTCTTATTTGCTTATACTCTAGCGCAGTATTAACCCATTCTTTCTGTTTGCGTTGTTTCTTAAACTTTTGTAGTATAAGCTGTTTGTCTGCGTAATTCAGGTAGTGGGTAATGACCAGCCTTGGAGACAATCTAATTTTAATAGGAGGACCCAGCCTATGCACCCTGTGTGTGTCGAACCCCAGTGCCTTAAGGATGGCGGAGGAGCACAGCCTTGCCAATTTGTTAGCCTTGACTGATTCTGGGATACCAATAATATGCAAATTGTTCAGCTTGAAACGGTTTTCTAGGTCTTCTAACTTCTCCTGGATAGCTTGTAAAGCTTCATCATGTGCATGGAAAGCATTGGATGCTTGAAGCATTTCATCCTCTATGAATGAGAGCCGGTGCTCTGTTTCCTGTATTCACTGCAGCTGCTTTCCCAGCTCCTTCTGAATCTGAGCCATGCCCTGTGTGACAGCCGCCTCCACTGCTGAAGAGATGGCGGGGGTCGAGAAGGGCTGCCAAAGCTTCAGCAATTCGGACATATGCAGGATCGGTTACTGGGCGGACGGAGCTACCGATAGAAGTGGTTTAGAGCTGAGAGGGAGGGGGGAGTTCTCCTCAGGGAGATCCTCCATGGCTGCAGGTCCTGCCATACTTGCAGCTCTGAGCTGTCAGTCTGACTGTGCTGTGTGTGCGGGTGGGATCGTTCAGCGAACCGATACATTAACGTGCCCAGCACTGGTGACAGGCGAGCTCCTGGAGCGGTTTTATATGCTGATTTCCATGGGCTTAGCGGGAGCTAAGCTGTCTCACCTCTGCACCATGTAGCGCCAGAACCGGAAGATCATTACTTTGCTTTTAAAGGATGGTCTTTATTTCCAGATGGACTATTTATCAACCTTAGGACTTGAATACAATAATAGGACGTTTTCACAAGTTGTCACTTTATTGCACTTTAGATTTAACTTTTATGTACGACATATGCTTCATATTTTTATGTTAAGATTACTGATTAATTATCCCACCTGCAACTTTGGGAGTACTGTTTATATATACATTTTTTATTCATTTTTATGTTTGATATATGATTTATAGATGTTAAGGATTGTTGAGTATCATTTGCACTTGTCACTTTATTTGGATGGAATTATTTCACACACATCCATAGAGGTCACAGAAGTCTTTCAATTGCACGCCATGTGAATATAAGCAACAGCACTTAAATAAGCATGCATTTATAGCAGAGCAGCACCACACCAGCTAGAACTTTCTTTATTTCACACAGACCCTACCTAGGTAGGTGTCACTTTGTAAGCAGCAGCTTTTACCATAGTATAATTAACCATCAACGCGGAACAAACCCTCAGCTATCTATATTGATTTATACAGACACAGAGTCAAAGAGACATCATTTTCAGTTGGTGGAATCATCTCAAAAGTGTTAGTATAAACATAAAAGTTTTAATTAATTTTTATGGCTTCTCCTAGCATTTTGATATTGGGTTTATATTATTTTTGTTCACTTCAATGTATTCTCTCGCATTGTTTGAAAAAGACTCATAAAGTGGGGCAATATATAATGACATACAAACAAGAATAGTTAGATTTAAAAACAGTTTTTTTTTTTCAACTCTTTTTATTGAAAAAGGTACATGGCAATGACAGTTATCAAATGCGCTCAACATGAGCGTACAAAACAGTATGTACATCTTACAGCTCAAAAAATGTCTTTACAAGTACATTGCATTGCTCAGTATATTGATCTCAGTATATTAATAGCTATTTCTCAAATCTTTTAGTGATATTGTTACGTGTTGGTTACAGTAACTGCAGAAGAACACCAAGCATCCCACACTTTATTATACTTAGTTGGGCAACCTCTAAAAGCAGATGGCTAATCAAAGAGGAGAAGAAAAAACAACATAATCTAAGGATGTTTATTTAAAGCTCATAAATAGGGGGCGTGGCCTGACACATGGAGTGAGAGGACGTGCTGTGCTTCAGCTCCCGGACCCCTCGGCTCTACAGGGCACTTTAACACTGATTCCGGCTGTACAAACCAACACCATGGGGAAAGCGAAGTACAAAGACCAGCAGGGAACGGGGGGCTCTCGTCCTGGAGGGGATTTAGGGAGCTTTTTTCCATGATCCTCGGCCGCGGCCCAGTGCCGGCCGGGATCCAAGATGGCGCCGGCGCCTCTGTCCCCGGCCTGCTCCGAGTCAGCCCTGGACTCTATAGCATGCTCCCAGACATCCCACCCTAACCCAGCTACACTGGATTCTCCCCCCAGACTCTCCAGAAGTGGCTCTAATGCTTCCTTAGGCTCTGAGGATGGTTGGGACCTGGTATTTCAGATGAGATCCCTGCACAGCTACATGCGGTCTCTCCCTACAAAGGCTGACTTTGAACAATGTGTTCACCGCATAGAGAAAACTTACAAGCAGGAGATCTCTGAGCTTAAAAGGGACATTAGTGTTTGTTTTGAGGATATAGAAGCCACTACTGAGACCCTCCATGCCACGGTACAGTCGCATGAGGAAATACTCAACTCGCACACAGTCATGTTGCAACACCTTGTGTACCAGCAAGATGATATTGAAAACAGCAACAGGCGTAACAATATCTGCATCCGTGGCATTCCTGAATCCGTGGAACCCAAGGACTTGAAAGCGGCGGTGACGGCCATTTTCAACCAGCTTTTACAATTGACCAAAGACAATCCACTTGAGCTTGACCGGGTTCATAGGACCTCTGGCCCCAGGAACTCTGACCCCTCATTTGTTTGTGATACTCTCTGCAGAGTGCACTTCTATAACATTAAGGAATCCGTCATGTGTGCTGCCAGCACACAGGACTCTATTCTTTTCAACACTACCCCCGTGATGTTTCTGCCTAACCTTTCACGCTTTAACCATGAGGAAAGCTTTGAAGCCCCTCACACAGCTGCTTCAATCACGCCAACTGAAATATCAATGGCGCTTTCCTTTCCATTTGTGGGTGCACCACGTACGCTGGGTGATCTCCCCGCATTTCTCTGCACCATGGAACTGCCTCATGTTTCTGTGCCAGATTGGCCCTTCACTCGCAAACGCCGCCACCACATACCTTCCAGCTAGTTGTTCCTGTTTATCATTATCCACCATTGGAAGGCTCTACTTTTTTTTCATTTTTGTTACCCACGTTGGGTTTTTTCTACAGAAGACACCAGGTTCCTAAGCCTTAAGCCGGAATAATGGATCCAAGCTAACAGGACTGAACTTACCCTGAATCACCAATCCTTACTTATCCAGCCATTTCTTCCTTGTCTGCCGTGAAGCCGGTCCCGAAGTGCATCCAGCTCCATAATGCTGGAGGTTTTCACCAATTGACCTTAAACTTTTATTTTCTCCTTCTCCAGGGACAAGTGTGCCTGTTAGCACATCTCTATTGCTCTCATGGCAAACACAAATGTTCACAGTTATTTTGTTAACTCATGTTTTATCCTAATTTGTTACTTTAATGCTTATACCCCCTACTCTCACCCATACAGCCTAGCTTATTTCCATATATTGCCTGCCCTGTGGGCCTTGGGGCTCCGGGAGCCCTCCCATGCTAAACACTAACCCCCCTTAGGAATATTCGGTGCTCTTAATCGGCACCATTCCCTGGTTTATAGATGCTACCTATTCTTCAGTTTTATGTATTTTGTTTTCTTATATTTTTGATTATATGGTACCACCTAGTGGTCTATTTTAGTACATTCAATATAATGTCCTGTATGCATTTCTCAGGGTCCCAGCCTCCTATCTCGGTTCTCCACAGGCCATCTGGCTTTACCTCTTTACTAGAGTTGGTTACTTGGACCCTTCTTCGTCTTTCTCTGCCCTTTTTATCTCTCTCCATGTCCTCTCATGCTTCTCCCCTTCTGCCTTATATGTCTCCTTGTATTTGTTACTTCGTCCCTCCTCCCTTCCTCCCCATCCCCCCTCTCCTCCCTCCCTTCTGCTGGTTGGAGATGTCTCACGAGGGACTCTCGTCATTCCATTTTCCTCCTCATTCCCAAACACCCCCCTTAAAATGGCTGCAACTCCACCTCTTTATCTAGCTTCCTACAATTGTAGAGGTTTTAATACCCCAGAGAAGCGCAGCCAGATCCTCTATCACTTCCACAAACAAAGAACCAACATCCCCCTCCTTCAGGAAACCCACTTCCGCTCTGGTTCCACTCCCACGATGCATAATCGCTACTACACTTCCTGGTTCCACAGCACCAATCCGACTGCGAAATCCAAAGGAGTCTCTATTGCTTTTCATAAGTCCTTTCACCCTGAAGTTCTTGACTCGTGTATTGATAACCATGGTCGCTTTGTGTTTCTCAAACTAAAAGTGAATAATTTTCTTTTTACAGTGGCTAATATATACGCCCCTAACACTGACCAGGCGCGTTTCCTGTCATCCACTCTCACCAGACTTGCTTCGTTTGGAGGTCCATGTGTTATCGTTGGAGGTGACTTCAATGTGGCTCTTTCCCCATCTGCCGACACTTCTACCGGTAAGTCTTCCATAACCACGACCTTACTCTCCCATATCAGATCTCTTCTACACTCCCATCACTTGGTGGACGTGTGGTGCATTCACCATCCTACAGACAGAGACTTCACCTACTTCTCCACAGCTCACAACTCATATAGTAGACTGGACTATTTCCTCATCTCCCAATCCCTCTTAGACACACCACTACAAACCTCCTTGGGGCATGCCCTTTGGTCTGACCACTCTCCGGTTTACTTATCCTTTGCCCGACCCCCACAATCGCATAGAGGGAATTCTTGACGTCTCAACGACAATCTTCTACGAGACTCAGTGTGTGTCACTGTGGTCACTAAAGCAATCCAAAATTTTCGATCTGACCATATAGTAGATATCACCTCTCCACTTAATCAATGGGAGGGCCTGAAGTATGTGGTCAGGGGTGTCCTGATACAAAATGGCTCTCGTCTGAAAAAAATTAGATCTGATGACATTAGGCGCCTTCTGACCACCATTTCGGATCTGGAATCCCTCCATAAACGAACCTTGAACCCCTCTACTTTTGTTACCCCTTCCAATTCCCGCCGTGATCTCCTCCAGTTACTTGACTCCCATTCTCTCATAGCAAGGGATCGTGCCAGCAAATCTTATTATTCCATAGCTAATAAATGTGGTCAACACTTAGCACGGGTCATTCATCCCAGAGCGCCACGTAGCCCCGTTCCCTTTATCACTAAGTCAGATCAAACTAAGGTCTTTGATTGCAGAGGCATATCCACTGCGTTTAAAGACATACATACATAGAAATCAGGTTGGCTTTGTTCCAGGTAGGGAGGCGTGAGATAATACCACCAAAACTATTCACCTCATCTCATATTCCCAGCGCCATCATCAACAGGTCTGCCTTCTCTCCTTTGATGCCGAGAAGGCATTTGACCGAGTCAATTGGCGCTTCCTGAAACTTTCACTTGAACAAATCGGGTTAGGGTCTTCTTTCATTTCCAAAATCATGTCACTTTATTCTCATCCCTCTGCTTCAGTCTTGGTTAATGGTACCTCATCAGCTGCGTTTGATATATCCAACGGGACACGTCAGGGCTGCCCCCTTTCCCCCCTCCTTTTTGTCATTGTGATGGAGCATTTAGCATGCGCCATTCGCCAGAACGATTCCATACAAGGCATACTTACGCCATCCGCACATCATAAGCTTTCTTTGTATGCCGATGACTTACTCATCTATGCTCGCCAGCCCCATATCACCCTTCCTTCACTTTTCATGGAATTCCAATGCTTTGGAAAACTAAGTAACTTTAAACTCAACATTTCCAAGACTGAGGCCCTAAACATCTCTCTGCCTGCATTTACCATGTCCACCCTCCGAGCCAACTATTCTTTTCACTGGCAGACCAAGGGCATCACTTACCTGGGAGTGACAATACCAGCTAACCTTTCCAATCTTTTTACATTGAATTACATTCCCCTCCTCTCCCGTCTTGGCAAAGACCTGGCTTCGTGGGGGGACAAAACCATTACTTGGTTTGGACGCATAAATACCCTCAAGATGGACACTCTGCCCAAACTGCTCTATCTTTTCCAAACCATACTAGTCACCATACCTATTTTTTTTTCTCTACCCTGCACTCTCTTTCAATTCGCTTCTTGTGGAATAAAGGATTGTCTAAATTTAAATTTAAATTACTCACACGGCCAAAACTGCAAGGAGGTACAGGCTTGCCGGATTTTGAGCTATATTACAAAGTAACATTATAGGTGCGTATCCTTGAATGGTTCCCACGACCCTTTCAAAAAGCCTTGGTCATGGTTGAACAGGATATGTCCCCAGTTGATCTAAGGGCTTTACTTTGGGGTTACAGGAGCAACTTACCGGCTTTGGCCAACTCTTCTCCTCTAACTACAGCTGCCCTTGTGCTCTGGTACAGGAGAGGACTTTGCGAGATTCTGTCTTCGGACCCATCTCCTTTATTACCACTTTTTGATAATCCGGCCTTTCCACAAGGTATAGGGGCTTCCTATAACTAAAAACGTGGCATGAATCTATGCTGGATGCATTCTTTTATTAGTCACAGTTTTTCTTGCAGTGTACACTGGGGGTTGAGTAGTCTCAATAACTATAATCCTGCTCCAATACAGTACCAGTATCTCTTGGGACGGGAGGAACCCTTGACCTTAGTTAGCTTACACACAAAAACACCTACAGTATGCTCAACCAACTAATAATGAGGTCTGTCTGCTGGTAAATGGGGAGTGTGAATGGGGACTCCTAAAAGCCTCCAGGTTGTAAAACAGAATGTAATAAGATTAAGGAAACAGCTAGTTTGTTTCCTTCATATCAATTATCAATCCTGAAGCCCATCATCATGTGTAGGTGAGAAACCTAATTTTCACAAATCAGCTGCAAAGGTTTTCTGTCACATGTAGCTCTACATCATGCAGGGCTGGCTTGTTGCTAGTACCTCAAACATGCAAGGTTGACTTACCAGTAGTCCTACATGCAAGACTCTTCTGTTACCTGTTGTCCCACAGACATGTGTTCAGAAACTGAAGCTTTAGGTTGTCACCCAATCCCGCCTGCTGCTCAATTGTTGCCTGAGCAATAGATACCATTCTAAGCAGCAGGCCCCAGTTCTGGTTACCTTTCCTAGTAAATGTTCCTACTCCAGCATGTTTCCTGTGCACCCCAGCCACATCCAGAGTCCTAGCAGCAGTGTTTCCCCTGTGCACATCAACCACATCCAATCTTCATTCCCCAATCTGTTCTTTGTGCACTCCAGCCACATCCATAACTGTTCTTGTGCACCCAGTCTCAGTCTCACATCCAATCTTCCAGCTCCCATGTTCTCTAAGCGCACCTACCTTTCAGTAAGTGCAGCATCTGAGTGCTGCAAGAAGAAAATCACCTCACCTCCATGTTTCTGAGAGACTATGGAGGATGATCCCCATGGATTTTATAGTGGAGCTCCCGTCTTCTGAAGGATGTACTGCAATCTTTGTAGTTGTGGATCGATTGTCCAAAATGGCCCATTTCCTGCAGCTAAGAGGCACCCCATCCTCTATGGAAACTGCCCAAGTATTTATCAAAGTAATTGTCAGATTACATGGAGTCCCTTCAAACATTGTGTCGGATAGAGGGGTGTAATTCACTTCACGCTTTTGGAGAGCCTTATGTGAAACCCTGAAGATCGAACTAGCTTTATCTTCACCCAACCATCCCCAAACAAATGGGAAAACAGAGAGGACTAATCAGACCCTCGAACAATATATTAGATGTTTCACGTCCTTTGTTCAAGATGATTGGGTGTCCTTACTGCCCCTAGAAGAATTTGCCTACAACAATGCCAGTCATTCAGCTACAGGGCAGTCCCCCTTCTTTGCTAACTATGGCATTCATCTGTCATTTTTACCTGACATTTTTCCAGAATCTTCAGTTCCAGCAGTCCAGAGCACCATGGACTTCCTCAGTCGCAATAACCAGGTTTTATAGGAGGCAGTGACAAAGACCCAGGCGAACAGCAAGAAGGCTTTCAATAGAAAAAGAAGAGGGGAACTGAATCTGCAGCTGGGCGACCAGGTATGGCTCTCCATGACTAACCTCAGGTTGGCATGTCCATCAAAAAAATTGGCACCAAGTTCATAGAACCATTCCCAGTGAAGAGGAGAATTAATGAGGTATATTATAAACTATCCTTACATGACTCACTAAGAAAACATCCTGTATTTCATGTTTCATTGTTAAAACCTGCAGTACCTGACCCCTTCCCTGACAGAGGGTCTAGACCACCAGAACCTGTTCTGGTTGACAGAAGTGAGGAATATAAAGTAGAGGCCATTCTAGATTGTAGGAGACGGCAAAACCAAGTACAATACATAATAAAGTTGAAAGGGTACAGTCCAGACAATTGCTGGGAAGCCAAATGTAACATCCATGCAAGAACGTTGATTCATGCTTTTTTTCTTGCCCATCCAGAAAAGAAAGGCCAGGTAGGCATCAGGAGGCTGCACATTAGGAGGGGGCAATGTCAGGGATGTGCTGTAGCGAGATGGAGGTGCGTGCGTGCGCGCATGCGCACACGGGTTCCAGTCCAATGAGCTGGGCAGTGGCGTGTGTGTGCGCGCATGCGCAGGGGGCACACTCCAGTTGAGTTGCGCGTGCGCGCGCACTAGACCCTGCTTGGTGCCAATAGACCTTTAAAAGAACAGCAGCTGCACTTGTGCAGTGCTGTTTGATCTGCAGCTTCCAGTGTCCTGAAACCTGTACCTGCTATCCAATTACCTGTATTGACCCGGCTCTGCTGACTTAGCTGATATCTCCAATCCTGACCTCAGTCTGCCTTGACTCTGCTAAAGACTTTCTGCTTGATATCCTGTTGCCAACCATTGCCTGTTCATCTGACCCTGCTCCAGCTTAATGCCTTGCTCTGTATGATTACCTGTGTTGACCCGGCTTGTCTGACCCTGCTCCAGCCTGCTACCTTGCTCTGCCTGATTACCTGTGTTTGACCCGGCTTGTCTCATCCTGCTCCTGCCTGCTGCTGATCTTGCACCATCCAGCTCACTGGGTCACTGACCTGCATCTGCCTCCGCTGTCATCCGCATCCCGATCCTTCCTGGTTGTTCATCATCCATCCATCCATGCCAGCTACCACAGATCTCAGAGCCACTCCTACCTCATTGCACTCTCGAGGCCACTGTCCCAACTCCAGTGGCTCCTGAGCCAGGGCTGTAAGAGAGGTCTCCTCCTACAAGTCAGGCTCTACTACGAGGTACATAACAGCGGTAAGAGTAATAAGGAAGTTGGTTTGCCACCATGAAAAGTTCTCTGGGAAGGTAAAGGCAGGATCAAAAGCGGGGTCCCCTAGAAAGAATGAACTTGGAGGATAGGAGACACCAGACCAAGTTTAGATTTGTAACGGGTCCAAAGGGATAGTGATTGCACAACCAAGATGTTAAGAGAGGTTAAGCTATGACTGGAAATAGAGGTAGACCACCCTGCTGATTCTTAACTACTTTCTTGATCAAAAAAGTGGTTAATCACTACATTGGGCACCGCAGTAATAAACCGGGGAGAGTAAGCTTCTTTAAGCACAGTTAGTGGCAGCTATGTGTTGCCCCTCATTTGTTTATTTTCCAACACTCTGGTTAGTCCACTGACAAGCATATCATTTAAAAATTAGGAAATTTAACACAGTTGTTAGTAGGGCACATACAGTAAAACGTCTGTATTGTTATCCAGAAAAAGGGTGTTAGTGGAAGCTGCTCTACTACACATTGCTCCCTCTACTGGCAAAAAAAAATTCTAGAGTGTCAAAATACATAATAAAAAGTTTAGATTTTGAGGACAGGATGAGAGGTGAGACACTTGTCCCCATCAACATGGGTACAAGGTGCCTTGCAAATGAGTAGGTTTTGCTGCAACCCTTGCAAGGTACTCTCCCAATGTCAAGGGCATGTGGCCTATTATGGTTTGGAGGGCTATCGATTTGAGAAAAAAAAAAGAAAAAAACAGCTTGGAGTCCCCTTAAAATCTAAAAAAAGCCAGATTAATCCTGAATGGAGAGGAAAATGGGGAGGTGCAAGTATACCCCCCTTTTGAACCACACCAGGCCACATGCCCTCAATATTGAAAGTGTACCTTGCATACCTTCCCCTTTTGCAAGGTACTTTGTCCCCATGCTGATTGGGGCAAAAGCCCCATCCTCAAATCATGAACCCCAAAAAGGAGTGCAGGCTTTTGTGGGAAGGGAGGACCTTTTTAAAATAGAAACCCTCTGTAGAATATAGATGCTGTCAGATATATATCCCCCAGGGTGAATGAGTAAGGGTATGTAGTTTTCAGGAGCAACACCATGAAAAAGTTATTTATTAAAAAAAAAGATATATATATACAATACAATATATATAAGAAGGCCAGTATGGTGGCCTGATTTTATGGAAGGAGCCCGGGGGGTATATAAACCTAGCCCACTCACCTTTATTCCTTGTCGGTTCTGGTGCGCGATTCGTTACGTCACTTGGCCGACTCTTCCCAGCTCACTTCCTGGTTCGAGAGTCTGTGTGATCGATTACCCGAGTGTTGCCGCTCCTCCTTTCGCGGTCATCGTTGGCAGTTCTCGCTCGCTGTCGCGGGTAGGATTCAAATCTTTTTTCATACCATATGCTTCAATGTTGCGATTTGTTGTATTTCCTATCTTACAAACATAAAACTTGGACGTAGTTTCGAAAGCCTCCTAGTCATTGTCGGTCGTTGTCCGACATCACTCAGATCAGGCTTTGTAGATTCGTAGTTTGCCATTTCTGCAGCCTCGTTAGCTACCTATCCCGCAAACTCAAAACTCATTCATAGTCTCCGAGTCGCTATTGGTCATTTTCTGACATTTCACAGCACAGGCTTCACCGACTCATTTGTAGTTTCGTTAAACCTTCGGACATCACTCGGCACAGGCATCGCTGGTTCGTACCTTATCGTTTCTGCAGCATTGTTTGTTACTTCCACAGTTCACGTACCGGCACCCCGCAGGGCCATGCACAGTTACAATGCATTCAGCTCAGTTTGTAGGCCTCGCAGCAGGTGACAGGTCAATTCCATACACTCGACGCCAGCCTGATTCGAATACCGGTTGCATCTACGACACAGCGATTTGAATCCTCAGCACAATTTGACACATACTGTCTCCCATTTATACCACAAACTTCCGCAGCTCAGCCTCCCCCTCGAGGCACCTGACACAAGCACCCAGTCGCTACTCGTACCACTCATTCCTACTTTAGCACTCACTCGCTACTCATGCAACACTCCAGGTTCACAATCCGACACAAGTCGGCACGCTTCATTTTCATTTTACAAACATACGGTCACGACACATGGCCATGGTTCTTCTCCACACACGCTCTGATTTCTCTGCTTTCTTTGTTTCTGTTTCCCTCATGAGGTTCCTTTTGCAACATGCTATTGCAACTTGTCTTCCAGTGACACACGTCCTCGGCCACTCATCGTCTCCAGTGGCACACGTTCACGGCCACTCATTTTCATGTCTGTCTTTTCTACCTTATGTCAGTTGAGTTCAGTTGTCCCATCCTGCACAAAGGTTGGACATTTTCTTAAAGTCACATTTGAGGGGGCGGGTGTAGGTTAGGGGTCACTTCCATACCAGGTTTTGGACCTCCATCTCACCTTTTCCACAGGTTCCCGGTCGTCTGAGTACTCTCAGCTACAACCAGGACTTTCTAAACCAGGGCTTTGAGTCAGGTGTGTAGTGCACGGGATCCACTCTAACATTACTCTGTAGCACCTTTACACCTCATTGACTTCACATACATGATTTGGGCTGCTCATCTGGTGTTTAGCTACTGTTGCATTCCTTTCTCTACTTATGCAGACACGGTTGCTAAACAGTTTGCTTGTAGACAGTATAAGCGATAGCATTCCTACCATACGTCAAGTACTACAGAACGCAACCAGACATCAGGTTCTCGCCCCAACATGCTCTGGGGCTCTGGTTTCACAGGTCTGTGCGTGACACAGACTGGGCACCCGAACCATAAGTTATCTGGTGAGTCATTTCCTGGCTAATCTAGGTTGCCCCGCACTCTTGAGTTTTCCAAATTTCCACTCCCTCAGCGTTCCCCGGAAAGCATCGATACTCATCACTACGCCTGTCACTCTTCTCTCTGTCTTTCACAACCTTTCTCTTACCTGTTCTTGGGTACTCCAACTCTTCTCTTCTGTTCTTGCCTTTTCTGACTCTTCTTAACACATACCCTCCCCCCTCTTTTCTTTTAGCTGGAGCCATTTCACGGGCCGACAGGGAGGACCTCGCCTCTGGCCCTTCTATCACCCTCCACGGGTTCAGAGCCCAGCAGTGCTCAGTCTCTGAGGGGATGGACCATCCCCAAGCTTACTGCGGAACTATGGCATAGAGGTGTTCCATACACTGCCGCAGCCAAGAAGGCAATGCTGTTCAGGCCGTTGTTCCCACCACCAGCAGCAGCTGGACCCGGCACTCAGCAGGCGCCTCTACATTCTATTGCCTCAGCTTTCGCCCAGTTACACACCATGGTCGATACCTTGACCATGGCTGTCTCTGATGTCCAGGCTATAGTGGGAGTCCTGGAAGTGCACCCAGAAGCCCCCCCGGGCACAGTCACAGCTTCTATCATAGCACCCCCACCCACAGGTACGATGGATGGCAGTCCCATCATCTACCCTGCTCATCTCATCCCAGCCGGCATTAGGAAGGAAATTCTAGAGGGTACGGACATAAACATGGCCTCTCTCCTCGTCTCAGTCCATGATGTGACCAAGAACAAGACCTACGCTTGGGGGGACATCTCAGTGGTGGTGAGGTCCAAGGATCCCAGACTCAACCGGAAGCTATCCCCGAGTTTGTGTTACCGTTTGGAATGTTCAGAGATGTCCTATGCTCAGCCAGCCCAGCAGAAGGGAAGAGCTGGATTTGTACCTTCATGCCGTAGTTGACTTGGGGGGCTTCTCCTTCAATGACTACCATCGGTCATTCGCAGCTAAAGCGGCAGCCAAACTCTCTTGGTTCCAAGTCGGCACTAATTGGAGCATCATGGATACCGAGCTCTTCTGCCACCACTTTGTGGGCTTACATTCCCTACTCTGCTCCATTTGCCAATACTCCAAACATACGGCAAACTGGTGTTCCGAAGCAGATTCCAGACGCTCCCTGATGCTCCCTGACCTTCCCCTCCACCTCCAGTGCCGGCCAGGGCATCCCTGCCCCCATGCAGCATCCTCGGGTGGACAAACTGGGGTGGCCTGTCCAGTCGTTGGGGAAAGTGCACCCTTAACCAAAACACCCCAACACTTCATGACTAAGCCGAGTTGACGTACAGTGGTTGGTATTCTACCTCTCCACTCACTCATCTCCCTCACTTGCACTCTTCCTGGTGCGCAGATTCACCTTCAGGTTCCACCCTGGGCTCATCACCCTGCCCCAAACCACCCACAAGTGCAGGAATCTTCTCTCAGTCTCCACTGACGAGCAAGCCATAGACACTCTGCTACAGACCAAACTGGATGGGGGGTTCATCATCGGCCCCTTTTCTGTATCTCCATTCAACATCTGGAGAGTCAGCCCTATTGGGCTTGTTAAGGGAAAGTTCTCCAAGAAACTTTGCTTAATTTATGATTTGTCCGTATCAGAATCCATGAATCAGACCGAGACAGAAGTATAGTTAAATCACACTTGTTTAATAATAATACTAATAATAAGGTAAACAGAGTAAGCGTAGTCAAAACAAGCCAGAGTTCAGTAACCGGATCGGGTAGTCAGCCAAGCAAATGTCAGAGAGCCAGAGATAAACTTAGTAGTACAGCAAGCAGGATCAGGAGCCAGAAGGAATGTCAGCCGAGCAAGTCTTCAACAGGAATGCAGGAGAAAGTCTCTGTGATGTTGACAAAGGTGAAGGCAGAGATCAATTGAGCTGGATGACTTAAAGTAGGCAGGACTGACGAGCAGAATCAACAACAGCTGGGTAACTGTGGAGAAAAATGGGAGCTGGCAATTAGCCGACAGCTGAGTGGCCAGCTCAGAGAAGGAAGGGCTGATTCTTCCCACGTGCCTAGTTTAAGTTCATTAATGCCATCTGAAGAGTTCGCCCTTAAGTATGCTTCTGTTAACCTAGCCATACAATGGATCATTAGCATAGGCTCAGGTGCATGGCTGTCCAAAGCAGACATTTCAGATGCCTTCAAACTATTACCTACCAAGCCATCCTTGTGGCAATGGCATCAAATGGAAAGGCTCGTACTATTTTGCCACTAAACTAACTTTTGAAGAGCAGTCCATCATTGCAGCAGCTCAGGTTTTGGGCCACACTTGGATAGGGCAAACCGTGGTCTTCTTCACAGACACCCTAGCCACGGCCAATATTGTCAACAAAGACAGGTCCAAGTCCTTGGCCATTATGTCCTTCCTATGCAGGCTGGTGCAGATAACCCTTTAGTACAAACTCAATGTGCACTGTACCTACATTCCTGGCAAATGCCGCCTTAACTTTCCATTATTTTTCCTGCAGAATCCCGGAGTTAACCCGACCACTTCTCCTATCCTACCTTGGTCGCAGCTGACGATGGGCTGAAGAACCAACTCCGCAATGCTACCCACTAATAAACGGGTCACTGTCCCGCAACACGTTGAAGGCATACCACACTGCCTGGAACACTTACTACAGCCTTCAAGTCTCATGCCCCAGTTCGGGGACAGGCGACATCGAGCACTATCTGGCCTTCGTGTCATATTGTCATATGCAACTGTCTTTATCCCACAACACTATCAGGCTATACCTGGCTGACATCCAAGATTTTCTGTCCTTACAGGACCCGAGAAGCCTTCTTTGTTCACAGCCCACGCAGTCAAAGGCATATTACGCAGCATCCAGAAACATCAACCAGTAGCCGGAAGCAAACGCTTACCCATCTCAAGTGCCTTGTTGCGGGACATGCCAACTATTCTTTCACAATCCCTCTTCAGGTTTATGCCCAGCCTGGTCATCAAAGCTGTTATTTACTTGGCTTTCTGCGGTTTCCTGCGGCCAGGCAAGTTCACCTACAGTGGCCACGGTTGCCAGGTTCTACGCATCTAAGACCCAACAGTCTGGCAGGGGGGTCGACATGAAGTTCTTTCAGACCCTCAATGATTGGTGCCCAGTAGCAGTCCTCGACCAATTGTTGACACACCTGCCTACCCAGTCTAGCCCAGTCCGTTGTTACCGTTTCCTATCAGCCCCCTGGACACAGGCCACACCTCAGGTCTGTGTTATGTTGTGAGTCCTGTAATATATATATATATATATATATATATATATATATATATATATATATATATATATATATATATCCCTTAATACATATTTAAATATTCAATGTCAATCTCGTCATTCAGTGATGTAGATCCACGTCTGTATCAAAGATCCCCCTCACCTGCTACTACTCCTGTCTACAAATGACTGATCCTCAGCTGGTTTCTGTATGTAAATGAAGTGGCTGGGAATGCTGGGTGACAGATTCATATAATTTACATGTAGCATTATTTAGCAGATTTTTTTTTTAAATCCACACATATACAATCACAGGAGAGTGACAGTGCTCAGTAAGTTTACAAAATAATATTGTAAGGCACTGAAACAAGAGAGAAGAAGAAGAACAATAGAAAAACAAGATCTTAATTGTAGCACCCAACTAGGGATGGGCTTTATGATTTAGGTCGAACATGAGTTCGACTCGAACATTGGCTGTTCGCCCGTTTGCCGAATAGCGAACAATTTGGGGTGTTTGCGGCAAATTCGAAAGCTTTAAAAGTCTATAGGAGAAATCAAAAGTGCTTTTTTTAAGGCTTATATGCAAGTTATTGTCATAAAAAGTGTTTGGGGACCCGGGTCCTGCCCCAGGGGACATGTATCAATGCAAAAAAAAAGTTTTAAAAGCGGTCAGTATGGATTTTAAGGGGAACCCTGTGCCAAAATTTTTTAAAAAATAGGGTGGGGTCCCCCAAACTCCATACCAGACCCTTATCCGAGCACGCAACCTGGCAGGCCACAGGAAAATAGAGGGGCACGAGAGAGCACCCCCCTCCTGAACCATACCAGGCCACGTGCCCTCAACATTGGGAGGGTGCTTTGGGGTAGTGGCCCCCCCAAAGCACCTTGTCCCCATGGTAATGGGGAGAAGGGCCTCATCCCCACAACTCTTGCCCGGTGGTTGTGGGGGTCTGCGAGCGGGGGGCTTATCGGAATCTGGAAGCCCCCTTCAACAAGGGGACCCCCAGATCCCGCCCCCTCCCGTGTGAATTGGTAATGGGGTACAAATGTACCCCTACCATTTCACAAAAAAAGTGTCAAAAATGTTAAAAAAAGACAAGAGACGGTTTTTGACAATTCCTTTATTAATTGCTTCTTCTTTCCTGGCTACTTCTTCCATCTTCTTTTTTCTCGTCTTCCTTCGGTGTTCTTCTTCTTCCTCCATCGTCTTCTTCTCCCGCTTCTTCCTCAGCTGCTTCCTCCGGTCTTCTCGTCCGGCATCTTTCTCCGGCTTCTTCTCCGCTTTGTCCTCTGCACGATCCGCTTCAGTGGGAGTCTTCCGCTGTGTGAGGCTTCTGTTGAGGTTTCAGTTCTTATATAATGAAGGGCGGGGCCACCCGGTGACCCCGGCCCCCTCTGATGCATGGGGACTTCCCTATGGCTTTTCCCTGTTCGTCAGAGGGGAAAGCCCTCCATGTCCCCTAGGGCAGGACCCAGGTCCCCAAACATTTTTTATGACAATACCATGCATATAAGCCTTTAAAATAGGACTTAGCACTTTTAATTTTTCATGTTCGTGTCCCATAGACTTTAACGGTGTTTGCGTGTTTGAACCAAGTTTTTGGTTCGGCTCATCCCTACACCCAACAATCTGTAATGAACCAGGGCAGCTCTCAGTGTATCTGAAGGTTTCCATATGTAAGAGCCCCCCCGCTCCTATTCATCAAACATTATACATATATTATATAAAAAAAAAACACAAAGTGTGGCAGGGGGAGAGGATAGGAAAGGGATCATATGAATAGGAAGAGCATTGACACTCTCCAGTTCATGGTCTTCCCCCACGGACCATTCCCAGTGAAATTAGAGAATAACATGGAGATGCCAGCAAAGTTTGGAATTCTGAGGAGTATAAGAAGTCAATCTAGTAGGACCATTTTCTGATTGAAATGTTCCTGTATGTCTTTCCCATGGCGATCAGATCTTCCATCCTGTATATGTCATTGACCTTGGTCAGCCATGGTGGGAGACTGTCATCTCTTCCAGCAGTCTGGGATGCAACTCTGTGCCACATTGATGAGTAGTGACAAAGGGAACATTTGTAGGATTTACTAGGAAAAGTGGTGTAACAGAAAAAGGAATTTTTTCTGTTTTTTGAATACTGTGATGAACCTCTGCCCAGAAGGGCTGTACACCTGGTGAGTATTTTAGACCCAGATTCTGGAAGTTTTGCACAGATTGATATTTACTAAGAGAAGAATAACAACCTATCTACTTGCTTTTGCAATAGTGAAACCCCTAAATTGTATGCCCATTTAGCCATATATAGCAGTTTGAAGTCTGTGGAGGGAGAGTTTAGCAGCCCATAATGAGATATTGTATGTCAGATGGGGTGGATGGGTCGCACATTTTTTCAAACAAGGTCAACCTACATGGAAACTCTGGAGCTGGAGGGAGTGCTTAAATGAAGTGACAAAGTTAGGCTTTCTTTAAAAAATGAAGGTCTGCAAGGGGAGGGTGCATTGATAATTGATTTATAGTGGCCCATCGGTTTCCTGCCAGAAAGTGGTCCACTCTGTAGTGGTTCTGGCTTAGGAGTATCTGGAAGGCCAGGTCTTCCATACCTGGGCAAAGGGAAGGGTTCCCTAAAATCGAGAGTAGAGGGGAGGGGGAGAGTGAGAGGGAATCTTTTCAGAATAATTTTTGGTAAAATGACCAGGTGACCCCAATCATGGGATGTGCTTTGATGAATTGTGGTATATGTGGCATGCACCATGGAAGTGCTAGCATGGGTATTGCCAATGATGTTTGTTCAACAGCCACCCATTGTTTGTGTGATCCATGTTTTATCCAATCTAGTACATGAGTTAGGTGGCAGGCGGCCTGGTAGGATGCTACATCTGGAAATGCCATTCCCCCATTTATTTTTGGCAGGCGGAGGATTGAGTGGGAGAGTCGTGGTGACTTGCATGTCTATAGGAAGCAAACAAAAAAGCCTGTTCAAGGCCTTCAAATAGGATGAGGGGATGTGTACTGGGAGGGCCTGTAGAAGGTATAGGATATGGGGCATGATATTCATTTTGATTTCCTGTTGCATGTCCCGAACCAGGAAAAAGTGCCCTATAGCCAGGATGAAAGGTCTTGTTTAATCTTGTAAACTAGAGGAGGAATGTTGGTCCAGAAGATATTTACTATAGCCTTGGGGAGGTTGATTCCTAGGTACCTCATGTTAGAATCTGCCCAGTTGAACAGAAAGGCAGTTTTAAGAGTTTGCACCATAACTGCCTGGATTTAAACATTTAAGTCTTCAGATTTTTGATAGTTAATGCAAAAATATGGCAAGGTACTATATCTTTCAACTTCTATCAAAAGGTTCTGGAGAGAGATTAATGGATTGGTGATGCAAAAGAGCAGGTCAACTGCATATGCTGCTATCTTCAATGGAGGAGCAGTACCCAACATGATTCCAGTGATATCTGGCTTCACCCTAAGTTTCCTAATAAAGGAATTCTAATATAAGGGTTAAAATTAACTGGGAGAGAGGGCAATCCCTGATGTGTCCCATTGATAATACTGAAATGGGCAGATAGATGTCCATTAATCTTTACTTGTGCTGAGGGACGGGAGTAAATAGCTTTGATCCAAGCTAGCATATTCTTTCCCAGGCCTAGGTGTGTCAATACCCCCTCCATGAAGGCCCACCCCACTCAGCCAAAACCCCTTTAGGTATCTGTAGATAGTAGCATTAAGGGGCGGAGCTGGTGTAGACTGCATTGATAATGGCCATTGCCTTGGCGGTGTCCCTGGCCTCTCTAGAGTAGAGTAAAACCCACCTGTTCCAGTTAGATTATCTCCAGTATATACAGTGAGTATAGAACATAATCAAAAACAAAATTGGAAAAAGGATCACCCCCTCCTAAAAATTACTTGTAAACTCAATCAGGTGTAGATAACCACCTTCTCAATGGCACACAAAGCTGTTTGACTTTCAACTGTGATCAGATGTGGTCATTTTGATTAGCTCAGTGTGAAAAGAGCTTTCCTGGAGCATTTCAGTCCCTGGTAGTGCAACTGAAGCAAACAATCAACTATGGGTGGCAAGGCACTGTCAAAAGATCTCCTTGATAAAGTTGTGGACAGGCATATGTCAGGGGATGGATACAAAAAAATTAAAAGGCTTTATCAATGCCTAGAAGAACAGTAAAGTCTATTATTAAGAAGTGGAAGGTATTTGTTACAAAACAGACCCACCCTGGATCAGGACATTGCTCCAAATTGAATGAAAGAGCCAGGAGGAAACTGGTCACCAAGGCTACCAAGCGGCGTACAGCAACTCTGAAGCAGTTGCAGGAATTTATGACCAAGAGACGTGATTGTGTGTATGTGGCAACAATAACACAAATTTTCCACAAATGTGGCTTGTATGGAAGGGTTGCAAGAAAAAAATACTCATTAAGAAAGTCCACATGCAATCATGACTGAGCTTTGCCAAAGCACACCTTGAATATTCTGAGGCCACATTGAAAAAGGTGTTATGGTCAGCCCATTGATTATCACTGAAGTCGAATCAAAGTCGGATCGCCGTCTTAACTGACCCGACTTTTGCATGCGACTTGTGCTCTGAGGATCTTGAAGGGGAACTCCACATCAAATTAAAAAAAAAAAAACAGCATGGATTCCCCCTCCAAGATCATGCCATACCCTTTGGTCAGGTATGGATTTTCAGGGGAACCCCCACGCAGAAAAAACAGTGTTGGGGTCCCCTCAAAATACATACCGGATTCAAGCACACAGTCCGGCAGGTCAGGAAAGGGAATGGGGACGAGCGAGCACCCCCCATCCCCTCCTGAACCGTACCAGGCCACATGCCCTCAACATGGGGGGTGGGTGCTTTGGGGCAGGAGGGGCTGCGCAATTCTAAAAGTCCATATCAATAAATAAAAATTGGTGTAAATGAACACACGTGAGGGTAAGTAAATGTCCATATAACAAAACAGTCCCAACTGGTGAGTGAAAGGAAGCTGCTAATGACTGAAGTGCAAGTGACACACAAGGCAAATCTTCAATCAGGTGTCTGTGATCCCTCCACCACACAGATTAGTCTCTCACCTCTAGGACTCGACCTGAAACAGGTCACACAACAGTAATGGAACACTAGGCAGGTAATCCTACAGATGGAATATCCAGTACTCGTCCACAGTCAGTGAGATGTTGCAGCATGTGTAAGGAAAAAGACACAGCGATCTAATGCTCTCAGTATGACACTTTATTGAAATATAAAAACGATCAAAGGTACTCACTCAAATGTGATTGTACTCTGGGACCTATCCTCCCTCGATATCCCAAGTTCATCTACTGTAAAGCACCCTCTCTTCGGGACCCTGCAGGGGCAGAAGACAGCGGGCAGAGGGAGAAGAACAGGAGAGATTCCGATAAGCCCCCCCGTCCGCAGACCCCAACAACCAACTGCCAGGGTTGTCGGGAAGAGGCCCTTGTCTTCATCAACATGGTGTCAAGGTGCTTTGGGGGGCGCAGGGCCCCCCACCTCCCCAAAGCCCCCATCCTCCATGTTGACTGCATGTGGCCTGGTACAGTTCAGGAGGGGGGCGCTTGCTCGCCCCCACCCCCTTTCCTGACCTGCCGGCTGTGTGCTCAGATAAGGGTTGGTATGGATATGGGGGGGACCCCAACGCCGTTTTTTCAGCACGGGGGTTCCCCTGAAAATCCATACCAGACAGAAGGGCCTGGTATGCTCCCTGAGGGGGAACCCATGCCGTTTTTTTTTTACATTGTGCGTGGAGTTTCCCCTAAAGATTCATACCAGATACAGTGCCTGGTATTGTCGGGGATCAAAGTCGGATTTCTGTTCATTGAAGTCAGACGCATGTGGGACTTCAAGTTGCAAGGCAAATTCGGATCCAAAAGGTACAACTGTCATGTCGTACCAGTGTGAACCCGGCCTAAAGCATGGAGGTGGTAATATCCTTTTATGGGGGTGTTTATCTACAGCAGAGACTGGCGCACTTGTCAGGATAGAAGAAAAAATGGATGGGGCAAAATACTGTCAAATTCATGAGGACAATCTGCTGCCCTCTGGCAGAAAGTTGTCAATGAGTGGAAGGTTTACCTTCCAATGTAACAATGACCAAAAGCACACAGCAAAAATTACCACACAGTGGTTGAAGGAGAAAAAGGTGAATGTCCTTGCGTGGCCTAGTCAGAGCCCAGACTTAAACCTTATTGAAAATCTGTGGAATAACTTGGAGACTATAGTCCACAAACGGTCACCATAAAATTTAAATGAACTTAAGCAGTTCTGCAAAGAAGAGTGGGCAAATATTGCAAAGTCTTAATGTGCAGTTAGTAGAGACATAGCCCAACAGACTAAAGGCTCTAATTAAAGCAAAATGTGGTTCAAAAAAATACTGACACAAAGGGGTGATCCTTTTTCCAACATTTTCCAACATATCACACAGTCCACCATTGTATGGTGGTTTTGTTTCTTGTTCCATTTTTTGCGGGTACATGCATGCATAATTTCTCTGTCTGTAGTTTTTTTAGCTAACACACTTCATATCATGACAGCAATCATCACCATTCATCACTTCATTCACTCACAGGCATAGGCTCATCCTATTAATTAATACATTTACTTTCCAAGGTTTCATTTTCATACCCTTGCAGAGCAGTGTGGACAGTTAAGCATACACCAGATTCACATGGTCGTGACATGGTCGCCTGGTCTTCACCTGGCTGCTTTCTCTGGTCTGGATGGGACTCCTCACCTCAGCCCTGGGGGAGATGATCATCCCTGTCCCCTGTCTACCCTTGAACATATAGTAGGTTGGGTGCCACCATTGGACCGTATTGTCCTCTGCTTGTTCTCCGCCTAAAGGATATCTTATATTTATAGATATTACTGATTTAATTTCAGAGCATTTTACTCCTGATGATTGGCATGAGCCATGAAACGTGCGCCGAGTTACATCGAACTGATGCCTAGACAAGTTTGGCTCATCATGAGTAATCGATCATGTTCATTGACTTTTCATGAATGGATGAGTGTTTTTATGTAACTGTAATGCTAATTATGTTGTATTGTATTTTATTTTGTATAACAACTATATATTCATACAAGTGTATCATAATACATTGTGTCCTGTATTACAGATTGGCACTCCATATAATGTGATTTGTTATTAATAAATAATTTTATGAATGATTTGAATAAGGTATCCAATCAGTGACATGCCTCACACAAAGTCCCATTTCCTTCTCCTTTCTGTTGTTCATACATATTAGGGATGGAGGCTTGCCACTGCTACAACCAGGTTGTGATAGGTCACATTAGTATATAGCCCATAAGCTGTTCACAGATGAAAGTGTCCACCCGGCTCAAGTGCTGAACATTCAAAATAGGATGGCCGCATACTCCGCTGCAAACATGGATGCTTTATTGAAGATTCAGATAAACCATTACAGCACAAGAGCACAGCAAGTAGGAGATTTAATGTTTCACCCACCAAAGCACTTAGTGATAATATTAAAGTGATGCTAAAGTCTCTCTTTTTTTTTAATAACAAATGTCATACTTACCTGCTCTGTGGAGCGATTTTGCACAGAGCAGCCCCGATCCTCCTCTTCTCGGGTCCCCCGCTGGCACTCCTGTCCCCTCCCTCCTTCTGAGTGCCCCTAGAGCAAGCAGCTTGCAATGGGGGCACCAGAGCAGGCTTGCTTCCAAGCTGCTGCTCTGTGAGTCCCCACCCCTTTCTCTCCTGATTGGCTAAGTGGCTGTGATTGCCAGTGGCCCCCACTGCTCAGCCAATGAGGAGGCAGAGTCCCTGGAGAGCCGAGGGACTTGTGCACATTGCTGGATCAAGATGGGCTCAGGTAAGTATAAGGCCTCACCCACACTGAACGTAAAAATAATGTTATAAAAACGCCAGTAGCTTTGCAGTAAGTTGTTCAACGTTTATGCAATGGCGTTTATTATCAGTTTTTAGCGTTTTTCCGTGTTAGCGTTTTTTAGCGTTTTTTTTTTTTTTTTTTACAGTGAATCAAAAACGTTAAACACTGGTGAGCCGCGTTTTTGAGCGTTTATCAGCGTTTTTTGATGTTGGAGCATTTTTACAGCTGAAAACAGCTGA
The DNA here is from genome assembly GCA_037952925.1 of Lithobates clamitans. Classification (NCBI taxonomy): domain Eukaryota; kingdom Metazoa; phylum Chordata; class Amphibia; order Anura; family Ranidae; genus Lithobates; species Lithobates clamitans. The sequence goes on from JBBGZY010000140.1 coordinate 14,028,545, forward strand.
AAAACTCCTCTCAGAACCCACTAATTTTGTTTTTTTTTACAGGCATAAACACCCAAACAGTTGATAACAGCCTATGTGTGCATGGACACTTAGGATAACATGAGAAAAAAGCATCTGAAGCCAAAAACAGCGGCTGTAAAAATGTCCAAAAACGTCCAGTGTGCATGAGGCCTAAGGGGGGGGGGGGTGGGCTGCTGCACAGAGAAGGTTTATTTTTCAGATAAAACCATCCCAGCACAAGAGCATAGCAAGAAGGAGAGTTAAAAATTTCACACACCAGAGCACTTAAAGTGGTTCTAAAGGCTCAAGGTTTTTTACCTTCAAGAGAAGCCCGGAGTGGGACGCAGGCTTAATGGAGGGCTGGCATGACATGGGAGCCGAGGAAAACCGGCAAGGATAGGGGTTAATAGAATGTGAAGGGATAGACTTTAGGAAGGGGGGTGGTCAGGTTTAATGTTCCTGGAGGGAGTAGGAGGAGCTAAGGGCCGTGGTTCACTCTCTTGCCACCGGATGAGGAAGCAGCTGCAGCGTGTGCCTCTCTCCCTTCAGCATGGCAAGCATGGAGGAATTTCTTATTCAACTGCGGGCCGCAGCTGCTTTTCACGGTCCTGAATGGCTCCACAGGCAGATCGCGGTGATTACAGAGGAGGACTTATCGGTGGCAGGTACATCTGGGGCATGGCGCGCTCGGAGGTCCCCCCTCCTCCCCCCGAGCTTAGCACCATTTAGAGTCCAAGCATGGTGGACCGTCTGGGCGCACCGGCTCCGCCGTCCACTCCGGCGGTCGGTGCGAGCTCCGGGAGAAATCCCCGACACCGGCGGAGCTCATCTGGCAGCGGCCGAGGTGCGGCATCTCCGCCAGTCCCGCCAGCTCGCCTAATGTGGCCCCTTCTAGGGAGTCGGCCCGGCATGGGAGAGGTCGTCATGCGGGGAGTGGGGTGTCCCCCCATCCACTATCTGAGAGGGTCGGTCCCTTAGGCCTGGGAGCGGAGATAGCCAGGTACCATCACCATCCGCCTTGTCAGTAGGCCCCAGCAGGAGAAGCGCAGGAAGTGCTGGAGTGAGGCGCAGTGCGGGGGCCGGGACCAACACTTCCAGACCCGTGACTGTGGCCTCATCGTTGTCAATTCCTGATGCAGCGGGCCAACTGGATGCGACTTTTTCCCGGTCTGAGGGGGAGTTGTCTAGTTCCAGGGACGAAAGGCCGGTTCGGGCAGCAGCGGTGGAGACCGGACATGCGGCTGTAGGACCCCTTCCTTTGCAGCCTGGTGAGCCCAATCTTAACACTTTATCTCCCTTACAGGTTGTTTTGGGTGGTTTATTAGGTTTGGGGGCGGGGGCGGCGGGGGGCAGGTTGCATCCCCACCCCCTCCTCAGGCAGAAACCCAAGGGGCTGCAGCATCAGGAATGGGGTCCGACTTACAAACTTTTCTGTCGGATTTGCGCTTGCTTGTTTAACGTTTTGATGGGGTTTCGGTTGCCTCTTCTCCTGTGCAGGGTTGGGTGCCTAGCATGACAGGGCCAGCTCCGCCGGTTGCCGGGGTTTCGGTTCCGGGGACAGGTGAGGGTTTGTCTACTGCGGAGGGAGACAGGGGTGGGGTGCAGGAGGGGTCAGGGGGCGGGGACAAGCCCGCGTCGAGTGAGGAATCAGGTAAGGCAGTTGACACGGTACGTTTGGGGGACGCAGCCAAGTGTGAAGTGTATGTTTGCTTTGAGGGCCCCTTGGGGGCCCATCTCAAGCCGAAAGTGCGGGAAAAAATCTGGAAAGGAGAATATGTAGAGATTTTTTCCTTGCTGCCGCTTGAAAAGTTTAATTTAGACAGGGTCAAGCCGGACGAATCCAAGAAGGACGAAGAGGAAAAACGTAGGTATCGCTTTATTCCCCAATCCTTTTCCAATTGGCTCCCAGTGTTTGCTATTTTAGCAAGTGTGATTGGAGTGTTGCTCTGCTCTTTTTTGTTACTTGGACGCAATTGGTGAAGCTCAACGGGTGTATGGGGAGTCAGGCTTGGCTTCGATATCACAAAAAATTTCGTCAGAGGAAGGCAGTTCACCCCTCTATACGCTGGGACCATAAAGATATCAGCTTGTGGATGAAGCTGATGTCGGCGGTTTGGCCTGCTTCTTCATTATTTTCAGGCAGGGTCGGAGGTGCGGATGCCCCGGGACAGCCGGCCCCAAAGGTTAAAGGGCTGTGTTGGCAATTTAATGAGGTAAGGTATGGAAGCGGTTATCTTTTCAAGCATTAATACTCAGGCTGTGGGGGTGGGCACATGTTATCTCGATGTTTCAAAAGAGGGAAGGGCAAGCCTGGGGATTCTTCAGGAAAAAGGGAGGACTCCGGTGATAGTGGAAAGGATGCGTCCCTTTCTAAATAGATATCCAGACCGAGCGGCTGCCCGGTTGTTGGATTTGGGTTTTTCCAAAGGTTTTCACATTCCATGTGAGTTAAAAAATATTCCTCCTATAGCCAGAAATTTAAGGTCTGCCTTTGAACATACTGGGGTAGTATCCGAGAAGCTAGCGAAAGAGGTGGCGTTGGGTCGGATGAGCGGCCCTTTCCCATCCCTCCCTAGGGCAGACCTGGTGGTTTCTCCCCTGGGGGTGGTTCCCAAGAAGGAGGCGGGAAATTTAGATTGATTCACCACTTATCTTTTCCTAAGGAGGGGTCTGTCAATGACGCCATTGATCCCGACGCATGCTCGGTGTCATATACATCGTTCGATGCAGCGGTTAATTGGGTTCGACGCTATGGCTGGGGGGCCCTCATGACAAAGACGGACGTGGAGTCTGCTTTTCGGTTACTTCCAGTTCACCCTGACAGTTTTTACCTCCTGGGATGCCAATGGGAGGTGGAATATTATGTCGATCGGTGCCTGCCAATGGGCTGTTCTATCTCAAGCTCACTGTTTGAGACGTTCAGTTCATTCGTGGAATGGGTGGTACGTGACGTGTCGGGAATTAATTCCATCATTCACTATCTCGATGATTTTTTGTGTGTGGGTCCTCCTTCGTCCAGGGTGTGCGGGAATTTGCTGGCTACACTTTAGCATGTTTCGTGGCATTTTGGAATACCATTGGCTCCGGAAAAAACGGTGGGTCCAGTCACTGAACTCAGCTTTTTAGGTATAATGATTGATTCTCAGGCCATGGAATGTCGTTTACCAGAGGAAAAACTGCGGGTCCTTCCGGCAGAAATCCGATGTATGGTGGGTAAGCATAAGATACAGCTGCGCCAGCAATCGCTGTTGGGGAAGCTGAATTTTGATTGCAGGATTCTGCCCATGTGGCGTGTGTTTTGTCGCCACTTGTCTGCGGCGATGGAAGGTGTTACATCCCTGATTCATTACACCGTGCTGAGACGGGAGAACAGGGAGGACCTGCGCATTTGGCATGCCTTCCTGGATTCCTATAACGGCTGGGCGTTGTGGATGGAGGGTCGGGTCAGCAATTTTGACTTGGAATTCTATACTGACATGGCTGGGTCATCTGGATTCTGAGCTTTTCTGGGTGGGCAGTGGTGTGCTGAGCGGTGGCCGAAGGAGTGGCGTAAGGCGGGTTTCCTCCGGAATTTGGTTTTGTTGGAGCTATTTCCAGTTATCGTGGCAGTGGAAATTTGGGGGGAGGTTTTTCGGAATCGGAAAATAAGATTGCACTGCGATAACATGGGCGTAGTTCAGGTTATTAATCAAGTGACTGCCTCTTCCATGCCAGTGGTGTGTTTGTTGCGGCACCTGGTATTGCGTTGCTTGCAGTTTAATGTCTTTCTGTATGCTGTGCATATTCCTGGTGCTTCTAACACTGTTGCTGATGCTTTGTCTCGGTTTCAGTGGGACAGATTCCGGGAGGTGGCACCTGCAGCGGGGCAGCACAGGAATCCTTGTCCCCCGGAGTTGTGGCAAATACCGTTGGAGTCATCGCGGATTTGATCAGGAACTCGGTTTGCGCTAGTACATGGGCAGTGTACGCTAAGGTTTGGCGGGAATGGTGTGGGTTGCTAGGATGGGTGGACAGTGGAGTTGGAACGGGCAGAGTGACAGCCTTATTGTACTTCATTGGGTTGAACTATGAATGCGGGGTGTCGGCCTCTGCTATGGATCGCAAGATGGCGGGGTTGGCGTTCTGGTTTAAAATGACGGGGGAAAGTGATGCTACAAGGGAGTTTATGGTCAGGCAAGCATTGAAAGGGGATAGGAGAGGGACAAAGTGTAGAGACAGCAGGCGCCCGATCACTTTGTCCATCCTGGAGCAGCTGCTGGGGGAGGTGTGTAACGTGTGTAATTTAGAACACGAAGCGGTGATGTTCACAGTTGCATTTGTTCTGGCTTTTTATGGGGCATTCCGGTTAGGTGAGCTGGTTGGTCCTTCTAGACGGGCCCAAGGGGGACTTCAGTTTGTGAATGTTCACTGTGGTTCTGCATCTGTAGCCCTTTTCCTTCGCAGGTCCAAAACAGATCGGGCAGGCAAGTGTAAGTATGTGCATGTGTATGCTATCCCGGTTACGGCTGTAAGTAAGTTCTTGGGTTTCCGCCCGGTGAGCGGGGGTTCCTTTTTGGTTCATAGTTATAGCTCTTCATTATCGCGGTATCAGTTCATTTCCGTTTTTCTTCGTTGTTTGTTGTTGGCAGGTTATGATCCCTCCGTTTACGCTTCTCACTCCTTCCGCATTGGGGCTGCCACCGAAGCAGCCCGTGGGGTTTGGACAGTTCAGTCATTAAATGTATAGGGCGGTGGGAATCGGATCGGTTTAGGCTTTATATACGCCCTCATTTGGTTTAGAAGAATTCTGTTAGTCATGTGCTGTTGGGGATAAGTTGGGTTTTTCGGTTGTTTATTTGTTCATCCATGCTACAACAATTTTTATTTCAGATGCCGGTGTTGGTCTCGTATGGATTATGGGACATTCATTTGTCTTTTGGCGGGCTCGGAGGGCGGATGTACGTCCGAACGGTCGCCAGTTGGGAGTGCTGAGAGGGGTCGCTATGGTGTGGTGGATCGGAGTTCCTGGCATGCTGTGAAGCAGCGTGCTGCCGGAAATCCACAAGTATGCCCGTTTGGATCGTGCCCTGGATGTGTTAGTTCTACATGTTGGGGGTAATGATTTGGGGTTAGATCCATGCGCCACCTTATCAGGGATATCAAATTTGATGTTCTTAGGATCCGTACTGATTTTCCACGTACTATGGTGGTGTGGTCAAATATTGTGGGCCGTACGTCTTGGCGGTTTGCCAGATCTATAGAAAAGCTCAACAAGACATGGATCAAAGTTAACAAGGAGGTGGGTCGGTTTATAGTACGTAATGGAGGTATAGTGGTTCGACGTCGGGAGCTGGAGGTGGAGACTTACCGGTACCTAAGGGGGTATGGGGTCCACCTTAATGCGGTAGGCATTGATTTATGGTGCCTGGGCCTGGAAGATGGGGTGCAGCGGGCTCTGCGTTGTGTGGGTCGCCCACTGGTGTAAGGTTTTACACCTGTGGTCTGTGGCGGTTGGGATTCTTTGGAGGCATTGGAAATTAAGAATAAAGTGATGGAAGTGGGGAACCATTATCGGTATGGTATCCTTGGTTGATGCCAGTTAACTAAGGTTTAACTGCCATTGGGAGATGGGTATCAGCGGGTAGGTTTGAATAAAGTCGGAGTGGCCGCGACTGACGGCCGTGTGTGGACACGCTGATACAGTAAAATGTGGTCGGTGCCTCCAGGGATCCCTGACAATGGTTTAAAATGTTTCTGATGGAATATTGTGTTTTTAACTAAGAAAAGCTATGGTTAAATAATGTTTAATAAAGTGGCCAAGTGTGGCCAATTTACTCCAAAATGGGTGGTCTGGTTATTTTTAGAGGTTAAGTATGGCATTGGGTATTTTTAAAGTTTAACATAGGTTTGGTATAGGCCATACCATAGTCATGCATTCTATGTTTTTTTTTATCTGAATCTTCAATAAAGCATTGATGTTTGCAGCAGAGTGTGTAGCCATCCTATTTTGAATACTGTAATTTGCTACATCAGGATCTGGGTCAGGTGAAAATGGTATACATGGTATGGTATGACGAAAAGGATGTGATGCTAAGCTCTGGATAAAAAATAGTGTCAGATGATGAGGAACCATTACTACTTATCCCTAATAAAAAAAACAGAAAAAGAAAAAAGAGTTGGGTGCAGTGTTGCCAACACCCCGAAGTGAAATTTACTGGCAGGATGCCCAAATTTACAAATAGCACCAATTTTTTTACTGGCAAAAACCCATGAAATTTACTGACAGAGCCACTTTTTTTTACTGGCACTGCTAAAAAGTACCTAAAATGTCAGTTTTCAGTGCAAATATCAATATTTAAATTATAAACATATAGCTAGTGTAGGAATGAGCCGAACACCCCAGGTTCGGTTAGCACCAGAACCTGCGAACGGACCGAAAATTCACACAAACGTTAGAACCCCATTGACGTCTATGGGACTCGAACGTTCAAAATCAAAAGTGCTCATTTTAAAGGCTAATTTGCATGGTATTGTCCTAAAAAGTTTTTGGGGACCCGGGTCCTGCCCCAGGGGACATCAATGCAAAAAAAACTTTTAAAAACGGACGTTTTTTCGGGAGCAGTGATTTTAATGATGCTTAAAGTAAAAAAAAGTGAAATATTCCTTTAAATATCGTACCTGGGGGGTGTCTATAGTATGCCTGTAAAGTGTTTAGAACAGTCCCTGCACAAAATGTCATTTTTAAAGGAAAAAAAAGTCATTCAACTGCTTGCGGCTTTAATGTAATGTCGGGTCCTGGCAATATGGATGAAAATCAGTGAGATAAACGGCATGGGTACCCCCAAGTACATTACCAGGCCCTTTGGGTATTGTATGGATATTAAGGGGAACCCCGCACTCAAATTAAAAAAGGAAACAGCAGTATACAGGCTCTGTACTCTGAACAGCAGTATACAGGCGGTGCAAACAAGACAGGGACTGTAGGTTTGTTGTTAAGTAGAATCTGTTTGTAATTTTGAACTGGTACATTTTTAACGTGTTTATCCAGCCAAAAAATCTTTTTTAAGCTTTTTGGAAAACATAGGGAAGGGTTATCACCCCTGTGACATTTGTTTTGCTGTCTGTGCTCCTCTTCAGAAGATTTCACCTCACTTTTTGTCCCAATGACAAATGTTTTTTGAAAATTTGGGTTTTTTGTGAAACAAGGATTAGTGATAAAGCATCAGTGGAAAGGAGAAATGTTTTTCCCATATTAACTCTTACAGGAGAGAATTTCCCTTCCTAGGGGTAGATTTCATCTCACTTCCTGTTGTCTCCTTCCGTTTGCAAGTAGGAGTCGTTTGTAAGTTGGATGTTTGAAAGTAGGGGCCTGCCCTATATACTCAGCAGAAATTTGGGCCTTAGGTGTTGTTGTGGCCACAACACTGTAAGCCCTCACAGGGCCCTGCTATGAAATATTAGATCAAGAATTGTAATCATATGCCCCTGTTGAACAGGATCAGATAATTGGGCCTTTGGTGGTGGTGGTGGTGCTGGAGCCACAACACTGTAAGTCCTCACTCGCTCTTGGTGGGCGCAGAAACGGGCCCTGCTGTGAAATATTAGATCGAGAATTGTAATTACATGCCCCTGTTGAACAGGGGCTGAAAAATTGGGCCTTAGGCACTGGTGCTGGTGCCACAACACTGCAACCCCTCACAGATACTCTAGTTGGAACGCAGAAACGAGCCCTGATGCAAAGTATTGCATCAAAAATTGTAATTACACGCCCCTGTTTAACAGGGGCTGAAAGATTAGGCCTTAGGCACTAGTGCTGGTGCCACAACACTGCAACCCCTCACAGATACTCTAGTTGGAACTCAGAAATGAGCCCTGCTGCAAAGTATTGCATCAAAAATTGTAATTACACGCCCCATGTTAAACAGGGGCTGAAAAATTGGGCCTTAGGCACTGGTGCTGGTGCCACAACACTGCAACCCCTCACAGATACTCTAGTTAAAATGCAGAAACGAGCCCTTCTGCAAAGTATTGCATCAAAAATTGTAATTACACACCCCTGTTTAACAGGGGCTGAAAAATTAGGCCTTAGGCACTAGTGTTGGTGCCACAACATTGCAACCCCTCACAGATACTCTAGTTGAAACGCAGGAAAGATCCCTGCTGCAAAGTATTGCATCAAAAATTGTAATTACACACCCCTGTTAAACAGGGGCTGAAAAATTAGGCATTAGGCACTGGTGCTGGTGCCACAACACTGCAACCCCTCACAGATACTCTAGTTGGAACGCAGGAACGAGCCCTGCTGCAAAGTATTGCATCAAAAATTGTAATTACACGCCCCATGTTAAACAGGGGCTGAAAAATTGGGCCTTAGGCACTGGTGCTGGTGCCACAACACTGCAACCCCTCACAGATACTCTAGTTGGAATGCAGAAACGAGCCCTGCTGCAAAGTATTGCATCAAAAATTGTAATTACACGCCCCTGTTAAACAGGGGCTGAAAAATTAGGCCTTAGGCACTAGTGCTCGTGCCACAACACTGCAACCCCTCACAGAAACTCTAGTTGGAACGCAGGAACGAGCCCTGCTGCAAAGTATTGCATCAAAAATTGTAATTACACACCCCTGTTAAACAGGGGCTGAAAAATTGTGCCTTAGGCACTGGTGGCGGCGCCCAGAAACAAAAATGTTCTTACAAGCTATCAGCATGATCATTGAGGAGGAAGAGGATAATTACTCAGGATAGTCACTCAGCATCAGCATAGGCAGTCTTTGAAGGGATCTGAGATTTCCAAAAAAATTATTCGGTTACAACAGCATCAGGTGCTTGGTAACTGGTGGTGAACCAAGACTGATTCATTTTTATGAAGGTCAGTCGATCGACAGAGTCAGTGGACAGACGCACCCTGTGATCGGTTACAAAGCCTCCAGCAGCACTGAATGTGCGTTCCGAAAGAATGCTGGATGCAGGACAGGCCTGTAGCTCAATTGCATACTGTGCAAGCTCTGGCCAGTGATCCATCCTCAAGACACAGTAACCCAGGATTTTCGGTGGGAAAGGTGTCCAAGTCAGATCTTGCCCCTAGGTATTCCTGCACAATGTAAAACAGACGCTGACGATGGTTGCTGGAACCTGTCAAACCTTGGGGCTGCGGACTAAAAAATTGTCTGAACGCATCGGTCAGACAGCCACCTTCTCCACCGCTCCTTCTTTGACTGACCGAAGCCTCAGCAACACGTTGTCCAGAAACAGGAGTTTGTAACCTCCCAGTCTCTGGGAACGTGTTGCACAGACCTTTCTGCAAGGCCTCCCGAAGATGTTTGATCCTCTGCTCCCTCTGCGATGGCAAGATAAGGTCCGCAACCTTACCCTTGTAACGTGGATCAAGGAGCATTGCCAGCCAGTATTGGTCCTTCTCCTTGATACCACAAATACGAGGATCCTTACGCAGGCTTTGCAGGATCAGGGAGGCCATGCAGCGTAGGTTTGCTGAGGCATTCGGTCCAGGGTCCTCTGGGTCACTAAGGACGACATGGTCCACAGCCACCTCCTCCCAGCCACGTACAAGTCCATGTGTTTCTTGGGACTGATCCCTTAAAGACTGCTGCTGATGCTGAGTGCCAGGCTCCACCTCCATACTGACACAATCCTCCTCCTCCTCCTCTTCCTGTGTGATCGGTGGGCACGCAGGAAAACTGTCTGGATAAAGGGGGCCTTGAGAGCTAAGGAAGTCCTCCTCCTTTTGCCTCAAGTGCCCTGTCCATTATTCCATGCAGCGTGTGCTTCAACAGGTGGACAAGGGGGTCAGTGTCACTGACGCATGCACTGTCACTGCTCACCATCCTCGTGGCTTCCTCAAATGGTGACAGGACAGTGCATGCATCCCTGATCATGGCCCACTGGCGTGGGGAAAAAAAAACAAGCTCCCCTGACCCTGTCCTGGTGCCATAGTCGCACAGGTACTCATTGATGGCCCTCTGCTGCATGTGCAGCTGCTGCAGCATGGCCAACGTTGAGTTCCACCTGGTGGGCATGTCACAGATTAGGCGGTTTTTGGGCAGGTTAAACTCCTTTTGGAGGTCTGCCAGCCAAGCACTGGCATTATATGACCGGTGGAAATGACCACAGACTTTGTTGGCCTGCCTCAGGACATCCGTTAAGCCTGGGTACCTGCCCAAGAACCGCTGCACCACCAAGTTAAGGACGTGAACCAAACAGGTCACATGGGTCATTTGTCCTTGTCGGAGGGCAGAGAGGAGGTTGGTGCCATTGTCGCAAACCACCATTCCTGCCTTAAGTTGGCATGGCGTTAACCACCTCTGAACCTGCCCCTGCAGAGCTGACAGAACCTCTGCCCCAGTGTGGCTCCTGTCCCCCAAGCACACCAGCTCAAGCACCGCATGGCATCTTTTGGCCTGCATACTTGCGTAGCCCCTTGAACGTCTACGGAGCACCGCTGCTTCTGAGGACAAAGCACAGGAAGAGGCCATGGAGGAAGAAGAAAAGGAGGGGGTGGAGGAGAGAGGTGTGTCACAATCATTAGTAGTGGCATTTTGAAGGCGTGGTGGCGGAACAACCTCGAACACTACTGCACCTTGTCCTGCATCCTTCCCAGCTGCCAGCAGAGTCACCCAATGCGCGGTGAAACTTAGGTAACATCCCTGTCCATGCCTGCTGGATCATGAGTCAGCGGTAATATGCACCTTACCGCTGACCACCCTGTCCAGCGAGGCATGGACATTGCCTTTCACATGCCGGTAGAGAGCCAGAATCACCTTCCGTGAGAAAAAGTGGCGTTTGGGTACCTGCCACCGAGGAACCACACATTCCACAAACTCAAGGAAGGGGGCAGAGTCTACCAACTGAAAAGGCAGCAGTTGAAGTGCTAGCAATTTTGCCAAGCTAGCATTCAACCGCTGGGCATGTGGATGGCTGGGAGCGAACTTCTTTCGGCGGTGCAGCAGCTGGGGCAGGGAAATTAGCCTGGTACAATCTGACGTCGGTGTACCGAAAGCAGATTGCCCACAAGTACTTGGCTGTGACACACCTAATTCTACACCTTCATTCCTCTCAGTGCAGGTCTCAGAGAGGACTGAAGGTATAGTGGGGTTGGGAATCTCAGCTGATGAGGAGCAAGGAGAGGTCCTCTTTGTTCTTTGGTGTGGTTCTTTTAGATACGCTTGCCAACTAACTGCATGGCAGGTCAACATATGTCTGGTCAAGCATGTGGTGCCCAAGCGGGAGATGTTTTGGCCACGCGAGAAACGCTAGAGACATATGTTGCAAATAGCAGCGGTGCGATCTGATGCACTCGTCTCAAAAAAGGCCCACACCAAAGAACTTTTGGAATAACGCGCCCTGCACATGAATAACGAGACAGCAGCGCCCTGCACATGTGGAGCTTTGGGGTGTGATGTAGTCAGTGTGCTGCCCTTAGGCTGGCCCCTGGAGGGCATCCTGCCTCGTTGGTCATGTGCTTCCTCCTCCTCTCTCCTATCAGGCACCCACATTGAGTCAGTGACCTCATCATCCCCTCCCTCCTCATCACTGGAGCAAACCTGGCAGGATGCTGCAGCAGGGGGAGCATGACTGCCAGATTGCTGTCCTTCTTGGGCACCCCCTCTGTCCGTGCTCACGTTACTGCCTTCATCTAGCTCAGTATCATCATCAGAGCCTTCTAAACGCAGGGCATCCTCCTGGAGCATGTACCCAACACTGTGGTCAAACAGTTTGAGGGACTCCTCAGGAGGACATGGTGGGGCTAGGGAAGGAGTCACTGATGCCATTGAGCCGAGGGAAGAGGCCGCGTTGGCAGCTGCTTTGCCAGACAAAGTACCCTGAGCATGGGTGAGAGAGGATGAGGAGGATAAGGACGGATTGGTCATCCACTCGACCAAGTCTTCCGTATGTTGCAGCTCAACACGGCCAGCTGCCGAAAAAAAGGCCAAGCGTGTCCCATGGCCACGTGCTGATGAGGATGGTCTCCACGACCAGCACTGTTGCCTCTAGACACAGAGCCTGCTTTCCCTCTTTTATTGGCTTGTGACTGTCTGCCTCTCCTTGTTGGCCTTCCAGACATACTAATGGCCTGTAACTGCACTAAGCTGGGATATATATATATATATATATATATATATATATATATATATATATATATATATATATATACTGATACTGCAGATAGCAAAATCAACTGCCTGTCTGTAGTATGAGAACACCACCAACCTTCTACAGGTAGCTTTAGCTGAACACTGTGCAGAGCTCGCAAAAAAATAACTTGTAGCTTATTTAGCTGTCTGCGGTAGTTATAGGATCAGGAAAACACCACCAACCTTCTACAGGTAGCTTTAGGTGAACACTGTGCAGAGCTCGCAAAAAACTAACTTGTAGCTTATTTAGCTGCCTGTGGTAGTGATAGGATCAGGAAAGCACCACCAGCCTTCTACAGGTAGCTTTAGGTGAACACTGTGCAGAGCTCGCAAAAAACTAACTTGTAGCTTATTTAGCTGCCTGCGTTAGTGATAGGATCAGGAAAACACCATCAACCTTCTACAGGTAGCTTTAGCTGAACACTGTACAGAGCTCGCAAAAAAGTAACTTGTAGTTTTAGCTGAACACTGTGAGGAGGACGCACTACACTAACTTGTAGCTTTAGCTGAACACTGTTCAGAGGATGCACTACACTAACTTGTAGCTTTAGCTGAACACTGTGCAGAGGTCGTACTACACTAACTTGTAGTTTTAGCTGAATACTGTGAGGAGGACGCACTACACTAACTTGTAGCTTTAGCTGAACACTGTGCAGAGGTCGCACTACACTAACTTGTAGTTTTAGCTGAACACTGTTCAAAGGATGCACTACACTAACTTGTAGCTTTAGCTGAACACTGTGCAGAGGTCGCACTACACTAACTTGTAGTTTTAGCTGAACACTGTTCAGAGGACGCACTACACTAACTCGTAGCTTTAGCTGAACACTGTGCAGAGGTCGCACTACACTAACTTGTAGTTTTAGCTGAACACTGTTCAGAGGACGCACTACACTAACTTGTAGCTTTAGCTGAACACTGTGCAGAGGTCACACTAAACTAACTTGTAGCTTTAGCTGAACACTGTGAGGAGGACACACTACACTAACTTGTAGCTTTAGCTGAACACTGTGCAGAGGTCGCACTACACTAACTTGTAGTTTTAGCTGAACACTGTGAGGAGGACGCACTACACTAACTTGTAGTTTTAGCTGAACACTGTGAGGAGGATGCACTACCCTAACTTGTAGCTTTAGCTGAACACTGTGCAGAGGTCACACTACACTAACTTGTAGTTTTAGCTGAACACTGTTCAAAGGATGCACTACACTAACTTGTAGCTTTAGCTGAACACTGTGCAGAGGTCGCACTACACTAACTTGTAGTTTTAGCTGAACACTGTTCAGAGGACGCACTACACTAACTCCTAGCTTTAGCTGAACACTGTACAGAGGTCGCACTAAACTATCTTGTAGTTTTAGCTGAACACTGTGAGGAGGACACACTACACTAACTTGTAGCTTTAGCTGAACACTGTTCAGAGGACGCACTACCCTAACTTGTAGCTTTAGCTGAACACTGTGCAGAGGTCGCACTACACTAACTTGTAGTTTTAGCTGAACACTGTTCAGAGGACGCACTACACTAACTTGTAGCTTTAGCTGAACACTGTGCAGAGGTCGCAATATACTAACTTGTAGTTTTAGCTGAACACTGTGAGGAGGACGCACTACACTAACTTGTAGTTTTAGCTGAACACTGTGAGGAGGACGCACTACCCTAACTTGTAGCTTTAGCTGAACACTGTGCAGAGGTCACACTAAACTAACTTGTAGCTTTAGCTGAACACTGTGAGGAGGACACACTACCTTAACTTGTAGTTTTAGCTGAACACTGTGCAGAGGTCACACTAAACTAACTTGTAGCTTTAACTGAACACTGTGCGGAGGATGCACTACACTAACTGTAAATAGTCTAGCTGCCTGACTGTGGTACTAATAGGATCAAAAGAACACCAGCAACTTTCTTCAGGTAGCTGTAAATACTGTAACAAGATAAGCCTGCCTGTCAGTAGGAAGATAACAGGAACAGATCTAGCTAAACTGAATACAGTGTATATATATATATATATATATATATATATATATACAACACCTGGGATGCATATATATACACAATACACTGTAAGTGCAGCTAACTCACTGACTGTCCTGCCTAATCTAGCTAACTCAAATGAAATGACACTGTCTCTCTCTCTCTCTCTAAGCACACCAGAACACACTACACAGGGCCGCCGTGTAGGCGGTCTTATATAGTGTGCGGCGTGTTCTAAACCCCCTGAGCCATAATTGGCCAAAGCCACCCTGGCTTTGGCCAATTACAGCTCTCTCTACTGACGGCGCTGTGATTAGCCAAGCATGTGGGTCATAGTGCATGCTTGGCCAATCATCAGGCAGCAATGCAGTGCAATGCCGCAGTGAATTATGGGCCGTGACGCGCCACACGAATTTGGCATGAACGGCCCATATAGTTCGCAATTAAGCGAATGGGCGAACAGACGATGTTCGAGTCAAACATAGGTTTGACTCGAACACGAAGCTCATCCCTAAGCTAGTGCTATTAGCAATGTGTTTAAGCTAAACAAAAGTCAAAAAACATGTTTCTCCATTTACATGTAGGTCAGATTACTATAAACCAGCCAGCACAGAGTTCCCCCTTACATCAGAATCTGCAGGATTCCCCCTTACAGTGAAAGGGAACTCTTATGTAAAGGGGAATGCTGCAGATCATGATTTGAGGGGGAGCTCTGATGTAAGGGGGGCTCTGTTGACCAGAGACCACCTTTTATAAGAGTCCACTGCATTCCCTTTACATCAGAGTTCCCACTTGCATCAGGGTCTGCAGCATTGCCCTTGCACTGAAAGGAGGGAATACTGCAGACTCTTATATAAAGGGGAATGGCAGGAACTCTGATGTGGGAGCACTCTGGTGACTAGAAACCACCTTTCGCAGAGTGAATATATTAAGGTAAGGGGGGAGGAGGTTACTAATATAGGGGGAACCTTTATATCAGTGTCCCTTTACATTATTGTATTCACTCCCCCCTTACATCAGCAACCCGCCCCCCACTCAGACTAACCTTGCAGCGCTGTCACTAACCTCCTCTCAGGTGCATTGTGCAGGACTCAGTCAGACGGCTCCAGGTTGGTGGCTCTGGGTTTTATCCTATCCATCCCGGCGGTGTTCCCACTCTTGACTCTTCTGCAGACTGACACAGGAGGTGGACAGTCGCTGCGGACATGACACAGGAGGTGGACAGTCGCTGTGGACATGACACAGGAAGTGGACAGAGGCTGCGGACATGACACAGGTGGTGGACAGAGGCTGCGGACATGATAGGGGAGGTGGACAGAGGCTGCAGACATGACACAGGAGGTGGACAGAGGCTGCAGACATGACACAGGAGGTGGGCAGAGGCTGCGGACATGACACAGGAGGTGGACAGAGGCTGCAGGCATGACACAGGAGGTGGAGAGAGGCTGCGTACATGACACAGGAGGTTTACAGAGGCTGCGGACATGACACAGGAGATGGACAGACACTGCGGACATGACACAGGAGGTGGACAGATGCTGCGGACATGACACAGGAGGTGTACAGACGCTGCGGACATGACACAGGATGTGGACAGACGCTGCGGACATAACACAGAAGGTGGACAGAGGCTGCAGACATGACACAGGAGGTGGACAGATGCTGCGGACATGACACAGGAGGTGGACAGACCCTGCGATATGGTAGTTTCTGTCTCTGATCCCTTCATATCACTCTCCACATCAGTATCCTACTATCCTTCTGTGCCCCTTTCACCCCTCCAGTCCTCAGGCACATCAGTGTGACAGTGTCTTCCTGTGCCCCTTTCACCTCTTCATAGGGCAGCACATCAGTGTCCTCCTCTGTCCCCTTCATGGCTTCACCAGTTTACCCCCAGTCCTCCTCTACCATCTTTTTTATTTAACTCAGTCAGGCTCTCACTGACTCACTCACATGTGTGACTGACTGAGCTGTCCGTCATGTACTCATCACTTCCCCCCTCTGCAGTAGGCATGCCCAGTGTCATTACCAGGAGCTCCTTGTGTCACAATCTGTGATATCATGACATGCCTATGGTATGGAGATTGAAGTCCATGGAAGTCCAGCAGCAATGCAGCATGTCTGAACCGTGTGTAAGCCGCCTGTTCCTTTCTGAAGCCCTACACACTTGGAGCCTCCCCCACGTTGAGAACGAGTGCTGCTACTTTCTTTTTAAGAATGGTACCAGGCGGCGTCATTGCGTTACTGCGCATGCGCTGCCTGGCCGAGTGTGTACGAGCTTTCCCGAGCCTGGCCGGCTTCAGAGCGGCACATGCGCAGTTGAATGGTCGGCTCGCGGTCATCTTTTTTACAGGCACCGTTGCCCGTAATGGACATTTACGGGCACCCCGAAAATGAGCTTAAATTTACTGGCTGCAAAATCTACGGGCGGTTGGCAACACTGGTTGGGTGTGTTTCTGCTCAAGTTAGCAGCTCTTGCATATATTGTTACCTTTAGAGAGCAGTGATTTGGGACACGCATATGTAACTTGGACATGTTTCTCAGCATATGGGAACATTATCACACTCTCACATGTCTCATGTGAAAAAAAAAAAATATAGCCAATAAGTACAAGGTCCTTATTACTACTTAAACTATATTTTCATAATTATCATCACCAGCTACATCTGCTAAGGTGCCTAATCCTCTTCTGAGCAAGATATATCTGTTATCTGCTGCAACAATAATGAAGAGGGACAAGCACTAGAAATGATTACCAGCAGAACCATAATTTTACTGCCACTAGTTGTAAGAACAAAGCCTTCTTTCTCATTCTCCTTCACCTGCTGCCAGTCTTTCATTTTGAAATGATAATGACTACGGTAGGTAAGAGCTCACTTGAGACTGCCCCTACCTATGTCTACCCCAATGACCTCCCTTTTCTTATCAGGAATGACCATGCAAAACATAAGTGGAGTTAAAATGGCCGAACATGGCCTTTTATTAAACATACACTTTCTTTATAAAACATAACATATCATAACCATACATACCTTATCCAGCTATCATGATTCAAGGTCCCTGATGGTGCCACATTGCCAATTTTTTGTGTCTGAGGCACCAGATAGCTGAGTTGCGACCCCAGCCCCAAAGCACTGGCTCAGAGCCTAAACTAGCTGACCTTAGACCCACTGGTCTTAACACCAATATGCATTGTACCATACACACTCGAGGACTCCATACCCCAGATAGATCCCCACCGTTTCACCAATACCATAAATAGACCTCCATCAAGGACCCTAACCGCCATAGTGCCTAAAATCACGTTGAATCCCATCCTCCAAACCCAAAAACCACAGATCCGTACCCACTGCATTAGGATAAACACCATCACCCCTAAGGAACTGCCAAGTATGGGTCTCCAAACCACCATTCCTGACAATAAACTTCCCCACCTCCTGGTTCACCTTGACACGTGCCTTATTAAGTTTTTCGACAGATCTGGCCGTCTGTCAAGATGTACGAGCCACAATGTCTAACAATAGTATGAACATGTCAAGGAATGCAGTTCGAAGTCTAAGAAAATCAAACTTCACGTCCCTGATAAGCTCCCTATTGGAGCGGAGCCGCAAATCATTACCTCCCACATGAAAAATCAGAATATCAGGGGCCCTGTCCAACCTGGAAAAGCGAGTGACTTCCGGTATTACCTGGCCCCACAGCATACCCGGGACCCAGATCCAACGAACACTACCCAAATTACGAGGTAGCCCTAACTGCCTGCCATTGGGCCTAATCTCTGCCCTCCTGGCCCCTCAAAACACAAATGAATGTCCCATGATCCAGACAAGTCATCGCGGGACACCTGAAAAGAAAGGAAAATCACAGTGCACCCCAACAGGAACCAGGCACAAACAACACAAAACAGTAGTACAGTAGAAGGAAAAAACCCACCCGCATATGAAATTCTAGAGTAAATGCAGCCTCAAGGCATGTACGAAAGACTGCTACAAATTGAAACTTAGACAGACACAAACCACCCGAGTGCAGGAACAGGGCACCACTGATCTGCGGTCGTACCAGAAAGAACTGTTCCAAGCCAGGCACCGGACAACAACAGGGACCATTACCCCGAAAAAGCTGTACCAGCATACCCTTGCCACTCTGGTCTGTCTTGAATCGACGAATCCAAATCCTGACTGAAGAAGCAGAACAAGAAACGTCCCCTTCCATCAACCCCCCTGCCACCCCTTTGGAAGGACTGACCAGCTCGCTAATGCGAAGAGCCCTGAAAAAAAGCCACCAAAAAGGCCACCCTGAACAATGTTTGTTCATAAGAGGATGAGCAGACCTCACGTAACTGTCCTTAAGGTAGCATGTAGAGCCGAAAAAGACTCCGGGCGTGTGAATTGGTCGATCTGCGACCCTTACGATACCCTCTCATTGCCTGTCAAACTGCAAACGCCTTAGTAAAATCCTGAACCCCCAGCAATTTGAAACAAAAGGCCAGGACGACCAATTTGCTATCCACCACAGAAGCTGATACACCCCCTCCCAAAATAAAGGACCAACAAATTAACATTCACCCCAGAGTCCCTACCGCCTACCTCCTCGATCAAAGAGATCCATTCCTTGTCACCAGGGACAAGGCATCCCATGCTGCTCCGCTTCCGGTGCCAACACACAAAACTCATCCCACTGAAATTGAGATAAAGCATTTGCCACTTTGTTGCAAACTCCCGGAATATGTACAGCATAGATAAAAGCATTTAGGCGAAGACAAATCAAAACCAAATGCCACAAAAGGCGCACCACTGGTGGAGAAAAGGCCAATGTAGAATTAATCGCTAACACCACGCCCATTTTGTCACAGTGAAAGCATTTATTTATTGCGAAAAGCCTCCACCCATATCTCAACAGCCAAGACAATTGGAAAACGCTCCAACAGTAGCAGGTTTTTGAGAAAGCTGGCAGAATGACACTCCTCTGGCCATCCTTACGCACTCCATTTCCCCCTGGAAATATGCTCCATAGCCAGCTGAACCCAGCGCGTCAGTACAAAACTAAGTCCACGTTTATGGGACTCTAAAAAGAGATCCCAAATTTTAAGATATCGGAATGATCCAACAAGCAAAATTCAGTTTACCCAGTAACGACTGCAATTCCCACAACTGCACTTTTCGTCGATAATAGGCCTCCCTTACCTCCTTCCTCAGCGCCACCAATTTATTAAACGGCAGCTGGCATTCCATGGCCAATTAATCAATCGTAATGCCAAGAAAAAACAGCTCCGTTGTAGCACCTTCTGTCTTGTTTGGGGCCAATGGAATACCAAAGCGTTACGATATATGCTGTAACGTCCTCAAAAGAATCGCACAAATCTGAGAATCCGATGGCCCTATACAAAGAAAGTGATCCAGATAATGGAAGATGGAGTTTACACCCGACACATCCTGCACCACCCATTCAACAAATGAGCGGAATGTCTCAAACAGGGCACATAAAATTGAACAACCCATTGGTAAACAACGATCGACAAAATACGAACCCCGCAAGTGATAACCCAACAAATAGATATGGTCAGGATGTACCGGAAGCACCTGAAGGCTGCTTCCACATCTGTCTTGGCCAATAGTGAACCATGGCCATATCAACGCACCCAAGAGATGGCAGCATCGAACGATGTATAGGTAACCGCACAGGCAAGCAGATCAATACCATCATTGACAGAGGCTCCCTTAGGATAAGAAATGATGGATCAGTCTGAATTTGCCAGGGTCTTTCCTTGGGACCACCCCCCAGGGAGCGACACAACTAAACCTGGAAATGGCAGAGAAGAAAAGGGACCATTCATCTGCCCCAGGAAAACATCCTTAAAAAGCTTCTGCGATACCACTTCTAGGTGAAGAAACCCTGAACGTAAGTTTTTCGCTGATGGTGGAACAGCATTTAACCTGCATGGAATGTGAAAACTGCCCTAAAACCCAACTCCAGGAGGCGAGTCGCTTCCCGATCAGGGTAACTATTTGGAAAAGGAACTATCCTACCCTCACCGGAGTCATCCCGCTTTCTAGTGGCATTTCCAGTGTGTCCTTTTCCTTGCTTAAAACAACAGGTGAGCGAATAGCTGCCCCCACATCCTGAGCATTCGTATTTAAGATGACAGGAGCTGCTGAAACGGCAGGAACTATCGTTAAACTGCCAGCACAACCTCCCACAACCGGCCGGTGTGCCTGAGGTAGAGGTCCCGAAAGCCCCTCCTGGAAAAAACGAAGTACCTGCCCTGGCAGAAGTCATCAACTTCATCCAAAGGCCGATATCCCTGTGATCCCAACGAATAGAGGACTGAATGGCTTTCTTCTGGCGAAACTGCTCATCATAACGGAGTCATGCCACACCACCATACACTCTATGTGCCTCCCCAATCGCGTCCAAATAACAAAAAGTGTCAAACAATTTTCAGACGCCTTTTCCCCAATTACGCTTGCTAAAATGGCAAAAGCTTGTAACCAATTGGCAAATATACGCCAGATAAGCCAATATCTCCACCACTCCTCCTCCTCCTCCTTTTTCTTGCTTTCGTCTGGTTTAACCCTATCCAAATTAAATTTTCCTAAGGGAAGAAGGGAAAATATTTCCACATATTCCCCTTTCCAAATTTTGTCACGCACCTCCTGCTTAAGATGAGTGCTGAGCGGCCCCTCGAAGCAAACGTACACCTCAAACTTTGCTGAATCCGACAATCTCACCTTATCCGCCATCTTGTCCACCTCCTTCTCCTTTTCCGCTACTGATACAGGTCCAGGCTCGGCACTCTCAGTCTGCGTGCCAGCCGCTGACACAACCTGCACCACTGGTGGGGGGTGGCCTCTGTGCCGCCGACCCTGGCGGCTCCCACACCGTCACTGGAGCCCCGTCCCTCACCGGGCCTTCCAACCTTCCCAGCAATTCTCGCAAACTCGCTAACACCTCACTCCCACTCACCCCCGGTGTTTGTGTACCCTGACCGATGACCTCTGACCCCTGACCCTGATAGAACAGAGGGAGAAAGCAAAGGCAAAGCATTAAAAGGTGACTAGATGATCCAGCTCACCATCTCAGATGGAGGTAAAATGGATAAAAAACAGGGAGACGGGGGAGCGAATGCGCGGGAGCTCGCAAGATGGCCGCTGCCTTCTAGAGCTCCACTCCACCACAGCCCACTGATAGCCGCCGGAGCCCGCAGAACGAGCCCATGAGACAGCCACCGGGTGGATCGGGTGGGGGAGACGCTGGGGAGTCACTAGATGTCCGCTTCTCAAGTGAGGAGGAACCTGAGGGACCGGATGGCGGCGGCGGCCGCTCTCCTCAGCCATGCCAAGATGGCGGCACGCGGCCTACACAGCACGGAGGATCCTGAGGTATCCATCGCGGACCAGGACTCACAACCGCCACAATCCCCAGGTACCTAATCTCCCCCCGGGAATGGGCTGCTTCTCCTGCCTCAACAGAGTCCCTATTGCACAGAATGAATGACAGCCTCCCCTCCACACCCATGCTTGATCCACACACAAGCATGCTTCTGTCAGTGAGTGAGGAAATGGCTGCCATACCCTCTCCAAATGATTTCCCCTCCATGATGACAGCTTTCTCTCTGCTGCTTTCTAAAAGCTTAGCAGCAAACGCTGCCCAAATTACTTCTTCCATCCATGCTGACCTGCAGCAATTAGGTCTGAGAATGGACAATATAGAAAGGAAAGCAGATCAATCAGTGGCGAGGATTAACCAGAACTCAGCCAGAATTCAGGATGTTTAGGACCAGCTAGAAGCGGCGTTTGCAAAGATCGATGACCTCGAGAACAGGTCCAGGCGTTATAACTTTAGACTCAGGGGGCTCCCTGAGTCTAAAAAAGATGTGCATGCTGCTGTAAAATCCCTGATTCAGGCTCTCATTCCAGGCATTGAACTGAACATCGTTTGGAATTGGATAGGGCACACAGAGCCCTACAACCCCCCCCGCTCAGACGGTCTCCCTCGAGATATCATCGTGAAACCACACTTTTAATAGGTGAAGGAGGAGGTCATGAAGAAGACCAGGCTTTCAGAAAATCTAATGCTAATGGGACACAAAATACAGGTGTTTGCTGATTTATCACCATACACGGTACAGAAGAGACGTGCACTTAAACCGCTCCTGCAGATCCTTACTGAAAAAGAAATCACATATAGGTGGTCCTTCCCGCTCCGTTTGAACTTTTCCTACGGAAATAAGAACTACGCATTCTCATCATTCGCAGAAGGGGAGCGCTTGTTTTTGCACCTGGGCCTAATTGTGCAGGAACCCCCTAGCACCAAGTCAACCAAGGGATCATCATCGTCCTCCAAAAGACCCCCACCAGCGAGTCCGCTGCAACCCACCTGGCTCCAATCAAGCCACAAACGATCCAAAGAAAATGCTCCGACATGACTGTCCGGCTATGATCAGGATTTTTGTCACTACCTGGAGACTTGCTGTTTTTCCCCCCCAGTCCGGACACAGATCTCTTTTAGGCCTTCCAAGTATCCCCCATCACTAAATGGTTTACTGGGCACCTTTATCCCTATCAGCTGGGAGGGGGATTCGGTCCACGCTTGTAACGGTCTGGAAGTCACCTACACCCGATGGTGTCGGACTCAGACGTGGGGAAGGGAAGGGTGTAGTACTCCCCTACAGTCTCCTTTACTTTTTCTTTAATTTTGATAATCTAGTATATACATGTGAGTTATTTTTCTCCTCGCCTAGACCCTTTAGGGTAGGACACGAAGTCTCACGCTATTTGGGGCTCTTGAACAGGTTATGGGAGTTCTAGGTTGTTATGTTTATATCTCCTTTTTTAATATCCTCGGATTTTCAGTATTTTTGTGGTTACTGGCTGCCCCTTCGCACGGTTGGCGATGGGATCATCGCGGGCGGTGTGAAGGGTGAGTTCCTTCAGATACAGTCTCCATTTACTATCCATTCTAAGCCCAGGCTCTACGCCAGTTTGACACCTAATGGCTTTCCTGGGTTCCCAGTCTCATTGACTGGGAAACGGGGCGCCAAAAGGGCAAGGTTTTTCACATACAGTGATCCACTAGATTCTTAGTAGTAATTCCTTTTTGGTTGGCTCGTTCAGGGCATTCCTCAGCATAGGCCTCAGATTGGCCTTTAGTTATCCTTTTTCCTTTTTTTTAGGCGTCGGGGCTGTGGTGGACCCAGCACGCCTCCAGTGGAATCCAGGTACACAGCAGGTGCACTTGGTTTCCTTTTCCAGATTCCCTAGCTGGGGCATCTGGTCCTCTTAGGGTTAGGGAGTTGAGGTGACGAGCTCACTTTAACTCAGGGGTGAGAAGGGGGGCGAGGACCCCTCGGCTCATGGTTCTCAGGGATTTTATTGGTTTGTAATGCATATACTTCAGACTAATGGTATGTTTTTGCCTCCCTCCCTCTCTTCTTTCCTTCTTTTCTCCTCTACTTTTCTGTTTGCTCATCTGAGCACATCAAGGTTCCGGGCAGGTTCGTGTCCTCCCACAGCAGGTTTCCATTATTTGGCCCAAGGATTTGTGGGGCTGCTTGTTTGGATACCTACGCTCAAAAGGGGTAAGCCAGAGTTTTTTTACATAGACGCACCTACTCTGGTTCATGGCTGACACTCCCGTTTCTACACCCTCCCTTAACATAATTTCTCACAATACGCAGGGCCTGAATTCCCCCATAAAACGTAGGAAATTATTCCAACTATATCACTCCATGCATGCGGATGTCCTACTCATCCAAGAGACCCATTTTCCTTGTACATATAAGCCTTCCTTTCTCCACCAACGCTTCCCATAATTTTTCTTAGCTTCCGGAGATAATAAAACCAAAGGAGTAGCTATCTGCTTTGCCAAACACATCAATATTTCACAATCAGAGGTAATAATTGACCCTCAAGGCCGGTATATTCTGGCGTCTGGCCATATCGACGGGGATTTATACTCTTTTGTCTCCTACTACTCTCCTAATAGGGGACAAAAAACCTTTTTTGAATCACTTTTACATAAACTTAAACCCCATCTGCGAGGCACGATCATTGTGGGAGGAGACTCCGACACGGCATTTGACTTCTCCATTGATACATCTTCTGGGGATAAGCAGAAATCTAGACGCCCCTCCAGACAGAGCGTCAAAATTGCGAGGTTGCTTCATGAGGCGGATATGATTGATATCTGGAGAGAGACTAACCCACATACGAAAGATTACACCCACTTTTCGGCACCGCATAATTTCTATGCCAGGATAGACCACATTTTCACACGCTCAGCAACAATCCCATTGGTCAGAAGATATAGGATAGTAGATACTTCCTTATCCGATCATTTGATGGTGACACTCATCCTAAAAAGGTCTGGGGGTGCAGGGAGCTCACCTCGCTGGCGTCTGCAGGAATCCCTACTGAGTGACCCGGTTCAATGTTCCTTAGTTGAAGAAGCCATTAATGAATATTTTCAAATTAACGCGACCGGTGAGGTTTCCCTGGTAATGGTCTGGGCGGCCCACAAGTCAGTAATTAGAGGGAAACTGATACAAATGTCATCCAAACTTAAAGCAGAGCACAGAGTAGACACACTCAGACTAACTGAGGATTTTCATAAAGCTACGAAGGCACATAAGCAGAACCCCTCGCCTAAATCCTTAGAAAATCTGGAGAAAGCCAGAACTCTCCTAAACCTACAGCTGACTACAGCAGCTGAAAAACACCTTAGATGGTCGGGGGCTAAGCTTTATTCACAAAAGGACAAAATAGGATCTAAACTGGCAGTCAAACTAAGCCCCAAACCCGCTCTTTGGCATTCCCGAAAATTAGGCTACCCTCAGGCGACTTGACCCAAAATCCCGAAAAGATTATGGCAGCTTTCCATAAATTCTATTCAGATCTTTACAATCCGAAATTCCCCCCCCCCCTGAAGTTCGCAGAGTTCGTTCCTGGACTCCCTTACACTACCTACTCTGTCACCGGAACACAGGGACCTCCTCGAGGATCCCTTCTCAATCCAGGAAGTCCTGGACACCATTAAAACATTAAAGGTGGGCTCCTCACCAGGCCCTGACGGTTTTTCAAATGGTTACTATAAGAAATTTGGCACTTGTCTAGCCCCTCATCTGATGAAACTCTTCAATACACTTCGGGAGGGTTCACATCTCGATACTGACCTCAACTCAGCATATATTTCAGTTATACCAAAACAGGGCAAAGACGCCAGTGAGGTGAGCAACTATCGACCCATCTCGCTGATAAATAATGACATCAAAATTATGACTAAGATACTGGCAAATAGAATAGGGAGCTTCATCCCATCATATATAAATGGGGACCAGGTGGGATTTATTCCTGGGAGACAGGGCGGAACCAAATCCGCCGTTCCATAGATATAATTTCACTCCTGCAGTCGCAGTGGGATGGGGGATCCCCGCAGAAAGGATTTCTCCTCTCGATTGATTTAAACAAAGCTCTCTCGCCCCTGCTTTTCGCTATGGCCATCGAAACGCTGGCCATAGCGATCAGATCGAATCCTGACATTAAGGGGGTGATGTGTGGGGGCCAGGAACACAAGTGCGCGCTCTACGCTGATGACCTCCTACTTTATATTACTTCCCCCTTAATCTCTACGCATATGATTTATAAGACGCTGAAGGAGTTCACGGCGATTTCCGGTTTAGAAGTAAATCTGTCTAAATCCATGGCTTTAAATATAACAGTACCTAGCGACTCTCTCGCTCTTCTTTCAAACAACTTTGACTTTTCATGGGCACCAGCCGCACTCCCTTACCTAGGGATTAAACTGACTTCGGACATAAATAATCTCTTTAATGCTAATTACCCACCGATGATTAATAAATGCAGAGCAGACCTGACTAAGTGGTTTAGAAGTGGTCTATCCTGGCTAGGTAGGGTGCATGCAGCCAAGATGACGCTCCTTCCACGCCTTTTATATCTTTTACGTTCGCTCCCGATTCCCATAAGGAAACGCTTCCTCAGTAACTTCCAGTCTGACATAACCCGCTTTGTTTGGGGTAACAAGGGTTACAGATGCCCGTCCAGCATTTTAGTATGCCTAAAATCACAGGGGGGTCTGGGTCTACCAGATTTGTGGGGTTACTATCAGGCAGCTCAATTAGCACAATTATCAATAATTTACTCCAGGAACTACAAACCGGATTGGGTCTCAATGGAAAGGAATGCGATCCCTCTTAACACTATCGATTACCTTTTATGGTCAGACACCAGAAGTAGGCCAGCTATTATGGCCCCCACCCTATCCCACTCGATAGCTCTATGCACCAAACTCTACATGAATCACTCCTTGATCTCCCAACTGAAACCACTGGCTCACCTTTTCCATAACCCGAAGTTCCCTCCGGGACTTAACATTCAGGCATTCCGCTGGTGGACAGACAAGGGCCTCTACCGTATAGGGCACTTCCTGTCCTCCAAGGGCCCTCTTACTCTGGCCCAATGTAAGAAAAATCTAGGTATGCCGGTTTCGGAAAGGTTCAGATACACGCAAATTTCCCACTTTTTACACACTATCTGGTCCTCCAGGAAGGATCCTCCCTATATAACACCTTATGAGCAATGGTGCACTGACTCCATGGACCAGAGGGGGGGTATCTCCCTGATTTATACAGCACTTCAATCGGACTCGGATAAACCATCCTACGCTCGGGCCTGGGAGGAGGACACGGGCTGCGTCTGGAATGCCTCTGATTGGTTCCGCTTTTCGTTACGCTCATCAAAAGGTATGTGCAACGTTTCCTTAATAGAAGCTAGCTTAAAAGTTATGAATAGGTGGTATTATGTCCCTTCTAGATTGGCATTAATATACCCGGGAACTTCCCCGCTTTGCTTTAGAGGATGTGAGCTAGAGGGCTCAATGTTTCATGTATGGTGGACTTGCCCTCGCATCAGATCCTTTTGGAAGAAAATTTTTCGCACAATTAGTTCCCTAACAGGAGAAACGATCGCCCCTAATCCTATGATAGCTCTACTAAATCAATACATACCTAATCTGACTAAACGGTTACAAGTACTTTCTTTCTTCATTCTGGTGGGAGCTAAAATTACCTTGGCAAAAGCCTGGAAGAAGCCTTCGGTCTCCTTTCAGGCTTGCAAACGAAAAATCTCGTGGATTATGGCACAAGAGCTTATAGTGGCGAAGCTGACTGATAAAATTGAAAGATTTAATACTACTTGGGAACCATGGGCCACGCTCTGCGATATTCCAATCCTCCCTGGTATGGGAAAGACGTCCCGGAACCTTTCCCCTCCCCACTGACCTCTACTTCTCTAACTGCACCCTCCTTTTCACACGTTTTCTCTCCTCTTTTTCTGGGCCTTGTGCCCGTACCCCGACTGACAAATAGTCACTTCTGAAAAAGCATTACTGAAGTATTTTTGTTTGTTCTCTTTATTTATGTGGAGGGTGGACAGTCGGGAAGGTGATCTCCCCTTCAGGGACAACCAACTCCTTCAGTTGAGGGTGTCACTGCCTAGGTTTAGAGCCCCTGGGAACCCCCCAGACGTCTCCACAGTAAGAGCTCATTGGGGTGGGGCGTTTGGGCACCTAGGGGGGATAGAGAGGTTATAGCACCGGAAAGTAACAATTTTGCTCTCTCTGTGATTGCTTTCCGGGAGTGGCACCTCCCAACTGTTTTGACTACCTACTTGATTGTTATTGCTGGATGACTTAACTTTCATTGTGCAAAGTGTCCTTTGGCAAAACTTGTTTATCTACAATTTATAGGTTCTCTGCTATCTTCTTGGATATGGCGATAGCTGTGACAGGATACAATCTTTGTTAGTCTCCTATATGTTATGGAATCTTTTTCTTAAATTGTATGTTACTGATCTTCAATAAACTTTTTCCTAAAATTAAAAAAAAACAAAAAAAAACAGGGAGACTCCTCATGGTGTAATATGGTCTCAACCATATTTTAAATTTTAAAATCAGTGCACTTACATATAAAACAAAGATGCTGCTGACTGCAAATCTCGCCACTATAGCAAGTGCTATCCTTCAAACAGTCATAAATTCAAAAAAGCATAAATTCAAAAAAGCATCTGTGCAGCAGCTTGTGTGCATCGTTCCTACAATTGTTTCGTTATATGTAACATCAGCGCCCAAATTTGCAGGACGTTCGGCAGGTGTTCGCTCCGCCAAATGCCCTGCAAAGCTTTGCCCAATCAGGACACAGTTACTAGCTGGTTGTTGAGTAGCATCGCTGTGAAGCCGGATGCGGTGTCCTTAACAACCGATGAGCTATCAGCTGTCAAAGGGGGAAAAAACCCAATGTAGGGCCCACGCCAATTTTTTTTTTTAAACACTTAAGCCCCGGACCATTTGGCTGGCAAAAGAACAGAGCACTTTTTGCGATTTGGCACTGTGTCATTTTAACTGACAATTGCGCGGTCGTGCGACGTGGCTCCCAAACAAAATTGACGTCCTTTTTTCCCCACAAATAGAGCTTTCTTTTGGTGGTATTTGATCACCTATGCGGTGGTATTTGATCACCTATGCGGTTTTTATTTTTTGTGCTATAAAAAAATAGCGACAATTTAAAAAAAACGCATTATTTTTTACTTTTTGCTAATAAATATCCCCAAAAAATATATAAAAAAACATTTTTTTTCCTAAGTTTAGCCGATACGTATTCTTCTACATATTTTTGGTAAAAAAAATCACAATACGCATTTATTGATTGGTTTGCACAAAAGTTATAGCGTCTACAAAATAGGGGATAGTTTTATGGCATTTTTATTAATTTTTTTTTTTTTTTTTTAACATTCAAATTTTATTGAACATCAACAGCAATATAGAGTTTGTTACAGACTTAGGTTGAAGATACATGTAATTATCAGTAGTAGTTCTGTTAGAATAATTAGCGATGGATGATGCTTTAATCATTGATGGTTATACATTTTGGTGTAATGCATCAAGCCCTCACTATTCAACCATCTGATTACCTGTATCTGTATGTCAGTTCCAAACATTTCAACTTAATTTATGACATCGTGTAGATTACGAACTTGTTCACAGACATTAATCGAATAATGTAGGTAAATCTATACCAGTGAAGATAGTTGACCAAAGTAGAAAGGATAGAGAGATGAGAGAGAGAATAGACAAGTAATTAGATTTAAGAGGGGGGACAGGTTAGGGATATACCATTTGAAGCAGATGTCAGGTGAGATTACATTTTCCTCACATTTGTAAGGATTGACTTACGGTATTTAGGTTCTGCATAATTCTTTATATGCGTCAGAGTAAAGGAATGTAATCCAAGGAGACCATGTTTTGTGAAATTTGTCAACTTTATCTGAAGCTTGAGCCAAGGTGTCCTCCATTTCGTGGATCAGTGAGACCTTTGCCAGTCATTGTGAGATGGTGGGTAACCCGTGTGGTTTTCCAGAAGGTTGGGATTAACGTCTTTGCTGCATTCAACATATGTTTAGTTAGTGACTTCTTGTACCTTTTTAGAGGAAATGAGGAGATGTGTAGGAGGCAGCAGGCAGCATCAGCATGATCATCTCGCCATTTAACACTATGCTATCGTTTCTTCTGGCTTTATTCATTATGGCTTCTTTAAGTGGGAAGTTTTGCAGGCAGCAAATTATATCCCTGGGAGGTGCGGTGTCAGGGACTTTAGGGCTTAGAGCTCTATGAGCCCGTACAAAGTCAATTGCTGTGTCCTCTTGCCTCTCTAGGAGGCTGTTAAAGACCCTCTGCAAGGCTGGAATTATTTGTGCTTTATCCACTGACTCAGGGATCCCCCTCACCCTAATATTGCAATGTCTGCCCCTGTTGTCCAGGTCCTCCAGGTGTCTATTTATTTCAATGAGGTGAGAGGAATGAGTCAGCGCCACGTTTTCAATAAAATGCAGTCTTATGTCCCTCTGCTTTTCAGTCGTTTCTACAGCAGCTAGTTTTTCAGTCAGTACAAGCAAGTTAGATTTAAGATTCGTTATAGAGGCTGAGAAAGTGGATTTTATGTCCACTGCGAAGCCTGACATGTTCGCATAGGTTAGGGGTTGATTTGTATGGGTATAGCCCCTACCTGAGCCTAATGTTGTGGATAGGGAATCCTCACTGGAGTCCTCCTCCTCCCGTTGTGTCCATGCCATTTTGTTCCCCGCCATGCTGCTGCTGGAGATCGCCTGGTTTCTGAAGAGATCAGTAATGTTCCTGGCAGTTGTGGTTGTGGTGGAACGTCTTAATCGGGTCTGTGGGGTCTGGAGAAGCTTTCTGCCCATAGCTGGAATGCTGGAAGCAGGGTATCTAGCTGCAGGCCAGGTTTCCTCACGGAGCTCTGCTAGTGTGCGTCCATCGCCATCAAGCGCCAAGCCACGCCCTAATAATATTTTTTTTTACTAATAATGGTGGCGATCAGTGATTTTTGTTGTGAATGCGACATTATGGCGGACAGATCAAACTCTTTTGGCCCTATTTTGGGACCATTCACATTTATACAGCTATCAGTGCGATTAATAATGCATTGATTACTGTGTAAATGTGACTGGCAGTGAGGGGGGTTAACCACTAGTGGGCAGTAAGGGGGTTAAGTGTGTCCTAGGGAGTGATTCTAACTGTGGGGGGGGGGCTACGTGTGACATGATACTGATCACCGCTCCCGATTACAGAGAGCTGTAATCAGTGTCCTGTCACTAGACAGAATGGGGAAATGCTTGTTTACATCAGCATTTCCCTGTTCTTCCTTTCCATGAGACGATCGCGGGTATCCCCATGGACATCGAGTCCGCGGGACCCGCAATCACACTGACAGAGCTCATGGCGGCTTGCGCGCTCCCGCAAACCACTTCTTAAAGAGCAAAGTAGAGGTACGTTAGTATGCCTATACGTGCACTTCTGCCGATGTATAAGCGGTTAAATACACTCACTACTTTACATTGTAGCAAAGTGTAATTTCTTCAGTGTTGTCACATGAAAAGATATAATAAAATATATATGTAGCAATAACTCACGGTGGAGCTGCTGATTTAAAGCGGGCTGTTTCCATCACCTTTTTACCTGTAGTTTCACCAATACCAGACTTAGAGTCCACGTTGAGCTTATTATTTAACAATGTAGGCACCAGTCACTTTAGTATTTTTCCAATGCTTTAATGGGAGATAACTGGAAGAAGTAGCAGGAAAGAGGTAGAAGAAGAGTTGCAGGGAAGTTCAAAAACCTTTTCTCGTTGTAGCACTAAGGAATTGAAATCTCAGGGATGAATGTACTGTATGTTCAGTTCAGGATTAAATCTTTGCCCGCCCGGATAGGCCTCTCTCACTGACCTAGCAGCCAGAGTGCAGCACGAACAAAAAGTCTCTGCCACAGACTTGAGTAGAACAAAACTGTACGATCCTCTGCCACAGGATGTAGTAGTTTTCGATGAACAGCAACACAGTACCAGAACCTTTAAGCCGACCCGGCAGTACTATGTGGTAGGTTAACTTAAGATGCATCCTCCAATTGAGTCACCAGGCCCCTCTCCAGACTAGCGATCCGCATGATCCTTCCATGACAGGTCCTCCCCTGGATTCTTCTCAATTGTCCATTTTCTTCCCGTAGGGCAGACAGCAGAGGACCATCTCCACAGCAGTTGTAGTAGGCCCCAGACAGACTTCTGGGCCCACCCACATGCTGCAGCAACGCGGTCCTCCTGCCCGGAGGACCACGAGGTAGGACTCCTAGCAAATACCTGTCGGCCAGGAGGGCCAGCAGGTGAAAAGAAAGAGACCAAGAAATATGGCGTCTGTCCCTTAAATACCCCTTCCCAGAATGCACTGCGGGGGACAACCTCTGCCGAGTTACTTCTGAGAAAGAAGAGCACTCAATACACATCAGTCTGTTGCTTTCCAGCTCTGGTCTGTAGTGAAACCGACATCTACAGGCGACGGAGTGGAACTGCACGCAACACAACCAAGGCTGGAACAGAAGCTAATTTAGCCATATATTAAATCTGAACTATGTACAGAACAGATGACCCACTAAATTTACATATAAGCGGTATATTAAAAATCTACCAGCGCTACATACTCCCCCCACTACAATAGACGCTGTCCTCAACGTCTGCCAAAATATAACTCTCAAGCCTGAGAGTAGGTATTTGAACTTTGAAAACTTGGATGAGAAAGAAGAAAGGCAGTAAGAAATGTTACAGCTTCAAACATTTATACAAAAACATATTCACATCAGTAATGTCACAAAAACCCCACTATCTACCTAGCTGAAAGGCCTAACAGCTTGATAGGATAGGAGAAAAAATGTACAGTAGCATCACTAAACAATTTAGGAGCAAAGCCTCATTCCCCAGAGAATGACACTTTCTTCCCCACATATTTTCCTTCTAATGAAAATGAACTAAGAGTAACTTGAAAAGTCCATCCCTATCTCTGAGTAAATTACATCTTTTTCAGTAAAAGAAAAATCCAGCTAGCAAAAGGTCTTTGGATATAGGAGCGCTGAGATGAATAAAGTCTCTTGACCACGGAGTTCTCTAAACCCTGACACTATCTGGCTATATACTCAAAAGTTCCTTTTTTTTTCTTTTAGCAGAACAGAAGACAACAGTCTCTTTGCATAATCACCAATAAAACCGGGGATCTGGTAATGTCAGTTTCTTCCCTTGTTTATCCACGGTGGTGATAAAATAAACAATGTCATCTTTTCCAGGTCTGCAAATGACCACCTTGTCAGCATAGATGTGCCGACCATAGTTCCAATGCAGCAAACATCCATTGAAACGTTCCTCCATAGTAGTAGAATACCCAGTTCTCCGGAAAGGTTTTGGCACAGACAAATAGTCCCAGACAGCTTCACGGTACCACTGTTCCCAGTTGGCCTCAATTTCCTGCATAACTTCCTGAGTAACGTAGGGAAATTCCAGACCATATTCTGTGGCAACATGTTTGGTGAGCACTCTCTGTAAATGGGCAAGTCTAGGTAAAGCTCTATTTTTCCCCAAACCAGGAGGCACACAAGAATTTGGTGATTTACACACCATAGATCCGATGGGCATCGGCTTAAACTCAAACAAACTAGCAACTTTAGACAATGTCTCTTTAGTAGTGCTGTGCGGCTCCACACAAGGTGATGTCTTCCCAGAATCCATGGCTATCCATTCTGAGAAAGTAAGGGCAGAAGCAACATCTTCACCCTGGGCCCACAATAGTTCCTGGGACATTGTCTCAAACAAATTATCATCACCGGAAAGATTTGACATAGAATCTATCTCCGAGTCTCTCAACTCTTCCGCTGGCAAATATTTACAAAGAGTCCCAGACATGTTCCCCTTTGATCTCTCACCCGTTCCTGACGTGGACTTCTCTGGATCCATATATTTCTCCGGTTTGGGTAGTCTCTGGGGCACGCCTCGACCATGGCCGTGGGAAGCCTTCACATATCCCACCTTCCTTGGGACAGGAGCAACGGGGATAGGTGTAGTAGAAGTAGAAATAAGAGTGATGTCCGCTGATGAAGCAGTAACAGCAACATCTCCCTCGGGAACACTCACGGTAGCAGACGAGACCAGCAGTGGTGGCAGTAGTTTCCACTGTGGTGGTACCTGTAGGCCAGTCCACACGATAAGCACGGGGCGACATTGAAGGTTGCTCCACTGTGAATATATATTCTCCGCACTGCAAAGTTCGAACAAATGGACGGAGATGTATGGCCAGTCCTTCACACTTATGGCAAAGCATGCCCAGCCCTTCAATATCTCCAACAGTGTATAGTACGAACCGTCCCTGCGGCTTCAAACAAATGCTGGTATCCGTCAGCAGGGTCCTGGTTAGCATAGCACCCACAGCGGTACTTATAGGGAACATCTTGGACCCCATAGTTGACGGTATCAACGGAAAAGATGACATGGCTGCACTCTGATCCTCTCCACACGATCATGAAGCCTCTCTTCTTTTTTTTTTTTTTCCATAATAATGTTTATTAGCAGAAGTAATTATACAGCATCTTGCATTGAAATAATGGTATTTAACATTCCTTTTGTACATATTGGTCTAGGTTACATATGTATTACAGTAATATATATTGGTACAAACATATACAAATTTACACTCTTTGGTTGTTGCAATCGTATGGTACTGGGCAAAACCACGCCTAAACTGCTCGGACGGGGGTTGTAGGAAGCCCCCTGGGGTGGCCGGGAATGTAATTTGTGGGAAAGGTAAGGAATATACAGAGAGAGAGGAAGTGAAGAGAAGAAGAGAAATTGGTCCGCCCGATCCCCCGATGCGGGACTCCCCCCCCCCACACACCCTCCAAAATATCACGATTCTGGGATATACGTTTATATAATTATTTGACCTCTTTGTTAGGCCCTCGTAATTGTCAATGTTGAAGTGTTCTGTAACACTGGGTTGTTTTGAAGTAAGTCCAGCAAGACCACGTGATCGTGAACTTTTGAATCCGTTCCTGAGAGATGTGTACTAACTCCTCTATCTCCTCTATCCTGGAGACCCTCCGGAACCATTCCCCTATTGTGGGGATGGAGGTGGATCGCCAATGTGTTGGTATACAGAGCCTAGCCGCATTCACCAAATGCATGGCCAAAGATTTAAAATATTCCTTTGTAGTCAGGTGAGTGTGGTGGAGAAGATATTGAGCAGGTGAGTAGGTCAGAGTGTATGTTGTGATATGTGAGATAAGGTTGTGTACTTCTTTCCAGAAGGGTTGTAGTAGGTCACAGTCCCACCATATGTGTAACATAGTCCCTTTGGCTTTCCCGCACCTCCAGCAGGTGTCTGGGACAGTAGGGCAAAACTTATGTAGAAGTGATGGAGTCCTATACCAGCGTGTTTGGATTTTATATCCGTTCTCCTGGATGGCTACATTAGGGGAGCCCTTGTGTATGTATTCATTGATCCGTGTCCAGTCCTCTTCTGTCAAGGTCATCTGGAGGTCTGTTTCCCAAGCTTTATGTGCTGAGTCAAGAGAGCATGTGACGCCTTCTGAGAGAGTGTTATGTATGTGGGAGATGAGATGTCTCTGTGGAGAGGTGCGGGTGCATATGTCCTCGAATAAAGTTAGTTGTCTGGTCCAGGTTGGAATTGTTCCTTGAGTAGAGAGGAAATGACGAATCTGTCTGTACGTCCAAAAAGGAAAGGATTTGAGCAGAGAAAGGTCGACTAGGTTTTCGTACGATCTAGGTGTTTTGTCAGCAAAAAACTGAAACGCTAGTATCTTATCGTATGGCCAGGTTTGTTTAAGGAAGGAGTGTGATAACCCAGGGGCGAAATCAGGATTCCCCAGCAGGGGAGTTAAAGGGCCTGGTATAGAAGATATATGAAAGAGTTTGGTTGCCCTTCTAAACGAATTTAGCGAAGCTGATATCAGAGGGTGTGTTGATGCCTGCTGAGGCGCCTGGCCAGGTTGAATCCAGGGTAGAGATTCCAGTGGGAGATGAGAAAATGATTTCTCCAGGGTGACCCATGATTTACCCAGTTCGTGAGACATTCCAGTCCACCACCCGAGTCAAGTGGCTTGCTAAGAAATATTTATGGAGGTCCGGTAGGCCTATGCCTCCCTCAAGTTTTGGTCGCGAAAGTCGGGTGAATTTTATACGTGGGGGTGAGCCTCGCCACAAAAATTGATTGCACATCTTCCTGTATGTAGCAAAGAAAATGGCAGGTAGAATGATAGGTATGCATTGGATGAAATATAGAAATCTTGGTAAAATGATCATTTTTAAGAGGGCTGAGCGGCCAAACCATGAAATGTTGAGAGGCCCCCACTCTGTTAAGTCATGTTGGGCTTTTTTCAAGGCCTGGAGGAAATTAATCTTGTATAGATCATCTAATTTGGTGGGGATTTGAATGCCTAGATACATTATTGAACTTTGACTCCACTGAAAAGGGAAGGAGGATTGACACCGTTCAAGTTCCTGCAATGTAAGCGTGATGTTTAGGGCTTGTGATTTTACGTAATTAATTTTAAAGTGTGATAAAGTCCCAAAGTGTTCAATGTCCTTGAGCAGGTTGGGTATAGAGGTAGTTGGGGAAGACAGGGAAAGCAAAATGTCGTCCGCAAATGCTGAGACTTTGTAATTTCGTCCTTTGACTGTAATGCCCGCAATGTCAGAATTGGTCCTTAATCTGTTAAGAAAGGGTTCCAGGGATAGCACAAAAATTAAAGGTGATAGGGGGCATCCTTGGCGTGTGCCATTACTGATGGGGAAGGCGTCCGACAGGTGGCCATTTACTCTGACAGCTGCACTCGGATTAGAGTACAGCGCCGAGATATGTGCCAGCATGCGCGGATGGAGGCTGATTTTCTTTAGAACCTCACGCATATAGTCCCAGGCCACTCTGTCGAACGCCTTCTCAGCATCTAGAGATAGGAAGAAGCCCTGCGTGTTTGTGGTCGTGAGCCAGTGGTGTAGGTTTAACGCTCTGATAGTGTTGTCCCTAGCTTCTCGGCCAGGGACAAAACCCACCTGGTCTAATGAAATAAGTCCTGGCAGTAGGGTAGATAATCTGCTAGCTAATATTTTGGCGTAGATCTTAATATCCACATTTAATAGTGAAATTGGCCTGTAGTTTTGTATCTGTGTGGTATCCTTTTCTTCCTTAGGGATTACAGTGACATGTGCCTCCAGCATGCGTCCCAAATTCATTGTAGGATCTGCTAGCGAATTAAAGGCAGTCAACATTTTAGGGGCTAGGATCTGGGTAAAGCACTTATAGTATTGTAAGGTAAACCCGTCTGGGCCCGGGCTTTTGCCTGTTTTCATCTGTTTCAGAGCCAATTGTAGTTCCTCTGTGGAGAGGGGCTTTTCTAGGTCTTCTGCTTGTGTTTGTGTGAGTGGTTGTGGGCTGTATTGAGACAGAAAGTTTTGTATGTCATCTTCTCTGCTCAGAGCTTGGGCCGAGTTCGTATTTGGGGGTTTTAGGTTGTATAATTTCCTATAATATTGTTCAAAAGCATGGGCTATATCTTCATTTTTAGACAACAGAGTACCTTGTCGGGTTCTAATGTGGTGAATCTTGTTAGATGGTTTAGAGGCTCGTATCGCTCTGGCTAGCAACTTACCGCATTTGTTGCCTTGTTCATAAAAGACTCGTTGATGGAGGACATATCTACGTCTGACTCGTTTACCTAGTTCTTCCAGGAGCGTTGTACGCATATGTGTCAAGTCCTGCAAAGTCTGTTGTGAGTGGGACTTTTTGTGTGTGGCTTCCAGTCTTTTAATGTTGGTGATCAGGTCGTCTATGATAGTCTGGTGGGCTCTTTTAACTTTCGCTGCTTGGGCTATCAACTCCCCTCTGATCACGCATTTGTGAGCTTCCCACAGGGTGGTGGGGGATATGTCGGGAGTGGAGTTCTCCTTAAAGTAGGTGTTAATGGCAGTTGTCAGATGAGTAGTGAATATATCGTCTTTTAATAGGGAGGAATTAAGTCTCCAAGTTTTTGTCTTTGAGGTCAAGTCTGGGAAAGTCAATGTGACTGATATAGGATGGTGGTCGGATAGGAACATGGGTTCAATTGTAGCTTGCGTAAGGTAAGTCAGGTCAGGTTGGGAGAGAAAAAAATAGTCTAATCTTGAGTATTTTTGAAAGGGGGTAGAATAAAATGTGTAGTTTTTGACGGACGGGTATAATGTGCGCCATGTGTCGTGCAACTCCAGGGCTTGGAGTTGTAATTTAATTTGTTTCAGGGCTCGGAAGGGTAATGCTGAGGTGAAAGTGGAAATACCAAATCACCTATTAGAGTGAGGCCGGATGGTCAGCAGACTAGGATCTAGTGATACTGCTGGGGGTTAGCAAGAGTGTCTGGAATCCTACTCCGTGTCCACTGTGAGGATTTAGTGTAAGTAGCAGTGTAATGGGGAATAGAGCAGCGGGGGAAGGAGCATTATTAATGGCAATACATGTGGTTTGTGCTGTCGGAAACCTGAGGTTAAACATCCTGAACATCTGCTATTATTGAGTAAGTACATTTAATACCATAAACATCCAGAGATAACTAAAAATTCAAACTTTTGTGGTAAACAATAAAGTAAACATTAATATAGGTACAAGCCTAATTGTCGTAACTCTTGCTTCCATGCGCTAGCTTCATCGTTTTGTGGTTGTATGACAAATGCCTCACCACAAACGGATGTAATCTAAGCCTTTCACATAGAAATATAGAATGGTATGGTTCTATAATTTTCACTTTTGCTTTTGCTTTTATCCCAAGTGTTATAAAGAAGCCTTTCTGCAGGGGAATTTAAGATCAAGTCTCTGAGCCGGCGAGTCTCGCCAGTTTTGGTATAACTATGGTCCTAGGAGCCCCCAAGGCGGTTTAAATGATGTGCCGTATATGATTGGGAAGTTGATGAACTTTATTAATAGGCTATAGTAAGGGGTGCTATTCCCCGATCTGTTTAGATATCACTGACCACTATTGTACAAACCAGGAGTAAGCGTCTGCATCAAAGAAAAATGGGGGGGAAGTCTGCTTATGGCTGCCTTGGTGACTCCAGGGCCCTCTTGTGTCCTCCCACTATCCATGGGCTGTAACATTTAGAACAGATGTTTCTATTGACAAATTAATGGGGTGGTGGAGGAACGGGTAGGGGGGGAAGGGAAGGGAAAGGAGAGGCTAGGGAAGAGCGGAAAGAGGAAAGGGGAAGTGGAATGGGTGGAGGATGGTAAGAGAGGGGGGGAAGGGAGGAAAGGGGGGGATAGAGGGGGGAGGGGAGACAAGAGGGGAGAGGGACAGGGTGGAGGGAAGGTGGGGAGCCAGGGGTGGAGGTGGGAGGGCATGAGAACAGATGTAAGGGGAGTGGGTTAGGGGGAGGGCTAGTGAAGTTAGATGACCCAGTTACCTCAGTGACATTACTATGTTTGTTGTCCTTAAACTAAGAACAGTGTGTCTGTTCATCACCTGAAGTGGCCATCATCGGTAGCTTTAATGGGAAGAGAATGTTCTAAGAGTCTTCTGAGTAGGGTGCTTCATCGGCGATGTAGTGCTGGTTCTGTAGTTTATTGGACAGTTCCTGTTGCCCGTGATGTCCGAGTGATGATCTCGTCTGAAGGCCCTTTGGCTGCTGCTTTCGGATCCTTGTTTTAGCTGTCTCCTCCTATAGCCTCTCTTCTACTTTTGGCGCCAACACACACACGCGTCCCACATGGCAACAAGTAGATGTGGCCCCTCCTCTGATCATGTAGCTCCCGGGCTTTTACTTCTCACCCGCAACCTACGCAGCCAGAAATGTAATCCTGCAATTTTAACCCCTTCTTTTCCCAGGGAAAGTGACAAAGTCCAGAAACCTCTTTTAGCGTAGACTCTCGGTGAAATACTTCTCAGGGCTGCTTAGGGCAACGGCAAACAATCCCAGACGACGCCCCCACATGTAGCAATAACTCACGGTGGAGCTGCTAATTTAAAGCGGACTGTTTCCGTCACCTTTTTACCTGTAGTTTCACCAATACCAGACTTAGAGTCCACGTTGAGCTTATTATTTAACAATGTAGGCACCAGTCACTTTAGTATTTTTCCAATGCTTTAATGGGAGATAACTGGAAGAAGTAGCAGGAAAGAGGTAGAAGAAGAGTTGCAGGGAAGTTCAAATACCTTTTCTCAGTGTGGGAATAAGGAATTGAAATCTCAGGGATGAATATATCTTCAGTTCAGGATTAAATCTTTGCTCGCTTGGATAGGCCTCTCTCACTGACCTAGCAGCCGGAGCGCAGCACAAACAAAAAGTCTCTGCCACAGACTTGAGTAGAACAAAATTGTACGATCCTCTGCCACAGGATGTAGTAGTTTTCGATGAACAGCAACACAGTACCAGAAGCTTTAAGCCGACCCGGCAGTACTATGTGGTAGGTTAATTTAGGATGCGTCCTCCAATTGAGTCACCAGGCTCCTCTCCAGACCAGCGTTCCGCAAGATCCTTCCATGATGGGTCCTCCCCTGGATTCTTCTCAATTGTCCAGCTTCTTCCCGTAGGACAGACAGCAGAGGACCATCTCCGCAGCAGTTGTAGTAGGCCCCAGACAGACTTCTGGGCCCACCCACATGCTGCAGCAACGCGGTCCTCCGGCCCGTAGGACCACGAGGTAGGACAGGTAGCAGGTGGAAAGAGAGAGACCAAGAAATATGGCGTCTGTCCCTTAAATACCCCTTCCCAGAATGCACCGCAGGGGACAACCTCTGCCGAGTTACTTCCCAGCTCCAGTCTGTAGTGATGCCGACATCTACAGGCGACGGAGTGGGACTGCACGCAACACAACCAAGGCTGGAACAGAAGCTAATTTAGCCATAGATTAAATCTGAACTATGTACAGAACAGATGACCCACTAAATTTACATATAAGCGGTAGATTAAAAATCTACCAGTGCTACATTTACAAAAATGTGAGGCGTGTACTCATTTTTGTGAGATACTGTATGTATTAGCCTAGGCACAGCGGAGGAGATTTACTAAAACTGGTGCACTCAGAATCTGGTGCAACTGTGAATAGTAAGCAATCAGCTTCTAACTTTAGCTTGTTCAATTAAAGTGTTACTAAACCCAGAACCCTGCATTAATATATCTGGTCTCCCACAGTACATAGAACATTAAAATGCAATAGTTTTAGTAAATATAAATGGCTAAATACCCTTTCTTGTGAGAAAACTAGAAAGGGGGGGTGGGTGGAACTTTATATGAAGCACAGCTAGGTATTGAGGTATGCAATCACATGGTGGTAATTCCACGGGAATATATATTGTATAATTAAAGATAACATGGTAGACAATATTATCACCCTAACAATTTATTGTACATAATTCACAATCATAATAATAGCTACATTCATGTATAATAATTAGAAGTTCATAATAGGGATAATAATATTAATAAAGGTAATAATTAATGATAAAATTACATGTTATTGAATCTTAGAATCACATGATTGCATTTGTGTAGCATACGACTAGGGTTAAATGATAAAATGTTATTAAATCTCAGAGTCACATGATTGCAATGATGTAGCATATGGCTGGGGCTCCACGCGTTTTGTGGAGATGTCCACTCGTCAGGAGCACAAGAAATCAGAATAAATCTGTAATAACAAAAAGGCTGAATGAACAGGTGTTTGACACACATGAAAAACTGGACAGAGGAGGGATAAATATTTCCAAATACTCTTACTGGTATATAAATTGAATATATAACAAATAATGTTGTAATGCACGACTGAGGGCTCCGTGGCAATTTAGGCATCCCATGGGAGCTGAGGCTGCAAGAAGAATGGGCACACTAAGGCCAAGGAAGGTATCAGTGGTAGTGTGGTCCCCCATTAATCAAGTATAAGTGCAAACTGTGCATAAGTTGCAGTTGGTGTTCTGTGAAGAAAAACATGATATAAGTATATTTGTATAATAAACTGCATATAAGCAGGTGGGAGAACTATAGTATATAGGGACATATAATGATGTCAGGGAACCAGTTGGAAAGTGCACGTGTTGATGTTACAAACCACATACCCAGGCAGAAGTAGAGAGTAAACAAAAGTAAATAGCAAAAAACACAGTGAATAGACCAAAACCAAAGAGGTGTTACCTTAAAACTTGGTAAAGGAGACCATAGCAGCCTGTGTGTTGGGGTCAGTAAGTGAGAAAGGTGTGTGCTTCACCCACGTGCAGTCTTTATAGCCACATGCAGCCATGGAGTGCTGCCAACGTCACACTGAGTAGTAAAGAGGGGGCGGCATCAAATACCGGACACATTGTGTCACTCGGCAGCCGGCGCTCAAGATCTCCCCTTTAGATGTACGCTTTTGTTTACTCTGTACTTCTGCTTGGGTATGTGGTCTGTAACATCAACACGTGCACTTTTTTCAATTCGTTTATTGAAAAACCAGTATGATCAAATGACATAAAAAATAGTAGAAATCCTACACCTAACGTCATGTAGACAACGTTGTCTGGAGACAAAGACAAACACACACAAAAACACATAAAACAGAGTGTATAACACCACCCAAGCATATAAGTTTACCAATGAAGCACTATGGCTAAGTGCAATTAGGAGTAACTGCACCACCAGCCAGGCAGTTCTATCAGTAATAATACAAGCAACGGCCGTTGTAAAATGAAAAAAAGAGTCCAGAAGACACCAATCTGTGGCTGAAGGGAATGCCGCTATTGTGGAGCGATCCTGGGGATGGGGAGAGGGCAAAAGGCAGGCATGAACAACTGCATATTCGCAGAAACTGTGGAATCTGATGCACTGTAAACAGCCTTCAAACCAGCCAAAGCTGCTATAGCCTGTCAGTAATTTCCTGAGAAGGCATATAGATGGGTAGCTATTCCCAAAAGGCTGTATGATGATCAAGGTTGAATAAATGCAATAGTTCAATAGGCAGAAGTAATATGTAATTTTTTTTTAATACAAATGTTTTTATTTGGGGATAGAAAAATAGAAAAGACAATACAGTTCAGATATATAGAACACATCACATGTTGGGATGTAACCCAGGTGGTAAACATAGGCAGGGTACAGACTCCATTTGCAGATTTGGAGTCTTACGTTGGTACATCCCTGTATCAATTTCACTCATAGAGGAAAAGAACAAAATCATAGAAAAGAAAACAGTATAAAACAACCAAACAAAGAGATAGAAAGAAAAACAAAAACTCTATATAACAACAGTGGTATGTTGATGTAAAAGGCCAGTTGACTAACGATTCCGAATGTCACAGCTACAGAAGTTATGTACTGGCAGGGCCTATGAGAGTCTCTGGGAATCCTATAGCAACTGCACAAGATCCTTGGGGAGGCAGAGGGTAATAATACTATAGAGGGACGTAGGTTACAATGTACCACCGTAGGAAGTCCAACCGGACCATTTGTTATGAAAAACATGCAAGGTGTCCATTATAGTGTGATGGATCCTTTCCATTAATTTAATGGATTACATTCTTTGGAGCACCTGGGCCCAAAGTATCGTCGGGAAGCGCCAATTTAAGGCTATGGCCCACAGGATAGCACAGAACAGTTTTTGAGTTGGGGGGGCACATTTGGGATAGGCGTGAAGAGCAAACACATTGGGGCTGTCAACGTAACCATGGCCCCTGATATCTGTGCTACTCTGGAGGTCACCTGACTCCATATGTGCTTCAACTGTGGACAGCTCCAGAATATGTGGAGCAATGTTCCTGGGACCTGGCAACCCCTGAAGCAAGTGGCTGGGACTCCTGGGTAAAATTTATGTACTCTGTCTGGGGTTAGATATCATCTCATGTGTAGTTTTACCACTGTTTCTTTTATGGCCATAGAACGGGAGCATTTGTGCATCTTAATCAGCATGTTCGACCAGTCCTCTGTGGAGAATACCCGGCCTACGTCAGTTTACCAGCAGATCATAGCCCCTGATTTCCCCCGGAAGGTTTATTTCATTGAGGTATCTATATATCGTAGAGATAGTCCCCCTCTCTCTGGATAA
This sequence comes from Lithobates clamitans, assembly GCA_037952925.1. Lineage (NCBI taxonomy): Eukaryota > Metazoa > Chordata > Amphibia > Anura > Ranidae > Lithobates > Lithobates clamitans. The sequence goes on from JBBGZY010000140.1 coordinate 14,072,099, forward strand.
ATTGAGGCATATCATTTCATATTGAGAGAGTATGGGATTAGCAACCAGTATAGATATTTAAAGAAGTGTCTTATTTGAAGGTATTTATAGAACTCAATTCTCGGGATATCAAACTGTTCCTGGAGTTGTGTAAAGGAGCAAAATTGTGAACCATTTGTTAAGCCTCTTAAAGTGGTGAGAGTTTTAATTTCTCACCAGTGGAACTCATTGGGTGAGTCATAGGTGGGGGGGATCACTTGTCTCCCAAGAATGAGCATAGGAGGGGTCTGTCTGATCGTAACTTAAACTTCTGGTGGTATAGGTTCCATAGGTGCATAGTTTGGCCCATTATGGTGTTTAGCGGGCCGATTTCTCTGGGTTTTAATCCTGTTTGCCATAGAAGACCTGGCACGAAGAATGGGCGAGCTGAAGTTATCTCAAAATGTAGCCAGGGGATCATAGCAGGGGGGCATGCCCTGGGCTGTCTGTGTGACTCTAGCTGATAAGTAATACAGCCATATGTTAGGTAACCCTAAGCCTCTCTGTGAAAGGGGTCTATGTGTGAGTAACTTACTATATCTGGGGGGTTTGTTTTTCCAAATAAATTTGTTAATGGCTCTTTGGATTAAGTTTATGGTTTGGCGAGACACATAGAGGGGAACGGCTCCAAAAAAGTACCACAGTTTTGGGAGGATGGATATTTTTTAATGGCCGTTACCCGTCCCAACAGAGAGATAGGAAAAGTAGACCATAATTGTAGCCACTGTTTGGTTTTGAGGAAGGACTGAGGGTAGTTGGTGTTGTACATAGCTTGAAGGGGGGGATCTAAGTGTACTCCCAGGTATTGCAGGGAGTTATCTGTAAGGGCGATGCCAAATGAGTCCTTAATGCTAGTGGAGATATGACTTGGGATGTTGATGGGGAGAGCAGAGCATTTTGCTAGATTCACTCCCAACCCAGAAATGGTGTGATATTCTTGTAGGTTAGACAATAGATAAGGGAGGGACACCAACGGGTCTGGTAAGAACATGAGCACATCATCTGCATATATTTATGTTTGGATTTGTGATGATTGCCCTGGCCGATGGGTCTATGACCAGGGCAAAGATCAATGGTGACAGTGGGCAGCCCTGTCTAGTTCCTCAGCTGAGTGGGAAATACTCAGAGGAACAGCCGGGAAGTTTGATTTGGATATGTGGGTTATGGTATAGAGCTTTAAAACCATTCACAAATTCCCCCAGGAAACCGAATTTAGCCAGGACTGCATCGATACGATATAGGGCCAGAAGACGCTATTGAAGGCTTTGTGTATGTCTAGGCCCAGAATTAAACTTTGTGGGAAAACAGATCTGCTTCTTGTATGATATTAGCCGCTAGGCGAATATTATCAGTAATCTGCCTAGTAGGGATAAAACCGGTCTGTTCTGGGCCTATTATTGTAGAGGTAATGAGTGCTAGTCTATCTGCTAATACGTGGGCTAAAATTTTAGTATCATTGTTAAGAACTGATTTCGGACTGTAATATTGTGGAAGGGAATGGTCCTTATTGGGTTTAGGGATGAGAGTAATTTCTTCAGGTAGTGTATGTCCTTGCAGGATATGATTAATTACTCTTGTAATTTTAGGGGCTAATATACCTGCAAATTTTCTGTAGTAGGATGAGGTGTAACCGCCTGGGCCTGGGTCTGTTGAGGTTTTCAAGGATTTTATGATGGACAGAATCTCTTGTTCTGTGCAGGGAGTATTCAGACTACGTAGGTGTTCCTCTGACAGCGATGGAAGGTCGTTTGGTGAGGGTGTTTCAGGGGATGTCTGTAGGGATCGATAGAAGGACGTAAAGATTTGTAGGACCTCCTTAGTTGACCCGAAATGTTCCTCAGTTTGTAAACATGAGTTGGTTGAAGGGATTGGCGAAGTTTGCATATGAACATGGCAGAGGCAGAGTTGCTATGAAGGAGGAACTTTTTTCGTTTTTCGGTTTGATCCAAAAGGATCGTGTCTAGTTCTACTCTCTTTAGGTTGATTTGTGTTTCAGGGGAGTGGGTTAGGGTGTGCACATTGTATAGTTTATCCAATTCTAGGGTGAGGGTCTTGATTTTGACTATCTTCTGGTGTTTTTTGTTTGTGGCTAACTCTATAAAGTGACCACAAAGGACCGCCTTGTGAGCTGCCCACAGTATAGGTGAGGATATGTCTTCTATATCATTCAGTCTCAAATATTTAGCTAGGTGGTCCGCTATTTGTGAGGTTATCTCAGGGTCTGTTAAACGGGAGTCATTCAGCCTCCAAGAGGCTGTCATTTGCAATAGCCCTATGTGGGAAGTGTGGAAGGAGACCAGGTGGTGGTCAGACCAGGGGCAGGTGTGAATGCTAGCAGAGGATGAGTTTGTGAGTAGGATTGGGGAGCTAAAAAATGTAATCTAGCCTAGCACAACTGTCATGTGGGCATGAGTAGTGGGTGAATTCCTTTGCCCCCATGTTAAGGGCTCTCCAGGTATCAATTAGTTGGTGCATTCCTAGGGATCTCACTAGGGATTTGGGGAAAGCATTGGCCTCACTAGTAGCCTTACTTCTGTCTAAGGTCGAGTGAGCAACTAAATTGAAATCCCCCCTACTAGCATATGAGTAGAGGTATATCTATCTAACACTTGAAAAAAATGATCTAAAGAAGGAGCCCTGTGAATTATTAGGAGTTTACACATTTGCTACCGTCAGGGCACGGCCCTGTATCTCTCCCTGTAGTATCAAAAATCTGCTGGAAGGGTCTCTGTATATGTGCTTAACATCAAATGGCACAGTATTTTTGATAAAAATAGTGACTCCCCTGGCCTTGGACTCAAAGGTTGTAAAATAATGAAGCTTATAGGCTTTCTCAAAGAAATTAGGGTGAGAGGCAGAGAAGAAGTGCGTCTCCTACAGCAGTATGATGTCTGCCCCCAATAGTTTATTATAATGAAAGGCCTTCCTCCTTTTTTGGGGGAGTTGAACCCTCTTATGTTATGGGATATTACTCGCAAACCCATTTTAGGTGTATGACCTCTGGGGATTGAAACTATAGATCAATGATGGCGAACCTTGGCACCCCAGATGTTTTGGAACTACATTTCACATGATGCTCCACTACACTGCAGAGTGCATGAGCATCATGAGAAATGTAGTTCCAAAACATCTGGGGTGCCAAGGTTCGCCATCACTGCTTAGATGGCAGTTAGTTAGAGAATGGGGACTTGAGGATTATTTTAGTGCAAACGGGTGGAAAGTGGCACTTGCCTGAGGGTGAGAGACCAAATTGCTCTCATAAATGCTTATGTGGTGGAAAAGAACATTTTCTTTAAATGGTGCTGCTATTTTGCTGCTATTTAAACCAAACTCCTCTGATGAGGGATAACAGGAACAAAGCTGTCAATCCAGGTTCAGGTGTTTAAGTCCCTGGAGCGTTGGTGATTCCTCCGGTCCCGTTGGGGAGATGGGGTAGCCCATACCGTTGTTGGGCGCGGAGTCGGTGGGTTGCCCTCTGCAACCATAGTGGCGGTATAAGTCGTGCCATTATGTGGGACCGACAACCTAAACGCAAAGCCCCATCTGTATCGAATGCTCACTGATTGCAGGACTGTGGTGATTTCTTTCATTCTTCTCCTTTTCTCCAAAGTTGCTGGGAAGACATCCAGGTAAATTTGGATGGTGGTCCCGTCCACCTGTATATGGTGGGTGTTGCGGGATGCACAAAGGATCTCCTCTTTCACAAGGATGTCCTTCAGGCACATCACAATGTTCCTAGGGGGCTTCTCAGGAGGTGGCTTGGGCCTCGGGCATCTATGTAGCCTGTCACACAAAAATCAGGCCTCAGGTCTGTTAATGGTATCAGACAGATCATTGACTAATTCTGGCACTCTGCATACCCTGATATTGTTTCTCCTTTTGCGGTTATCGAGATCTTCGAGATGGTTTTGTAGCTGGAGGACCGTATCATAGAGTAGTTCATGGTCTTTGCGGAGATCTACATAAGCCAGGTGTAATTCGTCATGCTTAATTTCTAATATGTCTATCTGCCCCCTTAATGAGGCAATCTCCTGGGTCAGAGTGTTTGTAGGCTTGTGCAGTTCTGCCTGGAATTTACATGCCAGCCTGTCATACATTGTGGACAGGCTATCCTCCAGGTCTGCCTTGGTGAGATGGGGCATGCACTCACTCTGTTCCGAGGATGCAGTGGGAGAAGCCGCTGGATGCGGGACATAACATGCTTTGGCTGGGCTCCATCTTGGGCCATAGCAGTCTGCTCCCGTACCCAGAGCAAATAATTCATCAGGGACTGCTGTACAGATTTCAGTTTACTTTTGCTGACAGTTGGCATGCACCACGGGTCCTACAGGGGAGTTGGAGCTGTTAGATGAAAAATAGCTATGTTTAAAGCCCTGAGGAGTGCTATATGGTCTCGGTCACTTTCGGAGCTCCGGCTCTTAGCTTCCTGCCAGTTTCGCACCGCGCATGCGCCCCGTAATATGTACATTTATTGATTCACTGTCAGCAGAAGATTGTAAAGGCAGCGTTGTGTAGCCAAGCTGACGGAGTGTGGTGAGTGGAGAGGTATTGCTAGGATGGCTAACTGGCCGCCGCTGCTACATGGTAGCACAACTCCCGGGTCCCCGTCTGTTTCTTAAGTGCGGTCCATGCCATGAAGCGAGGCGATGTCGGCTATTAACACCCAAAAGGGTGGGATCACAGCTGAGGCAGTGTCTCCATTTCTGATAGCGCACACACAGCATAATTAAAACATTAATATGTACATGGAAGTACGTACAAAGTCAAAGCTAAAACAAAAACAAAACTTAATAGACACACAGAATGAAAAATAAACATATAATAATGATAAGAAATAAACAAAAAAAATATAAAATAAAATGAAAATCACAAAAAATGAAAAATAAAAAAAAATGAAAAATGAAAATCATGAATTAGACATATAAAACCCACACAAAGGCATGACATTTGTGTATAGTACACAAGAGTGCAGACACAGAGCACATAAAGCAAGCATGGATACCAAAACTAAAAAAACACAACTAACAAAAACATTATTAAAAAAATAATTATCTACAGAAACTTATCAATCTAAGAAAACTTGTAGGTTTAGTTATCTGTTGAGTCCATGCAGAATCATAACATTTAATTTATAGATCAAGAATTTTTCTTTTTGGAGAAGGACTCTATCAAATTCACCCCGACTTTTACTGTAAAGCACAAATTCCATTAACCCTCAGTCCATGAGATTTGGACTGATGGTGCAACAGGAAATGTTGAGCCAAAGGGCTTTTCGGCTCCTTGTGTTTAATGTCTCTGAGACCAATGCGGATCCGCAACTGACGCTTTGTCTATCCTATATAAATCTTATTACAGGGACACTGAAAGCTATAAATCACTTTTGTAGTGGCACAATTAATAAGGCTTTTAATCTTATAAATATTAGTGTTATCCGCATAGGCGAACACCTCGATACGTTCGACAAAACAACAAATCTGACAATGCCCACATGGGAACATCCCCCTAGATCTTGGAAAGGATGTTAACCAAGAGTCATCAGATGACCTGATCAAGTGAGCATGTCAGATAAATTTGGAGCCCTCCGTACAGTCATATGTGTGTATTCCCCCACTATGGCAAACAGAGTGGGACAGCGAGACAATGTGGACTGAGACAGAAGTACAGTTAAATCACACCTGTGTCAGGTACTCACCAAGGCCGGAATGCTGAGAGCGGCTCCACTAGCAACTAGGTGCGAGATACCCCTGAAGGTGGTACAGAGGGAATCAGGCACGGAGAGGCACGGGTTGCCAGCAGGTGTGCAGGTCACCAAGGTTTCACTAGACGTGTAGAGCCCGTGTAGCATGGACTGGTTGCTAAGCTGGAGAGAAGACTGGCAGGGACTCCAACACTTGACCTGAAACCAGGAACAGAGCTGAGGAGAAGCACAGGGTTAAGCAAAACAAGTCCTTTAGCAGGCCGAAGGTCAAACACTGGGTAAGCGTGGTAGCAAGCACAGGTTGAAGCAAGGCAAGTCCGTTGAGCAGGCCGAGGGTCAAACACCAGGTAATCGTAGTACAGGTTTAAGCAAGACAAGTCCGTTTAGCAGGCCAAGGGTGAAACACTGGAGAGAGGATCAGCAGAAGAGTCGTAATCAAGCCGGGGGTCAAACACTGGAGAGAAGATAAGCAGAGAAGTCCTTAATCAAGCCGAGGGTCAAACACTGGAGAGAGGATAAGCAGAGTAGTCAAACGGTCCGGGTCACAATAGGCAGGAACAGGTATGCAGAGGATAAACGGGAACACTGGAAGCTGAGAAGACAAACCAGCAATGAGCACAAGGCATAGCTGCCTTTATATAGGCCCGCCAAGGGGACGTCCCGCTGTACGTGCATGCGTTTGTGTGCCCACGTGTGCTAACCCGTTCGGGTCACGCGCTCGTACCCGCCGATCGTGTGCCCGTACGTGCTGATGTGTGGCTCTACCGCGCAGGCGCACCGGGACGCGCCGATACTGACAGGCTCTGACTGTGTTAACCCTCTGACAACTTGTTTAATTATAATAAAAAAGGAAAACAGAGTAGTAGAACAGCAAGCACGATCTGGAGCCAGAAGGAATGTCAGCCAAGCAAGTCTTTAACAGGAACACAGGTGAGCGTCTCTAGAGATGTGACCAAGACGAAGGCAGAGATCATATAGACTGGACGGCTTAAGTAGGCAGGACTGACGAACAGGATATCATCAATAGGTGAGTCACTGTGGAGAGATAGGAGCTGGCAATTAGCTGACAGCTGAGGGGCCAGCTCAGAGAAGGAAGGGCTGAGGCCAGCCCTGACAGTAATGAATCTCATTGGTTCGCATTGTGTAGCACGACCCAGGGGAGACAGTGAAGGGGGACATTGTTTCTCTATTAAAGAGGATCCCTCTTGGCTCATTGCTCTTTTCTTGGCTGCTCTGAGTACTTTATGACTGTAACCTCTCTCTCTCTCTAAATCTGGCATACATATCATGGGCCTCCTTTTTAAATCCCTCATCACTTGTACAGTTTTTCTGAATACAGAGAAACTTTCCCATAGGGATGCCCCTCTCTAGAGAACTGGGGTGAAAACTATCTGCCTGAAGCAAGGTATTAGCTGCCGTTGGTTTTCGAAAAGTTGAAGTAACCAAGGTGCTCCTCTTCTTAGTGATCCTGAGGTCAAGGAAGACAATCGAGACAATGTCAAAACCATACGTAAGTCTAATATTACGTGTGTTGTCAATAAGCTCATGAATGAATTCATGCAATTCTGTCTCAGTTCCCTTCCAGACCATCAGGATGTCGTTGATGTAACAAATCCACACCCTCACAGACCCTTCATAAGATCCTAATGTGTATACTTCAGACTCTTCCCACATACCCAAGTGCAGGCACGCATATGAGGGGGCCCAAGGGGCCCCCATAGAAGTGCCCGACACCTGTTGGTAATTAGCATAGTTAAACTCAAAATAGTTGTTATGGAGGACAAAGTTCAAAAGCTCCAATGCAAATTAATTTTGATGGGCCATCTCTGGATAGACTCTCTGCAAAAAGTACTCCACGGCTTTTTGTCCCCAATGATGAGGTATTGACGTATATAATAACTCCACGTCAATACCGATGAGAAACCATTCATCATATATATCAATATCACTCAATTTATTGAGAACATCCTTGGTATCTCTCAATTATGATTCAAGAGTAGGGATGAGCCGAACACCCCCCCTGTTCGGTTTGCACCAGAACATGCAAACAGGCAAAAAATGTGTTTGAACACGCGAACACTGTTAAAGTCTATGGGACTCGAACATGAATTATCAAAAGTGCTAATTTTCAAGGCTTATATGCAAGTTATTGTCATAAAAAGTGTTTGGAGACTTGGGTCCTGCCCCAGGGGACATGGATTAATGCAAAAAAAGTTTTAAAAATGGCCGTTTTTTCGGGAGCAGTGATTTTAATAATGCTTAAAGTGAAACAATAAAAGTGTAATATTCCTTTAAATTTCATACCTGGGGGTGTCTATAGTATGTCTGTAAAGGGGCGCATGTTTCCCGTGTTTAGAACAGTCCGACAGCAAAATGACATTTCAAAGGAAAAAAAGTCATTTAAAACTACTCGCGGCTATTAATGAATTGTCGGTCCGACAATACACATAAAAGTTCATTGAAAAAAACGGCATGGGATTTCCCCACAGGGGAACCCCGAACCAAATTTTTTTTTAAAAATGGTGTGGGGGTCCCCCTAAATTCCATACCAGGTCCTTCAGGTCTGGTATGGATATTAAGGGGAACCCCGAGCCAAAATTTAAAAAAAAAAGGCGTGGGGGTCCCCTCTCAAAATCTATACCAGACAGCATGGTTTTCCCCCAAAAATCCATAACAGACCCTTATCCGAGCACGCAACCTGGCAGGCCGCAGGAAAAGAAGGGGGGCAAGAGAGCGCCCCCCCTCTTGAACCGTACCAGGCCACATGCCCTCAACATTGGGAGGGTGCTTTGGGGTCACCCCCAAAACACCTTGTCCCCATGTTGATGAGGACATGGGCCTCATCCCCACAAATGTTGCTTGGTGGTTGTGGGGGTCTGCGGGCGGGGGGCTTATCAGAATCTGGAAGCCCCCTTTAACAAGGGGACCCCCAGATCCCGGCCCCCGTGTGAAATGGTAAAGGGGTACTTTACCCCTACCATTTCACAAAAAAAGTGTCAAAAATGTTAAAAATGACAAGAGACCGTTTTTGACAATTCCTTCTTCTATCTTCTTTCTTCTATCTTCCTTCAGTTTCTTCCTCCATCTTCTTCTTCTTCTGATTCTTCCTCTGATCCTCTGCTTCTTGCTGCGGTGTTCTCGTCCAGCATCTTCCTCTGCAGCGTCTTCTTCCCTTCTTTGTTCTCGGTCCGCTCCGCATCCATGAAGGGAGGCTCCCGCTGTGTGACGCTTCTCGTCTTCTGACGGTTCTTAAATAAAGGAGAGCGGGGCCACCCGGTGACCCCGCCCCCCTCTGATGCACAGGGACTTGACAGGGACTTCCCTGAGGCTTTCCCCGTGACGTCAGAGGGGGCGGGGTTAAAACTTTTTTGCATTGATCCCCTGGGGCAGGACCCAGGTCCCCAAACACTTTTTAGGACAATGTCATGCATATAAGCCTTTAAAATTAGCATTTTTGATTTCTCCCATAGACTTTTAAAGGGTGTTCCGCAGCTTTCCAATTTGCCGCAAACACCCCAAATTGTTCGCTGTTCGGCGAACTTGCGAACAGACGATATTCGAGACGAACCTGAGTTTGACTCGAACTCGAAGCTCATCCCTATTCAAGAGCAGGAACCATTGTCTTTAAGAGCCCATGAACATATCGACTGTGACAGACCTAGCCGGGAGAGAGACTTTTGGAGGGGACTGAATGCTAGCCTCTTGCCGATCGATCGTGGGCCCTGGCATTTGGGGGAAAGGGTGCACTTTGTGAGCTGTATGCCTGGGGACCCTTGAGGTGGTAATACTGTGGATTCGGGTCCTGGTCCCCCAGGACACACAGACTCTGGGGACCCTGGATTTGCCATATTAGAAATAGTGGCTGATTCATAATGCTGGGACAGATACTGTTAGGAGATGCTGATGTAAATTCCAGCCACCTGTCTGTCTGTTGCCTGCTAGAATGTGTATTGTAAATAAGTCTCTAGTATGGGATCTAAGAGTCATTAGATCCCCATTGTTATTTGTGTTAATTAACTCTGCTATTGTGATAATGTTGATTGGGTTTTCTGAGCTACAAGACAGCCAGTCTGGCTGTCTAAAGGGATTAGTTAATTAGCCCATGTTAATTAGGTTAATTAGGTTACAGGTGTATTGTTAGAGTAATATGAGCAGGAGGTCTGCACCTCTTCTTTTACTGTATAAAAGAGACTGTATTCCTGTCAATAAAGAGAGATTCCTGGTTGAACTTATATACAGCCTGCCTGGTGTTTGTTCTGAGCTACACAACTGGATTAGAACGGCACATAGCTGTAGTTCTAGTCCCGGAGCATCGGATGACCGAACCATCAGATGTTGCGATTTGCAGTCTGATTTTATAGCAGCAGAAGAGTGTCAGGAGAGTGGAACCGAGCGAGCAAGGGGCTCGTTACATCGACCAACCCTTTCAAGGGGTCCATTAATTGCAGAAACTATGGGCCTTCTTGGGGGATTTTTTAGATCTTTATGTAGTTTAGGGATAATGTAAAGAACTGGAATATTATAATCTGAAAACTGTAGGTGATCTAATTCCTTTATAGCAATCAAGCCTTCTTCCTGTGCCAAGGTCAGCTTATAGTTCAATTCCATAACCAGGTTAGAGAAGGGAGAACTTGAAAGTCTCAAATGTCTGGATTACCTAATTGTCTTTTTTACCTCCTTAACTTAGTTTTCCTCGCTCATCGGAAACAGCTGATCGGAGCTTCTGTAATCCCTCCTTGTGGCTGAATTGCCAATTATGTACCTCTAGAAGGGGAATCACTCATGGAGTGTGGAGAGTTGAGAGGAATTGCTAGGATGGCTAACTGACTGCAGCTGCTACATGGTAGGACGACTCCCAGGTCCCCCGTCTGTTCCTTAAGAGCAGTCTGCACCACGGACTGGCGTGAAGCGAGGCAGTGATGTCAGCGGATGCTAGGAATGGTGTCTGATGCTCAGAGGAGTGACGCCAATGCGTTTCGCTGGGAAACCCCAGCTTTGTCAGGACTAGCGCCCCCTGGCTGTGACAAGTATATACACACAATTTTTGTCTCAGCTTCAATTATCTCACAAGGAAATCAGATCAACCATGTGTTTTACCCAGACAGGAAGTGTATCATAGATAATATTACCCCCTGAAAGGGTGGGATCTTAGCAGAGGCAGCATCTCCATTTCTGATAGCAGACACACAGCATAATTAAAACATTAAAATGTACATGGAAGTATGTACAAAGTAAAAGCTAAAACAAAAACAAAACTTAATAGACACACAGAATGAAAAATAAACATATAATAATGATAAGAAATAAACAAAAAAATATAAAATAAAATGAAAATCACAAAAAATGAAAAATAAAATAAAATGAAAAATGAAAATCATGAATTAGACATATAAAACCCAAACAAAGGCAAGACATTTGTGTATAGTACACAAGAGTGCAGACACAGAACACATAAAGCAACTAACAAAAATATTATTAAAAAATATTTATCTACAGAAAATTTATCAATCTAAGAAAACTGGTAGGTTTTTGCGGATATGCAGTTGTTCACTCTTGCCTTTAATTCAACCTTGATCATCATACAGTCATTTGGAAATAGCTACCCATCTATTTGCCTTCCCAGGAAATTACTGACAGGCTATAGCAGCTTTGGATGGTTTCAAGGCCATTTACAGTCCATCGGATTCCACAGTTTCTGGGCATATACAGTTGTTCACTCCTGCTTTTTGCCCTCTCCCCATCCCCAGGATTGCTCTACAATAGCCGCATTGCCTTCAGCCACGGATTGTGTGTTTGTTGGCTTTGGTTAAGGATATTCTTCCTACAGAGGCAGAGCGGACATTCATTAATATTACTTTGTTTCAAAAAAAGCTATTGCCCTATATTGGAAGAAACCTTCCCTGCCCACATTAGTATACTGGAAACAACTGGTTAATAACAGTTTACCATTACACAGAGATACCTATGTGAACAGAGGTTGTCCTCGTAAATATAAAAACATTTGGGCTAAGTGGTTGGAGGAGCCCTACGTGGCATCCCCCAACAATAATTTTTTATTTTCAATATTAAATTTTAGATTTGATACCGATACATATATTGCTATAAAGTTTATATGGATTATTTATGATATAATTTGCTAAAGATATATATGATAGGGCCGACATTGCGGTGATTGAAAGGTTTTATGTTGTAGAAAATATTTTGTTTATTATGACGCTAATCTACTTACTAGATAGGAAAATGGTATCGCGATCCGATGAGGATCTCAATGATGAATATATACTTTGACCAACATGTATTGTGTTTTGTATTGTGCATTGTATTTGTGTTAGTTTTGTTGATTTAAAGGAAAAAAAACAATAAAGAGATTTAATTAAAAAAAAAATGTATTTGATATATATCATTTTTTTGTTATTATTTCCCTGGGCTCTTTCTGTGTGACACTTGGCACTGTGCCTTCTTCTTGGTACAGTGCATATTTTTTCAACTTGCAGCGAGGCCAGGTGCAGCCAATTAAGAGGCGTGTTTAGTAGAGAGGAGTTCCTCACTCTATCACAGCACCAGTCAGTAGCTTTCATTGAGATCTCCAGCACCCTAAAGTATTAATAGATGTCTTGATACTTTTTGTCTCTTAGTCAGTATCATGGCTTGTAGTTAAAGGTTAAGTTCGCTTTTTTAGAAAAAATCATGAATGCACATATTTTTGGAGTTTGAGGGGGTGGAATAGCAGGAATTTTGGATAAGGTAGTTGTTGACTCTCCATAAGTAAGAGTTAGGTTGAGAAGATTTAGATACCAGGGTGCTGTGACATGGCTCTGTGGCTCACGCATGCGTTTGCAAATGTGTGCGGACTAAACCTCTGTTTTTAACGCATACTGTTAGACAGGTCAATTTGGTTGTCTGTGAGCTGGTGGTAAGTAGGCTTTGTTTTTTTCCTGGGCATTCCCCAGACTTTGTTCATACCTATTTTAACCTTCCAATGCCGCTTACTGCGATAGCCAGCTATAGATAAGGGTGGTGGCAAGCTTTTGTTATCTCGTGTGTGTTTGTATTGGTCCAAGAACGCACCAGCACCTTTGCAGCCATTGTGCTATTGCTGGGTGTTTGGTGTGCTCCTGTACCTTTAAGACAGGTCAATTTGGTTGTCTGAGAGCTGGTGGTAAGTAGGCTTTGTTTTTTTCCTGGGAATTCCCCAGACTTTGTTGAGAAGATTTAGAGCACTAAATTTGTTTAGAGGGGGTACATAGCTCCGGCAATCGAGTCCATTACATTATCTTGGACTAATTTAAATTCTCAACAGATCAACAGATGACCTTGTTGCACTTTTTTCACTGTGTTCAAAGTCTTTTTCAGGAAGTACATCTGGCATTGGTTCGGGGCGTATATGGAGACTAATGTATATTTTATATTGTTGATAGTACAAATTAGGATGATGTAACGACCTTCCAGATCTGTAATACTTTTTTGGAGGTGAAAGGCAATAGTGTTCCTTATGGCTATGAAAACGCCTCTTTGTTTCCTGGAGTAGCAGGCTTGAAACGTCTGTGGGAACTGTCTATGTTGGCAACGGGAAGGCGCATCTTGAGCAAAATGCGTCTCTTGGACGCAAAGGATATCAACAGTGTTAATTTCGTCAACAAAAATGTTTTCATCAAAGATTTCGTCAGCTGCATTTTTACAGTGACGAAAACGAAATGAAAAGTACAGCACATTTTCGTTCAATGATGAAAATCTGATCCGTTTTCGTTAACGAGCGACGAGATGAAAAGGAGGGACTTTTACCAACTTCTGTTTTTTTACAGAGCTCCAACTACTATCGCAATCCGGGCCCAGCAAGCACCGTGACGACTCCGAGAGTGCCAGAGAGTGTGAGTGGCACTATGTGCATTACAGGCCTCCCAACTCCTGAGTTCCAACTCCTCTTGACACCAGGTGCCCAGAGGCAGAGCAGACTGTGTAAGTGCAGTGCAGTACTTTGCAGTACAATAATTATGGTACAGCAGGCCTGAGGCCTCCCTTCCCCTTAGACGACCACTGTCCGTCCAGAGCACACTGTGCAGGCCTCCTCTGACCACTAGCAGTGGCATCCAGGCCTCTTTTGCACTGTTGATTATAGGCCATCCCTCAGACCACCATCCAGGCTCCAGCACTGTGTGTGCTGCATGCCATTTATTTCCAAATTTGACAGGCCTACTCTACTCAAACCACAGTCGAGAGCACTGTGCATACTGCACTGCAGCATATAGACTTCCAGTTCCTCCCCACCGTCCACCCACGACTCTAAACTATACCGGAAATGTCGGCTTCTGTGACTGTCACTGGTAGATAGAGAAGAGAAGATCTATGGATGTATTTTACATTTGATGTTAAGGACAACAAGACTCTTTGCAAACCATGTGGAGCAACACTCGCTGGTAAAAATACAACAAACTTGAAGCGTCATTTGTGGAGAACTCATCCTGAAATTCATACAAAGGTAAGCACAGCAACAATTAACTCCACTTTTTGGGAACAGTCTTATGTACATTGGCATTGCAGAGATTTTTTTTTTTACAAACTTTCTTGCAGATTTCATACCTTTTGTTATTCTGAAGTAAAAGCTGTTTGTTTGTCTATCTATGTTGTGCACTTTAGTCACTGAATTTTAATCGGAGTGAGTGATTTGATTTCATAATATCTATCAGCTGCTACTTTCCCCGAATTTAAGAATTTCACAAAAATATATGTAGAAGGATGTGGTCAGTGGTCACTGGGAGGGGCTGGGGCACTGTCAATTTTGGCACAGCACAGGCACCTAACGGCCTAAGGCCGGCCCTTGGAAGGGCTATACATGTAGTATATTATAGAGAGACAAATTGGAGCTGACTGTGTGGGGTGAGAGAGAACATAAAATCAGAATAACTTTAATTTTTTCCCCCTAATTCAACCCCACAGATACAGAAAACCTCAAATGATGGGCCAAGTCAAGCCAGTGGCAGTGCACAACCACAGAAAACTATTTGCACTGCTCTTTTAGGTGCTTCAAAATACAAAATTTACTCTAAGGAACAACATGCCAGGGAGGAGGCCATAACAAGATGGATTGGGCGCACTGGATTACCAGTCAGAACGATTGAAGATGAGGACTTTGTTAGCATGATGGAGACAGTAGATAGAAAGCTGACTGTTCCAAAGAAAACTAAAATAAGCAATCTGATTGACAAACAGTATGAAGACGAAAAACAAAAATTAAAAAAGAGAGTGGCTGCTGCTTGGAGATGATCTATTTGCAGTGATTTATGGACCAAAAAAGGACTCTCAGCTTCATTCCTTGCCATAAGTGCATGCTACTTTTATGTGGAACAACATAAACCTGAATACATATTGTTGGCCCTTGAACAAGTAGCCCACCCACACACTGCACAGTCAATCAAATCATGTGTGGACAAATGCTTGCAAGAGTGGGACATACCAAAGAGGTAGATCCTTACAGTAATAACAGACAATGGAAGCAATATGGTGGCAGCATTTAAACAAACCACAGCAGCAGCAGAAGAACCACCGGGTCTAGTGAGGAAGACTCCCCCATGATGGAAAGTGACTCTGAGGCTGAGACCAAAATTGATCTGCAGCGAGCCATTTTTATTATTCTTTTACATGATGACTAAGGATTTGCAAACTGGCAAAACATTTGGACGAACACCGTTAAAGTCTATGGGACATGAACATGAAAAAGCAAAAGTGCTAATTTTAAAGGCTTATATGCATGTTATTGCCATGAAAAGTGTTTGGGGGCGCGGGTCCTGCCCCAGAGGACATGTATCAATGCAAAAAAGTTTTAAAAACAGACTTTTTTGGGAGCAGTGATTTTAATAATGCTTAAAGTGAAACAATAAAAATGAAATATTCCTTTAAATATCATGCCTGGGGGATGTCTATAGTATGCCTGTAAAGTGGCGCAATTTTCCCATGTTTAGAACAGTACCACAGCAAAATGACATTTCTAAAGGAAAAAAGTCATTTAAAACTGATTTCAGCTGTATTGTCGGGTCTCTGCAATATAGATAAAAAAAAATTGAAAAAAAAACGGCATGGGTTCCCCCCCAGTCCATTACCAGGCCTTTTGGGTCTGGTATGAATATTAAGGGGAACCCCGAACCAATAATTATAAAAAAACTGCTTGGAGGTACCCCCAAAATCCATACCAGGCCCTTCAGGTCTGGTATGAATATTAAGGGGAACCTTGCGCCAAATTAAAAAAATTGCGTAGGGGTCCCCCCAAAATCCATACCAGACCTTTATCCGAGCACGTAACCTGGCAGGCCGCAGAAAAAGGGGGGGACGAGAGAGCTGCCCCCCCCTCCTGAACCGTACCAGGCCACATGCCTTCAACATGGAGAGGGTGCTTTGGAGTAGCCCTCCAAAGCACCATGTCCCCCTGCTGATGGGGACAAGGGCGTTATCCCCACAACCCTTGCCCAGTGGTTTTGGGGGTCTGCGGGTGGGAGGCTTATTGGAATCTGGGAGCCCCCTTTAACAAGGGGACCCCCAGATGTGAATTGATAACGGGTACATTGTACCCCTACCATTTCACAAAAAAAGTGTCAAAATAGTAAATAAGACAGGAGACACTTTGGGACAAGTCCTTTATTAAAAAATAAAAAAAATAAAAATGTCCCGCGATGTAGATCCATCTCACGCCACCTGATGAACCAAAAAAAGAAAAAAAAAGCTGCAACAGATCTGCCTACATGGGAGGCTCCTGCCGAGTGACACTTCTTCTCTGTGTCAGCTGTTATATAGCTGAGGGTGAGGCCACCCGGTGATGTAAACGCCCCCCCTCTGATGCCACGTGACATCAGAGGAAGGCGGGGTCGCCCGTTTACATCACCGAGTCGCCCTCAGTTTTAAATGACTTTTTTCCTTTAGAAATATCATTTTTCTGTGGTAATGTTCTAAACACGGGAAAACTGCGCCACTTTACATGCATACTATAGACACCCCCCAGGCATGATATTTAAAAGAATATTTCATTTTTATTGTTTCACTTTAAGCATTATTAAAATCACTGCTCCCGAATAAACTGACATTTTTAAAACTTTTTTTGCATTGATACATGTCCCCTGGGGCAGGACCCGGGTCCCCAAACACTTTTTATGACAATAACTTGAACATAAGCGTTTAAAATGATCACTTTTGGTTTTTCATGTCTCATAGACATTAACGGGGTTCCGCGGCTTTCGAATTTGCCGCAAACACCGCATAATGTTCGTTGTTCGCTGAACGTCCAAACAACCAAAGTTTGGCCCGAACTTATGCTCGGGCCGAATCGTTCGCCCATCCCTAATGATGACATGGTTGACATCAATCAATTATCACATGGATATGAGATGATTGATATGGGGCGCTATCTGCTCTACTCTACTGGTACACATTTGTTATTTTTCCACTTTATTTGTAGTCTTGTGTACTGTAAAAGTATTCCCATAAGATGTTCAGTGTTAAAATAATAGAATGGAACAGAAACCTTCAATTGCAACACAGAAGCTATTGGAGCATTGTGGCCCTATTATTTTAAAAGACTGCCTCATACGCTGGTCAAGTACATTCAACATGATCGCAAGACTCCTCAAACTGAAAGAGTCAGTCTGCCAAATCGCAAACAACATGGGATGGGACAGCTTTCTCCCTAGTGAATGGCAAAAGCTCACATCATTGCATGACCTACTGCTGCCTTTTGCAGAACATACTAAAACCCTCCAGAGTGACACCATGTCCATATCCCTGGCTGTCCCTGCCCTCTTTGATCTGCTCAGTCATCTTGAGGACTTTAAACAGAAGACTAGCTACCAAGACCTTGCCACAATTGAACAGAAAATGAAAGGGAGTGTGAGACAGCATTTTGCTTCATTCAACGAAATGTTCTCTCCACTTGCAACAGCTGCTTGTTTTGTCACCCTATCATCTGTGAAACCCTTGTTGATGTAGCGGATGAGAATATTCAGGAACTGCTTAAAAAGACAGAGGAGTATGCTGCAAGAAAATCCACATTGTCACACACACAACATGTGAAATTGTCTGAAGAAGATGATGTGGTGGAAGAACTATCGCAGGAAGTGGAAGAAGCACCGCCACCAGCGTCCACATCTAAGCAGCCAGTTTTTCGGTTTCTTTCTAAATGCTGCAGAAGACCCAGGCAGAGGATCTCCCCAAACAGCATAGCGCAGCAGATCAGAAAATATAAGGAAACCAGCTAACCTGTTTATTTGTATACACCTAAACAACTGTACTGTATTAACTTTACAATGTGCACATTGTATTGATATATGTTCTTTGTAAAAATCAATAAAAATCTATGATGTAGAAAATATAAGGAAGAGCTTTTGCACCAAGTTGCTATCAGTGAGGACACCACAAAAGATTTTTGGCTGTCAAAGAGTGACACTTTTTATTACCAGCTAAAACCTTTTGCATTAGACCTGCTGGCTATGCCAGCTTCTCAAGCCTTTGCAGAGAGGGTATTCAGTGTTACAGGTGACCTCTCTAGAGGTCGGCGGAATAGAGCAAGGGTCATGTTGTCACAAAGTGCTTTCCTTAAAATGGATTGAAACAAATAGAAGTGTTTTATTATTCTCTTCAGGTATTTCTAACATAAGAAGCATACCTAATACTTGTGGGTTGTGCTTATTGCGATAGGAAGAATCATTAGTTCAACAGTTTTAATTGTCAAATAAATTCATAGGAAAAATGCACAGGCTGAGGTTGAGGCTACAAATGCCATTAGTATGTGGAACAATAACAAAAACCACCACTTTTTATCAACTTGTCTTGTACTCTTTTATCAACTTGTCTTGTACTCTGCCTCAGTAGTTTTTTAGTGTGATATTTACCTCTATTGTTGTCATTGCGAATGCTGAGAGAGAGGAGTTGATAAAAAGTGGTGACTGTTATAATCCAGTAAATCCAAACACAAACATTGTAGACTGTGCACTTTTTCTTTGAATGTATCTGAGAATTAGAACTGCTGAAATAACTGACAGTAAACTTATTCTTATTGTAGAAATAAGCATTACGCTCAAGTATTGATTTATTATGCTGTGCCTGAGCCAGACTGGCAGTAACAGTGCCTGTGCAGTGTGCTGCTGTCTGTGTGTGCTGTATTTGGCCATGTACATGTACAGCTATGACCAAAATGACACCAATATTAATTATGACAATGTCTGCCAGTGCTTCTTCAGTGTTTTTAGATCTTTTTGTGTCAGATGTATCTGGTATACATGATCTGACATTTGTGTTAGATGATTGTATCTGGTAAAGCATTCCATAAGTGTCAAATGCTTTTATTGACAATTACATTAAGTTTATGCAAAGAATCAATATTTGCAGTGTTGACTTGAGTTGACCCTTCTTTTTCAAGCTGCAATTCATCCTGGGTCTGACAAGGAGTTTTAGTCGACTAAAATGTACTGGAGGTTTAGTCGACTAAATACGACAAAAACTAAAACACTTGCAGAAGACTAAAATAGGAATAAAACTAAAATGCCATTTTAGTGCTAAGACTAATGCCCTGTACACACGGTCGGACATTGATCGGACATTCCGACAACAAAATCCATGGATTTTTTCTGACGGATGTTGGCTCAAACTTGTCTTGCATACACACGGTCACAGAAAGTTGTCGTAAAATCCGATCGTTCTGAACGCGGTCACGTAAAACACATACATCGGGACTATAAACGGGGCAGTAGCCAATAGCTTTCGTTTCTTAATTTATTCTGAGCATGCGTGGCACTTTGTGCGTCGGATTTGTGTACACATGATCGGAATTTCCGACAACGGATTTTGTTGTCGGAAAATTTTATAGCAAGCTCTCAAACTTTGTGTGTCGGAAATTCCTATGGAAAATGTGTGATGGAGCCTACACACGATCGGAATTTCCGACAACAAGGTCCTATCACACATTTTCCATTGGAAAATCCTATCATGTGTACAGGGCGTAAGACTAGAACGAAATCAAAATTTGCTGCCAAAAAACACTGGATATCACATTTAAGTGATGGGGCTGGAGGTTCGTTTTGCTGGGTGGTTCAGACTCTTTGCATTTAGGGACAGTATATTGAAAGACATGTTGGTGGGTGTTGCTGTGCAGAATGGTTGTAAGTGACTTACGATTGGAAATGATTGGTGGATGGTTCCCCAGGAGTGCGGTTGTTGTTGCTAGAGGTTGTCTGTCCTCGGAAGCTCCGACTAGAACTGCAAAACTGTGAGGTTCTCAAGGGTTCTAAGAAAGTTATAAAACAAGGTAAGAATGAGCTGTGGGCGTTTAGCTTCTGAATTAAGGTTTTGGAAAGGTGAGTTTGAAAATGGATTCAACAGAAATGAAGAGAGAGTAAACAAAAAGAAATATAGCTCAGAATACAACAAACAAACACGTCAGTTCAGCATCGTGTAACTCTTGAGAGGTGCTGACCGAACTTGGGGGAAAGTTCAAAAACTGGTTGGTTGAGTGTAAAGCCTGACCGGACTTATTGCTGTCGATTTATGTTGGCAGGGTAAGATCGATTATTTGTATTTGGTCTTGAAGTTTCCACGGCTGTTCCCAAATTAAAAAGGATTGGGTTTCCCGTATGAATCGGGTGGGTTGTGTGGGAGTTCTGGGATAACACCCCACGTGTGTAGAAGTTTCAATCCTCCTTCCATTGTAGAAATTGTGTGTGGGACTCCATTGTAAGTGGCCAGTATAGTTGCCGGATGGTGCCACTTGTAGGTTATCTTGTGGTTGTTAAGGGCTTTTTTTTACTGTCTTCAGTTGCCTTCTTATGTGTAGTATAAATTGTGAGAGATCTGCAAATAATTGGATATCAGAGTACGGTGCTGGTAGCGTGGGAGTTTCCCTTGCCTTTGATAGGATTTGCTCTTTGGCCTGGTAGAAATGGATCCTCAGGAGCACATCTCTGGGGATAGCCTCTTCTAGGTGGCGTGGTTTAGGTATTTTGTGAATACTGTTAATGGTGAGCTCTATTGGAGATAATTCTGGTAGAAGTGTAGAAAGCATAGTGCTAGTGTACTTGTGCAGCTCTGCGGGCAGGATGGACTCAGGGACACCGCATATTTTTAATTTTATTGCATCTAGAGTAGTCCTCTAGGTCCACCAGCTCTGCTTTCATCCACATAGAGTCATCTTTTTGTTCTGTATATGCATCCACTGGATCATTCACTGTGTTAGTGCATGCCTCCATTTTAGTTTCCATATAGTACACTCTATCCTCCATATACTGCATATCTGTGGAAAACTTATGTATCAGGGAGGATAGATTGGACATGAGGAAGGATTGTAGTGACTTGAGCATATCCTTCATAGTAGTGCCTAGCACCGATTGCCCGATTGCAGTGAGGAAATTGTATGTTCATTATGTAGGCCTCTACTCTCTGTGTCTGCAGCCTGGTGAGGAGGATCCATCTGCATCTTCATTTTTGCTGGGCTTTGGGAGACCAGATATGATAGAGAAGAGTCGTGGGGAGAGGAGGATGTTAATCCACTCCTCATTTCACTTGGATTGTCATCTGGGAGGTCTGTATATGCCGCAGAAAATTGTGCAGTGGCTCCAGCGGTGCTATCTTAGCTTCTTCTGTGTTCCTGGTTGGCCTGAAAGAAAAAGACAGTGAGTTTTTTCAGGCCTGGCTCCGCTTGCAGGACATCGGTGCGGAGAGTGCCGCGGGAGTGTAGGGGCATCCTGTGGAGCTTGATGGGGCTGTGTGCCTGCCCTGTAGTGGCGTTTGTCCGGTCAGCTGTGAGGAGCTCAGAGCTAAGGCAGACATCTTGTGTGAGCGCATGCCACGCCCCCCCAATGCACATATTTTTGCAGGGAAAAAAAAGTGCATTTCTTTTTTCCTGCAGGAGCCCAGGAAGCATTGTAGCCATGGTCAGTGGATTAGGGGAGCAATGTCTGGCTTCTGCAGACAAGCTCTGCAGCTTTTAGTCCATACCCCCATATGGGCTGTCAGATTGAAAGCTGCAGGGCTTGTGAATGAAGTATACAAAGTGTCAGTCGCGGTGGATGACGGTAGTTGTTGTTTCATTCACAGTAAACTGTGAATGAATAATTCTGCCATGTGGGCAAAAGTCCTTCATGGCCATGCTGCTTTTGAATTGTAACAGTGAGTGCAGAGAAAAGTTATCCCACCCACTGTCACAATAAGGAAGGGATTGGGCAAACTGGCTGTCGGAGCTGGAATATGTTACATGTTCCACCCTAAATATGGGTGTAACATGTTCCAAATAAAGTAAACGTATCCATTAAACCCTGTATAGGATTCTGCTATTGTTTTTCATTCCCTAGAAATTATCGCCATTGTCTCCTTGAGAGCTTCTGAAAGGAGAGTGTATCCTGTGTCTGCTCTGACTCACAGATAGAGGTATTTACTATAATAGATGCATGCCTTGTGGCCTTTCCTTTCCCATTTGAAACTTCACAGTAGGGATGAGCCAAACACCCCCCTGTTCGGTTCGCACCAGAACATGCGAACAGGCAAAAAATTTGTTTGAACATGCGAACACTGTTAAAGTCTATGGGACACGAACATGAATAATCAAAAGTGCTAATTTTCTAGGCTTATATGCATGGTATTGTCATAAAAAGTGTTTGAGGACCTAAGTCCTGCCCCAGGGGACATGGATCAATGCAAAAAAAGTTTAAAAAACAGCTGTTTTTTCGGGAGCAGTGATTTTAATAATGCTTAAAGTGAAACAATATAAGTGTAATATCCCTTTAAATTTCGTACCTGGGGGATGTCTATAGTATGCCTGTAAAGGGGCACATGTTTCCAGTGTTTAGAACAGTCTGACAGCAAAATTACATTTCAAAGGAAAAAAGTCATTTAAAACTACTCGTGGCTATTAATGATTTGCCGGTCCTACAATACACATAAAAGTTAATTGATAAAAATGGCATGGGAATTCCCCACAGGGGAACCCCGAACCAAAATAAAAAAAAAAAATGATGTGGGGGTCCCCCTAAATTCCATACCAGGCCCTTCAGGTCTGGTATGGATATTAAGGGGAACCCCGGCCAAAATTTAAAAAAAATGGTGTGTGGTCCCCCTCAAAATCTATACCAGACCCTTCAGGAAAAGAGGGGGGGACGAGAGAGTGCCCCCCCTCCTGAACCATACCAGGCCACATGCCCTCAACATTGGGAGGGTGCTTTGGGGTAGCCCCCCAAAACACCTTGTCCCCATGTTGATGGGGACATGGGCCTCATCTCCTCAACCCTTGCCCGGTGGTTGTGAGGGTCTGTGGGCGGGGGGCTTATCGAAATCTGGAAGCCCCTTTAACAAGGGGACCCCCAGATCCCAGCCCTCCCCCCTGTGTGAAATGGTAAGGGGATACAAAAGTACCCCTACCATTTCACAAAAAAAGTGTCAAAAATGTTAAAATGACAAGAGACAGTTTTTGACAATTCCTTTATTTAAATGCTTCTTCTTCTTACGCAGCGTCTTTTTCCCTTCCTCTTCTGGGCCGCTCCGCATCCAGCATGATGGGAGGCTCCCGCTGTGTGACACTTCTCCTCTTCTGATGGTTCTTAAATAACGGAGGGCGGGGTCACCCGGTGACCCCGCCCCCCTCTGATGCACGGGGACTTGACGGGACTTTCCTGTGGCATTCCCTGTGATGTCAGAGGGGGGCGGGCTCACCCGTTATGTGACCAGACCTGAAGGGCCTGGTATGGAATTTAGGGGGACCCCTGTCATGACCTCGCAGTAATACATTCATGACCTGTCTGTCTCTTACCTGGTCTGTGTATCAGCCTTGAGGCTTGTACTCTCACACCTGCATGCTTAAGTAATCTTCCCTCTGTGTGGCTCCACCCTAGCCTCAACAGGAACCAATATTTAACACCTTATTCTCCAAGCCTGCCTTGCCGTGCAATATTGTGTGTTTGGCTTCCTGTTTGCCGTGTGCTCTAAGTTTGTCTCTGTCTCTGTTACCGATCTTGGCGTGCTTCCAACTATTCCTGTCTGCTTGTGACCCTGACCTTTGGCGCATTGTCTACTATCCCTGTTTGCCTGTGACCCTGACTTTTGGCGTGTTCTCTGTTATCCTTGTCTGCTAGTTGCCCCGACATTTGGCTACCTCCTTACTATTCCTTGCTGTCCTGGGCTGCTATTTCCTCTCCATCCTCCTGTAGCCTACCGTGAGCGTGAGCTGGGAGACCCTGGGGGCCGCGACCTGGAGCCAGTTGCAGCCCAGTCCATCCTCACCACTAGGGGCTCTGGTGAACACCAACTGGCTCTTAGACTCCGCGCCCTGGGGAATCTATGCTCTAACTCACTGTGGGATCCGTGTTGGTGCTCCAGGGGACCTGCCTTCCTGAACCACCCTGAGTTCCATCTGCAGCAGTCAGCCTTAGGGTCCACTATCATAGCGGTGCACTCCTGACCCCAACGGGGTGCATCTGTTACCTGGATACAGGTGACCTGACAACCCCCCACGTAATTTTTTTTTTAAATTTTGGTTCGGGGTTTCCCTGTGGGGAATTCCCATGCCATTTTTATCAATAAACTCTTATGTGTATTGTCGGACCGGCAATTCATTATTAGCCGCAAGTAGTTTTAAATGACTTTTTTTCCTTTGAAATGTAATTTTGCTGTCAGACTGTTCTAAACACTGTAAACATGTGCCCCCCTTTACAGGCATACTATAGACACCCCCCAGGTATGAAATTTAAAGGAATATTACACTTTTATTGTTTTACTTTAAGCATTATTAAAATCACTGCTCCTGAAAAAAACTGCCATTTTTAAAACTTTTTTTTGCATTGATCTATGTCCCCTGGGGCAGGACCCAGGTCCCCAAACACTTTTTATGACAATACCATGCATATAAGCCTTTAAAATAAGCACTTTTGATTTCTCCCATAGACTTTTAAAGGGTGTTCCGCGGCTTTCGAATTTGCCGCGAACACCCCAAATTGTTCGCTGTTCGGTGAACTGGCGAACAGCCGATGTTCGAGTCGAACATGAGTTTGACTCGAACTCGAAGCTCATTCCTACTTCACAGTAACACTTTCATATGGCTTATATACAGCACACCATTAATCGCTTTCTGTTTATTTGGACCCTAGACTAAAATGTTGATTTATCTAGCCTCCAAAATTAGATTACCTACCACTAGGAGCAATGATATTTTTAAGATGCTGATGGACCGTAATTATTTGTATGTTTATTTGATTTCTAGTAGTATGTTCTGGAGCCAAAACGTAAATCAGACCATGCTACTATTCTTTTATTTAGTAGAAATGGCAATCAATGTTCTTATGTAAGGTCCGAAAGGGAAGTTTCCTCAGACTGCTTAGACTAATTAACCCTATACTAAGAATTATCATTAAAGTATCATTCCTTTCATTTAACACATTCAACACAATTTGCTACAAAGCCCAGATGTGAAGTCAGATGCCAGTCTGGTGCCATGAGATGTTAGAGGCCGCCGGCTTGGTGGCATTGTGTCGGGTGGGACTGTATAAGGGGGAGCGGCGGACATGACTTGTGCCTCTTTGCCTGGTTAGAAATCTTACTGCACCAGTGTGTATTGGTATGTATACCATACAAGTTCTATGGGGGATTTCTGCAGTTAGCTTTTGTCAACTTGGATACTTGGGTATGCACCAGTGGTCTTGTGTTAGCCATGGTGTTCTACTATTGAGGTAAATTGAGTACCTAGGGGGCCACAGGCAGATAAATGTTTGTTTTTGGGTTTGGAGGGTGGGGTTTTCTCTGGGGGGACTGGTATATATGTGCTGGTTTTATGTACGTTGAATGTGGGGGTCTAATGGGTTTATGTAGATGTATGGTTGAGTAAATCCATTGATGGAGTGTTGCGTGTTTGTGTATTGGGTATGTGTGATCTGTGGTGGTGTGTGTGCATTATTGTGTGCAACACTGTGAAAAGGGTATGTTTGTAAATGCACTATTGTCACTGGACATCACAAGTGAATAGACAGCAACCTGAGTGGGGAGGGGAGATGATCTCATACATAAGTATCAAGGGTATTGACTGAGGGGAGCCTCCTTTGACATTCTACTTTTCCCAAGCTGAATGTGGTAAGTAGTAAGTGGTCCTACTATGCTGATTTAACAGGAGCATGTAGAGGAACTTTTGAAAGGAGACTTTGCTATCCAAGTCAACCAATCACAGTTCTGTTCACAAGAATTTATGGGGTTTTTTGCTTTCCTTTTTCTGTTTTAATGAATCACTGTTTTATGTTTGTGTATATATGTGAAAATATCTCACTAAAAGCAAATATGTACTGAAATATCCTCCTATTCTTAAACACAACATTTTGCAACAACTTTCTGCCTAATGTGGCTGATATACAGTAATTCGAAAAAGTATTCATACCCCTTGAAATTTTCCACATTTTGTCATGTTACAGCCAAAGACGTAAATTTATTTTATTGGGATTTTATGTGATAGACCAACACAAATTGGTACATTTGTGAAGTGGAAGGGAAATGATAAATGGTTTTCACATTTTTTTACAAATAAATATGTGAAAAGTGTGGAGTGCATTTGTATTCAGCCCCCCTGAGTCAATACTTAGTATAACCACCTTTTGCTGCAATCACAGCTGCAAGTCTTTTTGGGTATGTCTCTACCAGCTTTGCACAACTAAAGATTTACATTTTTTTGCCCATTCTTCTTTGCAAAAATGCTCAAGCTTTTTCAGATTGGATGGATAGTGTCTGTGAACAGCAATATTCAGGTCTCACTACAGATTCTCAATTGGATCTAGGTCAGGACTTTGACTTGGCCATTCTAACACATGAACACGCTTTGATCTAAACCATTCCATTGTAGCCCTATTTGTATGTTTAAGGTTGTTGTCCTGCTGGAAGGTGAACCTCCGCCCCAGTCTCAAGTCTTTTGCAGACTCTATCAGGTTTTCTTCTAGGATTGCCCTGTATTTGGCTCCATCCATCTTCTCATCAACTCTGAGCAGCTTACCTGACCCTGCTGAAAAAAAAGCACCCCCACAACATGATGGTGCCACCACCATGTTTGACGCTGGGGCTGGTGTGTTCAGAATGATGTGCAGTGTTAGTTTTCCGCCACAAATATTGTTTTGCTTTTAGGCCAAAAAGTTCAATTTTGGTCTCATCTGACCAGAGCACCTTCTTCAACATGTCTGCTGTGTCCCCTACATGGCTTCTCACTAACTGCAAACGGGACTTCTTATGACTTTCTTTCAATAATGTCTTTCTTCTTGCCACTCTTCCATAAAGGCCTGATTTGTGGAGTGCATGACTAATAGTTGTCCTGTGGGCAGATTCTCCCACCTGAGCTGTGGATCTCTGCTGCTCCTCCAGAGTTACAATGGGCCTCTTGGCTGCTTCTCTGTTTAATGCTCTCCTTGCCCGGCCTGTCAGTTTAGGTGGATGGCAATGTCTTGGTAGGTTTGCAGTTGTGCCATACTCTTTCCATTTTCGGATGATTGATTGAACAGTGCTCCATGAGATGTTCAAAGCTGGGGATAATTTTTCATAACCTAACCCTGCTTTACACTCCTCCACAACTTTATCCCTAACCTGTCTGGTGTGTTCCTTGGCCTTCATGATGCTATTTGTTCACAAAGGTTCTCTAACAAACCTCCGAGGGCTTCACAGAACAGATGTATTTATACTGAGATTAAATTACACACAGGTGGACTCTATTTACTAATTAGGTGATTTCTGAAGGCAATTGGTTCCACTAGATTCTAGTTAGGGGTGTCAGAGTAAAGGGGGCTGAATATAAATGCACACCACACTTTTCAGATATTTATTTGTAAAAAAATTTGAAAAACATTTGTCATTTTCCTTCCACTTCACAACTATATGCCTCTTTGTGTTGGTCTATCACGTAAAATCCCAATCAAATACATTTATGTTTTTGGTTGTAACATTTCAAAATGTGGAAATTTTCAACGGGTATGCATACTTTTTCAAGGCACTGTACATATGGCATTTAGGTGTTACTTGGGGTTCACTTGCCTAGATACTTTGGACCTTGAAAGCATAGATTAGGAGCATTGGTTACGTTTTATGTAGTTACCTTAAGATGTAGATATCTAGAAAAAGGTCTCTGTTGAATTTTAATTCATTTTATACCATAAGGCACACAAAGGAAGAAAGCCAAAGTTATTGAATACAATTAACAGTGCTGTAGAGGGAGTATCTGCAATAATCAAATCAAGTGTCTACTTTGCAAGCTCTTAACTACTTTTAATTTGTTTGGTGACTGAAGAAAAGCTCAGAGCTCTTGAAAATTTGCCTGGTAAATAAAGTTTATTGATTGACTATTTTGTCTCACAGCACACACCAATAAGTTCACTGCCACACACTGAGATAATACCCTTAGATTAACAAGTACATACATATCAAAGCAAAGGAAATATTGCATCAACAAAAAAACAGAAATGTTTTCAGCTTATTAGTGGGGGAAAATTTAAGACAGTTTTTTTTACTCAATTATGTGGTGCTTTATAAAAACCATTATATGTTTCACATCAGTCATAGTCTAAAGTAACAAATTCCTTTCCCTACAGCCCTACACAGCAATTAGTGAGGCGATTTAGATATGGGTATGTTAATGCTTAAAGTGGATATAAACCGCATTCATGAAATTTGAGCTGGGCACATATATCTGCAGTGTTTTCTTATCTCTCTTTGAAGCCCTAAGTCCCATAGCTTTCTCCTTCTCTTTTCTTCTGTTATCAGCATGATAACTTCTGACAAGTTCTCCGTCAACTCTGATAAAACCAGGCTGAATTTGTGTCAGGGTGGGTGCTATAAATAGATTAGCAGAGAGCTGGTCTATTCACAGCACAGCTCTGCAAGTCTCTGCCAATGTGAAGGGTGGGCCTTTCCTGCAATCAGCTGTCTCACAGTGTATGGCAAGAATCCACACCCACAGGTGAATCAGGAAGAGAAAACTCTAAAAGCATGTGCACATTCTAAACAGTATATAAAGCTGAAGACAGCAGATATACATGTAAAAAGTATGTAGGGAGATTTATTTCATCTCCATCTATCATCTGAGGCTGTTCAATTCATTGGCTATGTGTGAGGGTTTACATCCACTTTAAGGTTCACTACCTAAAAATGGCATTCATTTGCTTGTATCTACATATATTATTATTACCTATGAATAGAATGTATGCAAAAACATGTCTGATGTCCTGGTCCCTGTTATAATTTCCTCCAAACATTTTATATTTAAAGACCCCAGCTATGTAAGCCACATCCACAATGAAAATGTATCACTTGTGGATTGAACTGCATTGTGCATAATGAACATTATCTGTGTTTAAAAACATCTGGATACTAATGGATACAAGGATCACTTCTGGCCAGATGACATTTTTTTCTCCTCAAAAATATTTTATGCTATTATTTATATTGTATATTTATGTCTTTATTCCACATTTAGCCTGGAGCCCTCTTTAATTTACTGTTGTACATCCATATACATTTTCCATTTTTTTTACACGAAAAAAAATCAAGTAAAAGTGGCTAAGGCATATTTCAATCATTTGAAATAGTATAGAGGTGAGGCAGTTTTGAAATGTCAGCACTGTAAAGAAAGATCAACAAAAGAAGCATTTAACTGTAGCTCTGAGTAGATGTGAAAACTAAACAGTAAGAAGAACAGCAAAAGACTCACTCGGAGAACAAGCTAAAGGTCAAGTTTTCAAGAATAACATTGCCTATATGTGTTAAAACTTCAGAGTGAAGAAACTGCAAAATCCATTTTTTGGATATTGGAGAATAAAGGATGCAAGTATCTGGAAGATTTTTGGTTAGCTAGAGAAAAGTCCCTCGTTTAATTAAAATTTGGTTCTACAAAAAATGTCTCTTGTTTATTGCTTGTACATATTTTGTATTGGTAAACTGATATAGAACTATAGAGAACTATAAAGTATTTAGGATGCATGGCAATGCAGTTGTATACATCTATTTCATGTAAAAATGCTTCCACTTGTGTAAAATTCTTCTTTGAGAAAAATTGGTAATGCTTATTTGATTAAACAGTCATATTTACCAGAAGATGGTCAGAAAGTGAGAAATGAAACATATTTGCTTCTTATTCTTTTAATTCTCCAGAGTTCATCAAACAGTGAGATGGTATGTTCTTGATCTTTAGCCATGAGCCATAATGCTCTTTCTCTATTTCTTCCATTTTTGGACATTTTAGTATGAATATAACTATGGATACCTTTATTAACACATAACATCAAAAAGAAATTAACCACTTGACCACTGGGCACTTAAACCCCCTTAATAACCAGATCAATTTTCAGCTTTCGGTGCTCTCACACTTTGAATGACAATTACTCAGTCATGCGACAAAAATTTTTGTCCTTTTTTTTACACAAATAGAGCTTTCTTTTGGTGGTATTTAATCACCGCTGGGTTCTTTATTTTTTGCGCTATAAAAGAAAAAAGACCGAAAATTCTGTTAAAAAATGCATTTTTCTTCGTTTCTGTTATAAAATTTTGCAAATTAGTAATTTTTTCTTCATATATTTTGGCCAAAATGTATACCGCTACATATCTTTAGTAAAAATAACCCAAATCGGTGGATATTATTTGGTCTTTGTGAAAGTTATAGAGTCCACAAGCTATGGTGCCAATCTCTGAAAATTGATCACACCTGAAGTACTGACGGCTTATCTCATTTCTTGAGACCCCAACATGCCAGAAAAGTACAAATACCCCCCAAATGACACCTTTTTGGAAAGAAGACATTCCAAGGTATTTAGAAAGATGCATGATGAGTTTTTTGAAGTTGTCATTTTTTCCCACAATTCTTTGCAAAATCAAGATTTTTTTTCACAAAATTGTCATATTAGCAGGTTATTTCACACAGCATATGCATACCACAAATTACACCCCAAAACACATTCTGCTATTACTCCCGAGTATGGCGATACCACATATGTGAGACTTTTACACAGCGTGGCCACATACAGAGGCCCAACATGCACGGAACACCATCAGGCGTTCTGGAGTGCCCAGGCCAATTCTGACATTTCTCTCCTACATGTAAAAATCATAATTTATTTGCTAGAAAATTACATAGAACCCCAAAACATTATATATATTTTTTTAGCAAAGACCCTAGAGAATACAATGGCGGTCGTTGCAACTTTTTATCTCGCACGGTATTTACGCAGCAATTTTTCGAACACATTTTAAAAAAAAAAAAAAACAGTTTTGTGCTTTCAAAAAAACCAAAACAGTAAAGTTAGCCCAATGTTTTTACATAATGTGAATAATGAAGTTATGCCGAGTAAATAGATACCTAACATGTCACCCTTCAAAATTGCACACGCTCGTGGAATGGCGCCAAACTTCGCTACTTAAAAATCCCCATAGAAGACGCTTTAAAAATTTTTACTGGTTACATGTTGTGAGTTACAGAGGAGGTCTAGGGCCAAAATTTTTGCTCTCGCTCTACCGATCGCAGCGATACCTCATGTGTGGTTTGAACACCATTTTCATATGTAGGCGCAACTTACGTATGCGTTCGCTTCTGACTGCGAGCACATGGGGACACAGGGAAATTTTTTTTTTTTTTTTTATTGTTCATTTTACTTTATTTATTTTAGTTTGAGGCTTTTTTCCAAAAAATTAATTTTTTGATCACTTTTATTTCTATTACAAGGAATGTAAACATCCCCTGTAATAGGAATATGGCATGACAGGTCCTCTTTACAGTGAGATATGGGGTCAATAAGACCTCACATCTCACCTCTAGGCTGGGAAGCCTGAAATAAAATAAAAAAAAATGATCCTGGCTTCGATCGTAGCAGTGAGTCGATAGAAGCACCTGAGGGCGGCGAGAGGGGGGTGCATCCCCTCTCGCCTCCCGTAAGAATGATCAAGCAGTGGAACAGCTGCTATGATCATTCTTATGGTGTAGGGAATCGCCGGCTGAAAAAGATGATATCTGAATGATGCCTGTAGCTGCACCCATCATTCAGATATCCCCGCACAAAGTCAAGGACGTCGTATGACAGCCGGCGGGCAGGAAGTGGTTAAAACACATTTTTTTTAACACAAAGTTGTCCATTTATACAATATTTCTAACACATAGCATGTACATACCAAAAATGACACCCCGAAATAGATTCTCCTACTCCTCCTGAGTACGACAATACCACATGTGTGAGACTTCCACAGCCTGGCCACATACAGAGGCCGAGTACAGCCGAGTATGGCCGAGCATTGCAGAGTATAGCCGAGTATGGCTGAGCATGGCAAAGTATGGCTGGGTATCGCAGAGTATGGCGGGGTATGGCGGAGTATGGCGGAGTATGGTGGGATATGGCGGAGTATGGCGGGGTATAGCGGAGTATGGCGGGGTATCGCAGAGTATGGCAGAGTATGGCGGGGTATGGCGGAGTATGGCGGGGTATGGCGGAGTATGGCGAGGTATGGCGGGGTATGGCAGGGTATGGCGGAGTATGGCGGGGTATGGCGGAGTATGGTGGAGTATGGCGGGGTATGGCGGAGTATGGCGGGGTATGGCGGAGTATGGCGGAGTATGGCGTGGTATGGCGGGGTATGGCGGAGTATAGCGGGGTATGGCGGAGTATGGTGGAGTATGGCGGGGTATGGCGGGGTATGGCGGAGTATGGCGGAGTATGGCGGGGCATGGCGGAGCATGGTGGAGTATTGCACAGGATCATTGCAGAGTATTGCACAGGGTTGCACAGTATCATTGCAGAGTATTGCACAGGGTCACACAGGATCATTGCAGAGTATTGCACAGGGTTGCACAGGATCATTGCAGAGTATTGCACAGGGTCATTGCACAGTATTGCACAGGATCATTGCAGAGTATTGCACAGGGTTGCACAGGATCATTGCAGAGTATTGCACAGGGTTGCACAGGATCATTGCAGAGTGTTGCACAGGATCGTTGCAGAGTATTGCACAGGGTTGCACAGGATCATTGCAGAGTATTGCACAGGGTTGCACAGGATCATTGCAGAGTATTGCACAGGGTCATTGCAGAGCATGGGCGGGATGGCTGAGCATGGATGGATGGATGTGACTGTACATGTCACTGAGCTGCGCTGTGGGCACTACACATCCAGCCCACAGCGCGGCTCCCATCCGATCTCTCCCCCTCTGTACCGATCGGTACAGAGAGGGGAGGGAGGAACCAGCGTCATGACATGACGCCGGTTTGTTTACATGTGATCGCTCCGTCATTTGACGGAGCGATCACATGGTAAACGGCCGCGATCGGCGGTCACGGATGTTCCCGTGTGCGCGCCCCAGGGGGCGCGCGGGAGCAGTTTTCTGGAATCACGTCATATGACGTGATCCCAGAGTTATCCAGCCGCCCTGCAGCCGTCATTTGGCTATGGAGCGGTTGGCAAGTGGTTAAAGCATAACTAAACCCAAAAACAAAAATGTAATATGTCCCAGTTTGACAGTCCATAGGTGTGGTAGCTGCATTCATTTTTGTTTTTCTTTTCCCTTTTTCCCTTTATTTTCACCTGGTATTCCTGCAAAAACATAATTCCTCTCTCTGTTTCCTCTACTGTATATATAGAGGGATCCATGGTTGCCACCTAGGCTGGATTACAAAGGTGTCTACCTTTGTTCATTTTCATTACAAACGTTGCTTTGTCCAGCTCACATTGACAATGACTTTGCATTTCCAGCAAGATCTAGTTATTTTATGTATTTTCTGAAAATGTTTGTAGCACTGACCCCCAAAGGAGCTGCTGATATGTGGTTGGGCCTGTGCTCTGCTATTCCACCCCCAATAACTTGGCTAAACCTACTTGACACAACTGTGGAACAGTTTTGGTGTGAAGCTAAACAACAAATCCCACAATAACAATATACCAATTATATGCCTTTACCATTACCTGGGTATCCGTTGTTCCACCTGTAGGAGAATGAACAACACTTCACACAAATTGTAATTAACCAGAATGTAATTTTACTGAGACTGGCATAAACAGTAGTTACAATAAATGCACTGTCACACAAACATAATATGGCAGTGCAATAAGTATTCACAAATAATTAATAAGTAAAGATCTCTTGAATGACCCTTGCAGGTGCATCTCCGAGTGGGACTAGTACCTAGAGTGACAATGCCTTGACACTGGG
The DNA here is from genome assembly GCA_037952925.1 of Lithobates clamitans. Classification (NCBI taxonomy): domain Eukaryota; kingdom Metazoa; phylum Chordata; class Amphibia; order Anura; family Ranidae; genus Lithobates; species Lithobates clamitans. Next base: position 14,105,970 of record JBBGZY010000140.1, read on the forward strand.
CACCTTCCCACTTCCAGCACGCTGCACTACGCACACTAATGCAAATATATCAAACACAATACAGTACAGTTTGCTCAAGAGCTCCCCCTGAAGTATGTTGTGGTCCTTTGTTACTGTAACTGAACACAAGGCCTCTCAGTGAAAATTGTAGTCTCTGGTCTTCTGTCTTCTGCTAGATATTATACTGCAGTGTTTGTAATCCAAGGGTTTAACAAGCAAAGAAGTAACATAAGCTGATGATTTAGAACAGTTTCTGCGGTGCACACTCTTATAACTGCCTGCAGTATAGTTATCTCTGAACCACCACAGTGTCAGCTCTTAATAAAGTATAGGCTTGAGGCCTACTTGAACTCTGTCTATTTGAATGAGACCCCTCTGTGGAACTGCAGGTCTCAGCAACACTGTGGTATGAGTCTAAGTGTGTTAAGTGCATTAAATAACTTCTGGGTGTCCGCCCTCTCACCACACCAGGCCTGGAAAGTTGGAAGTCTCCGCTCCACGTCTCTGAGTCCTGCTGTCGGCCAGCTCTGTCACGCTGCTCCGCTCCGCAAGCTGACTGGGACTCTCAAATAGCTCCGTCAGGTGTTTCTGGATCCTTCCCGATCCAATCACACTATTTCTCCAGCACACTGGGATAGGGCAGAGTCCATGGCTTTCTCCTCTCCGCAAGATGCAGGCCGCACTCTCTGGAACACCTTCTCACAGATCCTAGCAGGCAGGCCACACGTCCAGAAGAGAAAGAAAATGGCCACGCCCAGCCCTTATATTACCTACCTAGCATGCAGTTCAGTCACTCAGTGTTCATGTGTAGGTGAGTAAGCATTGTGGGTAGGTGAGTCCGGTTTAGCAAAGCCATTAAATCACCTCCTGTATAGCTATTATATAAAAAAATAAACAAGTCTATTCACAAGTATATAGGCGGCACTGCTGGGCATTGATAGGTGGCACTGCTGGGCACTGATGGGCATTGATACGTTGCACTGATGGGCACTGATATGCAGCACTGTTATGAGGCACTGATAGGCATCCCTGGTGGCACTGGCAGTGGTAGGCATTGTGAGTGGGCACTGATGGCAGCTGCCTGGGCATTGATTTCTCTAAAATATTGTTCAAAAATCTGTATAAATCTGTGTTAGAGAGCACTTCTCCTTTGCCAAGTTAATCCATGTACCTCACAGATGTGGCATATCAAGATGCTGATTAGACAGCATGATTTTTACACAGGTGTGCCTTAGGCTGGCCACAATAAAAGGCCACTCTAAAATGTGCAGTTTTACTGTATTGGGGGGGGTCCGATGGGTACGAAAACCAGTCAGTATCTGGTGTAATTTTCCTCACGCAGTGCAGCACATCTCCTTCGCATAGAGTTGATCACGTTGTTGATTGTGGCCTGTGGAATGTTGATCCATTCCTCTTCAATGGTTGTGCAAAGTTGCTGTATATTGGCAGGAACTGTAACACGCTGTCGTATACACTGATCCAAAGCATCCCAAACATGCTCAATGGGTGACATGTCTGGTGAGTATGCTGGCCATGCAAGAGCTAACTGGGATGTTTTCAGCTTCCAGGAATTGTGTACAGATCCTTGCAACATTGGGCCATGCATTATCATGCTGCAATATGAGGTGATGGTCGTGGATGAACGGCACAACATTGGGCCTCAGGAACTCGTCACAGTATCTCTGTACATTCAAAATGCCATCAATAAAATGCACCTGTGTTCATTATCCATAGTATATCCCTGCCCATACCCGCCACCATGGGCCACTCGATCCACAACACTGACATCAGCAAACCGCTCACCCACACAACGCCATACACGCTGTCTGCCATCTGCCCTGTACAGTGAAAACTGGGATTCATCCATGAAGAGAACACCTTTCCAAAGTGCCAGACACCATCAAATGTCTCGAATGACTCAAGTCGGTTACGACAAAGAACTGCAGTCAGGTCGAGACCCCAATGAGGACGAAGAGCATGCAGATGAGCTTCCTTGAGACTGTTTCTGACAGTTTGTGCAGAAATACCTTGGTTATGCAAACCGATTGTTGCAGCAGCTGTCTGGTTGGCTGGTCTCAGATGATCTTGGAGGTGAAGATGCTGGATGTGGAGGTCCTGGGCTGGTGTGGTTACATGTGACCTGCGGTTGTGAGGCCGGTTGGATGTACTGCTAAATTCTCTGAAATGTCTTTGGAGACGGCTTATGGTAGAGAAATGAACATTCAATTCAAGGGCAACAGTTCTGGTGGACATTCCTGCAGTCAGACTTCCAACATCTGTGGCATTGTGCTCTGTGATAAAACTGCATATTTTAGAGTGGCCTTTGATTGTGGCCAGCCCAAGGCACAGCTGTACAATAATCACACTGTTTAATCAACACCTTTTTTTTCAAATTTGTATTTTTATTGGGATATCAGAGAACAAGTACAAAATTGTAACAAAATGTACATTACACTATCAATATAAGTACATTATAAACAATCATTAAAAAGGGAAAGCAAAATGAAAAGTAACAAGTATAAGTAATAGGGAAGTGTTCACAGAAACTAGGCATATGTGTATATTGAATCAATTCCTTGTGATGTATGCAGTAAGCGTAGTATGGGAAAGAGCCTAGAACCTTAAGGTCAGTCCAGGCCAAATACATAGGCAGTGTAGAATTAAATTAAGATTAGGACGTGTTTGGTATTATGGGGGTCCCGAATTGCAAAAGATCCCATGGTCACCGTAATGCAGAATCAGTGGGAGCCCCGAGTGTGTCACTAGCCACGTCGCCTGCCACCAGATGCCATCAGGCGTCCCCAGCAGTCTGTCCTTACATCAGGTGCCCCCAGCGGAGTCCCTCCTTACATGCAGCCTGTGTCACATCAAATACAGCCTCTGTCACATAAAATGCAGCCTCTGTCCCCCCAAATGCAGCCTCTGTCCCCCCCAAATGCAGCCTTTGCCCCCCCCCCAAATGCAGCATCTGTGCCCCCCCAACTGCATCCTCTGCCCCCCCAAATGCAGCATGCCTATGACCCATTAAATGCAGCATGCCTGTGTCCCATTAAATGCAGCCTCTGTTCCCATTAAATGCAGCATGCCTGTGTCCCATTAAATGCAGCCTCTGTTCCTCCAAATGCAGCCTCTGTCCCCCCCAAATGCAACCTCTGTCCCCCCCAAATACAGCATGCCTGTGTCCAATTAAATGGAGCCTCTGTTCCCCCAAATGCAGCCTCTGTCCCCCCAAAATGCAGCCTCTGTCCCCCCCAAATGCAGCCTCTGCCCCCCCAAATGCAGCATGCCTGTGTCCCATTAAATGCAGCATGCCTGTGCCCCCCCCAAATAAAGCCTCTGTCCCCCTCAAATGCAGCCTCTGCCCCCCAAATACAGCCTCTATCCCCCCAAAATTCAGCCTTTGTCCCCCCAAATGCAGCCTCTGCCCCCCCCAAAATGCAGCCTCTGCCCCCCAAATACAGCTTCTTCCCCCCCAAATGCAGCCTCTGCCACCCCCAAATGCAGCCTCTGTTGCCCCTAAAATGCAGCGTCTGTCCCCCCCAAAATGCAGCCTCTGTCCCCCCCAAATGCAGCCTCTATCCCCCCAAAATTCAGCCTTTGTCCCCCCAAATGCAGCCTCTGTCCCCCCCAAAATGCAGCCTCTGCCCCCCCAAATACAGCTTCTTCCCCCCCCCAAATGCAGCCTCTGCCCCCCCCCAAATGCAGCCTCTGTTGCCCCCAAAATGCAGCGTCTGTCCCCCCCCCAAAATGCAGCCTCTGTCCCCCCCAAATGCAGCCTCTATCCCCCCAAAATGCAGCCTCTGTCCCCCCAAATGCAGCCTCTGCCCCCCCCAAATACAGCCTCTATCCCCCCAAAATGCTGCCTGTCCCCCCCAATACAGCCTCTGTTCCCCCCACATGCAGCCTCTGTCCCCCCCAAATATAGCCTCTGTCCCCCCAAATGTAGCCTCTGTCACTTCAAACCCCCCCATTCTCCACTGTCAGGAACGGTGTCATCTCCGGTTTCTCCTGCTGGTGGCACTATTACATTCAGCACCAAAAGGGTGTAATTCCAGTGGCCACCAGCGGGGGTCTCCCTGCCTGGTCTGCAGACTTGCCATCAAGCCCACCTGTCATGGTTTTGCTGGACTATATAAACCCGCCCTGAACTAACCTCCAGTGCTTCAGTATTCCTCTGCTAAGCCCTTGTCCCTGCCAGTACCTGCTCTTGTTCCAGCCTGTTCCTGTTTGTTCCTGAACCCAGTTTGTGTATCCTGACCTTGAACCCTGTTTCCTGTTCCCTGCTCCTTGGTCTGCTTCATTATTCCTAGTTTCTGTTCCCTTGTCGCTTTGGCCCATGCCTTATATTTTGCATGTTGGTTTCCTTGCTTGTGTATTATATTAGTTAGATAGATAGTTAGGTGGGTTTGGGGGTTTGTTGTGTTTTCACCATTTTCTTGTTTTTGGTTTGCTGTCTTGTTTTCACGTGTATCGTTATCATTATAGTAAACATACTTTCTTTATTTACTCGTTTGTCCCTGATTCCTTGGTGCAGCCCAGCGATCTGATCCCCTGCATTGGATGTTGTGTATAACATCCCCTGACAGAATACTGAAGCCATACAATCAGATCGGTTGCACCTGGGAATTGGGGCCTGAGTCCTAGCTATTGTTGAAATATGGATTTTGAAAGTATTTTGTATTTATCGCTCCTGGCAACTGATGACAGAGACCTTTGTTATCGGACATTGGCTGCATACACTAGGGAACAGTTGTTAGAAGGCATCCGCCTAGCTCATGTTTTTATTGAGCAAGGCAGTTTTTTGTTTGAAGATGTGCAACCATTAATTTGGATCTGTACTGAGTTGGCCCTGTCTGATGTCGCTGAGGGAGGTGATGACTATACACCCCCTTTTAGTGCAGCTCAGGTAGAATCTTTAGTTTGGCTGTTGGAGGATGACTCAGCATTCTTTTTTGAACAATATTCAGCTTGTCCCCAGCAGGTGCTTGCAAAATGCATTGAATCAGTGCAGTCTCTGGTCAGACAAGCCAAGTGCAAACCTGATGCAGTGCAATCATTAATACAGGCCTGGTCAAGTCTGTTGCATTCAGCTTCTGTTAGCTCCAAATTTACTTCTCTACCAATGAAATACCAGTACCCTGTTTCCTCCTGTTGCACCTACCCTGCCTTTAGCACCCCTGCTGCTTCTCAACTGCCTCCATCAGCTCCACTAAATCTCCCTTCAAAACCTACTCCCTCTGTCTTGCCATCCTTTCACTCTTTGCTTCTACCAGCTGCATTCCCTACCTACAGCCCTGTGCCCACTGTCCAGTCTGCAGTTCCAGTACCAGCTGCCCGGTTTGAAGTTCCAGTACCTGCTATCCAGTCCGATGTACCTGCTGTTCTGCCTATTGTGCCAGTACCTGCTGTTCTGCCTGATGTGCCAGCGCCTGTGCCCATTGTCCAGTCTGAAGTTCCAGTACCAGCTGCCCGGTTTGCAGTTCCAGTACCTGCTATCCAGTCCGATGTACCTGCTGTTCTGCCTGATGTGCCAGCACCTGTGCCCACTGTCCAGTCTGCAGTTCCAGTACCAGCTGCCCGGTTTGAAGTTCCAGTACCTGCTATCCAGTCCGATGTACCTGCTGTTCTGCCTGTTGTGCCAGTACCTGCTGTTCTGCCTGATGTGCCAGCGCCTGTGCCCACGGCCCAGTCTGAAGTTCCAGTACCAGCTGCCCGGTTTGCAGTTCCAGTACCTGCTATCCAGTCTGATGTACCTGCTGTTCTGCCTGATGTGCCAGCACCTGTGCCCACTGTCCAGTCTGCAGTTCCAGTACCAGCTGCCTGGTTTGAAGTTCCAGTACCTGCTATCCAGTCCGATGTACCTGCTGTTCTGCCTGTTGTGCCAGTACCTGCTGTTCTGCCTGACGCGCCAGCGCCTGTGCCCACGGCCCAGTCTGAAGTTCCAGTACAGACTATCCAGTCCGATGCACCTGCTCTCCTGCCTGTTGTTCCAGCACCTGCTGTTCTGCCTGATGTGCCAGTGTCTGTGCTTGCTGCCCAGTCTAAAGTTCCAGTACCGGCTGCCCGGTTTGAAGTTCCAGTACCTGCTATCCAGTCCGATGTGCCTGCAGTTCAGCTTGTTGTGCCAGCACCTGCTGTTCTGCCTGATGGGCCTACTGCCCAGTCTGAAGTTCCAGTACCTGCCGCCTGGTCTGATGTCTCGGTGCCAACCCTCCAGCCTGATGTCTCTGTGCCAGCCCTCCAGCCTGATGTCTCGGTGCCAGTGTTCCAGTCTGAGGTGCCAGTGTTCCAGCCGAAAGTACCAGTGCCTGCTCTCCAGCTTGATGAGCCCGCTGCCCAGCTTGAGGTGCCCATGCCTGCTGCCCAGCTCGATGTGCTTTTGCCTGCTGCCCAGCTCAATGTGCTTTTGCCTGCTGCCCAGCTCGATGTGCTTTTGCCTGCTGCCCAGCTCGATGTGCTTTTGCCTGCTGCCCAGCTCGATGTGCTTTTGCCTGCTGCCCAGCTCGATGTGCTTTTGCCTGCTGCCCAGCTCGATGTGCTTTTGCCTGCTGCCCAGCTCGATGTGCTTTTGCCTGCTGCCCAGCTCGATGTGCTTTCGCCTGCTGCCCAGCTTGATATGCTTTTGCCTGCTGTCCAGCTCAATGCGGATGTGCCACTGCCCAGCGTGATGTACCTCTGCTTTCTGCTCAGCCTGATGACATGGTGCCTGCTAAAACCGTTCCTGACTGATGGCCATCTTGCCGCTGGGTCAATCCTGTCTGTCGCCTGGCTTGAATGTAATGCTCCTGTGTGGTCTGCCTCCGATGGTTTCTTTCCCATTACCCTGCTAATTTTCATCTCCAGATCCAAACATCCTGACCCGGGTGGTGGGGTACGTGTCCTATTTTCAGACTCTGATGGCACGTCCCCCAGTGAACTAAAAGACTCTGACCTTGGAAGTGCGAAGAAGTCCGCAGACTCTGTAGGGAAACATTTTAAGGTGTTTCTGCACCCACTGGGACTGTCGTACCCAGGGCTGAATGGAGTGTCCGGAGGCCACTCCTTTAGGAGGGGGAACTGTCAGGAACGGTGTCATCTCCGGTTTCTCCTGCTGGTGGCACTATTACATTCAGCACCAAAAGGGTGTAATTCCAGTGGCCACCAGCGGGGGTCTCCCTGCCTGGTCTGCAGACTTGCCATCAAGCACACCTGTCATGGTTTTGCTGGACTATATAAACCCGCCCTGAACTAACCTCCAGTGCTTCAGTATTCCTCTGCTAAGCCCTTGTCCCTGCCAGTACCTGCTCTTGTTCCAGCCTGTTCCTGTTTGTTCCTGAACCCAGTTTGTGTATCCTGACCTTGAACCCTGTTTCCTGTTCCCTGCTCCTTGGTCTGCTTCATTATTCCTAGTTTCTGTTACCTTGTCGCTTTGGCCCATGCCTTATATTTTGCATGTTGGTTTCCTTGCTTGTGTATTATATTAGTTAGATAGATAGTTAGGTGGGTTTGGGGGTTTGCTGTGTTTTCACCATTTTCTTGTTTTTGGTTTGCTGTCTTGTTTTCACGTGTATCGTTATCATTATAGTAAACATACTTTCTTTATTTACTCGTTTGTCCCTGATTCCTTGGTGCAGCCCAGCGATCTGATCCCCTGCATTGGATGTTGTGTATAACATCCCCTGACATCCACACAGTGGTACTTACCTTGGGTCTCCACACTGGCAGCAGCATTCTTCCTGTTTCCTCTCTCGGGCGCAATGAGAGAGAGAAGCAGGAAGTGACATCTAACTCAGGGCAGATGCCAATTAAATCTGAGGCACCGAGTAGCTTTCGCCCAGCGCCTGTAGTATCTATTACTATAGCCGGGTGGAAGCTACTCAACGCTTCAGAAAATGCCACAAGGTGGGCTAAATGCCCGCAAATGCAGCGTCACGCCTGCAATCTCGTGATTGCATAGACATGGCACTTCCCATAAGTGCACTGTGTCTGGCGTCCGAACACAGTGCACTTAAGGACCTTTTTTTCCTTTTTTTTTAAAGGGCCAGTAATAAAAAAATTATTTGTTTATTTTTTTTTTTACTTTTTTTTTTGCTGCCTGGAGGGGGGGAGGTGATGCCCAGGCGCCCCCTATGGAAGGGCCTCCGCTGCCCTAAAGGAGTTAGACCCAATAGGTAGCTCAAAGGATCCATCGGAAGGGACACCCTAGTTACCTTTTGTATAAGGAAATGTACATCATACCAAAAGGGTTGGATTAAGGAGCATTGCCAAAAGATGTGGAATAGTGAGCCTATGTCAGTTCCACACCGCCAACAATGCTGCGGAACTGATGGATCATACTTATGAATTACATCGGGAGTTCTGTACCAACACATAAGAATCTTAATGGTTGTCTCCCTCTGAGTGACGCATTTGGAAGATCTAAAAGTAGAGGACCAAATCCTATCCCACATCTGTATTGTGACAGGACGGCCCACTAAATGGGACCACCTGCGCATGTAATGGTGTAATGTCTCCGTGATTGAAGTCGACTCATGGAGGATACGGTAAATACAGGAAATTAAGTGCAATTGATGAGGGCCTTGAGCACACACGTATTCAAAAGTAGTTGGCTCATCTAGGGTCAGGGATGGCGATTTAGAGTGAAAGAAGTGTCTAACCTGTAAGTAGAAGTGGAAGAGATGTGGTGGTAAATCAAATTTCTCACTTAAAGTGTTGAAGGTATGCAACTTCCTCGTTATGGGATGAACCAGGTTCCGGAGCTGAAAGAGATGAACATTTATCCATGGAAAAATCCTGCCTAGGGACATACTATCTGGAAAGATAGGATTGAATAATATATTTACAAGAGGAGAGCAGGAGGACATAAGGGGATAGCGTTTGAGGCAATTACGCCAAATGGTTAAAGTTAGTCCCATTTGGCCAGTACATTGACGTTTATATATAGGATCTAAAACAGTGGGGGCACCCCAAACCAAGGAGCCTGGATGAACCGGGTAAAGTACCCCCTTCTCAATGGCAGACCATTGGTTTGGTGCATGTAAGGAAGTCCAAGAGGTAATGACCCTTAAATGCGCAGCATGATAATATTTAGTAATGTCCGGAGCTCCCAAACCTCCTCTGGATCTAATGGAAAACATTACGGAGCTTGCTATGCGGTGAGCTTTGCCATTCCATATAAATTTTAGAAAAGTCCTGTGAAGTGTTTTTAGTTGTGAAGCAGGTACAGCTACTGGGAGAGTTTCAAAATAATAAAGCAGCCTGGGTAGAATAGACATTTTTAAAACATTAATTCTGCCTAAGGGGGGACAGGGGGTATTTGGTCCAGTTCGACAGAGACTTATTAATATCTAGGAGGGAAGTTAGTGCTTCAAAGGGAGGAATAGGAAGGGGTAAGTAGGATACCCAAGTATTTGAGAGAGGTATTGCACCATTTATAAGGGTATGATTCTTTGAGTTGGGATAATAATGGCATTGGAATGTGTACAGGGAGAGCCTTGGTTTTAGAAGTGTTGACTTTATACCCGGAAATAGCACTAAAAGAGGTCAATAATTTATGTAGTGAGGGAAGAGATATCAGCGGGTTAGTGATAGTGAGCAAAATGTTGTCTGCAAATAGCGATAATTTATATTCCCCCTGTCTCATCACCACCCCACGTATATCTGGATGCACATGGACAGATTCAGCTAGGGGTTCTAGGCACAGGATGAAAAGCAATGGTGAAAGGGGACAACCTTGCTGAGTTCCATTTGTCATGGGGAAACCAGGAGACAGAAAGGACGACATTTGCACCTGCGCTGAGACAGTTGAATATACGGCCTCTAAAGCTTTTAAAAAAGGACCGTCAAAGCCATATATTTTTAAGGTGGCAAACATGTAGGGCCAACTCAGAATCAATGCCGAACGGGAGGTTCTATCCAAAAGGTCTATTAGGTCTATTGTACGCCGGGTGTTATCTCCCGCGTGTCTACCAAGGACAAACCCCACCTGATCCCTGTGTACCAGTTTGGGGATGAGCGCGGAGAGTCGGGAAGCGAGAATTTTAGTAAATATCTTGTAGTCTGAATTTAGAAGGGCTATGGGTCTGTAGTTATCTGGGACAGAGGGATCCTTTCCAGGCTTAGGGATAACCAAAATAAAAGAATGGGAGAACTGTGGATGTGGAGGAGTACCCTTGAGGAGGGAATCATATAAAGCTAGCATATGAGGATATAGAATGTCAAAAAAAGATTTGTAGTAAGAGTAGGGTAAGCCATCTGGGCCGGGGGATTTGTGTAATGGGAGATTTTTAATTATTGCAAAGAGTTCTTCAGTTGATATTGCTACATTTAAACTCTCTAAATCCATTGTAGATAGTTTCGGTAGCTTTATATTGGAAAAAAGGACTCAAAATTTCCCTGGGTAAATTCAAAATGGTTCTCCGGGGTCAGGCAATTATACAGTTTGTTGTAGAAGTTGCCAAAAATTTTGGACATCTCACGACGGCAGTGTGTTCTGGATCCATCTGACTGTAGAAGAAATTCAGGCAAGGAATTGAACGGAGGAGGGCATAGCTTATTAACTAACATCCTATGGGGTTTATTGGAGTATTCACAAAATTTTTGCTTTGTCCACAACATGGACCTAGCTGTTTTGTCAAGTTTTGTTGATTTAATTTGTTCTCTAAGATGAATGACTTTACATAGTTTCATCACTGTGGGACAACCAAGAAGCCTCCGCTCAGCAATTATTAGAGCGGACATTAAGGACTGCAGAAGACTATTTCTATCCCTCTTCAACCAAGAGCCTTCATAAAGGATGAGAGTGGCCAAGATAAAAAAATGATCAAGGCGGGAATACATTTTATGAGCTGGTGAATAAAATGTAAATTGTTTAGCAGAGGGATGTTTTATCCTCCATGAGTTGAAGAGTCTGTATGACCTAATACATTTACGGAAGGCATTGGCTTGAGACAATACTCTTTTAGATGGGGTAGTACTGAAAAGTGTTTGTCTGTCCCTAGGGGGTGACATGACCAGATTGAAGTCCCCACCAACTATCATAAAAGGTTGTAAGCAAAATTTGGGAGTATCAAAAAGTTTGTCGAAGAAATCAATCTGGCCCGTGTTTGGAGCGTACAAATTAACCAGTGTAAAGGAGGTAGACATGTATTCACATTCTAGGATAAGAAATCTCCCATGAGGGTCCACATGAGACCTCCGAACCTTGACATGGCATGTTTTTCTGATCAAGATTGCCACTCCTGCCTTGCTCGTGTAGTCAGAGGCAAGAAAGGAAGTGGGAAAAAATCTTGAGGCAAATTTTAATGATCACCTTGCCCAAAAATGGGTCTCTTGGATCACCACGTCTGCGCCCGAGGCCCTAAAATCTTTCAGGGCCATCCAGCGCTTATTAATAGAGCCCAGGCTCTTCACATTGTAGGACATAATTTTCAGAGCCATGGTTGTGGTCTATCTAGGAAGGCTAGAGTGAAAACATCCAATACTATAGGCATGAAAGTATTAGGAGAATAAAAGTATACATGATGCAGTTTACAGGTATTAACAAGGCAAACATTTTCCCTCCTCTAACTATTGAAATACAAACCCCAAGGTAAAACTCCTTTAAATTGAGGTAATAACAATCATGGAGGCTCAATCTGTGAAACACATCATTAGACATTGATAAGAAAAAGAAAAAAGAAAAACAAGAAAGCAAATTCAAAAGAAAAAAGAAGGAAAGAGTTCAAAACTCTGTGAGCCTGAGAGAAAACAGCCTCTCAGAAAGCCCTGGGCATAGAACAGGGCCTGATAGGGACGTGAAAGGACTTCCATCTGGCGACTCTGCTTGAGGAAATGAGAAGAATCCGCTGCTCACCTTATGCACTTGGTAGCGGAAAGAACTAAAAAAAAAAGAACAAGAGGTCATTGAAGGAAAAAGAAAAACCTGTAGGTCCTTAGGTTAACAAATAAAACAAGTATGTTTGTCACTAAAAATATTAAAACCTTTAGTGAATGTATCTCATGGGATGAGAAAGGTTCTACCCCGGAAAAGGAGCGAAGCAGATTCAAAAACTGAAAGAACCAAAACAGCAACATCGTTTCGTCCAAAAAATTTCTGAGGTAACGGAAATGCAAAAAGTAGTGAAGAATAGAACCAAAAAAGGGCGTTCAAAGGAATGTTTAAGGAGGTTGTTTAGAAGATCGCAGGTGTTGAGGAGTGGGAAGGTGCTTCTTAGATTTACCCCGGACAGGGGTCCAGATGCGAGTAGGTGTAGTTGGAGGTAAACAGGCTTGTGTGGTAGGAGGTATCATGTCTTCGCCAGGAAGAGGGGGGAGGCCCAGATTTTTCAGGAAGGCCTCAGCTTCTTATAATTCACATAGAGAGTATTAGGTTCCCTCTTTGGATACAGCTAGACGAAAAGGAAATCCCGAATAGTATGGAATCTTGTGTTGCTGCAGGTGTGAAGTAAGGGGATGTAAGTTCCTCCGTTTAGCGAGAGTGATGGGAGAAAGGTCGCTGAAGATCTGCAGTTTAGCACCTTTGTACATAATTTGGGATTTATTGCGGGTCGCCAAAGTTAGTGCCTCCTTACTTTCAAAGTAATGAAACCGTACCACAACATCTCTGGGTCTAGCCCCAGCTGGAGGTCTTGGGCCCAAGGATTTATGGGCCCTGTCCAAGCGCCAATCTATGTCCACAACTGAGGGAGCCAGATTATTAAAGAGGGCCAGTAGGGATGAGCTTCGACTCGAACATCGGCTGTTCGGTCGTTCGCCGAATTGCGAACGATATGGCCCGTTCGCGCCAAATTTGTGTGGCGCGTCACGGCCCATAATTCACTGCGGCATCGCAGTGCATTGCTTGCTGATGATTGGCCAAGCATGCACTATGACCCGCATGCTTGGCCAATCACAGCGCCGCCTGAACAGAGAGCCGTAATTGGCCAAAGCCAAGGAGGCTTTGGCCAATTATGGCTCAGGGGATTTAGTACACGCCCCACACTATATAAGGCCGCCTGCACGGCGGCCCTGTGTAGTGTGTGTTCCGGCATTGAAAGAGATAGACAGAGAGACAGTGTCATTTGATTTGAGTTAGATAGATTAGGCAGAACAGTCAGTCAGTTAGCTGCACTTACAGTGTATTGTGTATATATATGCATCCCAGGTGTTGCATATATATATATATATACACTGTATTCAGTTTAGCTAGATCCGTTCCTGTTATCTTCTAGATTATTTACATTTAGTGCAGTGCGTCCTGCTCACAGTGTTCAGCTAGATCTGTTCCTGTTATCTTCTAGACTATTTACATTTAGTGCAGTGCGTCCTGCTCACAGTGTTTAGCTAGATCCGTTCCTGTTATCTTGTAGACTATTTACATTTAGTGCAGTGCGTCCTGCTCACAGTATAGGAAACTAATAGCTCCGCGCTTAGGTAGTAAAGGAACTGCAGCCCCCCCAACACAGAATCACACCAATGTGGAATTCTAGAAAATTAAAGTCAAATGAGGGGTGATTGGCGCTGTTCCACTGAAGGTGTCTCAAGTGTAAAAAATATAGGTTTATCAAATAGAACAATAAACAAAACTAAACAGTATATAAAATTAAGAAACAATGTGCAGGAACTCATGAAATATGTGTGACACCTGCGTCCATACAAAGTGCAGTGTGTGTTAAGGAATAAGGTGAAATCCAAAAAATCTATCCGAAAAGGCTTGAAAAAACAAAAAATATTGGACATAAAAAACACCAATGTTGCATGAATTAAATACTCATAAAATGAATGCACATAAAAAATAAAAATCATGAAGTCTACAGTCCACAAAAAGTCCCAAAACCAAATTGATAATACAAAATTATATTAAATATATTAATGAAAAAGTTCCTCATAAAGTGCAGATAGTGAGTCTCTTCAAATCTTCTAGCAGTGCTCTTAGTGACATGAAATCTTCCAATCTTCTAAAAGCCCCCCAATGTGCCCTCACTCACCAAAGGAAAACACCCCTGCAGGGGTATCAAGCCTGTCAGCTGTATCCTGCAGCAACGGTCCTCAGTGAAGGCTCCTACTCGAATCTCCGTTCACGGTGTCCGGGCTGTCTCCAGTTACTCCCCACAGGCACATCCATATGAAATAAAAATGATCCCCATCGCGTGAATCCGTAAAAATAGTGTGTACTTTATTAAAAATTGTGATTAAAAAAGACAAAACAATGTCCCGCTGCCTAATGGGCAGTCTAACTGAATGGAAAAAACAATAACAGCAGTGCGGTGCGGCGTGCGTTCCACCGCTCGCTCCACACCCGGAAGTAAAGCAGAAAAGCAGGACGTATGCGTATCGTTTGGCCACGCCTTACGCGTTTCGTCATCCAGACGTCATCTGAGGCGCGGCCATCTTGGTACTCCATACGTCTTATATACACGATGGAGGCGCCCGGAGGCCAATCATGGTGGAAGAACCCGCCCCTCAACCATAGTGGAATATATCCAAAGTGCCATCTAGTGGACAAAAAGGATTACAACCCATTGTATTCGTTTGTGTACGGCGCCTCCATCATAAAAACAGAGTGAACGGTTACAATTCCATCATAAAAACAAAGTGTACGATTACAACTCATTGTATTTCACTCGCTAGCGGCACTTACATCATAGAAACAGATTGAGGGGGAAGAAGGGAATGTTAAAAACGTATAGGCACCCCTAAGGCTCAGATACATTGGTAACCTACGAAACCCTAACAAAACAGGGGTAATCTATAAAAATAGATCATGAAAAAGAATCATAAAATTGAAGGGTATAAAAAATATAAAATATGAAGTGTAAGTAAGTGAAGTATCCACTAATACTTCATATTTTATATTTTTTATACCCTTCAATTTTATGATTCTTTTTCATGATCTATTTTTATAGATTACCCCTGTTTTGTTAGGGTTTCGTAGGTTACCAATGTATCTGAGCCTTAGGGGTGCCTATACGTTTTTAACATTCCCTTCTTCCCCCTCAATCTGTTTCTATGATGTAAGTGCCGCTAGCGAGTGAAATACAATGAGTTGTAATCGTACACTTTGTTTTTATGATGGAATTGTAACCGTTCACTCTGTTTTTATGATGGAGGCGCCGTACACAAACGAATACAATGGGTTGTAATCCTTTTTGTCCACTAGATGGCACTTTGGATATATTCCACTATGGTTGAGGGGCGGGTTCTTCCACCATGATTGGCCTCCGGGCGCCTCCATCGTGTATATAAGACGTATGGAGTACCAAGATGGCCGCGCCTCAGATGACGTCTGGATGACGAAACGCGTAAGGCGTGGCCACACGATACGCATACGTCCTGCTTTTCTGCTTTACTTCCGGGTGTGGAGCGAGCGGTGGAACGCACGCCGCACCGCACTGCTGTTATTGTTTTTCCCATTCAGTTAGACTGCCCATTAGGCAGCGGGACATTGTTTTGTCTTTTTTAATCACAATTTTTAATAAAGTACACACTATTTTTACGGATTCACGCGATGGGGATCATTTTTATTTCATATGGATGTGCCTGTGGGGAGTAACTGGAGACAGCCCGGACACCGTGAACGGAGATTCGAGTAGGAGCCTTCACTGAGGACCGTTGCTGCAGGATACAGCTGACAGGCTTGATACCCCTGCAGGGGTGTTTTCCTTTGGTGAGTGAGGGCACATTGGGGGGCTTTTAGAAGATTGGAAGATTTCATGTCACTAAGAGCACTGCTAGAAGATTTGAAGAGACTCACTATCTGCACTTTATGAGGAACTTTTTCATTAATATATTTAATATAATTTTGTATTATCAATTTGGTTTTGGGACTTTTTGTGGACTGTAGACTTCATGATTTTTATTTTTTATGTGCATTCATTTTATGAGTATTTAATTCATGCAACATTGGTGTTTTTTATGTCCAATATTTTTTGTTTTTTCAAGCCTTTTCGGATAGATTTTTTGGATTTCACCTTATTCCTTAACACACACTGCACTTTGTATGGACGCAGGTGTCACACATATTTCATGAGTTCCTGCACATTGTTTCTTAATTTTATATACTGTTTAGTTTTGTTTATTGTTCTATTTGATAAACCTATATTTTTTACACTTGAGACACCTTCAGTGGAACAGCGCCAATCACCCCTCATTTGACTTTAACGTCCTGCTCACAGTGTTCAGCTAGATCCGTTCCTGTTATCTTCTAGACTATTTACATTTAGTGCAGTGCGTCCTGCTCACAGTGTTCAGCTAGATCCGTTCCTGTTATCTTCCTACTGACAGGCAGGCTTGTCTTGTTACAGTATATAAAGCTACCTGAAGAAAATTACTGGTGTTCTTTTGATCCTATTAGTACCACGGTCAGACAGCTAGACTATTTACATTTAGTGCAGTGCGTCCTGCTCACAGTGTTCAGCTAGATCCGTTCCTGTTATCTTGTAGACTATTTACATTTAGTGCAGTGCGTCCTGCTCACAGTGTTCAGCTAGATCCGTTCCTGTTATCTTCTAGACTATTTACATTTAGTGCAGTGCGTCCTGCTCACAGTGTTCAGCTAGATCCGTTCCTGTTATCTTCCTACTGACAGGCAGGCTTGTCTTGTTACAGTATTAACAGCTACCTAAAGAAAATTACTGGTGTTCTTTTGATCCTATTAGTACCACGGTCAGGCAGCTAGACTATTTACATTTAGCAAAGTGCGTCCTGCTCACAGTGTTCAGCTAGATCCGTTCCTGTTATCTTGTAGACTATTTACATTTAGTGCAGTGCGTCCTGCTCACAGTGTTCAGCTAGATCCGTTCCTGTTATCTTCCTACTGACAGGCAGGCTTGTCTTGTTACAGTATATAAAGCTACCTGAAGAAAATTACTGGTGTTCTTTTGATCCTATTAGTACCACGGTCAGGCAGCTAGACTATTTACATTTAGTGCAGTGCGTCCTGCTCACAGTGTTCAGCTAGATCCGTTCCTGTTATCTTCCTACTGACAGGCAGGCTTGTCTTGTTACAGTATATAAAGCTACCTGAAGAAAATTACTGGTGTTCTTTTGATCCTATTAGTACCATGGTCAGGCAGCTAGACTATTTACATTTAGTGCAGTGCGTCCTGCTCACAGTGTTCAGCTAGATCCGTTCCTGTTATCTTCCTACTGACAGGCAGGCTTGTCTTGTTAAAGTATTTACAGCTACCTAAAGAAAATTACTGGTGTTCTTTTGATACTATTAGTACCACGGTCAGGCAGCTAGACTATTTACAGTTAGTGCAGTGCGTCCTGCTCGCAGTGTTCAGCTAAACCTACAAGTTAGTGGGGTGCGTCCACCTCACAGTGTTCAGCTAAAGCTACCTGTAGAAGGTTGGTGGTGTTCTCATACTACAGGCAGGCAGTTGATTTTGTTAGCTGCAGTGTGTATATATATATATATATATATATATATATATATATATATATATATATATATATATATCCCAGCTTAGTGCAGCTACAGGCCAGTAGTATGTCTGGAAGGCCAAGAAGGAGAGGCAGACAGTCACAAGCCAATAAGAGAGGGCAAGCAGGCTCTGTGTCTAGTGCTGGTCGTGGAGACGGTGCATCCTCATCAGCACGTAGCCATGGGACACGCTTGGCCTTTTTTTCGGCAGCTGGCCGTGTTGAAGCGCAACATGCGGAAGACTTGGTCGAGTGGATGACCAAGCCATCCTCATCCTCCTCATCCTCTCTCACCCATGCCCAGGGTGCTTTGTCTGGCAAAGCAGCGGCCTCTTCCCTCGGCTCAATGTCATCAGTGACTCCTTCCCTAGCTCCACCATGTCCTCCTGAGGAGTCCCTCAAATTGTTTGACCACAGTGTTGGGTACATGCTCCAGGAGGATGCCCAGCGTTTGGAAGGCTCTGATGATGATATTGAGCTCGATGAAGGCAGTAACATGAGCACGGACAGAGGGGGTGCCCAAGAAGGACAGCAATCTGGCAGTCATGCTCCCCCTGCTGCAGCATACTGCCAGGTTTGCTCCAGTGATGAGGAGGGAGGGGATGATGAGGTCACTGACTCAACGTGGGTGCCTGATAGGAGAGAGGAGGAGGAGGAGGCGGCACATCACCAACGAGGCAGGATGCCCTCCAGGGGCCAGCCTAAGGGCAGCACATTGACTGCATCACATGTGCAGGGCGCTGCAGTCTCTGCGCGTTATTCAAAAAGTTCTTTGGTGTGGGCCTTTTTTGAGAGGAGTGCATCAGATCGCACCGCTGCTATTTGCAACATATGTCTCAAGCGTAAAACTACAAGTTAGTGTAGTGCGACCTCTGCACAGTGTTCAGCTAAAGCTACAAGTTAGTGTAGTGCGTCTTCTGAACAGTGTTCAGCTAAAGCTACAAGTTAGTGTAGTGCGTCCTCCTCACAGTGTTCAGCTAAAACTACAAGTTACTTTTTTGCGAGCTCTGTACAGTGTTCAGCTAAAGCTACCTGTAGAAGGTTGGTGGTGTTCTCATACTACAGACAGGCAGTTGATTTTGCTATCTGCAGTATCAGTATATATATATATATATATATATATATATATATATATATATATATATATATATATATATATATATCCCAGCTTAGTGCAGTTACAGGCCATTAGTATGTCTGGAAGGCCAACAAGGAGAGGCAGACAGTCACAAGCCAATAAAAGAGGGAAAGCAGGCTCTGTGTCTAGAGGCAACAGTGCTGGTCGTGGAGACCACCCTCAGCAGCACGTGGCCATGGGACACGCTTGGCCTTTTTTTCGGCAGCTGGCCGTGTTGAGCTGCAACATACGGAAGACTTGGTCGAGTGGATGACCAATCCGTCCTCATCCTCCTCATCCTCTCTCACCCATGCTCAGGGTGCTTTGTCTGGCAAAGCAGCTGCCAACGCGGCCTCTTCCCTCGGCTCAATGGCATCAGTGACTCCTTCCCTAGCCCCACCATGTCCTCCTGAGGAGTCCCTCAAACTGTTTGACCACAGTGTTGGGTACATGCTCCAGGAGGATGCCCTGCATTTAGAAGGCTCTGATGATGATACTGAGCTAGATGAAGGCAGTAACGTGAGCACGGACAGAGGGGGTGCCCAAGAAGGACAGCAATCTGGCAGTCATGCCCCTTGCTGCAGCATCCTGCCAGGTTTGCTCCAGTGATGAGGAGGGAGGGGATGATGAGGTCACTGACTCAATGTGGGTGCCTGATAGGAGAGAGGAGGAGGAAGCACATGACCAACGAGGCAGGATGCCCTCCAGGGGCCAGCCTAAGGGCAGCACACTGACTGCATCACACCCCAAAGCTCCACATGTGCAGGGCGCTGCTGTCTCTGCGCGTTATTCCAAAAGTTCTTTGGTGTGGGCCTTTTTTGAGACGAGTGCATCAGATCGCACCGCTGCTATTTGCAACATATGTCTCGAGCGTATCTCACGTGGCCAAAACATCTCCCGCTTGGGTACCACATGCTTGACCAGACATATGTTGACCTGCCATGCAGTTCGTTGGCAAGCGCATCTAAAAGACCCACACCAAAGAACTAAGAGGACCTCTCCTTGCTCCTCATCAGCTGAGATTACCAACCCCACTAGACCTTCAGTCCTCTCTGAGACCTGCACTGAGAGGAATGAAGGTGTAGAATTAGGTGTGTCACAGCCAAGTACTTGTGGGCAATCTGCTTTTGGTACACCGACGTCAGATTGTACCAGGCAAATTTCCCTGCTCCAGCTGCTGCACCGCCGAAAGAAGTTTGCTCCCAGCCATCCACATGCCCAGCGGTTGAATGCTAGCTTGGCAAAATTGCTAGCACTTCAACTGCTGCCTTTTCAGTTGGTAGACTCTCCCCCCTTCCGTGAGTTTGTGGAATGTGCGGTTCCTCAGTGGCAGGTACCCAAACGCCACTTTTTCTCATGGAAGGCGATTCCGGCTCTCTACCGGCATGTGGAAGGCAATGTCCATGCCTCGCTGGACAGGGCGGTCAGCGGTAAGGTGCATATTACCGCTGACTCATGGTCCAGCAGGCATGGACAGGGACGTTACCTAAGTTTAACGGCGCATTGGGTGACTCTGCTGGCAACTGGGAAGGATGCAGGACAAGGTGCAGTAGTGTTGGAGGTTGTTCCACCACCACGCCTCCAAAATGCTAATGATTGTGACACACCTCTCTCCTCCACCCCCTCCTCTTCTTCTTCCTCCATGGCCTCGGAACCAGCGGTGCTCCGTAGCCGTTCAAGGGGCTACGCAAGTACGCAGGCCAAAAGATGCCATGCGGTGCTTGAGCTGGTGTGCTTGGGGGACAGGAGCCACACTGGGGCAGAGGTTCTGTCAGCTCTGCAGGGGCAGGTTCAGAGGTGGTTGACGCCACGCCAACTTAAGGCAGGAATGGTGGTTTGCGACAATGGCACCAACCTCCTCCCTGCCCTCCGACAGGGACAAATGACCCATGTGCCCTGTTTGGCTCACGTCCTTAACTTGGTGGTGCAGCGGTTCTTGGGCAGGTACCCGGGCTTACAGGATATCCTGAGGCAGGCCAGGAAAGTCTGTGTGCATTTCCGCCGGTCATATAATGCCAGTGCTCGGCTGACGGACCTCCAAAAGGAGTTTAACCTGCCCAAGAACCGCCTAATCTGTGACATGCCCACCAGGTGGAACTCAACGTTGGCCTTGCTGCAGTGGCTGCACACGCAGCAGAGGGCCATCAATGAGTACCTGTGCGACTATGGCACCAGGACAGGGTCAGGGGAGCTTGGTTTTTTTTCCCCACGCCAGTGGGCCATGATCAGGGATGCATGCGCTGTCCTGTCACCATTTGAGGAGGCCACGAGGATGGTGAGCAGTGACAGTGCATGCATCAGTGACACTGTCCCCCTTGTCCACCTGTTGGAGCACACGCTGCGTGGAATAATGGACAGGGCACTTGAGGCAGAACAGAGGCAGGAAGAGGAGGACTTCCTTAGCTCTCAAGACCCCCTTTATCCAGACAGTGTTCCTGCGTGCCCGCCGATCACACAGGAAGAGGACGAAGAGGAGGAGGAGGAGGAGGAGGAAGATTGTGTCAGTATGGAGGTGGAGCCTGGCACTCAGCATCAGCAGCAGTTTTTAAGGGATCAGTCCCAAGAAACACATGGACTTGTATGTGGCTGGGAGGAGGTGGCTGCGGACCATGTCATCCTTAGTGACCCAGAGGACTCCGGACCGAATGCCTCAGCAAACCTACGCTGCATTGCCTCCCTGATCCTGCAAAGCCTGCGTAAGGATCCTTGTATTCGTGGTATCAAGGAGAAGGACCAATACTGGCTGGCAACCCTCCTTGATCCACTTTACAAGGGTAAAATTGCGGACCTTATCTTGCCATCGCAGAGGGAGCAGAGGATGAAACATCTTCGGGAGGCCTTGCAGAAAGGTCTGTGCAACGTGTTCCCAGAGACTGGGAGGTTACAAACTCCTGTTTCTGGACAACGTGTTGCTGAGGCTTCGATCAGTCAAAGAAGGAGCGGTGGAGAAGGTGGCCTTCTGACCGATGCGTTCAGACAATTTTTTGGTCCGCAGCCCCAAGGTATGGTTCCAGCAACCATCGCCAGCGTCTGTTTTACATGGTGCAGGAATACCTAGGGGCAAGATCAGACTTGGACACCTTTCCCACCGAAAATCCTCTGGGTTACTGGGTCTTGAGGATGGATCACTGGCCAGAGCTTGCACAGTATGCAATTGAGCTACTGGCCTGTCCTGCATCCAGCGTTCTTTCAGAACGCACATTCAGTGCTGCTGGAGGCGTGGTAACCGATCACAGGGTGCGTCTGTCCACCGACTCAGTCGATCGGCTGACCTTCATAAAAATGAATCAGTCTTGAATCACCACCAGCTACCAAGCACCTGATGCTGATGTAACCGAATAATTTTTTTTGAAATCTCAGATCCCTTCAAAGACTGCCTATGCTGATGCTGAGTGACTATCCCAGAGTAATTATCCTCTTCCTCCTCTATCATCACGCTGATAGCTTGTAAGAACATTTTTGGTTCTGGGCGCCACCACCAGTGCCTAAGGCACAATTTTTCAGCCCCTGTTTAACAGGGGCGTGTAATTACAATTTTTGATGTAATACTTTGCAGCAGGGCTCGTTCCTGCATTCCAACTAGAGTGTCTGTGAGGGGTTGCAGTGTTGTGGCACCAGCACCAGTGCCCAAGGCCCAATTTTTCTGCTCCTGTCTAACAGGGGCGTGTAATTACAATTTTTGATGCAATACTTTGCAGCAGGGCTCGTTCCTGCGTTCCAACTAGAGTGTCTGTGAGGGGTTGCAGTGTTGTGGCACCAGCACCAGTGCCTAAGGCCCAATTTTTCTGCCCCTGTCTAACAGGGGCGTGTAATTACAATTTTTGATGCAATACTTTGCAGCAGGGCTCGTTCCTGCGTTCCAACTAGAGTGTCTGTGAGGGGTTGCAGTGTTGTGGCACCAGCACCAGTGCCTAAGGCCCAATTTTTCTGCCCCTGTCTAACAGGGGCGTGTAATTACAATTTTTGATGCAATACTTTGCAGCAGGGCTCGTTCCTGCGTTCCAACTAGAGTGTCTGTGAGGGGTTGCAGTGTTGTGGCACCAGCACCAGTGCCTAAGGCCCAATTTTTCTGCCCCTGTCTAACAGGGGCGTGTAATTACAATTTTTGATGCAATACTTTGCAGCAGGGCTCGTTCCTGCGTTCCAACTAGAGTGTCTGTGAGGGGTTGCAGTGTTGTGGCACCAGCACCAGTGCCTAAGGCCCAATTTTTCTGCCCCTGTCTAACAGGGGCGTGTAATTACAATTTTTGATGCAATACTTTGCAGCAGGGCTCGTTCCTGCGTTCCAACTAGAGTGTCTGTAAGGGGTTGCAGTGTTGTGGCACCAGCACCAGTGCCTAAGGCCTAATTTTTAAGCTCCTGTTCAACAGGGGCATGTAATTACAATTCTTGATCTAATATTTCACAGCAGGGCCCTGTGAGGGCTTACAGTGTTGTGGCCACAGCACCACCTAAGGCCCAATTTTCTGCTGAGTATATAGGGCAGGACCCTACTTTCAAACATCTAACTTACAAATGACTCCTACTTGCAAACGGAAGGAGACAACAGGAAGTGAGATGAAATCTACCCCTAGGAAGGGAAATTCTCTCCTGTAAGAGTTAATATGGGAAAAAAAATTCTCCTTTCCACTGATGCTTTCCAATCCTTGTTCCACAAAAAAACCCAAATTTTCAAAAAACATTTTTCATTGGGACAAAAAGTGAGGTGAAATCTTCTGAAGAGGAGGAAAGACAGCAAAACAAATGTCACAGGGGTGATAACCCTTCCCTATGTTTTCCAAAAAGCTTAAAAAAGATTTTTTGGCTGGAGCTAAACACGTTAAAAATGTACCCGTTCAAAATTACAAAGAGATTCTACTTAACAACAAACCTACAGTCCCTGTCTTGTTTGCACCGCCTGTATACTGCTGTTCAGAGTATATAGGGCCTGGTGGCCCCACACCTTTCCTTATTTTAATTTGGGTGCGGGGTTCCCCTTAATATCCATACAAGACCCAAAGGGCCTGGTAATGGACTGGGGGGTACCCATGCCGTTTGTCTCACTGATTTTCATCCATATTGCCATGACCCGACATTACATTAAACCCGCAAGCAGTTTTAAATGAGATTTTTTCCTTTAAAAATGACATTTGGTGCAGGGACTGTTCTAAACACGGGAAACACGCGTTACTTTACAGGCATACTATAGACACCCCCAGGTACGATATTTAAAGGAATATTTCACTTTTTTTTTTTACTTTAAGCATCATTAAAATCACTGCTCCCGAAAAAAAAAGTCTGTTTTTAAAAGTTTTTTTTGCATTGATACATGTCCCCTGGGGTAGGACCCGGGTCCCCAAACCCTTTTTAGGACAATACCATGCAAATTAGCCTTTAAAATGAGCACTTTTGATTTCGAACGTTCGAGTCCCATAGACGTCAATGGGGTTCTAACGTTCGTGCGAACTTTCGGTCCGTTCGCAGGTTCTTGTGCGAACCGAACCGGGGGGTGTTCGGCTCATCCCTAAGGGCCAGAAGGTAGGATCGGAGCTCAATATCGCCTACTGTCTCCCGAATCCCTCTGAATCGTAGGTTTTGTCTTCTTTCTCTGTTCTCCAAATCCTCCTGCTGTATATGATTTACCTCCTCAATTGCTTGTACGTAGTTTATAATTTCGTTGAATTTGCTCTCCAGAGTGTCTGTGCGATCTCCAATTTGGGTTATTTCCCCTCTCAATATAGCAGCTAGCTTGCTTACCTCAGCCGAAACATTGGACGTAATCTGTTGAAGTAAAAGCTGCAGCTTGGAGTCCAGAATGTCAGGGGTGAGAGTCGTATTTCAGGGTGAAGGAGTGGGTGTATGATTCTGCGAGTTAGTCAGAGAGGTGTTTGTAGCATCTTCTGAATCTAGGGAGGGATCCAGCAGGGCAAAAGGATTTGCGGAAGGATTGGAGGGGGTAGGTTGTGATCTGGTAACATAACGCTTCATGTTTGGTTCTTCTCATGGCACAATCAGTGGTTTGTAGCATCGTTGCTGTTGGCCAACTTTGCCCATGAGGTATGCAGAGGATTTAGTGATCAAACATTCAAGCTTACCTCCGACACTATAGATAGCCAAAGCTGCTGCACAGAGGTCTTGGTGAGCAGACAGGGATCCTGGATTTATTTAAGCAGCATTTTTCTCAAAGATAATAGTGTGCTTCATTTGGATCCTACTGTTTACAGCTCCACTGCCCCCCCACTATCAACCTGATAGAAGGGAGACAGTCTCTGCAACCCCCAACACCTTGTGAGTGCCTGTTCAGCCGAAGGGGGGAGGGAATGGCTTTGGGTGTATATTAGAGTCCCAAGGTGGCCACCGGCCTCGAGGAGTAGGCCGAAGCTGGGGACTAGCCTAGGAGATGGCCGCCGAAAGAGTGAACAGGGTCGCTCCCGGTCTCCAGAACCCTGCGGGGAAGTAGAGAGAGAGGATCAGGCAGTCTGACGCCCCCTGGGGACCCGGCTGCGGGTGATGATGCAGATTTTCTTACTCACTGTGTCCGAGTTGGCAAGCCGGTCTGCGTGTTCCCCAGAGTCAGAGCAGCTGTCCAAAGTATGTGGGCTGACCGTTCACCCTCCGATTTGTGGGCTCAAATGTTAAGAGCTGCTGGCTCGCCTGTAGGCCCCAAGATGGCGGCGGAGGGTCCTGATGGCAGAGGGAAAACCTCAAATTAGAATAGGTTCTGGCCCGTCTAGGATACAAATAAGCACCCGGAGCCGAGCAGCCGGGGTCTGAGATCAAAATTATGTGGCTTGTGGTTATAGCAGCGTTGGAAAAGGCAACGGATGGCTCTAGATTGGTGCGGGTTATGAGGAGCTCAACTGGCACACGTCTCTCCAGCTGCACGTCCGGACACGCCCCCTTTTAATCAGCATCTTGATATGCCACACTTGTGAGGTAGATGGATTATCTTGGCAAGGAGAAGTGCTCATTAACACAGATTTAGACAGATTTGTGAACAATAGTTTAGAGAAATAGGCCTTTTGCGTACATAGAAAAAGTCGTAGATCTTTGCGTTCAGCTCATGATAAATAGAGGCATAGATAAAAGTGTTGCATTTATAATTTTGCTCAGTGTAGTTAGTAGTTAGGTTTATTAGTTATTTTTGTTCTTGTTTGCTGGAGTGGTTTATGTTTTCGCTGTGTATGTTTATTGGTGTGTGTGTTCACTAATAATAAATATCACTTTAAGCATACATACATTGTTTGTTTGGTCTCAGTTTCTGGTTGTCTGGTCTCCTTACCGCTGATTCCTGACATAGTGCTATATGGACACTAATCTAGTTTTTCTTTAATTACTTTAGCTCTCAGGTCTGTGCTCCCCCTATGGACTCGAGTTATTTTTACATTTATACTATGGGCAATAACTATGTAATTACTTAAGATAACAAAGTAATACATATTTTTTAAAGTGGATGTAAACCCGATTCATGAAATTTGACCTAAGCACATATATCTGTAGTGTTTTCTTATCTCTCTCCAAAGCCCTGAGTCCAGTGTCATTATCCTGCTCCATTCTTCCGTTATCAGCATCATAACTTCTGACAAGTTCTCTAACATGGGAGATATAAGCAGCAGAAAATTTGTGTCAAGGGAGGTTGGTATAAATAGATTAGCAGAAAGCTGGTCTATTCACAGCACAGCTCTGCAAGTCTCTGTCAGTCTATGCGGAGGGGGGTGTGTGCCTTTCCTCCAATCAGCTGTCTCCCAGTGTAATCCAAGACTACACTGTTACTGCTGAATGAGGAAGTGACAATTCTAACCCAGTGTAATGCCCTGTACACACGGTTGGATTTTCCGATGGAAAATGTGCGATCGGAGCTTGTTGTCGGAAATTCCGACCATGTGTGGGGTCCATCGGACTTTTTCCATCAGAATTTCCGACACACAAAGTTTGAGAGCAGGCTATAAAATTTTCCGACATCAAAATCCGTTTGCGTCAATTCCGACCGTGTGTGGACAATTCCGACGCACAAAGTGCCACGCATGCTCAGAATAAATTCCGAGAGGGAACTGCTCGGTTTGGTAAAATTAGCATTCGTAATGGATATAGCACTTTCGTCATGCTGCAATGTTTTAAATTGTTTAATGCAGCACACTCTCTTTTTCTTTATAATGCTAGAAGAATGAAGTTGTTTTGCTGCTCATATTCACACAGACTTCTCACAAACTTCTTTCTTTATTATTTATCGTGATTTCATGAATAGAATATTTTTATTTGTCACACCTCCCGAAAAGAATTACATTTTTTGATGTTTTTAGGTTTTTTTGTTTTGTTTTTATTTTTTTAAATCCTGATCTCCTGTTATTTTTTGTATATATTTTTTTTTAACTCCAGAATAGTTTTGGGTGTGTTTTGTGTGTCAAGTTACCACAACACCATAATTATCTAATCTCAAGGAGGTTGCTTGGTGTTGGTGTCTCTTGTTAATTTCACATTGTATTTTTGAAATGTACCTGCCTCCTCACAAACAAACTGTCCTTTTTGAAGGAAAACACACATAGGCGAGTATGACAAAACATACCAAAAATGTATTAAGGGATCATAACCAAAGAAAGAGGGAGGTAACGCTGGAGAAACAGCAGAAATTAGCGAAGCCTTTGACCCCCAGGGCACACATCAATTATTTTACTGCAAAATTGGTGGCCTGAGGAGTCCATATATAAGGGAGTACAATCTGGTCCAGAAGTCCAAGAGATCATGAACAGCAGCAGATGACATACATGTCCCCAGGCTGTGGTCATACAACAGCTTGCATCTTTTGTCAGACCAGACTGAACCCAGGCCATCACTTTCTTGTCTTCCTTACACGCTTCCTTCCAGGCTGTGTCTGTGGTGTTGGAGGTGTGGCAGGAGGAGGAGGAGAAGGATGATGTAACTCACACAGGTTGGTATTGGGTGTGATTTCGCCCCTCACCCTGTCAGGGGATGTTATACACAACATCCAATGCAGGTGATCAGATCGCTGGGCTGCACCAAGGAATCAGGGACAAACGAGTAAATAAAGAAAGTATGTTTATTATTAATGATAAAGACACACGTGAAAACAAGACAGCAAACCAAAAACAAGAAAATGGTGAAAACACAGCAAACCCCCAAACCCACCTAACTATCTATCTAACTAATATAATACACAAGCAAGGAAACCAACATGAAATAAAATATAAGGCATGGGCCAAAGCGACAAGGGAACAGAAACCAGGAATAATGAAGCAGACCAAGGAGCAGGGAACAGGAAACAGGGTTCAAGGTCAGGATACACAAACGGGGTTCAGGAACAGGCTGGAACAAAAGCAGGTACTGGCAGGGACAAGGGCTTAGCAGAGGAATACTGAAGCACTGAGGTTAGTTCAGGGCGGGTTTATATAGTCCAGCAAAACCATGACAGGTGTGCTTGATGGCAAGTCTGCAGTCCAGGCAGGGAGACCCCCGCTGGTGGCCACTGGAATTACACCCTTTTGGTGCTGAATGTAATAGTGCCACCAGCAGGAGAAACCGGAGATGACACAGTTCCTGACACACCCCCTTAGTTAATGTTTTATAAAGGATGTCCTCACACATGAGGCATTGGCCCTCCTGCATGTCTTGCAGTTTGGTGGCAGCCATGGAGGCAAAGGCCTCTTCACGAGTGGGGGTGGCTCTGAGGGACACAAAAGCCTCCTGAATCAGACTGAGTGCTGAATCCTCCACGTTACTCCCCTTCCTGGGTCTTTTGTTTGGAAGGCGGAGGGGAGGGACCTGTGATTCTGTGAGGCTCCTACTGGGCCCGGCCTCCTCCTGGCTGTCACTTACCCCGACCTCCTCCTGGCTACTACATTCCACAGCCTCCTCCTTTGTGCCACATACCACAGCCTCTTCCTGGCTGAGGTCTTCCTGTGTATGAAAAAGGGACATAGTTTTAGTTTTTTCTTCATCAATCACACACAATTTTCACCTCATGACTGTTGCAAATTGAATGTTAACAAATATAAAAGACTATCATTCTGAGACCAGCATTTTTCTTTCTTGTCCCAATTTTTTTGCCCACTACTATCTATTGATATGTAAAACACTTTATTAAATCAGCAATTAGTGATCAATAATAACATCTAGTAAACATCATTTATTTATTGACCAGAAATCTGTAAAAAAGTGCTATACCTAGCTCAAGCTGGGCTCCTCCACTTCTTCCTGGCTGGAAGTCCCAGGTTGGACATCGGAAGCATCAGCTGGGGTGGAAGATATGGTGGAAGGAAGAGTGGAAGGAAAGGTTGAGAGGGATTCCCTGACTTCAGTCTGGTCTGACGGCAATTGCAGTCTCTCATAGTACCAGAGCCTGGGGACATAAACGCCATCTGCTGCAGCTCCTGATCTCTGAGAATCCTGGATCTTCTTGCGCTCCCTAAGATAAGTGCTCCTCAGGCCACCAATTTTGGCTTTTAAATAGAAGAATTGGGGACCACTGGCTTCATCAACTCCAGCAGTTTCTCCAGCGCTGCCTGCCTCTTTTGTTTATGATTATATAGCGGGTGTTTCACCTGCCACAGACAGGGCAGCTCCCTGTACTTGTCTATGAACAGGGGGAGGAAGTTGTGGTCATTGAAGCAATCCAATTTATCTGCAATACAGAAGACAAACCTTAATGTCAGGCTAAATTTTCCTAATCTTGCCCAAATATAGGCCTCAATCTATAAGCAATATAGGCCCAAGTTTAAATGTTACCTTCGTTATCACGATCGGCGCTTCCGATACTCCTTCCTTCACTCACAGATCGTACGTATGACGCACGCGTGTTATGCTTTATATACACTGCGCATGTGTGAAACTCCGCTCACCCCTGACATTCTTTCTAGTCTATTCCCCACCCCTTCTCGTTCCGCGCAGTGGGGAAGAGCACATGGTGGAGACACAACAGATGGGTGCTAATAACAGCAACGTGGAGGAGGAGTAAAGCCCGGAGCCATAAATGTCATGATCCCGGAGGAGATTTAAGGCATCAGAGATGGTGGAGATGGTCGACATATTGAAGAGGGCTGACTATGACGGGAAGTATGGACCTTACCCCAACCCCAATGTCAGAAAGGCCAAGATCATGGTGAAAGTTGTGAAGAGTCTGCACAGGAATTTTGGGGTATGGCGATCCAAGGATCAACTGAGGAAGCGGTCGTCGGTCCTCAAATTAAGGGAGCATGATCAGTATAGAAGGATCAGGAGAGTGCTGCAAAAAAGTAAGTAGTTGTCCTGTGTTCCTATTCTTTATTTTTATTATGTTCGTGCTGCTCCAGGTGCTTTTCTTTACTGTTGTACAGTTTAAAATGACAACTTTCATGTTCATGGATACATTATTCGTTCGTAGGAAACATTGTTCGTTCGGCCAATAAAACACCATGTTTTGTCCATATGCAGTTCAATACATTTTTTCTGGCCTACTTCTCTTAAAATAAGTTTGTTGTCTAGATGGGTTAGTAACTAGAATGAAATGCAAACTAGATTCTGTGTAAGGAGAGGACACATCTGGACGCTGGAGCACTAGTGTGGGACACCAGAACACCCTTTTTATTAGGGGGCCCACACAGGTGCTCTGTGAAAAGAGACAATTTTTTTTTTTACATCTCTGCCAAAAGAGACAATTGTACCCGACTTCCAAGCAATGTTTCATATTCCAATTTCTGCCATCAAATATCTGTGCTAAGTATACCTATTTTTTTTAACATAGGGGAGAAAAGACTTGGAGGACACCACTCATCAGAGGAGACCACAGACCCCCCACCTCAGGAAGAAGGGGAAATCCTCCAAACCCAACCAGATGAGGAGGAGGGAGACGTTGTGGAAATTGTCACCACAACAGGTGAGTGTCTGCGACCACAGCTTTAGGTAAGAGATGGATGCCTGCATATTTATAATAGTGATGTGTTTTTTTTTTTATATTTTAGGTGATCGTGATGTTTTGGAAGAGGAATGTCACTTCAGATCCTCATCTGGGAGATAATGGGGTGTAATAGGGATTTGGAAAACATCAAGCAAAACATCAATGATGTTCAAAACAAAATGAAGAAAATCATTGATGTTTTAGGGAGAATTTAAAACACCAAGAAATCCCTAACTTATTGCAGCTTTATTATTGTTATATTTATGACAATTTTTTGACATATTATAGAAAAGCCAAACTTTGAAAATGCACACAGTGTGTCAACATGTGCTATCTGCCATCACAGGAGATCAATGTATGTGTTTTGTGGGTGCAACCCCTTCCTCAATAATAAAGTAGCTGAGAGGAGGGGTTTCACTCACAAAACACGTCCATTGATCCCCCATGATGGCAGCTAGCACATGTTGACATTAGGCAATTTGTGTGCATCTTCAAAATTTGGCTTTTCCAGGGGTGACTTCACCCCATCTGCTGAACGCAGTATGAAACACAGTTTATAAATACTCATGTCTGCTATTGCCTTCACTTTCTATAAAAGTTGAACTTTGTAAGTTCCAGAGGTGTGTATTTTTTATGGTTTTAAACATGGCTGTTTTACCTTAAAAGGCCATTTCTAATTATTTTAATGTGCCCCAAAAACTTGTTATACAACAAACGTGTTGTTTTGTTCAAAAAACCTTTTAGAAATGCACATGTGATTGTACATTGATCAACAATGTGTGGCTTCTTTCAATGCTCAAAAGTAGCGATGAGCCGAACACCCCCCTGGTTCGGTTCGCACCAGAACCTGCGAACGGACCGAAAATTTGCACGAACGTTACAACCCCTTTGACGTCTATGGGACTCGAATGTTCAAAATCAAAAGTGCTCATTATAAAGGCTAATTTTCATGGTATTGTCCTAAAAAGTGTTTGGGGACCCGGGTCCTGCCCCAGGGGACATGTATCAATGCAAAAAAACCTTTTAAAAACGGACGTTTTTTCGGGAGCAGTGATTTTAATGATGCTTAAAGTAGAAAAAAGTGAAATATCGTACCTGGGGGGTGTCTATAGTATGCCTGTAAAGTTGCGTGTGTTTGCCGTGCTTAGAACAGTCCCTGCACAAAATGACATTTTTAAAGGAAAAAAAGTCATTTAAAACTGCTTGCTTTAATGTAATGTTGGGTCCTGGCAATATGGATGAAAATCAGTGAGACAAACGGCATGGGTACCCTCCAGTCCATTACCAGGCCCTTTGGGTCCTGTATGGATATTAAGGGGAACCCCGCACCCAAATTAAAATAAGGAAAGGCGTGGGGCCCCCCAGGCCCTATATACTTTGAACAGCAGTATACAGGCGGTGCAAACAAGACAGGGACTGTAGGTTTGTTGTTAAGTAGAATCTATTTGTAATTTTGAACTGGTACATTTTTAAAGTGTAGCTCCAGACAAAAAATCTGTTTTTAAGCTTTTTGGAAAACATAGGGAAGGGTTATCACCCCTGTGACATTTGTTTTGCTGTCTGTGCTCCTCTTCAGAAGATTTCTCCTCACTTTTGTCGCAATGACAAATGTTTTTTGAAAATTTGGGGGTTTTAGTGAAAAAAGGATTGGTGATAAAGCATCAGTGGAAAGGAGAAAAGTTTTTCCCATATTAACTCTTACAGGAGATAATTTCCCCTCCTATGGGGTAGATTTCATCTCACTTCCTGTTGTCTCCTTCCGTTTGCAAGTAGGAGTCGTTTATAAGTTGGATGTTTGAAAGTAGGGGCCTGCCCTATATACTCAGCAGAAATTTGGGCCTGAGGTGTTGTTGTGGCCTCAACACTGTAAGCCCTCACAGGGCCCTGCTGTGAAATATTAGATCAAGAATTGTAATTACATGCCCCTGTTGAACAGGGCAAGAAAAATTGGGCCTTTGGTGAAGGTGGTGGTGGTGCTGGTGCCACAACACTGTAAGTCCTCACAGTTACTCTTGGTGGGCGCTGGAACGGGCCCTGCTGTAAAAAATTATATCAAGAATTGTAATTACATGCCCCTGTTGAACATGGGCTGAAAAATTGGGCCTTTGGTGGTGGTGGTGGTGCTGGTGCCACAACACTGTAAGTCCTCACAGTTAATCTTGGTGGGTGCAGAAACAGGCCCTGCTGTGAAATATTCTATCAAGAATTGTAATTACATGCCCCTATTGAACAGGGGCTGAAAAATTGGGCCTTTGGTGGTGGTGGTGGTGCTGGTGCCACAACACTGTAAGTCCTCACAGTTAATCTTGGTGGGCGCAGAAACGGGCCCTGCTGTGAAATATTCAATCAAGAATTGTAATTACATGCCCCTGTTGAACAGGGGCTGAAAAATTGGGCCTTTGGTGGTGGTGCTGGTGCCACAACACTGTAAGTCCTCACAGTTAATATTGGTGGGTGCAGAAACATGCCCTGCTGTGAAATATTAGATCAAGAATTCTAATTACATGTCCCTGTTGAACAGGGGCTGAAAAATTGGGCCTTAGGCACTGGTGCTGTTGCCACAACACTGCAACCCCTCACAGATACTCTAGTTGGAACACAGGAACGAGCCCTGCTGCAAAGTATTGCATTAAAAATTATAATTACACGCCCCTGTTAAACAGGGGCTGAAAAATTGGGCCTTATGCACTGGTGCTGGTGCCACAACACTGCAATCCCTCACAGATACTCTAGTTGGAATGCAGGAACGAGCCCTGCTGCAAAGTATTGCATCAAAAATTGTAATTACATGCCGCTGTTAAACAGGGGCTGAAAAATTGGGCATTAGGCACTGGTGCTGGTGCCACAACACTGCAACCCCTTACAGATACTCTAGTTGGAGTGCAGGAACTAGCCCTGCTGCAAAAAATTGCAACAAAAATTGTAATTACATGCCCCTGTTAAACAGGGGCTTAAAATTTGGCCTTAGGCACTGGTGGCGGCGCCCAGAACCAAAAATGTTCTTACAAGCTATCAGCATGATCATTGAGGAGGAAGAAGATAATTACTCAGCATAACAGGATAGTCACTGAGCATCAGCATAGGCAGTCTTTGAAGGGATCTGACATTTCAAAAAAAATTATTCGGTTACATCAGCATCAGGTGCTTGGTAGCTGGTGGCGATCCAAGACTGATTCATTTTTATGAAGGTCAGTTGATCGACCGAGTCTGTGGACAGACGCACCCTGTGATCAGTTACAAAGCCTCCAGCAGCACTGAATGTGCAATCTGAAAGAACGCTGGATGCAGGACAGGCCAGTAGCTTAATTGCATACTGTGCAATAGGGATGAGCTTCGTGTTCGAGTCGAACCCATGTTCGACTCGAACATCGGCTGTTCGGTCGTTCGCCGAATTGCGAACGATATGGGCCGTTCGCGCCAAAATTGTGTGGCACGTCACGGCCCATAATTCACTGCGGCATCGCAGTGCATTGCTTGCTGATGATTGGCCAAGCATGCACTATGACCCGCATGCTTGGCCAATCACAGCGCCGCCTGAACAGAGAGCCGTAATTGGCCAAAGCCAAGGAGGCTTTGGCCAATTATGGCTCAGGGGATTTAGTACACGCCCCACACTATATAAGGCCGCCTGCACGGCGGCCCTGTGTAGTGTGTGTTCCGGCGTTGAAAGAGATAGACAGAGAGACAGTGTCATTTGATTTGAGTTAGATAGATTAGGCAGAACAGTCAGTCAGTTAGCTGCACTTACAGTGTATTTTGTATATATATGCATCCCAGGTGTTGCATATATATATATACACTGTATTCAGTTTAGCTAGATCCGTTCCTGTTATCTTCTAGACTATTTACATTTAGTGCAGTGTGTTCTGCTCACAGTGTTCAGCTAGATCCGTTCCTGTTATCTTCTAGACTATTTACATTTAGTGCAGTGCGTCCTGCTCACAGTGTTCAGCTAGATCCGTTCCTGTTATCTTCTAGACTATTTACATTTAGTGCAGTGCGTCCTGCTCACAGTGTTCAGCTAGATCCGTTCCTGTTATCTTCTAGACTATTTACATTTAGTGCAGTGCGTCCTGCTCACAGTGTTCAGCTAGATCCGTTCCTGTTATCTTCCTACTGACAGGCAGGCTTGTCTTGTTACAGTATTAACAGCTACCTAAAGAAAATTACTGGTGTTCTTTTGATCCTATTAGTACCATGGTCAGGCAGCTAGACTATTTACATTTAGTGCAGTGCGTCCTGCTCACAGTGTTCAGCTAGATCCGTTCCTGTTATCTTCTAGACTATTTACATTTAGTGCAGTGCGTCCTGCTCACAGTGTTCAGCTAGATCCGTTCCTGTTATCTTCCTACTGACAGGCAGGCTTGTCTTGTTATAGTATTAACAGCTACCTAATGAAAATTACTGGTGTTCTTTTGATCCTATTAGTACCACGGTCAGGCAGCTAGACTATTTACATTTAGTAAAGTGCGTCCTGCTCACAGTGTTCAGCTAGATCCGTTCCTGTTATCTTCCTACTGACAGGCAGGCTTGTCTTGTTACAGTATATAAAGCTACCTGAATAAAATTACTGGTGTTCTTTTGATCCTATTAGTACCACGGTCAGGCAGCTAGACTATTTACAGTTAGTGCAGTGCGTCCTGCTCACAGTGTTCAGCTAGATCCGTTCCTGTTATCTTCCTACTGACAGGCAGGCTTGTCTTGTTACAGTATAAAAGGCTACCTGAAGAAAATTACTGGTGTTCTTTTGATCCTATTAGTACCACGGTCAGGCAGCTAGACTATTTACATTTAGTGCAGTGCGTCCTGCTCACAGTGTTCAGCTAGATCTGTTCCTGTTATCTTCCTACTGACAGGCAGGCTTGTCTTGTTACAGTATATAAAGCTACCTGAAGAAAATTACTGGTGTTCTTTTGATCCTATTAGTACCACGGTCAGGCAGCTAGACTATTTACAGTTAGTGCAGTGCATCCTGCTCACAGTGTTCAGCTAGATCCGTTCCTGTTATCTTCCTACTGACAGGCAGGCTTGTCTTGTTACAGTATATAAAGCTACCTGAAGAAAAGTACTCGTGTTCTTTTGATCCTATTAGTACCACGGTCAGGCAGCTAGACTATTTACATTTAGTGCAGTGCATCCTGCTCACAGTGTTCAGCTAGATCCGTTCCTGTTATCTTCCTACTGACAGGCAGGCTTGTCTTGTTACAGTATATAAAGCTACCTGAAGAAAATTACTGGTGTTCTTTTGATCCTATTAGTACCACGGTCAGGCAGCTAGACTATTTACATTTAGTGCAGTGCGTCCTGCTCACAGTGTTCAGCTAGATCTGTTCCTGTTATCTTCCTACTGACAGGCAGGCTTGTCTTGTTACAGTATTAACAGCTACCTAAAGAAAATTACTGGTGTTCTTTTGATCCTATTAGTACCACGGTCAGGCAGCTAGACTATTTACATTTAGTAAAGTGCGTCCTGCTCACAGTGTTCAGCTAGATCCGTTCCTGTTATCTTCCTACTGACAGGCAGGCTTGTCTTGTTACAGTATATAAAGCTACCTGAAGAAAATTACTGGTGTTCTTTTGATCCTATTAGTACCACGGTCAGGCAGCTAGACTATTTACATTTAGTGCAGTGCGTCCTGCTCAAAGTGTTCAGCTAGATCCGTTCCTGTTATCTTCCTACTGACAGGCAGGCTTGTCTTGTTACAGTATATAAAGCTACCTGAAGAAAATTACTGGTGTTCTTTTGATCCTTTTAGTACCACGGTCAGGCAGCTAGACTATTTACATTTAGTGCATTGCGTCCTGCTCACAGTGTTCAGCTAAAGCTACCTGTAGAAGGTTGGTGGTGTTCTCATACTACAGGCAGGCAGTTGATTTTGCTAGCTGCAGTATATATATATATATATATATATATATATATATATATATATATATATCCCAGCTTAGTGCAGCTACAGGCCATTAGTATGTCCGGAAGGCCAAGAAGGAGAGGCAGACAGTCACAAGCCAATAAGAGAGGGCAAGCAGGCTCTGTGTCTAGTGCTGGTCGTGGAGACGGTGCATCCTCATCAGCACGTGGCCATGGGACACGCTTGGCTTTTTTTTCGGCAGCTGGCCGTGTTGAGCCGCAACATGCGAAAGACTTGGTCGAGTGGATGACCAAGCCGTCCTCATCCTCCTCATCCTCTCTCACCCATGCCCAGGGTGCTTTGTCTGGCAAAGCAGCGGCCTCTTCCCTCGGCTCAATGTCATCAGTGACTCCTTCCCTAGCTCCACCATGTCCTCCTGAGGAGTCCCTCGAACTGTTTGACCACAGTGTTGGGTACATGCTCCAGGAGGATGCCCAGCGTTTGGAAGGCTCTGATGATGATACTGAGCTCGATGAAGGCAGTAACATGAGCACGGACAGAGGGGGTGCCCAAGAAGGACAGCAATCTGGCAGTCATGCTCCCCCTGCTGCAGCATACTGCCAGGTTTGCTCCAGTGATGAGGAGGGAGGGGATGATGAGGTCACTGACTCAACGTGGGTGCCTGATAGGAGAGAGGAGGAGGAGGAGGAAGAGGCGGCACATCACCAACGAGGCAGGATGCCCTCCAGGGGCCAGCCTAAGGGCAGCACATTGACTGCATCACATGTGCAGGGCGCTGCAGTCTCTGCACGTTATTCAAAAAGTTCTTTGGTGTGGGCCTTTTTTGAGAGGAGTGCATCAGATCGCACCGCTGCTATTTGCAACATATGTCTCAAGCGTATCTCACGTGGCCAAAACATCTCCCACTTGGGTACCACATCCTTGACCAGACATATGTTGACCTGCCATGCAGTTCATTGGCAAGCGCATCTAAAAGACCCACACCAAAGAACAAAGAGGACCTCTCCTTGCTCCTCATCAGCTGAGATTTCCAACCCCACTAGACCTTCAGTCCTCTCTGAGACCTGCACTGAGAGGAATGAAGGTGTAGAATTAGGTGTGTCACAGCCAAGTACTTGTGGGCAATCTGCTTTCGGTACACCGACGTCAGATTGTACCAGGCAAATTTCCCTGCCCCAGCTGCTGCACCGCCGAAAGAAGTTTGCTCCCAGCCATCCACATGCCCAGCGGTTGAATGGTAGCTTGGCAAAATTGCTAGCACTTCAACTGCTGCCTTTTCAGTTGGTAGACTCTACCCCCTTCATTGAAGAATGTGTGGTTCCTCAGTGGCAGGTACCCAAACGCCACTTTTTCTCACAGAAGGCGATTCCGGCTCTCTACCGGCATGTGGAAGGCAATGTCCATGCCTCGCTGGACAGGGCGGTCAGCGGTAAGGTGCATATTACCGCTGACTCATGGTCCAGCAGGCATGGACAGGGACGTTACCTAAGTTTCACGGCGCATTGGGTGACTCTGCTGGCAGCTGGGAAGGATGCAGGACAAGGTGCAGTAGTGTTGGAGGTTGTTCCGCCACCACGCCTCCAAAATGCTAATGATTGTGACACACCTCTCTCCTCCACCCCCTCCTCTTCTTCTTCCTCCATGGCCTCTTCCCAGCGGTGCTCCGTTGTCGTTCAAGGGGCTACGCAAGTACGCAGGCCAAAAGATGCCATGCGGTGCTTGAGCTGGTGTGCTTGGGGGACAGGAGCCACACTGGGGCAGAGGTTCTGTCAGCTCTGCAGGGGCAGGTTCAGAGGTGGTTGACGCCATGCCAACTTAAGGCAGGAATGGTGGTTTGCAACAATGGCACCAACCTCCTCTCTGCCCTCCGACAGGGACAAATGACCCATGTGCCCTGTTCGGCTCACGTCCTTAACTTGGTGGTGCAGCGGTTCTTGGGCAGGTACCTGGGCTTACAGGATGTCCTGAGGCAGGCCAGGAAAGTCTGTGTGCATTTCCACCGGTCATATAATGCCAGTGCTTGGCTGACGGACCTCCAAAAGGAGTTTAACCTGCCCAAGAACCGCCTAATCTGTGACATGCCCACCAGGTGGGACTCAACGTTGGCCATGCTGCAGCGGCTGCACACGCAGCAGAGGGCCATCAATGAGTACCTGTGCGACTATGGCACCAGGACAGGGTCAGGGGAGCTTGGTTTTTTTTCCCCACGCCAGAGGGCCATGATCAGGGATGCATGCACTGTCCTGTCACCATTTGAGGAGGCCACGAGGATGGTGAGCAGTGACAGTGCATGCATCAGTGACACTGTCCCCCTTGTCCACCTGTTGGAGCACACGCTGCGTGGAATAATGGACAGGGCACTTGAGGCAGAACAGAGGCAGGAAGAGGAGGACTTCCTTAGCTCTCAAGGCCCCCTTTATCCAGACAGTGTTCCTGCGTGCCCGCCGATCACACAGGAAGAGGACGAGGAGAAGGAGGAGGAGGAGGAGGAAGATTGTGTCAGTATGGAGGTGGAGCCTGGCACTCAGCATCAGCAGCAGTCTTTAAGGGATCAGTCCCAAGAAACACATGAACTTGTACGTGGCTGGGAGGAGGTGGCTGCGGACCATGTCGTCCTTAGTGACCCAGTGGACTCCGGACCGAATGCCTCAGCAAACCTACGCTGCATGGCCTCCCTGATCCTGCAAAGCCTGCGTAAGGATCCTCGTATTCGTGGTATCAAGGAGAAGGACCAATACTGGCTGGCAACCCTCCTTGATCCACTTTACAAGGGTAAGGTTGCGGACCTTATCTTGCCATCGCAGAGGGAGCAGAGGATGAAACATCTTCGGGAGGACTTGCAGAAAGGTCTGTGCAACGCGTTCCCAGAGACTGGGAGGTTACAAACTCCTGTTTCTGGACAACGTGTTGCTGAGGCTTCGGTCAGTCAAAGAAGGAGCGGTGGAGAAGGTGGCCGTCTGACCGATGCGTTCAGACAATTTTTTGGTCCGCAGCCCCAAGGTATGATCGGTTCCAGCAACCATCGCCAGCGTCTGTTTTACATGGTGCAGGAATACCTAGGGGCAAGATCAGACTTGGACACCTTTCCCACCGAAAATCCTCTGGGTTACTGGGTCTTGAGGATGGATCACTGGCCAGAGCTTGCACAGTATGCAATTGAGCTACAGGCCTGTCCTGCATCCAGCGTTCTTTCGGAATGCACATTCAGTGCTGCTGGAGGCGTGGTAACCGATCACAGGGTGCGTCTGTCCACCGACTCGGTCGATCGACTGACCTTCATAAAAATTAATCAGTCTTGGATCACCACCAGCTACCAAGCACCTGATGCTGATGTAACCGAATAATTTTTTTTGAAATCTCAGATCCCTTCAAAGACTGCCTATGCTGATGCTGAGTGACTATCCCTGAGTAATTATCCTCTTCCTCCTCAATCATCACGCTGATAGCTTGTAAGAACATTTTTGGTTCTGGGCGCCACCACCAGTGCCTAAGGCACAATTTTTCAGCCCCTGTTTAACAGGGGCGTGTAATTACAATTTTTGATGTAATACTTTGCAGCAGGGCTCGTTCCTGCATTCCAACTAGAGTGTCTGTGAGGGGTTGCAGTGTTGTGGCACCAGCACCAGTGCCCAAGGCCCAATTTTTCTTCTCCTGTCTAACAGGGGCGTGTAATTACAATTTTTGATGCAATACTTTGCAGCAGGGCTCGTTCCTGCATTCCAACTAGAGTGTCTGTGAGGGGTTGCAGTGTTGTGGCACCAGCACCAGTGCCCAAGGCCCAATTTTTCAGCTCCTGTCTAACAGGGGCATGTAATTACAATTTTTGGTGCAATACTTTGCAGCAGGGCTCGTTCCTGCGTTCCAACTAGAGTGTCTGTAAGGGGTTGCAGTGTTGTGGCACCAGCACCAGTGCCTAAGGCCTAATTTTTTAGCTCCTGTTCAACAGGGGCATGTAATTACAATTCTTGATCTAATATTTCAAAGCAGGGCCCTGTGAGGGCTTACAGTGTTGTGGCCACAGCAACACCTAAGGCCCAAATTTCTGCTGAGTATATAGGGCAGGACCCTACTTTCAAACATCTAACTTACAAACGACTCCTACTTGCAAACGGAAGGAGACAACAGGAAGTGAGATGAAATCTACCCCTAGGAAGGGAAATTCTCTCCTGTAAGAGTTAATATGGGAAAAAAAATTCTCCTTTCCACTGATGCTTTCCAATCCTTGTTCCACAAAAAATCCCAAATTTTCAAAAAACATTTTTCATTGGGACAAAAAGTGAGGTGAAATCTTCTGAAGAGGAGGAAAGACAGCAAAACAAATGTCACAGGGGTGATAACCCTTCCCTATGTTTTCCAAAAAGCTTAAAAATTATTTTTTGGCTGGAGCTAAACACGTTAAAAATGTACCCGTTCAAAATTACAAAGAGATTCTACTTAACAACAAACCTACAGTCCCTGTCTTGTTTGCACCGCCTGTATACTGCTGTTCAGAGTATATAGGGCCTGGTGGCCCCACACCTTTCCTTATTTTAATTTGGGTGCGGGGTTCCCCTTAATATCCATACAAGACCCAAAGGGCCTGGTAATGGACTGGGGGGTACCCATGCCGTTTGTCTCACTGATTTTCATCCATATTGCCATGACCCGACATTACATTAAACCCGCAAGCAGTTTTAAATGAGATTTTTTCCTTTAAAAATGACATTTGGTGCAGGGACTGTTCTAAACACGGGAAACACTTGTCACTTTACAGGCATACTATAGACACCCCCCAGGTACGATATTTAAAGGAATATTTCACTTTTTTTTTTTACTTTAAGCATCATTAAAATCACTGCTCCCGAAAAAACGTCCGTTTTTAAAAGTTTTTTTTTGCATTGATACATGTCCCCTGGGGTAGGACCGGGGTCCCCAAGCCCTTTTTAGGACAATACCATGCAAATTAGCCTTTAAAATGAGCACTTTTGATTTCGAACGTTCGAGTCCCATAGACGTCAATGGGGTTCTAACGTTTGTGCGAACTTTCGGTCCGTTTGCAGGTTCTGGTGCGAACCGAACCGGGGGGTGTTCGGCTCATCCCTAATTCTGATATAACCACTCAAAGTCCAGCAACATACCAGTACATTGCTGGTCCTTGTTGGGCATACATTGTAATGTTCTTTTTTTCATGCAGCCTGTGGGCAAGCAATCACATGTTTGCCTTGGTTTCTTCCTTGTGCCCTGACCTGCTAGCTTGTGATCTGATCCTGATTCTGAACCTGTTCCTGTGCCCTGAACCTGTGACCCGTGCATCTGATCCTGTCTCCCTGTCCCGATCCCTATCCTGTCCCACCTGTTACCGTGCATCCCTGCCTAAAGTCTGATCCATCCATCCTTTCCCTGTCCTGTGTTCTTGACCCCATCTGGTGATCTCCTGTGTATGACCTTGGCCTGGCTTACGTTTATGTCTCCGGAACATCCCCTGTCCATCTGCTGTGTATGACCCTGGCCTGATAGTTCTGATGAGATCAAAGATATCGATCCATTCAGAAACTATACTACTAAGGGAGGTGTATGGTGCGTGTGTGGGTGTTAGCGCTACTGGCACTAATCTGACACTGCCTAGGTTAACGCAGACCCTGAATGACACTAAAACCTAACTGATATCACCCACCAGGTGATCAGGGGGTTAAACCTTTATTGGGTAATATACGGCGGGTGCCCTGATGCTATAAAAAACAAACAAACTAACCAGCATCACTCGTAACACTAATACGGTGATCACTGGTGACAGGGGGTGAAAGGGTTAACTAGGGGGCCATCAGGGGGTTAAAACCTTTATTAAGTAATGTATGGGGGTACCTGATGCTATAAAAACCTGACGGTGAAACAAATCAACTAACTGGCTAACTAGCGTCACCTGTGACAGAAATACGGCGATCAGAAAAAAGATCTATTAGTGACACTGGCGACAGGGGGTGAAAGGGTTAACTGGGGCGATCAAGGGGTTAAACCTTTATTAGGGGGGTACTTCTAACTGCCCTAACACTTATTACAGTCACAAATTACACCAGTGCAGTGATCAGTGAAAAATCTGAAAACTGCAATTGGTGACACAGTGGCAGGGAGTGAAGGGGTTAACAAGTGTACCTATGTGTACTGGTGTTAGTGTAGTGTGCAACTCACAGTAAGACATCTTCTCTCCTCTCACTGGAATCGAAAAGACTTCACGAGGAGAGATGACATCACTTCCTCCTGTATGTGTTTAGACTTACACAGACAGGGGAAGGATTTCATTCGTTAGGACCGATCATGCAATCACAAATTGATGACTTGGAGTAAGTGTGTGCTATGCAGATTGTTCTTTCCTTTTTTTCTACTGCCCCTTCTCCCCTTTTCTCTCCTGCCTCCCCTCTCTTCAGTCCTCAGTTGGTACACGCTGTAGTTTATCATATTAGGGTAACGAGGGTTATTATTGCAATCCGCGACACTGTTTTCAATTGCACATTAAGATTACAGATCTCAATGGCCGCTTCCTTATTATAGTAGTGACTCTTGATAATCATTGATAATCATTTCCTCACCTTAGTTAAAGTGATTGTAAAACAACCTATTCAGTTTAAAATAGAAATGAAAGGCAAAACATTTGTGTATAGATATAAAAAAAAAATATATAAATACCCTTTTTTTTATAAGTGATCACATTCCCTCTGTTCTCAGCTGCATAAGATCTGGGGGGAGGAGAAGCAGCAGCACACTGAGCTTCCCAGAAAATGTCTGTGCAGCAGGGGTGTGTCAGGACACGTCTGATCATTGGAGGAGAGCACACTGAGTTCCCAACATAGCTAGAGAACTGACCACAATGTGCTCTCCTGCTTACTGTGGTCAGTTTTTAATAGGAAAGCAGAGGGACTGGCAGTAATACCAGAGATTTCACATAAAGGAAGAAATACAAAGAGAACAGGATACTTTCTCATGTATTATTCCCCCACACAATAAACTTGTGAAGCAGAATACACTATATTTGTGCCTTATATTTTTTATGATCCGCGTGGATGTGTGAGAATATTGATATTGAAGAAATCAGAGGAAGCAGCCATCCTGAACAGACTGAGGATTATTAAGGAGTTTGTATCTGTGGATTCAAAGCTTTGAGGAATATTGAGCATATATGTGTTTCTTATTCCTTTGAGGGGAGCAGGTTTTTCACCTGGTGATGGATGTGCACAGAAGTGTGAAATAATAAGACAATTGGGTGTTGTTTTTCACTATTTTCATCATTTAAAGACACTGGACTTTTTTTACATTATTGAGACCGGACTTTGTTGCTAATATATTTTTATATAATTTTATTTTTTGAGGTGATAGATTACCGTATTTATCGGCGTATAACACGCGCCAGCGTATAACATGCACCCCAAGTTTAGGAGGGAATTTTAAGGAAAAAAACTTTTAGGAGGGAAGTTTAAGGAAAAAAAACTTACATTTAAATGCCCATCAATGCAGCGTTATCGTGTCCATCTG
This sequence comes from Lithobates clamitans, assembly GCA_037952925.1. NCBI lineage: Eukaryota > Metazoa > Chordata > Amphibia > Anura > Ranidae > Lithobates > Lithobates clamitans. The sequence continues at coordinate 14,149,711 of JBBGZY010000140.1, forward strand.
CAGCCTTGTCAGTGCAGCCTTGCCCCAGTGTCAGTGCAGCCTTGCCTCAGTGTCCAGTGCAGCCTTGTCAGTGCAGCTTTGCCCCAGTGCAGCCTTGTCAGTGCAGCTTTGCCCTATTGCAGCCTTGTCAGTGCAGCTTTGCCCCAGTGCAGAATTGTCAGTGCAGCTTTGCCCCAGTGCAGCTTTACCCCAGTGCAGCCTTGCCCCAGTGCAGCCTTGCCCCAGTGGTCAGTGCAGCCTTGTCCCCAGTGTACATTACATGATCGCCGCCGACATACACAAGTTTAGTGTGTAGTTTTAAATATGACGCCGCGGAGTTCGGAGGGACTCGGTGGTGCTCGTTCAGCTGAACAAGCGCCGCCAAGAACACAGTGACTGGGCGGAGCCGAGATACACATAGCCAAGGGTTCTCAGCTCTTCTCGGCGCCTGTTCACAGTCACGCCCAGTCCCTATGATGGACATAACACAGGTCCAAAGGCGGGACTGGGCGTGACTGTGAATGGCGCCGAGAAGAGCCGAGAACCCTCGGCTATGTGTATCTCGGCTCCGCCCAGTCACTGTGTTCTCGGCGGCGCTCGTTCAGCTGAACGAGCGCCGCCGAGTCCCTCCGAACTCCGTGGCGCCATATTTAAAAATACACGCTATGTGAATGTCGGCGGCGATCGCTCCGATAGATCACAAAATAGCGGGGATCGGCGTATAACACGCACCCATGATTTTCCCCTGATTTTAAGGGGAAAAAAGTGCGTGTTATACGCCGATAAATACAGTATATTATACTTATTTAGGATATATGTGTATTGCACTACATTATTTCTCTATTTAAAATGTACATAAAGTGTATTCCTGGGTAGATCTCTTCCTGGTTGACAAATTTACTTTACAATGGATTTCCTCCACTCATATTGGTGTGATTACTTGGTCAGACCATGCTCTTATTATGTTACAGTTATCTCTTGCCTCAAATGCGCACTCACTCTGGAGACTTAATGCCTCTCTCCTACCTGGAATACCCTACCAGAAAGAAATCAATTCTGTTATTGCTTCCTTTTTTCTGACCAATGGTGGCTCAGTCTCTGACCCCAACCTCTTATGGAATGCCAATAAGGCCTTCATCCAAGGACTCTTAATTAAGACTGTGGCCCATGAAAAACACCAATGCACAAGCCTTATTACTTCCCTTACCTCCCAAATCATCCAGAACCTTGAGATTTGCAATGAACAGAAAAATAACTGTTCCGTTATGATTGAAGTTAGAAACTTAGCGTCCTCCTCAAATGTTGGTACGATTACTACAGTATATTTTGAGGCTGCGCCTTTCCTTTTACGCCTTAAATAAAAGACCAGGGGCCTTCCTTGCAAAACAGTATAAGAGGAAAGTAGGCTATTCCACAACCATAAACTGTATAACCACTCCAAAATAGCTGACCAGTTTCACCAATTTTATTAAATTTCTCCCCCTACATAAATTCCCAGGTCCTGATGGCTTTGTCATTGAATATTACAGGCAATTTGTAGACCATTTGACTCCCTATCTGACTGATTCATTCACCAACATTATGGACTGTGGCTCGTGCCCCAAAGAATTGCTTGAATCCTTTATAGTAACCATTCCTAAACCTGGTAAACCCTCCAACACCCCTGCTAATGTCCGTCCCATCTCAATTCTTAATGCTGACACAAAACCTTATGCTAAAGTCCTCGCCAACCGAATTGGCAAGGTTTGCCATGGGACATCAAACCTTCAATGGTACTAGATGTTTTATTAATCGTATCCAATGGGCAGACCGTAATCGCATTCCCTCTTTACTAGTTACTGAAGAAGCCTTTGGTAGGCTACTTTGGACATATATGACAGAAGTGCTGCAGAGGTTTAGTTTCACCGGATAAATACTCTTTGTGATCAATAACTACTTTATACTCCTGCCCCCCAAAAGTTTGGACCTTTTTTTTCAGCATCATTTGACATTACTAACCGAACTGGACAGGGCTGCCCACTATCTCCTATCATATTTTCCTTAGCAATGGAACCTCTAGTTAAACACATCTCATCTAACCCCTTAATTTCAGGAACCACTATTGGCGATATACAACACAAAATTTAGCTATACGCAGATGATGTGATTCTCTCCCTAATAAGCCCTCTGCAATTCTTACCCTCACTATTTTACCTGTTATTGGATAATAAGAAAATGGGTTTTGTGGGATGGAGTTACATTGTCACTACTAAAAGTGACATAGAGGTATCATCCCAGTAGATTAATTTAAAATATACCTCTATAGTCACTATATAAGGGTAAATATAAGGGTTTGTCTAAAAAAAAAAAAGATTTTTTTTAAAACAAATTTAAAAAGCATATATTGCTAACAACAAATTACATTGCAGTAACACATGTATTGAGACTTTGGAAAAGGTCAACGTGTTTTCGTGGGCCATCTGCTTCTTCAGGACCAACGGAGTTCAATATGTAAAAAGTGTTTAATTACAGGAGTCTAAAAAAAAGTCTACAAAAAGACAAATATCAACATAATCATCGGGATTACAAATTGATTCAATATTGGTACAGGTCAGAGCAACATATTTTCAGAAAATATTCATACAAATGCTAGGTACATGCCTCATATTAGATACTGTAGGGTCACAAAGAGACCCCCATAAGGGTAAAGTATTCCAAAGGAATCAAATAAAGACATATATATATATATATATATATATATATATATATATATATATATATATATATATATATATATATATATAAGAGAGAACAAAGGAGCCAAAGGAGCCTGCTGGCCCATGGGAGGATAATCCTCAGGAAAAAAGATCCACCCAATACACCATTGCTGCGTACACACGATCGCACATTCCGACAACAAAATCTTTTTTTTTTTCTGACGGATATTGGCTCAAACTTGTCTTGCATACGCACGGTCACACAAATCTTGTCAGAAATTCTGAACGTCAAGAACAACACGTACAACACATACGACGAGCCGAGAAAAATGAAGTTCAATAGCCAATGCGGCTCTTCTGCTTGATTCCGAGCATGCATGGAACTTTGTGTGTCGGAATTGTGTACACATGATTGGAATTTACGAGAACGGATTTTGTTGTCGGAAAATTTGAGATCCAGATCTCAAATTTTGTTTGTTGGAAATTCCAATGGAAAATGTCCCATGGAGCCTACACACGGTCGTAATTTCCGACAACAAAATTCCCATCGAACATTTCCCGTTGGAAAATCCGACCATGTGTAAGACATAAGGACATATATATAAACTAAAGCCATATATATATAGATGGAATACAAAGGGCCCATTGATAGTATGACCTAATGCTATATAGCAAGAAAAACAGAAGAAACAGAAGAAAATAAAATGCTTACCCATTAGGAAAAGATATACATGGGTATATAATGTTTATTATGATCAGGAATAGAGTCCAAGATGTACTGTATTACATAGGACGTGATGACTAAAAGTATTCCAACTAAATGAATAAAAAGAAAAATTATAAAAGTAGGTAAGAGAAGGAGAAATCCAGATACAGATAATAAAAATTTAAAAAGAAAAGGGGAAGTTTAAGTTTATCATTGTAAGGATAGTAAAGTCTGAATATATATATATATATATATATATATATATTGTTAGTTAGCTTGTAGTAGACAAATCTAGATGCCTTGCAGGAATGTATAGAGTATGATGGTAAAAGGTAATAAGTTGTAACAGTGGCATCCAAATGTAGGTAAGGTGTTTAGAACCTAAAAAGGTTCAATAGACAAAAGTCTATGTCACCTGTCAGAACATTTTGGAATACTTTACTTTTATAAACGTAATAATTTTAAATGCCAAATGTTGACCATTGGTTTAGAACCCTGTGCTATAAGTCCCTAATCGTGTGTGTTGTTCCTTTCTTGTGGGCTCTTCTCTCTTCTCTGAGTTGTGGATGGCCATACACATGGGCCATACATACAAATTACCATTCACACGGGCCGAATGTGTGCCGACATTCGGTCCATGTGTACCAGGCTTAAAGGCTAAGTTCACTTTTTTTTTTTCTCCTAAGTTCCAGCTCCCCTATGCACCAATAGAGCATTCATGTACTTTTTTTTGCTAAAAATATCAAAGCTTTCTATTAAATCTACAGACACGTACCTTTACTGTCCCATTCCATGATTCCAAACGTATCTATTGCTTCTATCTTATGTCCTTACAGACTGTAGGTCTTGACACAGGAAGGAGTTGACCAGCTGATCTCATTAGCACACACCCTGCATCATCTACCCTCCCACTCCCAGCTGCACATTTTTTAAATGAAATGCAATCAATCAGTAATCAGCCTTCTCACGAATTACAAAATATACAATCAGATTGCATAGTGTATGGCCATCTTTATACAAGTACATAGAAGGGAGTGGACAGAAACACTCAGCTGTTTTTTTAGCGAGGCAGGGAGGTGTTTTGGAGCATTTTCACTCAGCACACATAGGGCAGTCCATCCACCTGAATGGGCTGCCCTACACACAGCAATGGCCCCAAAGAAGCTTCAGAGCTTTTTTTTTTTAGAGCAGAGCTTGGTGCATTTTTTACTGCAATTTTTGGTGCAGCGCATTTCTGAAATGCAAGGAAACACACAGATGTGAATGGAGCCTCATTGTTCATGTGTAAATGCACCAATTTCACTTTCAGGCCCCATTCTCATCTAGCATATTGGGAGCGCACATTTTGTGTCTTGTTTTTCCTGTGAGACGCATAGGGGAACCTGCTGATTTAAATGGGTTATGCTATATGTGGCTTATGGGACATGTTGGCGTTTTATGGGTTGCGTGTTTTTTACTGTGCGTTTTGCAGCATTTGCCATTCGTTTTTTCACATGGCAAAATGTGTGTTTGCTTCTGTGTTTGGTGTGTTTTTAACAATTAATGGCACTAAAAGCGCAACTAGTAATTTTAGGTGTATAAAGGTGGCCATACACTATACAATCTGATTGTACAATCTCCTTTAGATCTGCCACCAATTATGTAGTGCAAGGGCCTGCCTGATTGGATATAGAGCGGTTGGCTAGATAGGCAAGATAGGTGTTTCCTCCTATTATATAAATTTGGTAAATCTAAAGAAGATTGTACAGTCAGATTGTATAGTGTATGGCCACCTTTATACACCTAAAATTAATGGCAGACCAAACACAGAAGCAAATACAACATTTTGCCATGTGAAAAAACAGGTGGCAAATGCTGCAAAATGCACAGTAAAAAACATGCAACCCTCAAAACACCAACATGTCCCATAAGCCACATATAGCACAGTCCATTTAACAGCTTGCCGACCGCCTCACACAGATATACTGCTGCAGAAGGGCTCATACAGGCAGAATCATGTACCTGTACGTTCCCCTTAAAGAGGCGGCCAGCAGGCGCGTGCCCATGGCAAGCTCCGTGAGTCGGGTTGCAGGTATTCCCGTGGACTCGATCCCCGCGGGGATACCCGCGATCACCTCACGGGGAGGAAGAACGGGGAGATGCTAATGTAAACAAGCATCTCCCCGTTCTGCCTAGTGACAGTGTCACTAATCTCTGCTCCCTGTCATCGGAGCAGAGATCAGTGACGTATCACACACAGCCATGCCCCTCACAGTTAGAAACACGCCCCTAGGACACACTTAACCCCTACACTGGCACCTAGTGGTTAACCTCTTCACTGCCAGTGTCATTTACACAGGAATCGGTGCATTTGTATAGCACTGATTGCTGTATAAATGACAATGGTCCCAAAAATGTGTCAAAAATGTCCGATATGTCCGCCATAATGTCGCAGTCACAATAAAAATCGCTGATCGCCGCCATTTAAAAAAAAAATATTAATAATAATGCCATAAAACTATCCCCTATTTTGTAAACGCTATAACTTTTGCGCAAACCAATCAATAATCGCTTATTGTGATTTTTTTTACCAAAAATATGTAGAAGAATACGTATCGGCCTAAACTGAGGAAAACAATTGTTTTTTTAATATATTTTGGGGGGATATTTATTATAGCAAAAAGTAAAAAACAATGCGTTTTTTTTTCAAAATTGTCGCTCTTTTTTGTTTATAGCGCAAAAAATAAAAAGCTCAGGGGGTGATAAAATACCACCAAAAGAAAGCTCTATTTGTGGGAAAAAATGACGTCAATTTTGTTTGGGAGCCACATTGCACGACCGCGCAATTGTCAGTTAAAGCGACGCAGTGCCGAATCGCAAAAAGTGCTCTGGTCAAGAAGGGGGTAAATACTTCCGGGGGTGAAGTGGTTAAATCAATGGGCTGTCTTATGCGTGTCACAGGAAAAATGAGACACAAAACATTCGCTCCCACTATGCTAGATGTAAATGAGGCCTGAAAGTGAAATTGGTGTGAAAACACAGAACAATGAGGCTCCATTCACATCTGTGTGTTTCCTTGCATTTCAGAAATGCGCTGCACCAAAAATCACAGTAATAAATGCACCAAGCTCAGCTCAACTCTAAAAGAAAGTTCTGAAGCTTCTTGGGCGTGATAGCTGTATATAGGGCAGCACATTCAGGTGGATGGGCTGCCCTATGTGTGATGAGTGAAAATGCTCCAAAACGCCTGTGGGAATGCGAGTTCCTGCTATGTAGAGATGTGAACAGGGCTTGACAGCTGAGAGTTTCTGTCCACTCCCTCCTACGTACTTGTATAAAGATGGCCATACACTATGCAATCTGATTAGTGAGAACTGAGAAGCATTTCATTTAAAAAACCTGCAGCTGGGAGTGGGAGGGTAGATGATGCAGGGTGTGTGCTAATGAGGTCAGCTGGTCAATTCCTTCGTGTGTAAGGATGAGCTCCGGTGTGTTCGCATGCTGCATGTGCCAAGCCCGCCAGGAACTCGGCACTGCACAGCACTAATCACAAGCAATGAGACATTTCCCGATGTGCGGCTGCAGAGATCGGGAAATGTCTCACTGGTTGTGATTAGCGCAGCGCAGTTCCGACTTCCTGGCGGGATGGGCACGTGCCGCATGCGAACACGCCGGAGCTCATCCTTATTCCTGTGTCATGATCTACAGTCTGTAAGGAAGTAAGACAGAAGCAATGGATATGTTTGGAATCATGGATAGAGGACAGTAAGGTACGTGTCTGTAGATTTTATAGAAAGCTTTAATATTTTTGCAAAAAAAAGTACATGAATGCTATATTGGTGCATAATGGAGCTGGAATTTAGAAAATAAAAAATTTTAAAAATGATGTCTTGCATTTAATTAGAGCATCTTAAATAAATATAGCACATATGGTCAGACAATAAAAAAAAAACATGGTGTCCAGAGCTGGAACATACAGCTTATGACTGCTTGAACATTTAAATATTTCTCCATGTGTAACTATTTATACTTTACCCAAAAATACTTTTCCTAGGGTAAAAATGTCAGGAATGAGTCTTTATTTAAACAGCAAGAACATTTTTAGAAAAATTTATTTGTGAATAAAGACAGATCATTTTAATAGTCTGCAATATACAATTAGGGGATAAACCTTCATCTTTGAATTAACACAAAACAAATGTTCCTATCCAGGATTACTGAGCTAAACACAGAATGCATATAATCCCCCTCTGAGGCTGAAACCAAGCAAGAATACTGTTACGGCTTTACTGGAGGATATGAGTACACTGAAATAAAATTATCATTTTATGACAGTAAACAGCAGCAGTGTTTCATTCCTGAAAAAGGTCATAGCATGTCAGACACAGCAATTAAAAGAATTTCAATGACTGCTCTTTTTACAAATGTGAAATCCATAAATGAAACGATTTACCTAAAATAAGAGCACAGGAAATCTATATTTTGATATAGAAGGAAATCAAAGTAATATTATTAAAAATTGTTCTTAATCTTTATTTTGATACAGGAAGTGAATGAACTTTAGAGTTTATATGGCTACTTTCACACTGGGGTGGGGGGTGTTATCGGTAAAGCGCCGCTAATTTTTGCAGCTCTTTACCGCTGTTATAGCGGCGCTTTTCGGCCCCAACAGCAGGGCGCTTTTAACCTCTGCTAGCTGCTGAAATTAAGGGTTAAAAGCACCTGCAAAGCGCCACTGCCAAAGTGCTTTTTTTTTTCTTCCAAATAAAGCTTTATTAAGTTAAATCCATACAGAAAAGTAGTACACAAAAGCAAGGTTTGAGATAAAATGACACTAGTGTTATACAGAGGGAACAGTCCAGAGAGTACAACGTTGTATTTTAACTATAACTATTTAACTATAATTTAAGTATTCAAATCTACGACTGTGGATTTGTTGAAAAACACATTACATCTGGGGTGTGGATATATGGGATTACAGAGTAGTGTGGGCAGAAAATATAAAGAACATATAGTAAAGCAGGTAAAACATTTTTTAAACATGTTGATTTTTGAGGGCGAAAAAGATTAAAAAGGGAGAGAGGAGTAAAAACCGTATGATAATAGATTGCCTATGATAGCCTTAGTATATGAGTCTGAGATTTTTGTTGGATTGTGTTTGGAATAATCGTTAATTACTTTGTCTGTGTGAGAGTGTGAAATTGATCCTGGTGCGTGGTGCCCAGAAGTCGGGTGATGTTTGTAGATAGAGATATAATCATAGCATACAACAATGGATATCTAACATAGCAAAGTTTCGATTTAATGGTGGTCAAAATATAGTGAGAAGTACAAAGGGAAGGTAGGGGAAAGTTATTTCCCGTCCCTGGCTCAGCCATGGGTCTAACGGGAAATATCTTTACAGAAGGACCAAGTCCCAGGAAGAAAAGCATAATAGAGCTTTTGAAGTGAATTCTGTATGCATAATGATATAGTTACCTCCTGAATTTTGTTTCATGCACGGCTATAGGGAGGACTATAAACAGTTGGGATGTATGATGTGTCTTATGGTGTGCTGGAGGAGGGTTCCTGATTGATTAATTGGGTATATTCAGATGTTGTGCGGAAATGTAGCCAACAGGCCCAAGTGTTCCTGTATTTAGTATAGGAATCCTGTGCTTGATGTACAAGTTCCTCCATTTCAGCTATTTTGTTCACTCTTTTGAACCAGTCTGTGATTGTGGGCGGGTTGGGAGACCTCCAGAGAACTGGGATACAGAGTTTGGCAGCATTGATTAGATGTAGTGCTAGGGATTTGTGATAAGCTTTCATCGGTAGGGAGGAGTGGTGTAAGAGGGCTTGTGCTGGAGAGAAATCTAGCTGAAGTGTAGTGATTTGGGAGGAGAGGTGAAAAACTTTAGTCTAGAAGGCAGAAATCGCAGGGCAGTCCCACCATATGTGAAGGAGTGATCCGTTTTTGTCATTACATCTCCAACAATTAGATGGGATCTCTGGATTAATGGTGTGTAACTTGAGAGGCGTTTTGTACCATCTGGAGAAAAGCTTGTATCCGTTTTCTTGAGTTGTTACATTAATGGAGCCTTTGTGTATGTTAGAGTATATCTTTTCCCATTCCTTATCAGAGAGGTGGATGGAAAGATCTTTTTCCCATTTTGCACTAGCTATATTTGTTTTAGGAGTATGCTCGAGAAAGAGGTTCAAGTATATGGTGGATATCAGGTGTCTTTGTGGTTCAGTGGCAGAGCAAAGGGATTCAAAGTGTGATTGGTTTCTTGAGTATGCAGCCCTAGTTTGGGGATCAAGAAGAAAATGTCTGAGTTGTATATAAGACCAGAAAGGGATCTGGTGATTCGTTTCTTGGGAGTTCAATGAGGACAGCGGTTTAATATTCCCCTTAGCGAAGAAATCTCCCGCTGTCATCCTTGTCTGGGATCCTATTTGATGAAGGAACGAATCATCATTGCCTGGTGGAAAGTCTGGGTTATGTTTGATTGGCGTGAGAGGGCCTGGAGAGGAGGAAATGTGCAAATGTTTACATGTCTTTTTAAAGGAATTCAGTGTTGTATCGATAAGGGGATGTTGTTTGCAATGTGGAGAGATGTGGCGAGGGTGAATCCAGGGTAGGTTATGGATCGGGATTTGTGAGAAGGCTTGTTCAATTGCGATCCACGCTTTAGTTTTAGGGTGAACATTCCAGTCCACTATTCGAGAGAGTTGACAGGCCCAATAGTATTTTCGAAGATCCGGTAGGCCTAATCCACCTTTCATTTTGGGTACGGTCATTCTGTTGAAACTCATCCTAGGTCGCTTATCGTTCCAGATGAATTTCATACAGGATTTGCGGTACGCATTAAAAAAAGTTTGTGGTAGAGACACTGGGATTGTTTGGAGCAGGTATAGAAATTTTGGCATTATAGTCATTTTTATAATGGAAACTCTGCCAAACCATGAGAACAAGCCCGTTGACCAAGTGTTGAGGTCTTTTTGAATATTTTGGATAATGGGAGTATAGTTTTTGCTGTATAAGTCCGATAGCGAGGTTGGAATGTAGACCCCAAGGTATTTAATGGCGCTCGGTTTCCATTTGAAAGGGAAATTAGTTTGACATTGTTTCACTATATCTGGTGGTAGAGTGATATTTAGGGCCTCTGATTTAGCGAAGTTAATTTTAAGATATGTGAGATTTTCAAAGAGAGTAAGATCTTTGAGGAGATTCGGTAGCGTAATGTGTGGCTCTTTCAGGAATAGTAGGATGTCATCCGCAAATGCCGCTAATTTATAGGTAGATTTTGCGATGGTTATTCCTTTAATGTTTGGATTGTTTTTTAGATGCGTTAGACATGGTTCCAGTGCCAAGACAAAAATAAGCGGAGAGAGTGGGCATCCTTGTCTTGTACCGTTAGATATGGAGAAGGCACTCGACAGGTGTCCATTTATCCAGACTTTGGCAGTTGGGGTGGAGTATAGAGCAAGAATAAATTGTAGCATACGATCTCGTATGCCAATGTGTGTTAGGACCTCTTTTAGGTAGTCCCAGGCTACCCTGTCGAATGCCTTCTCCGCATCAAGGGAGAGAAGGAATCCTGGTTGTTTCTTTGAAGTCAGCCAATTGTGAATACTGATTGCCTTTAGGGTGTTGTCCCTTGCCTCTCTACCCGGGACGAAACCAACTTGGTCTAAGGAGATGAGGCCAGGGAGAAGGGGTAAAAGTCTATTAGCCAAAATTTTTGCATATATTTTCAGGTCAACATTTAGTAGAGATATTGGTCTGTAGTTGTGAACTAAATTTGGATCTTTATCAGGTTTTGGAATAACCACTATGTGGGCTGTGAGAAGATCTCTGGGAGGGGGGTTCTCGGATGAAAGGGAGTTGAAAGCATTTAAGAAGTGAGGATAAAGCGTAGCTATGAATTCCTTCTATCCTGCCGTTAGGCCATCTGGACCTGGACTTTTGCCTGTTTTGAGTTGTTTGAGCACAGACTCTAGTTCGTCCTTAGAGATGGGACGTTCTAGATGCAAAGCTTCTGCATCAGAAATGGGTTTGGGACCATGTTGGGCTAGGAAATCTTTAATCAAGTGTGCTCTACGATCATTGCTTATCGTGGGTTTATGAGGATTGATATTATAGAGTTGCGAGAAATAATTCACAAATTGGTCTGCTATCAGTGTATTAGACGTTACTTTAGAACCCGAAGGATCATTAATGGAATGAAGTGTTGTAGATGATCTTTTTGCACAGAGGGCTCTGGCTAGAATTTTACCGGATTTGTTGCCATGTTCGTAGAATATTTTTTGTGATAATATGTATTTGTGTTTTATTTGTTTATGTAACACTTCTTTCAACTCTGTCCTCACCTGAGTAAGTTCCTCAAGCGTGGAGAGCGCTCGAGTTTTCTTATGTATTTTTTCTAAATTCTGTATGTGTTTGGAAAGGATAGAAATATGCGCTTGTCTTTCTCGTCTTCTCTTGGAAGTGATAGCTATTAGCTTTCCCCGTATGGTGCATTTTTGGGCTTCCCATTTTATCATTGGGGATATTTCCAAGGAGTCGTTATCCTGGAAATAAAGTTTTAGATTGTCGTGTATAGTAGACACAATTGAAATGTCTGTCAGCAGTGAGGGATCAAGACGCCATATTTGTGAGCGGGTATGTTTAGATGGAAATTCCAAGGACATGGTTATCGGATGGTGATCTGATATGTACATTGGTTCGATGGAGGTGTGCTTGAGCATGGGGAGATCGTTTTGTGAGATAAAGAAATAGTCAAGTCTGGAGTAACTGCCATGTGGGTTGGAGAAAAAAGTGTAATCTTTAGTTGAGGGGTTTAAAGTACGCCATGCGTCATGTAATGTCAATTCTTGAAAACATTGTTTTATTGCTCGGAACGCTGAGAAGGGTAATTTGGATGCACCTGAAGATGTATCCTGTATTGGGTTTAAGGGAACATTAAAATCTCCTCCAGTTAATAGTATACCCTCTTGAAACGATGCGAGCAATTGCAGTGTGTGTCAGAAGAACGGGACTTGTTTAATGTTGGGGGCGTATATGTTTGCTAAGGTTAAAGGTTTACCGAAAAGTGAACCTTTGACAAAAAGAAATCTTCCATCTTCATCCGCTAGAGTGTCTTTGATTATGAGTGGACACTGTTTTGAGATAAGGATAGAAACTCCTTTTGTTTTTGATTGTTTGTTGGTAGCATGAAAAGCTGTTGGATAGCGTAAGTCGGAGAATTTGGGGATAGAGTCCGTTTTGAAATGCGTTTCTTGGACGTATATAATGTCTGCCTTGAGTTTATGCATATAAAGGAGAACTTGTGTACGTTTCTCAGGGACATTTAGTCCCTGTGCGTTGAGCGAGACTAGTTTAGTAGTGGCGTTGTGGTGATATATTGATGTAGAATTGTGTGAGACCGGTGTCATTCTGTAATTTGGGAGGTGTTTTGAGTTAGACTGGAGTGGTGTTTACTGAATATAGTCCGCGGTGCAGGTGAATGTGTGGCAGAAAAAGACCAGTAGTTGGACTTGTGCCTTATGCTCTTATGTGTGGAAGGCGCGTTCTAGGAGAGTGATGAGATTCTATTCAGGATGAGAGTAGATTGTTCAGGAATAGAGAGTGATGTGAGGGGGACTGGGTATGCGGGGGAGAGGAAACTGTGAAGACCACTGTGTAGTGTTGTTAGGGGTTATAGGTAGAGGAAAGTAATCCGTGGACTAGCGATGCCTGCTCGCTAGGCTATGTACGAGTATACACTCGTGAAATATGGTACCGGAATGGGTCAGTGGTGGTTTAAAGGAGGGTTGAGTGAAGAAATCAGGTAATCAATTGAAACCACTGTTTGGGAAGGTGACAAAACGGTAACGTAGAGAAAAGTAAAACCTGTCAGTAAGGGACAAGAGCCGCTGACATATGGGATAGATGTAGGCAGAAGGCATGGACTGAAGACGGTCCATGTGTGAAATGGTTGCATTTAGATTGCTGTGAATGCCGCCTATTAACTTTCTCAGTGGATTTGGAGAAACAGCATGGGTCAGATTTGCGAAAAGCAGATAAAAAATTAGGTGTATGGTCAGATGAAACATTAAGTTAATGACATATTTTGTGAGATCGTTCCCCTGGTGATCGTTAAGTGAGAGAAAAGAATGAAAAATAAAGAAAAAAAAACAAAAAAAACAGAAAAATAAAAGAAATAAAAGAAATAAAAATCCCCATGAGTAGCACATAAATTAAGCCTCTGGTGAGGCGCAGATATTCATAACGCAAAGATCTATGTAATAATTCAGTTAAACAGTCAGCCAGAAAACTTGAACAGTTTGCAGAGCAGAGTATTCAACATAGGTAGAAAGTATTATCTCTTAAGATAGATAAACCGTGCCTGAACTAATTAATAATTAATTAATAATTAACTACCCCTGAAGGCTATGAAGAAGCTTGTCAAAATAATTAATAAAACGAAGGATCCATGTAGATCGTTATGCTATTTAGGAACATATCACAGTGGATAGGAGGGGATGAATATATGAGAAAGATCAGTGTCTGTGAAAGTCCCTTAGAGTGCCTTTATCTGAGAAGCCTGTCAGTTCCGTTTTTGGTATGTAGATAGCTGTCTAGTCAGGGAAAGGCACTCGTAAGGATAAGTTCTATATAATCATACTGGGTAGTGGGTGCCCTAATCTTTGCGTAATTCATGACAGATAAGGTGATGTTAGGACTACTAAGGAGATGAATCATGTGTCACAACCATCTCGGGCTGGGATGACACAGGCATCCTCCTATGGGAGGTGCGTGTGTGGAGGCAGGGGAGAAAAGTCTGCAGAGTGTCACCACGGTAACAAGTCAGGTCTGAAACCTTGTGAGAGCCAATGAGCGATTGCATGAGTCATGTTGGGGGAGAACTTTTTACCTCAGACCTTGGCTCCTCTCATGAATTCGCGCCAAAAGACAGCAACCAATAGAGCGATGAACAGCTGGTTGTCATGGCAATAAGATTGTGTGGTAGTTCTAGTAGTCACCTAATAATGTACTGTAGTTGCTATCTAAGGGGAACAGAGAGTTAATACAGGATTGAAATAGGGCTGTCAATGAATATTACTAGCAGCCTGTTGTGTGAAAGAGAAGGGCATATTTGCAGTTAGAAGTATGAATCCGTGCAATCGGAGCGGGATGAAACCCTGTGAAACTGTCAGTGTACCGATCAGCTAGAGGAGGGAGAGATAAAGTAGATTGGAGATTAGGGATGAGCTTCGTGTTCGAGTCGAACCCATGTTCGACTCGAACATCGGCTGTTCGACCGTCCGTCGAATTGCGAACGATATGGGCCGTTCGCGCCAAATTCGTGTGGCGCGTCACGGCCCATAATTCACTGCGGCATCGCAGTGCATTGCTGGCTGATGATTGGCCAAGCATGCACTATGACCCGCATGCTTGGCCAATCACAGCGCCGTCAGTAGAGAGAGCTGTAATTGGCCAAAGCCAGGGTGGCTTTGGCCAATTATGGCTCAGGGGATTTAGTACACACCCCACACTATATAAGGCCGCCTGCACGGCGGCCCTGTGTAGTGTGTGTTCCGGTGTGCTGAGAGATAGAGAGAGAGAGAGACAGTGTCATTTGATTTGAGTTAGATAGATTAGGCAGAACAGTCAGTCAGTTAGCTGCACTTACAGTGTATTGTGTATATATATGCATCCCAGGTGTTGCATATATATATATACACTGTATTCAGTTTAGCTAGATCCGTTCCTGTTATCTTCTATCTAGACTATTTACATTCAGTGCAGTGTGTCCTGCTCACAGTGTTCAGCTAGATCCGTTCCTGCTATTTACATTCAGTACAGTGCGTCCTGCTCACAGTGTTCAGCTAGATCCGTTCCTGCTATTTACATTCAGTGCAGTGCGTCCTGCTCACAGTGTTCAGCTAGATCCGTTCCTGCTATTTACATTCAGTGCAGTGCGTCCTGCTCACAGTGTTCAGCTAGATCCGTTCCTGCTATTTACATTCAGTGCAGTGCGTCCTGCTCACAGTGTTCAGCTAGATCCGTTCCTGCTATTTACATTCAGTGCAGTGCGTCCTGCTCACAGTGTTCAGCTAGATCCGTTCCTGCTATTTACATTCAGTGCAGTGCGTGCTGCTCACAGTGTTCAGCTAGATCCGTTCCTGCTATTTACATTCAGTGCAGTGCGTCCTGCTCACAGTGTTCAGCTAGATCCGTTCCTGCTATTTACATTCAGTGCAGTGCGTCCTGCTCACAGTGTTCAGCTAGATCCGTTCCTGGTATTTACATTTAGTGCAGTGCGTCCTGCTCACAGTGTTCAGCTACATCCGTTCCTGCTATTTACATTCAGTGCAGTGCGTCCTGCTCACAGTGTTCAGCTAGATCCGTTCCTGCTATTTACATTCAGTGCAGTGCGTCCTGCTCACAGTGTTTAGCTACATCCGTTCCTGCTGTTTACATTCAGTGCAGTGCGTCCTGCTCACAGTGTTCAGCTAGATCCGTTCCTGCTATTTACATTCAGTGCAGTGCGTGCTGCTCACAGTGTTCAGCTAGATCCGTTCCTGCTATTTACATTCAGTGCAGTGCGTCCTGCTCACAGTGTTCAGCTAGATCCGTTCCTGCTATTTACATTCAGTGCAGTGCGTCCTGCTCACAGTGTTTAGCTACATCCGTTCCTGCTGTTTACATTCAGTGCAGTGCGTCCTGCTCACAGTGTTCAGCTAGATCCGTTCCTGCTATTTACATTCAGTGCAGTGCGTCCTGCTCACAGTGTTCAGCTAGATCCGTTCCTGCTATTTACATTCAGTGCAGTGCGTCCTGCTCACAGTGTTCAGCTAGATCCGTTCCTGCTATTTACATTCAGTGCAGTGCGTCCTGCTCACAGTGTTCAGCTAGATCCGTTCCTGCTATTTACATTCAGTGCAGTGCGTCCTGCTCACAGTGTTCAGCTAGATCCGTTCCTGCTATATACATTTAGTGCAGTACGTCCTGCTCACAGTGTTCAGCTAGATCCGTTCCTGCTATATACATTTAGTGCAGTACGTCCTGCTCACAGTGTTCAGCTAGATCCGTTCCTGTTATCTTCCTACTGACAGGCAGGCTTGTCTGGTTACAGTATATAAAGCTACCTGAAGAAAATTACAGGTGTTCTTTTTGATCCTATTAGTACCACGGTCAGGCAGCTAGACTATTTACATTTAGTACAGTGTGTCCTGCTCACAGTGTTCAGCTAGATCCGTTCCTGTTATCTTCCTACTGACAGGCAGGCTTGTCTGGTTACAGTATATAAAGCTACCTTAAGAAAATTACAGGTGTTCTTTTTGATCCTATTAGTACCACGGTCAGGCAGCTAGACTATTTACATTCAGTGCAGTGCGTCCTGCTCACAGTGTTCAGCTAGATCCGTTCTTGCTATTTACATTCAGTGCAGTGCGTCCTGCTCACAGTGTTCAGCTAGATCCGTTCCTGGTATTTACATTCAGTGCAGTGCGTCCTGCTCACAGTGTTCAGCTAGATCCGTTCCTGCTATATACATTTAGTGCAGTACGTCCTGCTCACAGTGTTCAGCTAGATCCGTTCCTGTTATCTTCCTACTGACAGGCAGGCTTGTCTGGTTACAGTATATAAAGCTACCTGAAGAAAATTACAGGTGTTCTATCCCAGCTTAGTGCAGCTACAGGCCATTAGTATGTCTGGAAGGCCAAGAAGGAGAGGCAGACAGTCACAAGCCAATAAGAGAGGGCAAGCAGGCTCTGTGTCTAGTGCTGGTCGTGGAGACGGTGCATCCTCATCAGCACGTGGCCATGGGACACGCTTGGCCTTTTTTTCGGCAGCTGGCCGTGTTGAGCCGCAACATGCGGAAGACTTGGTCGAGTGGATGACCAAGCCGTCCTCATCCTCCTCATCCTCTCTCACCCATGCCCAGGGTGCTTTGTCTGGCAAAGCAGCGGCCTCTTCCCTCAGCTCAATGTCATCAGTGACTCCTTCCCTAGCTCCACCATGTCCTCATGAGGATTCCCTCGAACTGTTTGACCACAGTGTTGGGTACATGCTCCAGGAGGATGCCCAGCGTTTGGAAGGCTCTGATGATGATACTGAGCTCAATGAAGGCAGTAACATGAGCACGGACAGAGGGGGTGCCCAAGAAGGACAGCAATCTGGCAGTCATGCTCCCCCTGCTGCAGCATACTGCCAGGTTTGCTCCAGTGATGAGGAGGGAGGGGATGATGAGGTCACTGACTCAACGTGGGTGCCTGATAGGAGAGAGGAGGAGGAGGAGGAGGAGGAGGAGGAGGTGGCACATCACCAACTAGGCAGGATGCCCTCCAGGGGCCAGCCTAAGGGCAGCACATTGACTGCATCACACCCCAAAGCTCCACATGTGCAGGGCGCTGCAGTCTCTGCGCGTTATTCAAAAAGTTCTTTGGTGTGGGCCTTTTTTGAGACGAGTGCATCAGATCGCACCGCTGCTATTTGCAATATATGTCTCAAGCGTATCTCGCGTGGCCAAAACATCTCCCGCTTGGGTACCACATGCTTGACCAGACATATGTTGACCTGCCATGCAGTTCGTTGGCAAGCGTATCTAAAAGACCCACACCAAAGAACAAAGACGATCTCTCCTTGCTCCTCATCAGCTGAGATTTCCAACCCCACTAGACCTTCAGTCCTCTCTGCGACCTGCAGTGAGAGGAATGAAGGTGTAGAATTAGGTGTGTCACAGCCAAGTACTTATGGGCAATCTGCTTTTGGTACACCGACGTCAGATTGTACCAGGCAAATTTCCCTGCCCCAGCTGCTGCACCGCCGAAAGAAGTTTGCTCCCAGCCATCCACATGCCCAGCGGTTGAATGCTAGCTTGGCAAAATTGCTAGCACTTCAACTGCTGCCTTTTCAGTTGGTAGACTCTGCCCCCTTCCGTGAGTTTGTGGAATGTGCGGTTCCTCAGTGGCAGGTACCCAAACGCCACTTTTTCTCACGGAAGGCGATTCCGGCTCTCTACCGGCATGTGGAAGGCAATGTCCATGCCTCGCTGGACAGGGCGGTCAGCGGTAAGGTGCATATTACCGCTGACTCATGGTCCAGCAGGCATGGACAGGGACGTTACTTAAGTTTCACGGCGCATTGGGTGACTCTGCTGGCAGCTGGGAAGGATGCAGGACAAGGTGCAGTAGTGTTGGAGGTTGTTCCGCCACCACGCCTCCAAAATGCTGATTGTGACACACCTCTCTCCTCCACCCCCTCCTCTTCTTCTTCCTCCATGGCCTCTTCCTCGGAACCAGCGGTGCTCCGTAGGCGTTCAAGGGGCTACGCAAGTACGCAGGCCAAAAGATGCCATGCGGTGCTTGAGCTGGTGTGCTTGGGGGACAGGAGCCACACTGGGGCAGAGGTTCTGTCAGCTCTGCAGGGGCAGGTTCAGAGGTGGTTGACGCCACGCCAACTTAAGGCAGGAATGGTGGTTTGCGACAATGGCACCAACCTCCTCTCTGCCCTCCGACAGGGACAACTGACCCATGTGCCCTGTTTGGCTCACGTCCTTAACTTGGTGGTGCAGCGGTTCTTGGGCAGGTACCCGGGCTTACAGGATGTCCTGAGGCAGGCCAGGAAAGTCTGTGTGCATTTCCGCCGGTCATATAATGCCAGTGCTCGGCTGACGGACCTCCAAAAGGAGTTTAACCTGCCCAAGAACCGCCTAATCTGTGACATGCCCACCAGGTGGAACTCGACGTTGGCCATGCTGCAGCGGCTGCACACGCAGCAGAGGGCCATCAATGAGTACCTGTGCGACTATGGCACCAGGACAGGGTCAGGGGACCTTGGTTTTTTTTCCCCACGCCAGTGGGCCATGATCAGGGATGCATGCACTGTCCTGTCACCATTCGAGGAGGCCACGAGGATGGTGAGCACTGACAGTGCATGCATCAGTGACACTGTCCCCCTTGTCCACCTGTTGGAGCACACGCTGCGTGGAATAATGGACAGGGCACTTGAGGCAGAACAGAGGCAGGAAGAGGAGGACTTCCTTAGCTCTCAAGGCCCCCTTTATCCAGACAGTGTTCCTGCGTGCCCGCCGATCACACAGGAAGAGGACGAGGAGGAGGAGGAGGAGGAGGAGGAAGATTGTGTCAGTATGGAGGTGGAGCCTGGCACTCAGCATCAGCAGTCTTTAAGGGATCAGTCCCAAGGAACACATGGACTTGTACGTGGCTGGGAGGAGGTGGCTGCGGACGTTGTTGTCCTTAGTGACCCAGAGGACTCCGGACCGAATGCCTCAGCAAACCTACGCTGCATGGCCTCCCTGATCCTGCAAAGCCTGCGTAAGGATCCTCGTATTCGTGGTATCAAGGAGAAGGACCAATACTGGCTGGCAACCCTCCTTGATCCACGTTACAAGGGTAAGGTTGCGGACCTTATCTTGCCATCGCAGAGGGAGCAGAGGATGAAACATCTTCGGGAGGCCTTGCAGAAAGGTCTGTGCAACGCGTTCCCAGAGACTGGGAGGTTACAAACTCCTGTTTCTGGACAACGTGTTGCTGAGGCTTCGGTCAGTCAAAGAAGGAGCGGTGGAGAAGGTGGCCGTCTGACCGATGCGTTCAGACAATTTTTTGGTCCGCAGCCCCAAGGTATGATCGGTTCCAGCAACCATCGCCAGCGTCTGTTTTACATGGTGCAGGAATACCTAGGGGCAAGATCAGACTTGGACACCTTTCCCACCGAAAATCCTCTGGGTTACTGGGTCTTGAGGATGGATCACTGGCCAGAGCTTGCACAGTATGCAATTGAGCTACTGGCCTGTCCTGCATCCAGCGTTCTTTCGGAACGCACATTCAGTGCTGCTGGAGGCGTGGTAACCGATCACAGGGTGCGTCTGTCCACCGACTCGGTCGATCGGCTGACCTTCATAAAAATGAATCAGTCTTGGATCACCACCAGCTACCAAGCACCTGATGCAGATGTAACCGAATAATTTTTTTTGAAATCTCAGATCCCTTCAAAGACTGCCTATGCTGATGCTGAGTGACTATCTCTGAGTAATTATCCTCTTCCTCCTCAATCATCACGCTGATAGCTTGTAAGAACATTTTTGGTTCTGGGCGCCACCACCAGTGCCTAAGGCACAATTTTTCAGCCCCTGTTTAACAGGGGCGTGTAATTACAATTTTTGATGTAATACTTTGCAGCAGGGCTCGTTCCTGCATTCCAACTAGAGTGTCTGTGAGGGGTTGCAGTGTTGTGGCACCAGCACCAGTGCCTAAGACCCAATTTTTCAGCCCCTGTCTAACAGGGGCGTGTAATTACAATTTTTGATGCAATACTTTGCAGCAGGGCTTGTTCCTGCGTTTCAACTAGAGTGTCTGTGAGGGGTTGCAGTGTTGTGGCACCAGCACCAGTGCCTAAGACCCAATTTTTCTGCCCCTGTCTAACAGGGGCGTGTAATTACAATTTTTGATGCAATACTTTGCAGCAGGGCTCGTTCCTGCGTTCCAACTAGAGTGTCTGTGAGGGGTTGCAGTGTTGTGGCACCAGCACCAGTGCCTAAGGCCTAATTTTTCAGCTCCTGTTCAACAGGGGCATGTAATTACAATTCTTGATCTAATATTTCACAGCAGGGCCCTGTGAGGGCTTACAGTGTTTTGGCCACAGCAACACCTAAGGCCCAAATTTCTGCTGAGTATATAGGGCAGGACCCTACTTTCAAACATCTAACTTACAAACGACTCCTACTTGCAAACGGAAGGAGACAACAGGAAGTGAGATGAAATCTACCCCTAAGGAAGGGAAATTCTCTCCTGTAAGAGTTAATATGGGAAAACAATTTTTCCTTTCCACTGATGCTTTCCAATCCTTGTTCCACAAAAAAACCCAAATTTTCAAAAAACATTTTTCATTGGGACAAAAAAGTGAGGTGAAATCTTCTGAAGAGGAGGAAAGACGCAAAACAAATGTCACAGGGGTGATAACCCTTCCCTATGTTTTCCAAAAAGCTTAGAAAAGATTTTTTGGCTGGAGCTAAACACATTAAAAATGTTCAAAATTACAAACAGATTCTACTTAACAACAAACCTACAGTCCCTGTCTTGTTTGCACCGCCTGTATACTGCTGTTCAGAGTATATAGGGACCTTTCCTTATTTTAATTTGGGTGCGGGGTTCCCCTTAATATCCATACAAGACCCAAAGGGCCTGGTAATGGACTGGGGGGTACCCATGCCGTTTGTCTCACTGATTTTCATCCATATTGCCATGACCCGACATGACATTAAACCCGCAAGCAGTTTTAAATGAGATTTTTTCCTTTAAAAATGACATTTGGTGCAGGGACTGTTCTAAACATGGGAAACACGCGTCACTTTACAGGCATACTATAGACACCCCCCAGGTACGATATTTAAAGGAATATTTCACTTTTTTTTTTTTTACTTTAAGCATCATTAAAATCACTGCTCCCGAAAAAACGGCCGTTTTTAAAAGTTTTTTTTGCATTGATACATGTCCCCTGGGGTAGGACCCGGGTCCCCAAACCCTTTTTAGGACAATACCATGCAAATTAGCCTTTAAAATGAGCACTTTTGATTTCGAACGTTCGAGTCCCATAGACGTCAATGGGGTTCTAACGTTCGTGCGAACTTGCGGTCCGTTCGCGGGTTCTGGTGCGAACCGAACCGGGGGGTGTTCGGCTCATCCCTATTGGAGATCTCTGATGACCCTATACCTCATTAGATTGGAAAATACAGTCACATAAGAATTTAATTATAATAGAGCTCTAATGAAGGGTGGAACTGCTAGTGTGGGGCTGTATTGGAGAGTAAGGTGTGACAGAACAAACCATGCAGACACAGCGCTGCTTTGATAATCAGCGTTAAGGGGGATATAGATATGCCTGTATGTAAGAACTATGATCTACATAAACTAAACTTAACAGTTTGAAATACTTTAGGAGCATATTACCAGCTGGGGCTTGAACTTTCAATACTCTAAAAACGGCACATGAACAGTCAGAGGAAATCTTTCAGTCTATGTTGCAGATGCCATCTGTGTTCACCGATCTCTTCTAGCTCTTCTGGAGCGTGGAGGTTTCGTCGGGCTGTAGATGGTAGGAGACTGCGGGTCGGGTTGATGAATTCTCGGTTCCGATGGCGAACGGTGTCTTCAGTAGCTTGTGTGATGGGTCTCCATTGCTTCACTCCTGGAAGGTGCTTTAGATGCTGTAGGGGTACGGAATTCCGCGGACCAATCAGGGACCTCCATGAGAGGGATTCCGAGCGTATCACAGAAGGAATGTAGATCCTCAGGGACTCTGAGGAGAGCTGAGCGTCCTTGTACTGTTGCCGCCAAACCGAAAGGGAACTTCCAGCGGTAAATTATACCCTTGGCCCGGAGTACTGACAGAAGGGGTTGCAGTTCCCTTCTGCGCTGCAAGGTTATATTTGATAAATCCTGGAATAGACGAAGTTCTGTGCCGTTATGTAGTAAAGGGGTCAGGGAACGTGCAGCCCTCAGAATGTCTTCCTTCAAACGGTAGTCAATAATGCAGCATACCACATCCCTAGGCGGGTCAGAGTCTTTTCCCTTCGGTCGCAGGGCACGGTGGATTCTTTCCATCGCAATAGGAACCTCTCTGGGTCTGCCGAGTATGTTATTAAAGATATGGATAACTTCACTTTGAAGGTGATCCGCATCCACGGTTTCAGGCAGACCTCTCAGCCTGAGGTTATGGCGTCTGCCGCGATTGTCTAAATCTTCCAAGTGGCGATTGACATCTCTTAATTGCCGTGTATGTGTGTCAATCGCCAGATGCTGGTGACGGATCGTGGATGAATGGAGGGCAGTCGTTTGTTCCACCGCCTGAACTCTGCCTGTAATAGCTTGGATTTCAATTTTTAAATCTGAGATTGCTGCTGTCAGGGTGTCCTTAATGTCCTCAGCTACGGATCTGAGATCGCTCAGGCTCGGATGCTGATGAGGAGTGAGGAGAATTCCCCCGTCATTGAGTTCAGCGTGAGATGGAGAGGCAGCAGCATTAGAGTGAGGAGGATGCTGATGCTGGCTCCGTGAGGTGGGAGCCGGCGCCGAAGTTCCCATCTGTGCCCGGAACATCTCTGGGATGTTCTGACTGGATCTTGCTGGTATTTCACGGGGAGAACGGGACCGGGAGGTCGACGAAGTTCTGGAGGATGTACCCATCGCTTTTCGGGTGTTTGGGAGGCCGTTGACCGTCTTTGAGATTCAGATTTCTATCCCTGTCAGCGGAGCTCTGAAGTTAAGCAGCCATTCTCTACGAGATCAAGCCACGCCCCCCCCCGCCAAAGTGCTTTGCAGGCATTTCGGCAGCAGTGTCCATTGATTTCAATGGCAGGGGCAGTGGAGGAGCAGTGTATACATCACTCCCGCACCGCCCAACTTTTTTTCCTGTCCTGCAAGCACACTGCCCCAGTGGGAAATCACTCAGGCTTTCACACTGGGGTGGATTGAGAGGCGCTTTTCAGGCGCTTTACAGGCAGTGTTTTTAGCACAAAAATGCCTGAAAAGCACCCCAGTGTGAAAAGGGTCTAAGACTTTTGATAACACCTGCATATAGTTAAAGCTAATCCTACAGGGCCTGGAGTAAAGGTAAGTAAAGGAGTGGAGTTATGGAAAATTTTAATAAAAGATAGGCGTGCAATGGAGCTCTGAGCATTATGAGATCTTAGAGCCCCATTCTACAATCTGGTGAAGTAGGGTGCAATATATTTTAGGTTCCATTGCCTTTTATTATTAACAAACACAAAAAAAGCACAAAATAGGTTTCTCAAAGATTTGGACTAGAATTAACAAACGACTACCTGTCAGCTTCAATGGGAAATGGCACAGATGGATTGCACTGGGGGCCTATGCTACAGTATGATCATGAAAATTGGGTGAGAAAGATTGGACAGCTTTCCTTGATGCAAAGTGCTTGGAAAGCAAATTGTGAAAAATAGCAAATCTTTTCTCTGGCCCTGGTTGTATACAAGTCAAAAAGGATCAATAGCAGTATTTATATTAGGGGTATACTTGGAAGTGCAGTCACTGTAGATCTGAGGGGAACATGCAAGGAAAATAAAAAACAGCATTTTAGCTTGCACATGATTGGATGATAAAATCAACAGAGCTTCCCCTCATTTCAGATCTACCCCTCAGATTTACCGCGACTGCACTTCCAAGTGCAATTTCAAGTGCACTTTGCACTTGTAGTTTGCACTTGTAGTGCAAAGTGGATTTGCCTTTCGTAAATAACCCCCTTTGTGTCAAAAGTTTGTGCAGCACTTTGCACTATAAAGGGAAACATTACAGTTACAATACAATGACAAGATGGGTAGTAAGCTTCAACTTGTGAGAGCTTACAATCTAAAAAGGAGGAGCAAGTTATACAAAAAGGTAATAATTGTGTGGGGAGGAGTGTATGAAGAAGTAGTTGTTACATAGTTCATTTGTTAGTTAAAGATGGGATAGGCTTCCTTAAGAAATGAGTTTTTAGGGATCATCCAAAGGTAGACAGAGTAGAAGATAGCCAGACGGATTGGGGTAGGGAGTTCTATAAGATGGGAAAAGCTCAGACAACAGCATGGAAGGAGGTGACAAAAGAGCAGGAGGTCTTAGAGGGAACAAAGAGGGCAGTTTGGGAGATATATTGAGATGAGGTTGGTGATGTAACCAGGGCAGAGTTGTGGATGGCTTTCTATATTGTTAGTGTTTTGATTTGTACATGTTGGGTGGGCATGTCACGTACATGGCGGAGGAGCCTGAAGAGATAAGGATGGCCTCTCTTATGCCTCCAACTCAGATCCCCTGCTAAAGTGAACAGGTAGTGCGAGGGCACAGATTGACACAAGTGCCTCATAGTTACAGGTAAACTGGTGTATCTGGACTGGTAAGCACCGTGTAGCTTCCTGTTAGTCGATTATGGACATGATACATCGGCTGTGGCCTTGGGCATTTATGTAGGCAGGATCGTCATCTTAGAGACTGCAGTCTTGTGGTAACCATGACACAGAAACTCGGGATTGGTGTAAAGTCATGCAAGCCGTGTCAGCAACTAGCAAACAGATTGAGTACAATAGCAGTAGCAAAATCGAGGTTGGGGTTCAGGCTGGAGTCAGTAATAGATGAGCATGTCAGAAACAGAGGACACAAGCAGTTGTGTCCTCCTGGTGCAGATATGAGAGGTAGGAAAGCTGTACAGGCAGATATAAGGAGGAGGCAAGCTGGGTCAATAACAGGTAACCAGACATGAAGTTGCAGATCACAGATTCACAAGCAATGCTGTAGAGAGGACAGCGTTGGCTATGTGCAACTGAACACTTTCAATAGCTGTTAGACCCCAGCATTAGCAACAGTTGCATGCACACATTCTCATGCATATGCACAGTTAATGGAAACCTCTGATGTGAGGCTATGAGCCTACTCCTGTGCATAAATATTAGCACAGATGCAACATTCTGCATATGGCAGAGAGGTATGATGGACACTCAGTGGTTGGTAAGGTGGATGAGTTTGTCAGCAGTGTTCCTGATGAATTGAAGGGTGGATATCTTGTGCAGTGGTAGTCCAGCTAAGAGGGAGTTGCAATAGTGATGGCTAGAGATAACAAGAAAGTGAATTGACAGTATGTTGATGTCATTAGTTAAGAAGAGCTATATTTTAGAAATGATGTGGTTGTGAAGGCAGCAAGATTTGGACAGTAATTGAAAGTTGGGATGGAAGGAGAGGTCAGGTTTCAGGATTCCACCTAGCATACTGGCATGAAGGGGTGATAATAGTGTCACTGACCTTAATGGGGCACAGGGGGAGGAAATATTGGTTTAATTTTGGAAATAATGAGTTTTAGTAGGCGGTGTGACATCCATATTGATATGTCAGTTAGTACTAATGAGAAGTAGAAAGGTACATTTGGGTGTCATCAGCATAAAGATGGTATTGAAAGCTATGGGAGGTTATTGACTGACCAAGGGAAGAGGTGTAGGTAGATAATAGACAGAGTCTAAGCTGAGGACAGAGCCTTGGGGGATCCCATCAGAAAGAGGAAAAGGAGAGGAGGAGATATAGTTGTAGGCAGAGGCGTATCTAGTGAAAATGGTGCCTATGGCAAGTGCTGAATTTGCACCCCTGTCAAAACATTTGAAACCCATCTTTCAGATAACCTTAAGAAAAAAAAACAGCTAACAAACTACAAGTCAAAATTTCAAAATATAAAATTGTAGTATATACTGATGGTGAAACCCCCTATTGTAAGTGAAGTTATTTTATCTCTTGAGGGGGTGTTACCATCAGTTATATATTGCAACTTGTTATCAAAAATCTTTTTATATTTTATATTTTCATATTATTATTTGTTTGAAAGATATAAAGATGTATATTTGGTTTACAGGACACCACATATACAGTATATGGTATTCAGAGAGAGAGCTCCACCAATACTTAAAGTGGAAGTAAACTTCCTTTACTGCCTTTTACCTAATAAAGCTTACCTATAGGTACAGTAAATATCGCCTAAACATGTACAGTTTAGGAGATATTTACATTACATGGAGCCAGTGACATCACTGGCGCATGAGCTCTGAAGGAATGGCCACCCGTGCTGTTCCTTTAGAACCCATGAATGGTGGCTCCCGCCCGCATATACGGGAGTGACATCATTGTGGCTCCGGCCAGTCACAGAGCCTGCAAACCCAGAAGCAAGATGAGTAAAAATGAGAGAACCTGCTGCGCTGACTTTTGGGTGCGGGAGGGCTTTGTTTTAAGATAAGTTTAACATAATGTACTAATATGCGATCCATACTAGCACATTATACCTTTACCTTGCAGGGTGAAAAAAAAAGTCCAACAGTATACAACCGCTTTAAATTATTCAATTACATTTAAATTGAAACATGAAGGTGAGGAAGGAAGCACAGCATTGTATATTTTATTGTAATATTTAGAAAGTGTTTATACTGGTTATGGCAAGAGGGGGGAAAAAAGGAAGGGTTGGGGGAGAGAAGATGGAAGGGGAAAGAGAGAGAGAAGGAGGAGGGGGGAGAGAGAGAGAGAGAAAGAGAGAGAGAGAGAGAGAGAGAGAGAGAGAGAGAGAGAGAGAGAGAGAGAGAGAGAGAGAGAGAGAGAGAGAGAGAGAGAGAGAGGAATACAGAATACTTCAGAAAGTACAGAGAGAATAAAGAGAGTAAATTTACTTTGCAGTAAATGTCTCTTCCTGTGCACATTCTCCAGATTACCTTCACCTGAATGCATTCTTCTGCTTCTCTTGCTTATTTCTCCTCTTTCTCTGCCCCCTCTCCAGTCCCCATGGCAGCTTGGTTCTTTCTCCAGGCTCCAGCATGGCTCCGATACTCTGAGTCTGTTCTTTAGCTTGAGAAGGGGGCGAGTTACAGCAGTGCCCATTGGCTCAGTAAGCAGCAGGAGGCGGATCAGCTCCTGCTGTTAACTCTTTCTTGTCCTGTGGCTTGCCGGCAGCTAGTGCCCGAATACCGACGGTAAAGTGCCGCTTACAATAGCGGCGCTTTACTGCCGACGCCGCCCCCGCCCCAGTGTGAAAGGGGCCAAAGCCACTGGGTAAGAAGAGCTGCAGTGTCAGGACTGTGAAGCTGGAGAGGAGGGAGAGCACAGCGCACCTCCTGGCTCCTTTCCCCTCTCCTGCACGGCAGCGTATTTTTCAAATAACCTAGGAGAACGCTAAGACCGGGACGTCACTGCCTAAACTCCTCTCTCCGTTTGTGCACTGCAGTCAGTGCCTGTGCCCCACATGTTTCTTGTGCACTTCGGAGAAGATGCAGGGAGGAGGTAGGTGGAGCTAAGCAGTGGTCGCGGAGGAGGAGGAAGTTAAATCTTCCCTGCTGTGAATACTGGGTCTCTGCCTCTCTCCTCCTCGTGACGTCACTGGTTGCTAGACGCCATGGCTAGCAACCAGTTTGGACAGTGAGCCAGGGGCCAGTGGTGAATGACCTAAAGCAATGTCCGCTGGCTAGGATCCCACCCCAGGCTGACAGTGAGTAACAGTAGCGACACCAGGGCCATTTTAAGATGAGATCTCTGTAAGCCCAGCCATTCAGGCGCGTCCCCTTTATATGGTGCCCGTGGCACTTGCCACATCTGCCATACTTTGGAAACGACACTGGTTGTAGGAGACCCTGAAGGACCATTTAGATAGATAGGAAAAGAGCTAGGAAAAAGCAGAGATTTTTTGGCCAAAGGAGTGGAGTGTTTTGACAAGGATCAAGTGGTAAACTGTATCACAGGCAGCATAAAGGTTCTAATAGTATTTGTACTTGGAGTCTGTGATGATAGTGTATGGAATTAGTAAAAGGGAAGCATGAACAATGACCTTGTGTGTGTCGTAGTCATGTGGTCGGTATGCCTAAAGGAGGCATACCCAAGTAGAATGAAAAGAAGGAAAGGAAAAAGAAAAAGGGAACGGGTGGGTGGGATATGAGCCAGAAAGCCGACAGGAGAAAGGGGGAGGAGGGCAGGCTTAAATACAGCTGGACTCCTTCTACCTTCAACCTGCGGCCAGCCTTCCCATTTTTACTGGGAGTCTATGATGATAGTGTATGGCATAGTAAAAGAGAAGCATGAACAGTGACCTGGGTTATGCCATAGTCATGTGGTCGGTATGCCTAAAGGGGGCAAAAATAAAGACAGTAGGATGACCCAGCAAAACAAATTTATCGTATGCACGTTAATCAGCCAAATGCATGAAAGCTCGAGACATTTCGACATGTGGATCCGGGACATATCTAGAGAAACATGCTGAATTCCATCTACCTAACTTCTTTATAATGTTGGCCGGGACCCCTTGGCGAGAAGCAGCGGAAGCCTCCTCTATCCTAAAAGCATGACCAGAATAAGCTATGGGGTTTAAACCTATGTTTGACAGTAGCGTGTGGCAATATTTTGCAATATTTTGGGAATTGTGCTTCGGAGAGGGGAGCATTAAGGAAAGGTAGCAATGGACTATTCTTAGGTTTGTCTGCTGTCAGCACCATGAGCTGGTCCAAAACAGTGACCGGGCACCAAGCATTGCTGGTCTGGAAAAATCAAATAACCGGCTCCTGTCTGCTGCGTCTTGCACGCGTCAAAATGCAACCTGATCAAGAGAATCCGGGATCTCATCCCAGTACGAGTTAACTCACCCGGTCTGAGCAATCTGTAGAAAGCCAGATACAGTATATAGCCGCCTTGAGGACCAGGCTGGGCAGCTGGCCGAAAGGAGACCTGGCCAGCAAATCGGACATGCCCCGGAAAATATGCCCCATGATGGGGAGTCTGCTAATCGTGGAAGGAGGACTACTCCTCAGAATCTCCGTAAGGATGGCCTTAATGGGATGAGCTGCAAAAATGGATGGCTTATTTGGGTCCTGCAAGAACAAAAAATGCTGAATTCCTGCCAGATAAGTCTTGATTGTGCCATAAGATAGCTTGGGCTGTGAGTGGCAGTAAGCAACAAAAGCAAGAATATACCGGACATCATGGCAATCAAAGCTAGGATACCGGGATTGGAAAACCTGGAAGGTATTCCAGGCTGTGTTGTATACCTTTCTGGTGTTAACCGATAATGACTTGTCAATCAAGGCTGCAGCGTCGACCCAGTGGGAATCTAGTCCAACATCAGTAGCAAGAAATGCGTGCATGATGTGGCACAGACGTCTGCGTCTGGAACCTGTCAGAAAAATAGCGGGTAATTAAGACGAGACAGAGCATCTGCTACTGTATTCTCTGCACCACTTATGAACCTACAGTGTATGTGGAAATGGACATGAAGGGACAACCAAATCAATCTACGAAGAAACAACCCCACACCTGGGCCGTCAACACTATGGGATAAATCTTAAATAATGCTCTGGTCTGTGCAAACCTTGGAATAGCCAAGATCTCATCTGGCCATGGCCCTACTAGCCAGTGAGTGCCAAAAATAGCAGCCTATGGTGGCTGCTGAATCAGTCACGACCTGAGGAGAAAAAAATGACTCTGCGGGGATAAACATATCGATCCTATTCCAATGTCGGAGGAACCTTTCCCACATATGCAAGTCAGCTAGCTTGTGGCATCCAACTTGACCCAGGAGTCAGGGGCTGATTGTAACAAAGCCAACAAACCGGAAATGAATGACCTACCCTGGGAGATGATCCTTATAGCAAATTTTAATATGCCCAACAATGACTGTAACTGTACTCTGGAACAGGCTTGAGAGATTGTAAAAGCTTTATCTGTAGGCAGACTGGCCTGCATGGCCCGAGTGTCAAGCGTGTTCCCCAAAAAAGTAGGTACCGTCACTGTGCCTTCCATTTTCTTAGTGGCCAAAGGGACGTTAAGTGCAGAAAAGACTGAAACCAATTTTTGTAGGGCCTGATTGGAACATTCGATGAGGAGGAAATCGTCCAAATAATGCATGACTTGATGACAGCATTTCACATGAGTGAGGACCCAGAGAGCCTGTGCAAAAGTGTCAAACAACCAGGGGCTGCTTTTGGATCCAAAGGTAAACTTAGTAGCCAAGTAGTATAGACCCCTCCACTTTATCCCATGCCACTGCCAGAGTAATGGCAGAATCAGAAGGAGCTTGAAAGCATCCGCTATATCCGCTTTGGACAGCCAAGTACCCTCCCCCACCCTTATGATTTGTTGAATCGCCTGATCCACAGGCACATACTTGAGTGGAGAATTCTTCAGACAGAATAAGGGAGTTCAAACTAGGTATATGAGAACAATGAGGGGTGGACACGTCATAGATTAAATGTAGTTTACTGGAAAATTTCCACCTTACCAAACCAAGGGGACTGACTCTCCAACTCTGGAAGGATGGTGTAGAAAAAGGTTCTATAACAAACCCCTTATCCAGTTTGGACTGGAGCAGTGAATCCACCTCCTCCATGTCTGCAGCTGATGACCTCAAATTCTGACATTCAAACATGCTTAATGGTAATGGAATAAACCCAGTGTGGAAACCGCTGTGAAACCCTCCACCCAAAAAGTGACAAAAACCGGGTGAAGGATGAGAGGACAAACAAACTTGCAAATATGGTACATTAATGCGGCTTAGTCATGTGTGCTTTCTCTGCTTTTGTGAGAACACGCCGACTTCGGGTGAGCCCTGAAACAGCTGGCACACAAGTACAGCAGACGGCATTGACTATAGTTGCATGTGCCGTGATTAAAGTTGTTGCAAATCTGTGACTTTCCTACGAAATGAATTGAACGACCTAGCTTGTCGAATGAAACAGCATTAAGTTGGAGCCGGAGTAACCCAGGGAAAGCCCTGGATGTACTTAGTAGAACAGGAAGTTCCATATTGGGGCACCGGTACGTGGTAAGTGAGGACGACTGGCAAGTCTCACAAGCTGGCGATCTTAGCCCCGCAAATGCCAGAAAAACAATTCTGTGTCAATGCTGCTCCAGACTGTAACCACCTGATGTTGAGCAAATACGGCAGCAGCTTTGGCAGAAAAGGAACAATGATAATCGTAAAACTGCATCCCCCAAACTTCTGCCCCAACTCCACTACCGCATAGAAGTACAGATCTAGCTCCTCCCTCCTCTGGGGGCTCACTGAGCAAATTATGTCCCTAACCAAACTGAAAGCCAGCACAAACTCCAGGATAGAGAGCTTGCAGTTGAGCCTGACACCTGTGGTCTTTACAATCACTGAAACTTCACCGCAGGCAAATGACATATTATCGGCCACATTGTGGTTTGGCAATTAACAGAGAAGCCAAACTGAAGTCTTTGACGTCTAAGATGTCTTTCCTGATATTCCCGGGTGTGACAGATCTAGCCGGGAGAGAGACTTTTGGAGGGGAGTAAATGCTAGCCTCTTGCCGATCGATCATGGGCCCTGGCATTTGGGGGAACGGTGCTCTTTGTGAGCTGTATGCCTGGGGACCCTTGAGGTGGTACTACTGTGGATTCGGGTCCTGGTCCCCCAGGACACACAGACTCTGGGGACCCTGGATTTGCCATATTAGAAATAGTGGCTGATTCATAATGCTGGGACAGATACTGTTAGGAGATGCTGATGTAAATTCCAGCACCTGTCTGTCTGTTGTCTGCTAAAATGTGTATTGTAAATAAGTCTCTAGTATGGGATCTAAGAGTCATTAGATCCCCATTGTTTTTTGTGTTTAATTAACTCTGCTATTGTGATAATGTTGATTGGATTTTCTGAACTACAAGACGGCCAGTCTGGCCTAAAGGTCATGTTTAAGTCATCTAGGCTGTCTAAAGGGATTAGTTATTTAGCTCATGTTAATTAGGTTAATTAGGTTACAGCTGTATTGTTAGAGTAATATGAGCAGGTCTGCACCTCCTCTTTTATTGTATAAATAAGACTGTATTCCTGTCAATAAGGAGAGATTCCTGTTTGAACTTACATACAGCCTGCCTGGTGTTTGTTCTGAGCTATCACAACTGGGTTATAACGGCACATAGCTGAAGTAATAATCCCGGAGCATTGGATGACCGAGCAATCAGATGTTGCGATCTGCAGTCTGATTCTCTAGTGCAGAGGAGTGTCGGGAGAGTGGAACCGAGCGAGCAAAGGGCTCGTTATACCGGGAATAAAATGTGCCGGGGTAACAGAAGGAGCACTAGCGCTATTACCTAAAGCTAAAGACCCAGGGGTTGAAACCACAGGGGTCCCGGAACCTGCTGATGTTCCTGGAACAGCAGGACCCACCGGGGCTGGTCTTGGATTGACTTACAAAATCTCAACCCTGGCCTGCAACTCCTGAAAGGAGGCTGCCAGAGAGTTCAGAGTGGAATAAGCTCTGCCTTGCGAGCTGAAGCTGGGTATGAAATACCCCTAAGCCGTAACTCCACAATCAGTCTAGGGATGGTCCAGGTCCTTAGAGAGGGTGTGATGTCATGTTTAGAACCCCTAGCTGGAGACATTACCTTTTTTTTAATGTGTTAAAGGAAATATGCATTTTGAGTCTAAGAAAATGTTCACCATATAAGATATAGAGGCCGAGTAACCTGCCGTTCAACAGGCCAATTAAAAAGTTCACTTAGGCCTACAGGGCCTGAAGGCGCGTCAGGTCCATGGTGACGAGTAGTGTAACGTCAATAACGTATGAAATGGACTAACGTATGCTGAATGAGAAACGGGTGAGGAGACTTGGCACCGCACAAGCCAATTAGAAACGATTATCTCAACCCACTGTCACCTATAAACCTAATAGGTAAATATTGCAATGGCGAAACGTGACCTAAAAGGTGAAGGCAGCACATGATGAAAAAACGGTAAGCAACAAAACCAAAAGTACCGATATCTGAGCAAGAACAGTACATAAAGCAACCACAACTTACCTACGATCGTGATTTCCTCAGTAAACGTTTAAGGCCCGTGCCTGGTGAAAGATGCCAACCCTGAAATACAACATATGAGTGGGACTGAAAACGTGTCAAACCCCTGAAAAACAGATGCTGAGCAACCTGAAGCATAGTAGGCAAATTAGACATAACCCAAACCTGCAAAAAAACCTGAAGACATGTCAGGCAACTGTATGAGTGGTGAAATGTCATGATGCATGAACGTATGGGAAATGGACGAGCAGACTCGCCACTGCACAAGCCAAATAAAAATGAAAGATCTCAATCCGTTAACACTAATAAACGTGATGGGTGACCCCACAGTGGTATGATGCCATAAGCATAGTACATTAAAGGAAATGACCACGAAACCCATGTATGAGCTTTGGTAACTAGTATCAGATGAAGCAACCATCACCTACCTGAGCTGGACTGAACCAGAAGAATATGATACTTTGTGATCCTTTGTTGCTAAGCAGGAACAACTACAGGAAAAAGGAACAAAGAAAAAAAACGCTAACAACCAGAATGACGCATGGACTGTATGAAATCAGGTAGGAAATAAAACATCATAGTGACAATTTATCGCATAACTAGTGGACATGTAGACACAGTGAGTGATCCCTGAGTGGAGGAGGACCGAACAAGATGTAAATTAGTGACCTGTCAACCAACGTGTGAGATGCCTATGTACCACTGGCAGGTGCCCTCCACTGGCCAACCCCACGGGATGTGGTGGAATACGGCCGTTCCGATAGTGGGTGGAAGCTGTGTTGCCCCAACGTCCCAACTAAGAAAAGCCCACCCAACAACTATGGCAGCAAACCCTGCGCTGCAGACCTGGTAATGTATATCACACACGCTGCCTCACTAACCCCCCTTCTTGTAAGGGAAGCATGTGCATGACATAACACACAACATAGTGGATCTTGTGAAACCCAGACCATAAATAGCTGGACACATATCACTTACTGAGCACTCTGAAAACTGAAACACATATTGGCAGAACGTATACACACACCTACCAGGGTCCTAAGGAAATAATATGATAGATGTGTGAGTAAATGACTTGAAGCGCTAACACAAGATGATCGCTGACAATGGCATTTTTTAGAAAATAAATACATGATGAGAAAACGAACAAGGTTGACGCCTGACTCCCCTCTTGCCACCCACTGTTAGTGCTGACAGAACCACTCCCCCCTGGTCCCTGATTCCCACTTGCCTGGTCCTGAAAGAGGGTAAATACTCCAGAACTGAAGTGGCGGAAAACAGGACGCTGGGACTGGGCGGGAAGGGGTAACCAGATACAACACATTCTATGCTATGTAAGATTACCAATTGTGAAACAGCATAACGAACCTGAGATAGAGAAGAAGCAACATGTAAATGTACCAGATAAACAACATGCCCTATGCACATCAAACTCTGCACAGTGTGGAGCTGTGGTGCAGGGAATGTGCATGTGCTGCATGAGGGCAGTTCAGAGCCTCACCTGTTGACCCACAGTGGCTGGCTCAGATGACCCTGCTAACCCAACCCCGAACTGCATGAGGCTGACACCATACTCCCGCCCAAACTCCCTACCTGTGGCTGGATGCTGAATATAGATACCCCCCTGCCCCTAAATCCCCCACCACGGAAAGGAACCACTCCCATACGGCATTAGGAGCGGCCTCCCCTTGACCCCCCATAACAGTAACAGTGGCAAAACAAGCCCTATGGGTGGCCTATTCCCAGCTCATGGACCCCCCCATTGATACCTGTCCCTGTATTTACGTAGTGGGGAGACACGACCCCAACTGCGTCCTCCTCGCGGTGCCGAAAACCGGAAATGACAGACGGTCACCCAGAAATTACACGTAACGTCTAAAAGCATCAACACCTGCGGTCAGCCTTCCCATAAGTATAGTATAGAGACCATTGGCTTTGGCAATTTGTAAGTCATTAGTTTTAGTAGGACAGTTTCTGTGGAGTGTTGTGAGTGAACGCCAGAGTATAAGGGGTCAAGAAAGTTGTGAGGTAGAAAATCAGATTATTAAAGACTAGGTATTCCATAAGGTAAAGAGGAGCAAGGATATGGGACTTAAGTTGTTTGAGCTAGTGGGGGTCCGGCAAGGGATTTTAGTATGGGTGTAGCCAGTGCAGGTTTTAGAGAGGAGGGAATGATGTGAGTAGAGAGAAGAGATTACAGATGTAAGTTAGAGAACATAGAACAGAACAAGGAGCTGACCAGAAAAGTGAGGTAATGGGGCCCGGGGGCAGGGGGTTAAGTGGGTATTGGAGAGAATTTTAGAAACTTCCTCTGTTGGAACAGAATTAAAAAAGGAAATTATTAAGTGGGGTGGAAAATATGGTATGTTACATGAGGGGGTTACGTGAGGGGGATACAGTATATGGAGAGTGAAGAGCTCATCACATACTGCATCTAACTTGTTTTAGAAATGATGGGCAGAGTCCTGTGCAGGGAATTTGTTCCCTAGTACCTACACCCACTACCTAAGAGGAGATCTAAAGATAGAAAAGCATTTAAGAAGACTGGGTGAGAGGGTATTATTATTAGACATGTGCACACTGAAATAATTTGTTTCGGAATTTCAGATTCATCCAAAAAATACATTTATTTAATTACTCCCGAAAAAATTGTTTTTATTTATTTCATTTAGTTAAAAAATGCATTTGTCCGAAAATCCAAATTAATTAAGGTTGAATGAATTGTCAATGAAGGCTTATGGTGTCTGTCGGATGTTCTAAGAAGATTTGACAAATCTTCATGTCTCTTTTATGTTGAATCTTTTCTCTCTATGTCAAATAATCTTGGACTAATACGATACGAAAATAAAGCATTATTTTTTATTTTGGATCTTTCGGTTTTCGTATTCTGCGTGTTCGTTATCGTTTGTTAAAACAAACACGAAAATCCCCGAAATTCGGACGAAAATGCATTCAGATGAAAACAAATGCACATGTCTAATTATTATTAGGTGGTGAAATTGGTCCATGTGGCAAATGGAAGACATACATTTTGGGAGGGCAAAGTCTTGGCTATGCCTTTTGAGATATCTAATGTTGCCTGTTTGCCAGGGTTGTAATATCTGGGCCCAATTCTGTGTGTAGTGAGGGGAGAAAGTGTTTCCAGGTAGTATGAAAGCAAACTGTTGTAGACAGAAGTGGCCAGATGAGGGCAAAACAAGAGAGAGATTTGGTAGTAGATGTAGTCAGTAGCAGAATAGAGAAGGGAAGGGTTAAAGTAGTGAAGATTCGCTGGTTTGCTGGTTGGAGGGATAGGGGATAAAGGAAAGGTTAGGTTGAGTATTTGAGAGGTAGCCATAGTGTAACATTAATGATAGTCAGCAAGAATGATAGTAAGTATTTTAGAAGAAAGAAAGTACGGTAGACAGTGAAAGAAGTCCACAAGGAAGTGTAACACCAGTCCTGGGGGCTGATAAATCATAGCAATCTTCAGAGAAACTGGAGAAAAAAAAAAAAAAGATAAATACAGTAATGCTATGTACACACGATAGGATTTTCCGACAACAAATGTTCAATGTGAGCTTGTTGTCGGAAATTCAGATAACAAAAATTTGAGGACTGGTTCTCAAAATCCGTTGTCGGAAATGCCGCATGTACACAATTCCGATGCACAAAATTCCACGCATGCTCGGAATCAAGCAGAAGAGCCGCACTGGCTATTGAACTTAATTTTTCTCGGCTCGTCGTACGTGTTGTATATCACCGCATTCTGGACATTCGGAATTTACGACAACATTTGTGCGACCGTGTGTATGCAAGACAAGTTTCAGCCAACATCCCTAGGAAATAAATCCACGGTTTTGATGTCGGAAAACCCTATCGTGTTTACATAGCATAAGTGTCACGTACCTTCAGATAGAGCCTGACAAGCAGAGGAAGGCCTCTCGTACAGCCCCAGTTCACGGACCACTGAGGTTGCAACAGTGGCCGCAAGAGCATGGAGAGGTAGGAGTGTCTGTAGCAGGTGAAGCAGCGGTAGTGGAGCTGCGGGGTATGGCTGTGGATGCAGGAACGTTGTGGATGCAGGGGTGCTATTAATGCAGGTAGGTTGCAGGGTACTGCGGATGCAAGTATGTAGAGGCTGTAGCAAGTGGAGGAGACTGATGCAGAGTCAGACAAGCCAGGTTATACACGGAAGATCAGGTACATTAGATACATCAGGCAAAGAATGGTCAAAGTTAGGCAGAGGTTTGGCAACAGAGAATCAAGCGGATGATGTAGAATCAAGGTCAAGCAAGCAGGGGTCAGAAGTGGAGAGAATCAGAGTAGTCAGGAAGCTGGGTCACAATCAGATAAAAGGCAGGTACAGGAACAGGATACAGGGGAAAGCTGAAGATCAGACAGGAAGGCCCTAGTGCATCTGCCATCCTTATTTATGGCATTTGGGTGCCAATGCTAATGGGCACGCATGTGCATTTGCGCATAGGCTTTGCATGATCGCGTGGACATGCCTGCCAGGAAGGGTATCTTTGGAATCGTGCCCACGCATGCGCAATGACCTCTGCCCTTGCACATCCGCTGCACTATTGCCAGCATGTCCCTGACAGTGAGCTTCTAAAGAGGAGAGGGAAAGAAAGTGAGTGGTAGGAAAAAAACTGAAAATAGCTTTGTGGGAATAGAAGTTTTCTAGTTCCACCTCCATGTTGTCCACTGGATAAAGGTGAGTGAGCCCAGTCACCATGGAAAAGAGTAGCTGGAGAGGCAGAGGCAGTTTTCTGAAGCTAGGATTCAGTACTGTCAAGTAGGAGTTGGAGATAAAAAAAGGTCATAAACAGAAGTGAGCTGTTATAGACAGAGTTGGCATTCCAGAGGGTACATGAGAAGGGGGGACTGTTTTTTGTAAGCAGAGATTCTTCTGCTTAGAAATTAGACTGTGTGGACTGCAGCTACTGCCAGAGCAAGTCGGTGTTGGGTGTAGGTGTAAAAGATATTGGATTGCTAGGATTAGGGGAAATAGCCCCAGAAAGTAGGAGAGTCTAAAAAGTTGGGGAAGTAAAATGGGAGTGAGATTTATATGAACACACATAATACACTGACCTGAAGTTTATGTCAGTACGTGGGTTCAGAATTAGCAGGAGGTTATGTATGCAGATTGGGAGAGCAGGAGTGAGGGTGAGTGAAGGAAACAAACTCCTTCATCCACACAAATGTGGCGTTTGGGGAAATTCCCCCTGCTGGGACATTGTATTCTAATAGTAGAGCTCTCCTCTGAAAATTATCATGACAGAGTGCCTAACTTCCCAGAGAGCCTTTCCCGTAAGGGTTCTTCTTAAATTATAGTAATATGGGGTGAGGGAGTGTTGGTCAATTAAGCATTGAAACAGAGAGAAACATGAATGAAAGAGGAAACTTTCACACTCCTGGAGGGTTTACAAGCAGAGTTTTTTTTGTTCAACTAACAGGTTGAACGAAAGGAAACTCACAAATTCCCTGCATCCAAACGATGTGGATGCGAGAATCTCCCCCATAGTGCTACTGTATTCTGATGGCAGGGACTCACCCCCCATCAGAATACACCGATTAGTGCTGGCTTTTCAGCTGTTGGAAAATCAGTTCTATGATAAAACAAGATAACAGGATGGTAAATAGGGCTCAATAATTTGAATATATTAGGTTAATTAAATAGTTTTAACAATCGTAGGTTAAATCAAGGTACCATAATACAAAGAGTTGCTAAATCATAATTTTCAGACAGACAACGGTAAGGCAGTAGCTAAAAATCAATGTACATGTGAGGGCGCAAAGAAGATCCCGCACCCCAGCACCAATCCTGCCAGCACTGATTTACTGTGGTTTGCCTGCAGCTACCAGCTTCCCTCCTCTGCCCTCCCACCAACATTAGGTGCTGCAGGAGAGCCACAGTGGAATAAAGTCAACAAATCCTCCCCCCCTGCAGTTAACCCCCCCCCACCGCTCCTTGTAGTGCTGCTGGCCAACTTTCCCTCTTCCCCCTCCCACTGGCTGCAGCTGCTCCTGGGGCACTTGGGAAGCTGTCAGGATGGAAAGCAGTGGTGAGGAGGGGTGGTAAACATGTGTTTACCATCCCCCATCCCTTCCTTGAATGGACATACAATAGTGAGCCATCAGTACTGATCACTCCAGTGCCCATTCATCAATGGAATATAGTAAACGTGTTTACTATGTCTAGTATATACAGTATATATATAGTATATATAGTATAGTAAGTGTTTACTATGCTTCAGTTTTGTGAATGAACAGGAGTCTCTGTACAGAGACTTCAATTATTATTATTACTTCTATCCTAGGTGTGCGCAGCCTCTTGCATTAGGGTGTGCACCCCAAAGCTCAAATACATATGCATGTGTATATGTACTGATGGTGTCAGTAAGGCAGTGGACAATGTCATTATTTTTATTTTATTTTAAAATAAATTATTGTATTTTGTAACAATTTTTTGGTGGATGAAATATCAGTGGTCTAAACAGGGGGGAATATGCACCACACAAGGCAAGTAGGGTGTGCTCAGGCACACCTGGCACACCCTGTGCGCACGCCTATGACTTCTATTATTATTTATCTGAACTGCAGCTGTCTCAAAAAAGAGACATAAGGGGTCTGTTTAGGCCTCTGATATCCCATCAAAGCCCCCCTCCCAAAAAAAATAGTAAGGCCTTGTTCACACAAGTAATACAACAGTGTATGCCCCTGTGAGGTTGTGTTCACCTTCATGGGGATGCACAGGTGTTTTGTGCATGTCCACGCATGCAGTCTTATTAATGTCAATTGGGATGTAGAAACTGCACGAACACTGCTGCTGCTCCCAATTTGATATCCGTATGGGTCCGGGTGTATGTCCCTGAGCTTACACTGTCTATGTTCGGGGCCATGCACCTACACCCACACAGATGTCAGATTGGAAACAGCAGCTGGGCCTGTGCAGCCGCTGCATCCTAATTGACATGAATAGGACTGGACTGCCTGCATGGGAAATAGCGAATTTATAAACATTTGCCCAACTATTGCGATGGCCTAAAAAAATCAGTGGCACCTTTTTTTTTTTTTTTTTATTTATTCTATAGGTCATGTGCTTTCAGAAAATGTATGATTTGGGGAGTGTTTTAAAAACTCTGAAAGTTGTAAGTGAGAAATGATAACCCCCAGATTTTGAGTAAATTGTTTTTATTTGCAGTTTTGCGCACCTTCAGCTTTTACCATTTCACAAAATGGTGCAGTTTAAAATTTACAAATATTTGTTAGGAATTTAGCAGAAATGTTTGCTATGTATGTATCCACTAACAATGATTTTAGTGTTTTTTTGTTTGTTTTTTGTTAAATGTATTTATTGAGTTTTCAGAAAGAAAGAAAAAAAATAAAAGAATATAATACATGGATACATATCACATATTTCCAGATGCTTTACAGTATAATATTATATATAGAACCGTCTTACAACTGTTATTATGTTATACACATTTTGAGTAAGGCATAGAAATAAAAGGAAACATGAAATGGTTAGACTGGATATAGTTGTCTAGTTGTAAGATGAGCAATAAAAAAAGTATGATAAAGAATAAGTATCTCATATAGACAAACAGCATATACCCTAGAAAATGTTACAAAAAAAGGGGGGTGGGAGAAGAAAGAGAGAAGAAAAGGGAAACCCGGGGTGACGTCCTGGCTCACGGCATACATACAATTATATTTAGTGAATATATTATATAACCTAGTGTGGTAATAACAAAGATTGGTCAAAGTCGGCAGGGAAGTAGTGTTTAACCCATGGCTGCCATATCTTACTAAATGCATCAATTTTATTGTCTTCAATAGCTGTCATCTTTGCTTGAATTTAGTGTATTTTTAACAACATAACAAATTGATAAACATTTGCGCAGCTATCACTTGGCCTAAACAAATCAGTAGCACCTTTATTTTTTTCTACTGGTCATGTGTTTTCAGAAACAGTATGGTGGGGTCTCTTACAAACTCTTAAAGCTGTAAGGGATAATAAATGTTTTTTTTAGACAGAAGTCAATTAACCCCTTGGCTTTCAACAAGAAGCAGGTGTAGCTCTCACTAGAGGGATCTGTGATTACCAGACCTGGAGTCTGTTACACCGGGGCTCAAGCTTGTAGTGTCCTCCACACACTGATAAACAATATGAACCCACAAGATGGGCCGGCAACTCAGAAATCCATTATTAAAGTCTTTATTGGCTACATAGCAGGAACATAAAAGAGCTAACGCATTTTGGCGAAAGCCAATCATTGCTGAATATGCACAGAAACATCAGGACATACTGTATATACATACTTAATACATAGACAAATACATGTATAACAATTAAGCAATTAAAACCAAGAGCTAATTGATGGACAAGAAGAGCAGGTATGGGCATGGACAAAGGAAATATTAAACCTTAAAGGGTAACTCCACTTTCCTGGGGAAGAAAATAGCAATTCAAGAAAAAATATTATAGCGTATACAATTGTGACACAAGTCATATTGTAATTGAATGTTATTAAAAATCACCTTTCCTGTTCAATCTGCAGCTGCTGTAATTTTCTGAAAATGCAATGCAATATGGCTACCTGGAGGTGTTCTGTACACAGAGTATGTACAGAACGCCCCTCAGATATGTCATTTCCTGCTTGTGTGATTGGCTCACTGATTTTCCTAGAAGTCTGCACTAAGATACAAGTTATATTTCAGGCATCCCCTGCAACAAAAATTACATTTTTGGTGAGATACTCGCAATAGGAACATGTCTAAAGCGATGCAGTGCCCAGTAGCTGCTGTAGCTGATTAATAACCATTAGACTCTCTTTCCCACATGGGCACAGAGAAACAAACAGGGATTTCTCCAGAATAACAAAAGGTAGGAATCTGCAACAAAGTTTGTTAAAATCCTTGTAATGTACAGTACATCACCCAGGGCTGAATGTTTTTTTTCTGTGGAGTGGAGATACTCTTTAACTGCTTGCCGATGGCTGGCTGTCAATTGACGGCCAGGCGGCGTGGCTCTCATTGCGGGAGGGCGTCATATGACGGCCTCCCATTTAAACAGGGAATGCGTGCGATCGTGTGCGTGCATCCCTGTTCCTTCGGTGGCGGCGTGTCTCGGAGACACCGCTCGCCACCGAAGGGGGTGAACAGCCATTGGACATGGCTGTTTACCACGTGATCGGCCGTGATGAAGTCACGGCCGATCACAGATAGGTCCACCCCATTGTGCACGGCGCATGCGTGGGATCTCGAGCGTGCTGCGCGTGAACATTGGTGGCGGAGTGTCCCCGGGAACACTACTCATCACCGACGCCGGTAAACAGCCATTGGCT
The DNA here is from genome assembly GCA_037952925.1 of Lithobates clamitans. Lineage (NCBI taxonomy): Eukaryota > Metazoa > Chordata > Amphibia > Anura > Ranidae > Lithobates > Lithobates clamitans. Next base: position 14,192,709 of record JBBGZY010000140.1, read on the forward strand.
GGCTGTTTATCCACGTGATCGGCTGTGATCCATTCACAGCCGATCATAAATGTAAACACAGAGCGGTAACTAGCTGTTACCAGCTCTTCTCTCCTCACACACCGTTTCCAGTGTGAGGAGAGAAGAGCCAGAAGCAGTGAGTTACCGATCTGTGTTCTGTAGTGTCTGCACCAACACCACACCTGTCCCATCGCCCCCCCCAATTGTCATCTATCACCCAACAGTCACCACAGTCACCCAATAAAGTGCACCTGTCACATAAGGGACTGCCATCAGTGACTGTCAGCGGTGCACCTGTCACCCGTCACAAATCAGTGACCGTCAGCGGTGCACCTGTCACCCGTCACCCATCAGCCATCACCTGTCACCCATCAGTGACCGCCAGCCATCACCCGTCACCCATCAGTGACCGCCAGCCATCACCCGTCACCCATCAGTGACCAGCAGCCATCACCCGTCCCCCATCAGTGACCGCCAGCCGTCACCCATCAGAGACCGCCAGCCATCACCCGTCACCCATCAGTGACCGCCAGCCATCACCCGTCACCCATCAGTGACCGCCAGCCATCACCCATTACCCATCACCTGTCACCCATCGGTGACCGTCAGCCATCACCGATCACCTGTCACTCTTTAGTGACCGCCAGCCATCACCCGTCACCCATCACCCGTCACTGTCCGTGGCCTGTCACCCATCAGTGACCATCGCCTGTCACACCGTCATCACCGATCAGTGAATGTCAGCTGCCACCCATCGCACAGCCCATCAGTGACCGTCACCTGCCACCTGTCACACCGCGTCATGTCCAAAAGAGTATACAGCAGTGAGGAGGCATCCCAGATCCTCTCCATGACCGATGAGAGCAACGGGGAGTTCTCATCAGATTCCAATTCGGATTCTGAATCAAATTCGGCATTTAAACCAAATAGTGAATCGGCAAATGATTCGGAGGAAGAATGGGTTCCTCCCAAAAGGGCACGGCACTCTGGAAACCAGGATTATATTCCCAGGCCCAGTACCAGCGCTGCCACCACCAATAGGCCCCAGGAACAAATTCCCAGGCCCAGTACCAGCTCTGCCGCCAGGGTTAGGCCCCGGAAACAAATGCCCAGTACCAGCGCTGCCGCCGGCGATAGGCCCCAGGAACAAATGCCCAGACCCAGTACCAGTCCTGCCACATCACGCCTGAGTACCAGCACAGGAAATTCCAATCCAACTACTGGAGTGTCACACCCCCCAAGAGCCAGGGCCTCTACATACATGCCAGATGGTTTTGCCAACCCAACATGGCTGCCTTCCAACTCGGCATCACCAATTATTCCCCCATTCACAGCACTGCCAGGTGTGCGGACCAACACCCAAAATTTCTCAGAGATTGATTTCTTTCATATGTTTTTGCCTGACACTATGCTGCAATTTATTGTGGACCAGACAAATTTGTATGCCCAGCAATGTATTGCCAACAACCCCCAATCATCCTATGCCCATCCTTTTGAGTGGAGAGATCTGAATTTGGAGGAGTTCAAAGTGTTCATGGGCCTCACCCTAAACATGGGGATTACAAAAAAAAATGAAGGACATGCCTATTGGTACACCAACCCTATCCACAACATGCCAATTTATTCTGCCGTAATGTCCAGGTCCTGATACAAGATGATAATGCGCTTTCTTCACTTCAGCGACAACACCCAGTGCCCTCCCCACAATCATCCAAATTACGACAAGTTATACAAGATTCGCCCACTGATAAATTTCTTTTCCCAACAATTTGCAGAACTCTATGTCCCCGATCAGAAAAGATTCCCAGCTCCAGCCCCCTGAGTGCCCGGCCTACATGGGCACAACTGGAAAGATTGTATGGGACCTGGCATACCCACTTCTAAACAAAGGATATCACATATACATTGAAAACTTTTACACGAGCCTGCCCCTTTTCAAACACTCATACATTGCAAAAACCCTGGCCTGTGGAACCTCCAGAAAAAATAGAAAGGGCTTCCCACAATCTTTAGCGAACAAAAAGCTGTGAAGGGGGGAAAGAGCATCATTGAGATGCAACGAAGTGCTGGCCTTGAGTTGGAAGGATAAAAGGGACGTGCACATGATGTTCACCATCCATGAAGACACTACAATTGAGGTACAAAGAAGACGAGGTCCCATTGAAAAGCCAACATGTGTCCAAGATTATAATCTCTACGTGGGGGGGTAGATTTTAATGATCAAATGATTCAGCCCTATTTGTCAATAAGGAGGTCCCGATTCTGGTATAAGAAGGTAGCAATTTATCTCATCCATTTGGCCATTTACAATTCCTACGTAGTGTACACCAAATCCATTGAAATCCCAGCCCCCTTCCTAAAATTCATAGAAGAAGTTGTCACGTCCCTCATCTATCACCAAAGACCCCCCCCAGAAGACCTTCTCTCTGAGGCTGTTTGCCGACCTCATGAGCGCCACTTCCCCTTCAGCATTCCACCATCTGAAGCAGGCCGAAGACGGCAAAAAAATTGTTGCGTGTGCACCAAAAAAGGATTTAGAAAAGATACCAGCTACCATTGTCCCCAGTGTCCCTCCCAACCTGGCCTTTGCATTAGTGAATGCTTCCAACTTTATCATACATCCCTAAAATATTAGCCCACATTTTTAACCACTTCCCCATTTTCATCATCTGTGCTGACCATTTTTCATTCTTTCCCAAATAACCATGCCACTGCCTTCCACGTGAATTGACCTTGGCCTGTTTTTTGACTATGCCTCTGCCTACCGTTTGGACTGCTTCCACGTGAACTGACCCTGGCCTGTTTTGTGACTATGCCTCTGCCTACCGTTTGGACTGCTTCCACGTGATCTGACCCTGGCCTGTTTTATGGACTATGCTTTTGCCTACCGCTTGGACTGATCTGTTGCCCTGCTACTGTAGTACACAGGGGTCTCACAAACGTGAGGGGCTCCAGAATTGTTTTTCTGGATGGAGAAAACAATTTTTCTGAATTTCCGGATTAGGGTCTGGAGTCCAGAGGCTTCATAGAAATTTGGGTGGGTCGAAGCCTCTACCCCTGTGTCCCTGTGCACAGGTCTTACCTGATTGTGGCCCTCAGCCTGCTGCTGACTTACTGCCACCATGCCCATGCCTGTCGCATGAATGGACCACACCGCTACCTGAACTATGCAAATAATTAGCTGTAGCAAGAGGCAGTATGTTTATGAAGGGCTGGAGAGCGGTACAATAATGAGTGTCTGCAGGTAACAGTGTACCAGGACCAATATTATGGCTGTGCTGGCTGTCTCTGCCTGCACAATTTCTATGGACTGTGCTGTGCTGACTATAGACAATATTCCTGCCTGCTGCCTGGATAGTTACTATTGCTGTCGCTAAGCACCTCCCTGCCTGCTGCCTGGACCAGTGCTCTCCTCTGTGGATACTACTAAAAGCACAGGTAATGCTTTTTTTTTTACCCTTTCTGCAATAGAATTTATTTTGGATTGGATTGTAATTCTTGATATCTGCATGCTATGTGTTAGAAATATGAAGGGTTTTCAAAAATGATAGGTTGCCAGGAAATTATATATGTCATTTATGCTCCTAGAACGCCTGATGGTGCTACTTGGATGTTGGGCCTCTGTATGTGGCCAGGCTGTGTAAAAGTCTCACACATGTGGTATCGCCATACTCAAGAGGAGTAGCAGAATGTATTTTAGGGGTGTCATCTTTGCTATGTACATGCTATGTGTTGGAAATATCTGATAAATTAACAACTTTGTGTAAAAAAAATGCGTTTTCATTTTTTTTCCACATTTTTTTTCCACATTTTCCAAAAACTTCTGGAAAAAAATGAACCATTTAAAAGACTCATTATGCCTCATAGATTATACCTTGGGGTATTTGCTTTCCAAAATGGGGTCATTTTGGGGGCAATTCCATTGTCCTGGTGCTCCAGGGCCTTCAAAAATGCAATAGGTGGTTGAGAAATGAGATGTGTCATTTATGCTCGTAGATCGCCTGATGGTGCTACTTCAATGTTGGGCCTATGTATGTGGCCACGCTGTGTAAAAGTCTCACACATGTGGTATCGCCATACTCAGGAGGAGTAGCAGAATGTATTTTGGGGTGTCATCTTTGCTACGTACATGCTATGTGTTGGAAATATCTGATAAATGGACAACTTTGTGTAAAAAAAAATGCGTTTTCATTTTTTTCCACATATTCCAAAAACTTCTGGAAAAAAATGAATCGTTCAAAAGACTCATTATGCCTCATAGATTATACGTTGGGGTGTTTTCTTTCTGAAATGGGGTAATTTTGGGGGCAATTCCATTGTTCTGGTGCTCCAGGGCCTTCAAAAATGCACTCTGTGGTTGAGAAATGAGATGTGTCATTTATGCTCGTAGATCGCCTGATGGTGCTACTTCAATGTTGAGCCTTTGTATGTGGCCACGCTGTGTAAAAGTCTCACACATGTGGTATCGCTATACTCAGGAGGAGTAGCAGAATGTATTTTGGGGTGTCATCTTTGCTACGTATATGAAATGAGATGTGTCATTTGTGCTCGTAGAACGCATGGAGATGCTACTTCAATGTTGGGCCTTTGTATGTGGCCAGGCTCACATATGTGTAAAAGTCTCACACATGTGGTATCACCATACTCAGGAGAAGTAGTAGAATGTATTTTGGGGTGTCATCTTTGCTACGTACATGCTATGTGTTGGAAGTATCTGATAAATCTACAACTTTGTGTAAAAAAATGCGTTTTCATTTTTTTCCACATTTTCCAAAAACTTCTGGAAAAAAATTAACCGTTCAAAAGACTCATTATGCCTCATAGATAATACGTTGGGGTGTTTGCTTTCCAAAATGGGGTCACTTTGGGGGCAATTCTATTGTCCTGGTGCTCCAGGGCCTTCGAAAGTGTAAATGGTGGTTGAGAAATGAGATGTGTCATTTAGGCTCGTAGAACGCATGAAGATGCTACTTCAATGTTCCGCCTTTGTATGTGGCCAGGCTGTGTCAAAGTGGTGTCACCATACTTGGGAAGACTAGCAGAATGTATTTTGGGGTGTAATTTGTTGTATGCATATGCTCTGAGAGAGAAATAACCTGTTAATATGACAATTTTGTAAAAAAAAAAAAAAATCTTCATTTTGCAAAGAATTGTGGGAAAAAATTACAACTTAAAAAAATTCACCATGCTACTTACTTAATACCTTGGAATGTCTACTTTCTAAAAAGGGGTCATTTAGGGGGTATTTGTACTTTTATGACTTGTTAGTGTCCCAAGAAATGAGATAGACCATCAGTACATCAGGTGTGATCAGATTAAATCAATTTTCAGTGATTGGCACCATAGTTTATAGACTCTATAACTTTCACAAAGACCAAATAATTTACACTAATTTGGGTTATTTTTACCAAAGATATGTAGCAGTATACATTTTGGCCAAAATTTATGAAGAAAAATTACTAATTTGCAAAATTTTATGACAGAAACAAAGAAAAAGGCATTTTTTTCACAAAATTTACGGGCTTTTTTATTTATAGCACAAACAATAAAAAACCTACTAGTGATTAAATACAACCAAAAGAAAGCTCTATTTGTGTGAAAATAGGACCCAAATTTTATATGGGTACAGTGTTGCATGGCTGAGTAATTGTCATTCAAAGTGTGAGAGCGCTGAAAGCTGAAAATTGGTCTGGGCAGGAAGGGGGTGTAAGTGCACTGTATTGAAGTGGTTAAAGATACACATGAGTAACAGACTCAAATGTCCGAAGTACAATAAAACTGCACAAGTTGTGCCACCAAAGATGACATAGGGCTCACCTACATTTAAAATATAAAAATAAAGTATCATAGTAGAATATAGAAAAATAATAATAGTACTTATATTGTGAAACAGCACAAAAGTGAATATTGAGCTACAATGTCGATCCCAATAAGAAAGCATCAATCCTAGAAATGACAGTGGCATAGGGGGACAAGCATTAAGTAGAAAAAAATTAGACTTAATAGATAATACATAGTTACATAGTTGGTAAAGTTGAAAAAAGACACAAGTCCAACCTGTGTGCGCTTTTATATCGATATTACATTGTATAACCATGTATGTTGTGGTTGTTTAGGTGCCCATCTCATAGTTTTTGGAAATGATCTATGCTCCTTGCTGAAACCACTGCTGGTGCAAGAGAATTCCACATTCTTACCACTTTTACCGTAAAGAACCCTCTACGCAGTTTCCAGTTAAATCGCTTTTCCTCTAATTTTAGTGAATGGCCGCGAGTCTTTTTAAATGCCCTTTCGTGGAAACGTTTTATCCCCATTGTGGGGTCACCAATACGGTATTTGTACAATAAAATCATATCCCCTCTCAAGCGTCTTTTCTCCAGAGAGAATAAGTTCAGTGCTTGAAATATTTCCTCATAACTAAGATCCTCCAGTCCCTTTATTAGCTTTGTTGCCCTTCTCTGTACTCGCTCCATTTTCAGCACAATCTTCCTGAGGACTGAAGCCCAGAACTTGACGGAATACTCCAGGTGAGGCTGGACCAGAGTCTTGTAGAATGGGAGAATTATCGTTTTATCTCTAGAGTTAATTCCCTTTTTAATGCATCTAATCATCAAATATGCTTTCCATTTTTATTCATTAATTACATCCAACATAATATTAATGTTTATTTTATATTTTTACTTTATGTAAGCCCCCAGTAATGTTTTTTACATCCCTATGACTTTTCTCAGCAGTCTGCTATTTACTAGATCACTTCCTGTTTTAGTTTATAACAATGAGGCTTGGAACACACGCGCCATCTTGCCTCTGACCCAGAAGTGATCTAAACAATAGTCTGGTTTTACTTCCTTGTTTCCAAAGTGAGGCTTGACACTCAAGCGGTGACGCCATCTTGTCTGAAACAGGAAGTAAGTGCGGATTAGCTGTAATTAAACACCAGAGCTGTTGCTCATTTGGGGGCTTATTCATCTATATATAGACAGTGATTGTGGGTGACCAGCACCCCAGATGATGCCTGTTTAGGTGAAACGCGTCGGCATTTCTTGCTGGTCCACAGTTATTGTCTTTTTTTCAAGCGCTTGTATTCCTATTGGCAAATGTAAGTGTAATACTTATGATTTTATCTGGAATAAATATCCTATACAGTATTGCGCTATGTGCCCTATCTCTTTCCTTTATCTATGGTCTGGCTGATTTGCATCGCATGTAAGCTGTGTCTACTCTGCTGAATTCAATGGAAAATCCATCCAGATGCTGTATTCCTTACATTGAATTGGTGCCTCATTGGTTACCTTCCAAGCTTGATTGGCTTGTCAGGTGTACACCCGTACAAGTCCAATCTTTCTGGTAAAAGACTAATACTTTCGATGGTGGTCATTTTATGGTTATTCACCATTCACTTTGATGTCTGCTCAAGATTTTAATGATCGTCACATGCTTGTTTTGGATCACTCACCACAGGGATTTACCATTATATGTGGTCCCTTTTCATCACATATGGACATTTATTTTTATTGATCTTTATACTGGTCATATGTCACTTTATTTACTGTATTTTTATGTCACTGTTCACATATTATTTCCTTGTCAAAAGAAGTTTATTGAGTATACAGTATTATAAAGATACATAAAGTAAGTTTACAAGGATCTATAAAGTAAGCTCATTGTTTTACAGTAGGGGTTATATAGGTAGATATCATGAAATTTCAAATATTAAACATTGGGTTCACGTAAACCTAAATTAAAGATATATATCATTTCCTTAGTTACTTTTGTAGGTATTTAAATTATTTATACCTACTATACATATTGTTTACAAGTAGAGTGTGTATAGGTCAAATAAATTCTGATAATGAGCTTTAATCGTAAGGTGGAGAAAAGGAAAGAGAATGAAAAAAAAGGGTAGAAAGGTAGAGGTATGGTCCACAAGGTTGTCCCGCTCGTCAGTTTATTATTCTTTTTAGTTCTCTTTGAAGCCTTAGAATGGGTGTCTCTGTAAGTCATTTAATCTGTTACGATGGCAACAGGACAGAGTCATTGAAGTTTGACAGGAACTGTTGTTTTATCCATGGATTCCAAAGTTTTTCAAATTTTGGAATTTGATTTTGATCGATGGCTACCATCTTAGCATGGGACATTGTATTATTCATTCTGTGAATTGTTTCTGCTAGTACCAATGTAGGAGATTTCCATGCCTTGGCCACTGTTTGTTTTGCAGCCGTTATTAGTTGGATCATAAGTTTGAATTGAGAGAGTGTTAACCATTCCGGTTTTAGATTAAGTAAAGTTAAATATGGATCTGGTTGTATTATTTTTTTAAATATTTTAGATGCAATCACGAAGACTTCTTTCCAGAAGGTTTGGATTACTGGGCACGTCCACCATATGTGTAAATATGTGCCTATTTCTGGGCATCCTCGAAAAGAAAGAGCTGAGGTATTAGGTGAATATTTTGCCACTCTAGCGGGTACAAGGTACCAGCGAGTTAGGACTTTATAATTTGTCTCCAGTGCTAAGATGTTGGGTGAAGATGACTTAGATGTGAGCCATATGTTAGACCAGTCCGTGTCTTCTAAAGTTCGTCCCAGGTCCTCCTCCCACCTCTGAACGTAAGAGGGTCTATTAAGATTTGCTACTCCATATAATTGATTATAAAGTGATGAAATTGTACCTTTAGCAAATGGATCTTTTGTACAGATTGATTCAAAAATGGATAATTGGGATAATGGTGTATCCCCCTTTAGGAATGGTGTATAGAAATTTTTGATTTGGAGATATCTAAATATCTCACAGTTTGGTAGATCATATTTTTCTCTAAGCGATGGGAATGAAAGGAATGATTTAGATGCTATGAAGTCATTTAGTGTCTGAATGCCTGATGTTGTCCAAGCTTTGAAAGAATTTGGGTAGATCCATGCCGGATAAAAGGCCGGATTTCTGATAAAAGAAAGGAGAGGATTGTGTGGAGATTGTAACTGATATTTGGTTTTTAGTTTATCCCAGAGAGATAAGAAGTGTTTAGTTATGGGATTATGAATTTTAAAGCGTTCTTTAGGATCAAGCCATAATAAATTTGATATTAATAGAGGGTCATTTTCTGAAGCCTCCTTTATTTTTGGGAAGATGTAGTGTGTGTATAGGTATACGTGGTTTAGAAGAGCCCCATATAAACGAAGTTGCTCTTTTTTGTACTATTCTCAAAAAATAGGAAGGAATTGGAATAGGGAGGACTCTGAATAGATAAAGCAATTTGGGTAGAATAGTCATTTTAATTGCATTAATCTTCCCTATCCAGGATAAAGGAAGTTGCGACCATTGTTTTATTAGATTTGTGATCTGTCTTAATACAGGAGGATAATTGGTTGAGAATAAGTCAGAATGAGATGCTGTTAAATGAATTCCAAGATATGGGATTGATTTTTCTGCCCATGTGAATGGGAGTGCAGCCCTAGCCGGCATCAATTCCATGTTATTGAGTGAAATATTAAGCACTAGGCATTTCTTAGGATTAATCATAAGGCCGGATAGGGCTGCAAATCCATCAAGAGCTGGTATTAAGTTAGGACCAGAGACCTGTGGTGATGATAGAAAAAGTAATATATCGTCTGCAAATATACATAATTTGTGTGTAATACCTCCTACTTCAATGCCAGTTATAGTTTGGTTTGTTCTGATGTATTGGGCCATGGGTTCGAGTATAAGGGCAAATAATAAGGGAGATAATGGGCAACCCTGTCGGGTACCTCTTTCGATATTAAAGGCTTCAGATTTGTATCCAGCATATTTTATATAGGCTTTGGGTTTATTATATAATGCTTTGATCCATGTTAAAAAGTGGGGTCCAAAACCCCATTTTTGTAATGAATATTGTATATATTGCCAGGATACTGTGTCAAATGCCCTCTTAATATCGAGAGATAGAAAACATAAAGGGATTTTCCGTTTTTTAGCAATATGTGCCAATAACACTGCCCTGCGTATATTATCGCCTGCCTGTCTATTTGGCATGAAGCCTACTTGATCTCTATGTATTAATTTTCCTATAATGCTATTGAGGCGTTTTGCTATTTTTTTTGCTAATAATTTAATATCGAGGTTTAACAGAGAAATAGGCAGATAATTCACACAGGAAGTATCATCAGAAAGGGGTTTTGGGATCATACAAACAATTGCCATTAGTGTTTCTTGCCGAAAAGAATGTCCATCTAGAAGTTTGTTAAAAGTTTCAGTGAGAATGGGAGAGAGTATTTCTGAGAATGTTTTATAGTATAAAGCCGAGTAGCCGTCTGGGCCTGGTCTTTTGTTAAGTTTTAGGTCTTTTATGGCGTTAGCAACTTCATCTATAGTTATAGGCTCATCCAAACTGCTTTTTTGATTCTGAGATAACTCAGGTAAGGTTATTTTTTGAGAAGAAGGATTCAGCCTCTGTAGGATTAAATTCATTGTTTTTCTTGTATAAAGTTGCGAGATGTGAGTGAAATTTATGGACTATTTTAACTGGATTACAAGTGTAAACATTTTTTGATAATTTCAAATGTATTGGTTTGAAAGATTTGTTTGTTGAATTTAATGCCCGAGCCAAATATGTACCTGGTTTGTTTGTATTCATGTAGAAATTGTGTTTGGAGCGTTTGAGGGATTTATCAACTGACTCAGTGAGAAATAGATCGTATTCCAATCTAGATTTTTCCAGATGAGATTTTGTACTCTGAGATGGATTATCTTGAAATGATATGTAGGCTGCATTAAAATTGAGTTCTAGTTTTTTTGCTAGATTTTTGCGTTCCCGTTTAAATAGTGCCATTTGTCTTTGTATTGTACCACGCAAGACAGGCTTATGAGCTTCCCACAGTGTTATTGGGGAGATGTCTGTTGTATTATTAATTGATATGTATTCCTTTAACCACTTCAATACCAGGCACTTATGCACCTTCCCGCCCAGACCAATTTTCAGCTTTCAGCGCTCTCACACTTTGAATGACAATTACTCAGTCATGCTACACTGTATCCAAATAAAATGTTTATCATTTTCTTCTCACAAATAGAGCTTTCTTTTGGTGGTATTTAATCACCACTGGGTTTTTCATTTTTTGCGATATAAGCAAAAAAACTGCGAAAATTTTGAAAAAAACATACTTTTTTTTAGTTTCTATTGTAAAATTTTGCAAACAAGTCATTTTTCTTCATAAATTTGTGCCAAAATGTATACTGCTACATATCTTTGGTAAAAATAACCCAAATTAATGTATATTATTTGGTCTTTGTGAAAGTTATAGAGTCTACAAACTATGGTGCCAATCACTGAAAATTGATCACAACTGATGTACTATCTCACCTGAAGGCCTATCTCATTTCTTGAGACACTAACAAGCCAGGGAAGTACAAATACCCCCCAAATGACCCCTTTTTGGAAAGTAGACAGTCCAATGTATTTACTAAGAGGCATGGTGAGTTTTTTTAAGCTGTATTTTTTTCCCACAATTCTTGGGAAAATTAAGATTTTTTGTTTTTTTTTACACAAACTGGTCATATTAACAGGTTATTTCTCTCACACAGCATATGCATAATTGCAACTACACCCCAAAATACATTCTGCTACTCCTCCTGAGTATAGCGATACCACATGTGTGAGACTTTTACACAGCCTGGCCACATACAAAGGACCAACACTGAAGTAGCACTTTCATGCGTTTTACAAGCATAAATTGCACATATCCTTTCTCAACCACCTATTACAATTTTGAAGGTCCTGGAGCACCAGGACAATTGAGTTGTCCACAAAATGACCCCATTTTGGAAAGCACACACCCCAACAAATAATCTATGAGGCATAATGAGTCTTTTGAACGGTTCATTTTTTTCCAGAAGTTTTTGGAAAATGTGGAAAAAAAATGAAAATGCATTTTTTTTACACAAAGTTGTCCATTTATAAGATATTTCTAACACATAGCATGTACATAGCAAAAATGACACCCCAAAATGCATTCCTCTACTCCTCCTGAGTATGGCGATACCACATGTGTGAGGCTTTTACACAGCCTGGCCACATACAAAGGCCCAACATTGAAGTAGCACTTTAATGCGTTTTACAAGCATAAATTGCACATATCCTTTCTCAACCACCTATTACAGTTTTGAAGGCCCTGGAGCACCAGAACAATGGAATTATCCACAAAATTACCCCATTTTGGAAAGCACACACCCCAACGTATAATCTGTGAGGCATAATGAGTCTTTTGAAGGGTTCATTTTTTTCCAGAAGGTTTTGAAAAAAGTGAAAAAAAAATGAAAATGCATTTTTTTTACAAAAAGTTGTCCATTTATAAGATAATTCTAACACATAGCATGTACATAGCAAAAATGACACCCCAAAATGCATTCCTCTACTCCTCCTGAGTATAGCGATACCACATGTGTGAGACTTTTACACAGCCTGGCCACATACAAAGGGCCAACACTGAAGTAGCACTTTCAGGCGTTCTACAAGCATAAATTGCACATATCCTTTCTCAACCACCTATTACACTTTTGAAGGCGCTGGAGCGCCACGACAATTGAATTGTCCACAAAATGACCCCATTTTGGAAAGCACACACCCCAACGTATAATCTATGAGGCATAATGAGTCTTTTGAACGGTTCATTTTTTTCCAGAAGTTTTTGGAAAATGTGGAAGAAAAATGAAAATGCATTTTTTTTACACAAAGTTGTCCATTTATAAGATATTTATAATGCATAGCATGTACATAGCAAAAATGACACCCCAAAATACATTCTGCTACTCCTCCTGAGTATGGCGATACCACATGTTTGAGACTTTTACACAGCCTGGCCACATACAGAGGCCCAAAATCCAAGTAGCACCTCCAGGCATTCTAGCAGCATTAATTACACATATCATTTTCTGACTACCGATCACATTTTTGCAGGCCCTTCATATTTCTAACACATAGCAGGTACATACCAAATAACAAAAGATTACCTGTGGTTTTAGAAGTGCAGTGGTCCACAGAGGAGAGCATCGGTCCAGGCAGCAGGCAGGAATGAGGTCAGCGACAGCAAAAGCAATCATCCAGGCAGCAGGCAGGAATACTGTCCATAGTTCATACAGGCAGAGATACTGTCAGCACAGCCAGAGCACAGCCAGAGCACAGCCAAAGCACAGCCAGAGCACAGCCAGAGCACAGGTCCAGGTAGCAGGCAGAGGTGTCCCAGCAGAAATACTGTCCAAAGTCAGTAGAGGCAGCAGGCAGATATATGGTCAACACAGCCAAAGTATTGGTCCAAACAGCAGGAAGAAACATGGTCCATAATGTCATGGGTCTTTACAGGCAGCAATATGGTCAGCACAGCCAAAGTATTGGTCCGGGCAGCAGAAAGGACCATCAAGCTTAGGGCCAGGGGGACAGGGGTAGAGGCTTCTCCCACCCAAATCGCTTTGAAGCCTCCGGGCAACCAGACCCTGTTCTGGGAGCACAGAAAACGAAAAACTGGTTTTCTCTACTCAGAACGCTATTCTGAAGCCCCTCACATATGTGAGACCCCTGTGTACTAAAGTAGATGGCCAAAAGATCAGTCCAAGTGGCAGGCAAAAACATGGTCGATTTAACAGGCCAAGGTCGGTACACGTGAAGGTCAGAAACGTGGTTTAAATCGGCAGGCAGAGGCATCGTCGGTAAACAGGCTAAGGTTGGTACACGTGCAAGTCAGAAACGTGGTTTAAATCGGCAGGCAGAGGCATCGTCGGCAAACAGGCTGAGGTTGGTACACATGCAAGTCAGAAACGTGCAGAAACGGCAAGCAAAGACATCGTCGGTAAACAGGCTAGGGTCAGTTAATTAACATGGTAGCAGGCAAATGGGGAAATGGCAGTCTGGTAATAATACAGGGAACTAATATTGGATGAATGCATGATACTTTCTGAAGCAATCTCCGATGCACAGGCCAGGTTGGGAGGGACATTGGGGACAATAATAGCTGGAATCTCTTCTTACGCCTCCTCTGCTGCATACACGGCATTTTTTTTGGCGTCTTCTTCCAGATTCTGTGGGGGGAATGATATAGGGAAGGTGTTGCTCGTGTGAAGTCTACTCACAGCATCCGAGCGAATGCTTCCTGGGGCGGGACCTTGTGGGTAAATGAGGGCAGTGACGATCGATTCAAAATACTTGAGGTAGGTGACTTGGTTTTGAGTTGCTTTTTGGTAGCAGACAAACGAATTAAAAAGGGCCATGTGAAAAAGGTGAAAGGCAACTTTCTTGTACCAGTAACGGGACTTTCTGTTTGATAAGTAGGGCTGTAGCATCTGATCGTTTAAATCCACCCCCCCCATATACATATTGTAGTCGTGGACACATTCGGGCTTTACAATGGGGCCGCGTCTTCTTTGGATCTCCACCACGGTGTCATCGTGGATGGTAGAGAGCATGTGGACATCTTTCTTGTCCCTCCACTTCATGGCCAACACCTCCTCGTTCCTCATGAATGCCGATTCTCCCTTTCTTAATTTTTTTGCTAGCAGATTTTTTGGGAATCCCTTACGGTTTTTTTTGAAGGTACCACAGGCCGGGGTTTTTTTATTATAAAGGTGACGAAAAAGGGGCAGGCTGGTATAGTAGTTGTCGACATATAAATGGTATCCGTTGTCGAATAGGGGGTATGCCAGCTCCCAGACAATTTTTCCACTGGTTCCAATATATGTGGGGCAATCATGGGGCTGGAGCTGGGAATCTTTGCCTTCATAGATCCGGAATGTGAAGACATATCCAGTGGCTCGATCGCATAATTTATTTAACTTCACCCCATACCTGGATCTCTTGCTTGGTATATACTGCTTGAAGTGCAGTCGGCCAGTGAAATGTATGAGGGACTCGTCCACACAAATTTTTTGGTCTGGGATGAAAACTTCTCTGAATCGCTGGGAAAAGGAATTGATTAGGGGGCGTATCTTGAACAATTTGTCATGGTTGGGATGATCTCGGGGAGGGCACTGGGAATTGTCACCGAAGTGGAGAAAACGCATAATCATGTCGTATCTTGTCCTGGACATGACAGCGGAATATATGGGCATGTGTTGGATGGGGTGGGTGGACCAATATGCATGGACTTCATTCTTTTTTGTAAGCCCCATATTGAATGTTAGGCCCAAAAACTTTTTTAAATTCATCCAGTGTGACACATCGCCACTGGAACATGCGGGCGTAGGAAGAATTGGGGTTGGCAGCAATAAATTGGGATGCATACAAATTAGTTTGATCCACCATATCCTGTAGAAAATCTTGGGGGAAAAATAAAGAAAAATAATCGAATTCAGAAAAATTCGTAGTGTCGGGCTGCACACCTGGCTGTGCGGTGAAAGGGGGGGTGATAGCAGGTCTTGAGTTGGCAGGCAACCATAAGGGGTTTGCCAGGGCATCGGAAAGGTAGGACTAGGGTGGGGTTCTTTGGGTTGGGCGGGTAATTCCAGTGCTTGTACTGGGCTCCTCTTTCTCTTCCTGGGGTCTGGCGCTGCTGGTGTTAATTCCAGTGCTTGTATTGGGCTCCTCTTCCTCTTCCTGGGGTCTGGTGCTGCTGGTGGTGGGCAGATCTCCTGATCTTGGTCCTGATCTCAATCTTTTGGGAGGGACGGTTTCCTCCGCGGACTCGGACTCTGATCCACTATCCTCCACTGGCTCATATTCCGAACCAGATGATGTGAGCTCCCCGCTGCTCCCATCATCCGACATGGCAAGAATCTCATATGCCTCCTCAGGTGTGTAAACCCTTTGTGACATTATGGCAATTCTTATTGGCGGGCCTGTGTGGTGGTACAGATGGTGGTATGGGTGGTGGTACCGATGGAGGTACGGGTGGTGGTGGTGGTGGCAGTACCGGTGGCGGTACGGGTGGTGGTGGTACCGATGGCGGTACAGGTGGTGGTGGCGGTACAGGTGGTGGTGGCGGTACAGGTGTTGGTGGCGGTACCGGTGGCGGTACAGGTGGTGGTGGTACCAATGGCGGTACGGGTGGTAGTGGCAGGACAGGTGGTGATGGCGGTACAGGTGGCGGTATGGGTGGTGGTGGCACCGATGGCGGTACTGACGGTGTTACGGGTGGTGGTGGTACCGATGGCGGCACTAGTGGCGATACTGGTAGCGGCTTGTGTGGCAGTATAGATGGTGGGCCTGATGGAGGTACTAGTGGCGTTACTGGTGGTGGTACCGATGGCGGTACTGGTAGCCTGTGTGGCGGTACCGATGGCGGTACTGGTAGCCTGTGTGGCGGTACCGATGGCGGTGGGCCTGTGACAGATGGGCTGGTTGACAGATGGGCTGATTGACAGATGGGCTGATTGACAGATGGGCTGATTGACAGATGGGCTGACTGACAGATGGGCTGACTGACAGATGGGCTGATTGACAGATGGGCTGATTGACAGATGGGCTGACTGACAGATGGGCTGATTGGCTGGGCTGTGTGACAGGTCTTCTTTATTGGGGGGGCCGTGTTGTGCACAGTACAGTACAAACAGTATTGTCAGACAGACACTGAATAACTCACTGATCCCTGCTCTCTCCTCTCACGATCGGTGTGTGAGGAGAGAGCAGGGATCAGATAGTAACAGCTACTTTTTGTTTACATTTGTGACAGGCTGTGATTGGACACAGCCGGTCACCTCGTAAACAGCCAATTTCATTGGCTGTTTACCGATCGGGGAAGCGCTGTGTCCAAGGGACACTCGCCTTCCTCCATCACTACACTGGATGCTTTCGGCGGCGCGCAGGGAGCGCGCCGCCAAATTTATTGTGACAGGTGATCGGCTGTGACTTTGACACAGCCGATCATGGGGTAAACAGCCAATAGAATTGGCTGTTTACCTAGTTCGGGGAAGCGCTGTGTCTGAGGGACACGCGCCGCCGCCGATCGCCGCGCTGCGCGCTCCCGCAGGCACGCGCCGGCATGTTATCCTGCTGGACGTCATATGACGCCCAGTCAGGATAACGCAACCACTTCCCGGACGTCAATATGCTATTGACCGGGCGGGAAGTGGTTAAAGCTTGTTCAATGGCCATCTGATGTAGTGGGTGTTTGAGCATTATGTCCGGTAAGTACCACATTGGATCATGCGCTTTTGGTATGGCTGAGGCTATAGTAGTGTATACTGCATTATGGTCAGACCACGGAATCGGAATTATATCTGATGCAATAATTTCTGGTATCATTCCTATTGTTAGAAAAATATGATCTATTCTGGTGAAGGTTTGATGAGGGTGCGAGAAATAAGTGAATTTCTTTTTCATTGGGTTACTTTCTTTCCACGAATCTACCAGATTGTATTTGTAAAGAAGTTGAGAAAAAGGTAATCTAGAGGTTATTTTGGATGGTGTAAAAGGTGATTTATCTAGAAATGGGAGGAGGACCTGGTTCGAATCCCCACACATTATCACTGTTCCTATTTTGTGTGTATTAATCACTTGTAATATATGTGAGAGTAATGGTGTAGGTTGTTTGTTAGGAGCGTAGTAGGAAATCACCATGATTGCTGTATCCATTATATAACCCATGAGTATCAGGTATCTACCTTCTGGGTCTTTAATTTCTGATGATAAGGTGAATGGTGTGGATCGGTGAAATGCAATTAGAGTTCCCCTTTGCTTGGTACAGGCAGAAGCCGTGTAAATTTGTTGATAAAAAGGAGAAATATATTTTGGAGTAGAATCTTTGGTGAAGTGTGTTTCTTGGAGGCATACTATGTGAGCCCTCTTGTTATGAAAAGTACGGAAGCCTTTGGTCCTTTTTTGAGGGACATTTATTCCCTGAACATTCAGGGAAAGTATATTCAGTGCTGCCATGGCAACAGATCAAATAGTTTTGACTTACTTTTTGTTATGCAGAGCTGACTGCGCAGATCAACCTGTGTGGACTGAAGAGATGAATTGATAGAAAAGAAACCAGTGAATTCTGGAGTAAAGAGTAAACAAAAAACATATGAGATTAGATGATACATTGTATAAATTATTTTTTGCAAGTAATCACAATTTACCCGTGAAAGAGAGTAAATATCTCTCTCAGGGGAATAAGTGCCTTCATCACACTCCCACATAATATGGTTGGGAGAATGAGGAGGGCTAATGGGGGTACACGGATCTTCCGCTTACAGGAGAGAAGTGCTATGTCAAAAGACATCAAAATGATGTTTCATTAATTGGAGTGCAGAATATAGTTTTTGTTGAAATTATTTATTCCAGGGTGGTTGTATATGGTTAGTCTTGCCCTAGGCTAAATAATTCAGTTAGAAAGGTACTGTTAATAACTTTGGTATTGATGAAGATAGTTTGAATTATTTTGGGATTTTAACCCTTTTAGAGTAAACAATTACATATTTTATTCATATGTAACTGTTTAGATATGTTAACTCATAAAATTGAGGTTGTATTGCTTCAGATTAGAATAAACAAAAACATAATTCTAGGAACTAGTTAGGTAATAATATATTTGTTTTAAGAAAAGAAAGAAAAAGCTTCCATTACTTCTGGATTATTGAACATATTTGTCCTAAAAAGTAATAAATATATTGTTATTACCTAATAATATATAACTGAACAATAATTTCCTTATTTCACTTATATATTCTAAGGCTATATGAATCAGAAGTAATAAGAAATATAACTGAATTTAACATGATCCCACACAGTGTGTGACTATCAGAATGCAGTTACATTCAGTTATAAATACAGGTTTTTTTTATAGAGAACCATCTCTTAGTATAATAAATGAAGAGATATCAGGAATTAGGATGTCAGTCCATTGAATCTTCTTGGTCCATGGATAATGTGGCATAACGGCCTCTTTTGTGAGAATGATGATTCCCATTTTGTTCTGAAATTTTCTGAGTGCTGCCTGAAGGTGAAGATGATGTCATTCTTCTGCGCTTGGGAGAGTTGCTGCTTGTGGGTTCTGTCAGATTTAATTTTAAAAGGGTCTGTTGTAGTTCATCTGCTGATCTGCTTCTGTAAATTGTACCTTGGTAGTTAAATCTGACTGAAAAGGGGAAGCCCCATTGATACATAATGTTGTGGCGTTGCAGTTCCATTAGTTGGGGTTTCATGGATCGTCTTTTAGTAATAGTAAGTTGGGATAGGTCAGCAAAAATTTGATAATTGTGTCCTTGAAAATTAAGTTCCTTTTTTTCTCTTGCAGCAATTAGTATTTGTTCTTTCGTTCTGTAATAATGAAATTTTGTGATTATATCACGTGGGGGTCCATCTTTCTTTTTGGCTGTGAGGGCTCTGTGTACTCTGTCCAGTTCTAAACGTTCAGTAGGGATATCTGGCTTTAGTTCTTGTAATAGAGCAGTAATAGTAGATTGCAGGTCTGTCACAGTTTCAGGTATTCCCCTTATGCGCAAGTTTGAACGTCTGGCTCTATTTTCGTAATCTTCGAGCTTAGTTTGAAGTATTAAATTCTCTTCTTTTAATTGTTCCAATTCTGTTATATTTACTTGGGTTGTAATTTCAATTTCATCCATTTTTATTTCTAAGGCTGCGGTGCGGTTTCCCAGCTCTCTTATTTCTTTGGTTAGGCTTTTTGTTATTTGGTCTGAGGTTTGTTTTAAAGCCTTATGAAGCATCTTTTCAAATTGTAATAATATTACTGGGGATGCTGAGGAGGCTTGTGGAGAAGTTTGTGAGATGATTTGTTCTGTATCTGACTCAAATGGAGAGTCTTGCTGTGACATTTTCTGTCTGTGAGAGCGCCCTGATGCTGTATCTTGTGAGGTGACTGGAGCTGCTTTAGTTGCAGTGAGTGCCTGTGAGCTCTTTGTGAGGTGATTTTTATTTCTGCCACGGTTTCCCCCCAGTACCATATTACCTGCCCAAACTTTCACAGTTTGTTCCCTGGGGCAAAAAGGTTCAAATGGATACCTTTTGAGCCTGCAGGCTCCGCTTTGTCCTTCTCTTCTCTCCTCAGCGGTGCAGAGCTCTAACAATGCATGTCTGCTCCGCTAGGCTCCGCCCATCTCCCCCGTTCACATATTATTTCACTTCTTTTATTGTGACATCATTGTAGACAATTACATTCTTGGTATTTATTTGTTTATAGCGCTGAACTCCCCCTCCTTTTTTTGACCTTTTTATTTACATTGTCGTGTTGGCTGCTTTTTCACATTTTTTTGACAGCGCGGTACTTTTGGGCTCTTATTATTTCAGTTGTTTGATTTTGTACTGCTGCAGTCTTTGCATTTGCATTCACTTTTACACACCTCTTACACTGATGGATGTATTTGAATACAGAGCAGCACGTACCGTTAACACTGAGGGCGTGTTCACCTCTGCAGGAAATGACACAGAGATAGGTGGATTATTTTTGAAGCTTAAGAATGCTATGACCTCTGAGTTACATCTACAGTGGGACATAGCTTTCCTAGAACAGTATATATCAGAGAATATGATTCCCCGTAGTTTAAGATGGGATTCTACTCCCAACAGGGTGACTCCGATCTTGAATCCTGGTATCAATACTTTAATAAAGCCGGTATTAAATGCTTAGGATTTCTTAACTCTCTGACTTCAGGTTTTGGATAGAGAAATCAAAGATTTTAAAAAGACCAACTTTCTGTTTTCCAAAATACTACAGAGTATAATTCCCTTTCCTCTAATCTCCAATCCTTTCTCGAAAAGGAGGATAGAGATCAGAGGGATAAAACGCATAAAAAATACTCTCGGGATGCGGGTGATTATAAATCGAGAATGGTTTTTGGCTGGCAGAAGACCATGGCCTCTGCCACCAATTTTATACCCTCCACCACTAACGATGCAAATCACATGCATCCTGCTAATAATGTTAGTGGTACCAATCATCTCCAGCATATACAATCTAGACCTCCCCCTACTCCGAAAGGTAATTCATATGACCGCAGGGGGAATCTACCACCTCCCCCCCAAGAGGTAGACCTTCTAGTTATCATACCCCCCCTCCATCTTATTTAAGAGGTGGTAACAACTATACCAAAAGAGGAGGAAGGGGTCATCCTAGGGGTAACCAGCGGGATCATCCAGTATACCACCATTCTGGTGCGATGAGACAGAATTATGTTAACTCTCCAGGGAGAGTGGGTGATTATCCAGCACCTCATGATATATATGGCCGTTATTATGAACACCCTTTGGTTCCTGTTTATAACAGATTTACCCCTCTTTATGATACCCGCAATGGAAGAGATCAATCTTATGGACACAATGACTATGATCGATTTTCCTATGATCAAAGTAATAATGACCATACTTCTTATGTGAAAAAGGATTTTCACAGACATTTAGTAACACAAAGAAGGCCCTCGGAGCCAAGAGAGGCTCCAGAGGGGGTAGGAGAATCCAGAAGAGGAAAAAGAAGGGCATGATAGGTAGGGGGTGTCTTCAACCTCAGTTCCAAGGAACTGACCCTGCCGGAATTGTCTATTCTCGACAAGGGCCTGAAATTTGCCCCCCAGAAAAAACTGGACAAATTTCATACCTTTACTGGTATCCATAAATTTGTAAGGAAGATCAATATCCAAAGATATATAGCTTCCAACACTTCCTATTCTGTTCAACATTTTGAAAGATCTGCTGCCTCAGGCACGGTTCATTCTGGGTTGGCAAACCCGTCTCTATTCAACCCACCTGTTCCTACGGCTCCTGCTGTTTCTATGTTTAGGGACTTAGTCTTGAAGGACTTGGCAAAACGTCCCAAGATCTTTCTCCATGGAGGGTTTTAAATCACTCTGTGAGAGAAAAGATTTGGTAGTCCGCCCCACAGACAAAGGTGGCGGCATCGTAGTTCAAGATCGTCTAGATTACGTTAATGAGATGTACCCGATACTTAATGATCACGATACATATATGATATAGGGAATTACCTAACAATCCTACTTCAGTATTTAAAAAAGAATTGGATCAGTTGATCTTAAAGGGTTTTAACTCACATATTTTAAATCATAAAGAGAGAGCATACCTTATACCTATTGCACCTAGGATTCCGATTCTGTATTGTTTTCCAGAGATCCATAAGGATTCTTCTCACCCACCCAGCCGCCCAATCATAAGTGGCATTGATTTTGTTACTTCTCAAATCAGTCGCTATGTTGATTTCCACCTCCAGCCTATGGTCAAACGCACTCCTTCATTTTTGAAGGACACTACCGACACTATTAGGCTTTTGGAGAATGTTGTGGTACAGGACAACCTCATAATGGCCACTGCTGATGTGGCATCCCTGTACACCTGTATTCCCCATGATAGAGGTATAGAGGCTTTTACACATTTCTTCCAACGTGAGGATTCTCTCACTGACCTACAGAAGGATTTTATAGTAGAATTTTTAGAATTCGCTACCACACACAATTACTTCTGGTTCAACCAGAAGTTTTTACTGCAACAAAATGGCGTCGCGATGGGGGCTAAATTTGCCCCCAGCCTCGCTAATTATTTCATGGCCAAATGGGAGGAGGATGTTGTCTATTCTGAACACAGACCTTCTCTTCTGTGGGCCAGATATATAGACGACATCCTCCTCCTATGGAAGGGCACCCCGGTATCTCTTCAGGATTTCTTTGCCATGATTAATGGCAATGATCGTGGCATTTCATTATCATATGAGTCCAGTTCCTCCAAGATACACTTTTTAGATCTTGAGATTGAAATCTGCTCAGGACAATTTAAATTTCAGACTTATTTTAAAAGCATAGACCGCAACAGCTTTATTCCCACTGATAGTTATCATCACTGATCGTGGCTTAAGTCTGTCCCCCGCACCCAATTTCTTAGGCTGCGTAGAAATTGCACTGATGTTGATACATATCTAGCTTAAGCGTCTACTCTTAAACAGAGGTTTATTGAAAAGGGATATGATGAACCTTTACTCAATCTTGAAATACAACAGGTAGCAACAATAAATAGATGCTCCCTTCTCACACCCAAACCTCCACATGAACCTGACGATTCATTTAAGTTTTCCATGCTTACCACATTTTCCACTCAGCATAAAGAGGTCTTGAATATTATCAATCGATATTGGGGTGTCCTCAGACATGACCATGTTTTGGAAACATTGCTCCCTGAACGTCCTAAGGTCATCTTTAGGGGTGCACCTTCACTTAGAGCAACTATTGTTCCGAATACTATCAATCCTCCAATACGTCCTTCTTTTTTCCATAATATGGTTGGATACTTTCCTTGCAAAAAATGTGTAGTCTGTCAACACATTGTTAATGGGAGACGTAAAAGTTTAGATTTTAAATCCAATGCTACTAATGAAATATACCCTATCAAATCATTTTGTACTTGTGCTACTACACATGTAGTATACATGATCACTTGCCCTTGCGGGAAGCAATATGTAGGATGCACTATCCGAGCTTTTTCCGTAAGGGTAGGTGAATACATTGCAAGAATCAAAGGTGGTGACATTAAACATAATCTACCTAGACACTACAGAAAACATCATGGCCGAGATCCAAAAGGTTCTCAATTTGTCATTATTGACAAATATATCCCCCCATGGAGAGGGGTGCTAAAACTAGGGGGGTTTCCCGTTTGGAAACTTACTGGATATATAAGCTTCAGACTTACTCCCCCTTCTGTCTCAATATAGAGTGGGATATTAATGCTTTTATTAACCAAGGTTAACTCATTTCTATATAGACCATATTTCCTAGGTGCTTATTAATGTCTCTCTCATTTTAAAAAAAAATTATTTTTATTTTATTTTTTTACTTTTTCCCTAAAATACATCCATTAATTTTTTTTTTTTTTTAAACAATAAATTTTTATTGGTATTTTTCCAAAGTATACAAAATACAAGCAGATTTCTCATTTCTCATTTGTACATATTGTTCGCCATTCAGGAGCTTACTACATTAATAGAGTAAAACAGATTACCTGGTAGGGTTACTAAGAAATATCCTCAATGAAGCATTGTACATTTGTCAAGCCTGTCACCCCTTGTGGGTACACACTGTAAACAGACTTTCTGCTTAAGTTTTCAAAGTTAGCCCTGGGAGGACCTTACTGAGGGTCTCCTCAAATATACTATCACGTAAGTTCCCTGTAAATTTGTCGTTAACCAATAATAATAAACTTAGAATGACTGATTCATCTTAATTAGACTTTCTCATTCTTTTGATAACAGGTAAACCACGTAGTGTTGCTATGCTGTGTGCTTAGTATAATACCATATCATATATGACCATACCCAATAATGGATTGTACCACTAGATCATTGATGGTTGTGTTTCAGTAGTGGAGGATTAGGAATAGTTTTCATACATGTGAGGAGGCATATTTAGAGGAACTCCAAGTTTCCCAATGTTTGTGGAAACTCGGGGTTCTTCTTTCTGTATATGCTAGGATTTTTTCCATAGTATATTGAGCATTCACTCTTGATATGACTTCTGCAATTTTTGGAGGTGAAGTAGAGCGCCATTCCTTGGCTATTGCTATATGTGCAGCAAACAAAATGTGGGTGACTACCTTTCTCCTCAGAGGAGGATAGTTTTCGATGCCTAAGCTTAGAAGAGCAAGAGCAGGGTTGATGGTACAATCAGAACTGGTCACTTTTCTAATTAGTGACTGTATTTTTTGCCAGAAAGGTTTTATAGTTGTACAGTTCCAGAATATATGGAGGATATTGCCAATAGCTTGGCAGTTTCTCCAGCAGAGAGGTGTAATACTAGGGTTCATTTTGTTTAATCTGTGTGGAGTAATGTACCATCTATGTAAGAGTTTTTGTGCATTATCCCAGTGATCTACGCATGCTGATGATTTATGATTGTATTTTATCGCTTCATGCCATTGAGGCATAGAAAATTCTTTTTGTAATTCAAATTCCCATTTCATCATGCTTGGGGTTTTGGAGTGTAGGTAGAGGGGGGTGGTGAATTTGTAAAAGAGCGATATACCCTTACGCTTATTAGAAGTCTTGCTTAAGAGGAAGTCCCACAGAATCTGTGGTATAGCTATTTGTCGTATTGGGTTTTTGCTCTTGTAGTGGTGTAATTGGTACTCTCTATATCTATCTATCGCATTTTGATGAGGTGGAGCAGGTGTGGTGAAGTTGTCTCCCGAGGATTTCCATGGTTGGACCGAGAAGTTTGGGATTAGGTATTCGTAGGATGCCAGTGGTACATTTAGTTTTCTAATTGGGGTGTCTGTTAAGTGTTTATGCACTATGGAGGACCAGGCATCTATTGTTGCTCGTATATTTGAGTAAGGTGGGGCGTTTGGTCTGCAATGTATACAGGCTGCTATAGCCAATGCAGGGAGGTCGTGACCTGGTGTTATGGTGCGTTCAATGTCTGACCAGCGGTTGTCTGTTTGGCAGGAGAACCAGTACTTCATTTGGTCCAGTATTGCAGCTTTATAGTAAGTCTGTGCATTAGGTAACCCTACTCCCTCTAGAAGTTTAGGTTTATAGAGGTGGGCCAATGCTATTCTGGGTTTTTTACCCCCCCATATGTATTTTTTCAGGCATTTCTCTAGTTGTATAAAAAATTTCTGGGAAATTGGTATGGGTAATGATCTGAAATAATATAGGAGTTTTGGTAAGATTTGCATTTGGTATGCAGCTATCCTCCCCAACCATTTAAGGTATAGTTTGGTTATTTTTATGTAGTTCCTCTTCGATTTTTGTTAATAATGGAGGAAAGTTTTGGGAATAGATTTTGGAGGAAGAGGAAGTCAGCTGCACACCAAGATAAGTAATGGAAGGTGGGTCCCAGTTGCAAGGAAAAATATTTTTCAACCTGCTTTTGTTCTCGTTTGATATATGAAGCGAGAGTGCATAGCTTTTGGTTGTATTTACTTTATAAAAGGAGATTTGTTCGAATTTATGTAATAGCGTTTTGACGATCGGTAAAGAAGTGGCTGGGTTTGATAGAGAGAGGATTATGTCGTCAGCAAACAGTCCTATTTTGTGGTTAACAGAACCGACTTTAATGCCTTCTATTTTATCATTAGCTCTAATAGATTCTGCTAGTGGTTCTATGACCAAAGAAAAAATAATTGGGGATAATGGGCATCCTTGCCGAGTGCCGTTAGTTAGTGCAAAGGGGTCGGATAGCAAGCTAGATGTGAAGACTCTTGCAGATGGGTCTGAATACAGGGACATAATTGCTGAGTGTATCATTCCCGAAAGACCAAACTTGAGTAAGGTCCTGGACAGGTATCCCCAATGGACCCTGTCGAAGGCCTTTTCTGCATCTAATGCTAAAAAGATGCTGGGCTGCTTGCTTAATTCTGATATGCGCAGGAGGTCTAGCATCCTCCTCGTCCCATCTGGTGCCTGTCTGCCCTTTACAAAACCTACCTGGTCCAGTCCTATGAGGGAGGGGGTTATTTCCATAAGTCTGTTTGCTAAAATTTTTGCATAGATCTTTAAATCGGAGTTTAGTAGGGAAATAGGCCTGAAGTTTTGTGGATCCGCTACGTCTTTAACAGGTTTAGGGATAGTGATAATGATGGCTTGGAGCATTTCTTTCAGGAAGGTACCATCAGAGGCTGCTATATTGAATATCTTTACCAGTTCAGGGGCAAGGATGGCAGAGAAAGCCTTGTAATATTCAGCGGAGAACCCATCTGCTCCTGGCGATTTGTGCATGGGTAGAGAGTGAATTACGGATTCAACCTCTGTGAGTGTGATGGGCGCGTTTATTTTTTGTAGGGAAGTTTTGTCTATTGAGGGAAGGTGAACAGTCTGTAGGAATTCGTCAATCTCTATGTCCGAGGGTTGGTAAGTGAGTGGGTCCGTCTGGAGATTGTATAGGGATTCATAATAGTCCTTAAAGGCGTTGGCGATATCTTTGGGATTTTGGTGTAGGGCTTTGGTACTGTGATGTCTGAGATTTTTGAGATTAGAACGTGCCTGTTTTTTTTTAAGCTGGGAGGCTAGGATTTTACCTGCTCTGTTATTTTGGGAGTAGTAGGAGACTTTTAGTTTTTTTAAAAAAGTATCATAGTCCGCTCTAATTTCCTGTCTTACTTCTTCCCGGCAGTTATTAAGGCTTTTCAGTATTTCACTTGAGGAGGTAGCAGGATTCTTGTGTTGCGCTTCCAGATCTGCTATCTTCTCAAGTAGGTTTGTCATGCGCTGCTGTTTCTTTTTCTTTTCCCTAGAGGCTACCTGTATAAGGGCGCCTCTAGCGAATGCTTTGTGTGCACACCAGATGGTCATAGGTGAACAATCTGCATTATTATTGAATTGAAAAAATTCCGTAATTTTTGCTGCAATTTCGTCTCTGATTTTGGGGTGTGATAAGAGAAACGTATTGTTACGCCACAATGGTTTGTGGGAGTGTTTGTTGGCATCCACAATTTCAATAGTCACTGGAGCATTGTCAGACCATGTGATATTGTGGATGTCAGCTTTCTGGACATTTTGCAGAGTGTACAGGTCAGTGAGGAAAAAATCTATTCTAGAATAGCTCTTATGTACAGCCGAATAAAATATGTAGTCCCTCTCGGTGGTTCTAAGGCAGCGCCAAGGGTCATAGAGTCTCTCTTCGTGGCACAGCGAGTCTAGAGAAGGCCGCCGTTTAGAGGCCATCGAGGACACATCTAATTCTGTGTTCATAATCAAGTTAAAATCACCACATATTATTAAGTTGCCTTTTTGTACCTTTTTAGCCATACTTACAACTTTGCGAATAAACCTTAGAGATCTAACATTAGGTGCATACAGGTTAACTATAGTATATGTGATGTGGTCCAGTTCTGCTACCACGATCAGAAAGCGACCTTGGGGATCTATATGTTCCTGTAAGAGAGAGAAGGTTAGTGTGTCCCTAAATGCAATCATTACTCCATTCTTCTTTGTCGTATTCTTGGCCATAAATAACTTGGGAAACTTGGGATGTGTACATTTTGGGGAGTTGTCACTGGCGAAATGGGTTTCCTGCACACATAGAATGTCACATTTCTCTTCTAAGGTTGACTTCCAAAGGGCCCTCCTTTTGTAGGGGCTGTTCAAGCCTCTCACATTGTATGACATCAGTTTAAGATTCATTCTTGTGGAAAGTTGTGCAGTAGTGCCATCTAGTGGTAGTTCCAGGAATTGGAGTTGAGATCTTGGATATGGTTATAATGCATGGGGTCTGAGAAAGCAATGTCCTCATAGCTTTGTAAATGAACAGTTTAACTGAACAAACTTGAACTGTTGATAAATGATGGGATGTAGGCCGCATGAATTGTGGATAGTAGGTCACGGGAATCATCTCGTAACTAACGAGGGGGGTTCAACAAGGTAAATCCTTGAACAGCCGAACATCGGGTGGTTGATCAGAAAGAACAGCTTCCTAGAGAGCTGCAAAGCACCATAACTAGCCAGATGACAGTTATTAGGGGAGAGTGCTCACTAAAAGAAATAGCATCAAGTAGCATCAACTGAGGCAGGTTGCTACTTGTAGTTCTTAGTTGAACGGTGGTTGTTGCGTCTGTTATATTGTGGGTTAGGGTCCTCAGGTACTGCGTCTGCGGGAAGCAAGCGCCATTTTCGGAGGAGATCCAGGCCCTTTTCTAGCGATGTTATCGCATGCGATTCGTTGTTCATGTCAACCAGGAGTTTAGCAGGGAATCCCCATTTGTAGAGGATCTTATTGTTGCGCAGAATTTTAGTGATAGGCACCAAGTTGTGTCTGGCTGACAGGGTGGCTTGTGACAGGTCTGCATAAAGTGTGATACCAGCATATGGGTCAGGTAGAGAGGGATGTTGTCTTGCGAATCGCATGAGTTGATCCTTAATGTGGTAGAAATGGATTCTTGCTATCACATCTCTAGGTGTTTGTTCAGGCAGGAAGGAAGGTTTTGGCAGTCTGTGTGCCCTGTCAATAGTTATGTCTGCTGGGCTTAGAGAGGGGAGGACAGACATCATGAGCTTTTGCAGGTAGGTAGTGATCTCTGCGGGTTTGACCGTCTCAGGGACCCCCCTAAACTTGATATTGTTCCTTCTGGCCCGGTCCTCAATATCTGCCATTTTAAGGCGCATGGCTCTGATTTCGTCTTCTACCTCAAAGTGGGCATCTACCAGTTCATTGTGTGCTAGAGTGAACTCCTCCATTTTATTCTCTACATATTCCACTCTATTGCTGACAGCAGATATTTCCCTTTTTGTGTTGCTCATAAACACTGCCATATCAGATTGAAGAGCTCCCCTCAGGGTTTGCAGCATCTCCTTCATTGTAGTGTCAATAATAGGCTGACCTGAGATGGGGAATGCATCTAGCTGCTCTGCCTGTGTGGAGGATTCCTCCATTTCTTCCCCTGCTGCTCCTGCCTCATCCTCATTCTCCCCTCCTTCCCCAAGCCTCCTTTTTTGCTTAACAGGGCTGCAGAATGGGGAGGATGACAAGGGATTGTCATTAAAGTGTGACTCACCCGAGGATGGCTTTGGATTGCTGTGTGGCTGTGTTGTGGAGGCAGATGAACGGCTCCCGGGGCCGGCGCCATCTTGGAATTTTCGGCCCTCAGCAGGGCGGAAGAAATCAGTCAGTTTTCAGGGTCCCTCTCTCTCCTTCCTTTTGTACATCGTGCCTGCTGTGTGCCCCTTGCTCTCCTCTCTCAGATGGTATGCTTTTTGGCTGTTTTTGGTGTGCTGTGAGCCGCTGATTACACCCGGTGTGTCAGAGCTCTCCTCTCACACGTCCATGAGCTCTGGCTGCCGGCTCCGCCCCCCCCATTAATTTTTTTTTATGATACATTGTATCTCATGTGCATTTTGTACTTTTGCATTTACATGCCACCGTATGCATTTATTATGTACCACTATATTGCCAACCAATGTGAGTACCAGCTCTAAATACTTAGAACATTTTTTATATTTTTATATTTTTATAGAACATCTCTCATATTTTTTGTTTTTCACATTTTATTTATTATCTCCTTATTTATTCTGGAGATATCAGTCGGCCTTCATACCAGATGGCTGTCACCGTTTTATTTTATTTGGTAAAAGCTTTTCCTTTTTTTTTCCATATCTAATCATTAAATATGCTTTCCATTTTATTCATTAATTACATCCAACATAATATTAATGTTTATTTTATTTTTTTATCTTATTTAAGCCCCCAGTAATGTTTTTTACATCCCTAAGCCTTTTCTCAGCATAGTCTATTTACTAGATCACTTCCTGTTTTAGTTTATCACAATGAGGCTTGGAACACAGGCGGCCGCGCCATCTTGCCTCTGACCCAGAAGTGATCTAAACAATAGTCTGATTTTACTTCCTTGTTTCCAAAGTGAGGCTTAACACTCAAGTGGTGACGCCATCTTGTCTGAAACAGGAAGTAAGTGCAGATTAGCTGTAATTGAACACCAAAGCTGTTGCTCATTTGGGAGCTTATTCATCTATATATAGACAGTGATTGTGGGTGACCAGCACCCCATATGATGCCTGTTTAGGCGAAACGCGACAGAATTTCTTGCTGGTCCACAGTTATTGTCTCTTTTTCAAGCGCTTGTATTCCTATTGGCAAATGTAAGTGTAATAGGGCATACACACGGTCGGACTTTGTTCGGACATTCCGACAACAAAATCCTAGGATTTTTTCCAACGAATGTTGGCTCAAACTTGTTTTGCCTACACACGGTCGCACAAAGTTGTCAGAATTTCCGATCGGCAACCACGCGGTCACGTACACCACGTATGACGAGACTAGAAAAGGCCGGTTCAGAACCAAGCGCTGCACCCTTTGGGCTCCTTTTGCTAATCTCGTGTTAGTAAAAGTTTGGTGAGAGACGATTCGCGCTTTTTCAGATCGTTTTCTGCCGTTCAGTTTGTGCTTGTGGGTTTGTATCTGCTCTTCAGTGCGTGCAGTCAGTTCGTATCAGAGTTTTCTGTGTGATCTTGCCTGCTCGTTGCTGTTTTTCAGGTCGCTCTTCACAGGCCTTGCTGTTCTTCAGTGCGTTCTGTTACTTCGTTCTGAGCAGCCGACCGTTTTCTAGCCATGTTTCGTATGCATACTCCTCGTAGAGTTCGTGCTGTGCGGGGGCTTGGTGTTGGGGTCCTGACCTTGACACAATTCCAGTCCATGAACAGGGTGAGGAGGAGTTCATGGACCAAGAATTGGTTGCTTCAGCGTGACCAGTTCTGTCATATGCCTTTGCTCCGTGAGATCCGTGAGAATAATCCTGATGATTTCAGGAACTTTCTCAGGATGACGGACCCCGTATTTCACCGTTTGTTGCCTTCGCTGACCCCCTATATCAGCAGGCAGGATACCTGCATGAGGCAAGCCATCACTCCGGAGCAGAGGTTGGTCGCTACCTTGCGGTATTTGGCCACAGGGAGAAGCCTGCAGGACCTCAAGTTCTCGACAGGCATCTCCCCCGAGGCGCTGGGGATCATTATCCCAGAGACCTGTTCTGCCATCATCCAGCTCCTGCAGAAGGAGTATATGAAGGTAAGATTTTTATCCTTTAACATCTCATTTTAGTGTATTTAATGTTTGATAATATATTGTATTTCTTTCCTCATTCCCTAATTACCATGATTGTAATATGCTGTGAATGTCCCCTTTGTTCTCATGCATGCTGGATTTTTATGTAATTATTATTTTCGGTCCTTCATACATATTTGCCCTTCACTAACCTCCCCAGCATGGTGTCTCCTGCCCTATATTCACCTCATGTAGTCACTTAACAATGTATTTTATCAGCTCCATAGTAGTGCTTTACCCCAAACACCCCCTAAAATGTTTGGAAATGTTATTTTTGATTTAAATTCAGGCAGAGTGGCAGAGGCTTTTTTTGTGGTGTCCCCAAAGAATTTTTAGTAACCCTCCCTCCCCCCAACTGCTAAGTCAGCTGATCCCAATTCTCTATCCTCAATCATCTATCTGCTGACTTTGCCAAACCCATGTACACTATACCCACCTCTTTACTGGTCAGATTTATGGATGAATTCCCCAAAGCATGTAGTGCAAGGGCCTGCCTGTATACTTTCAAATTGTACTGTTTAAAGTTTTTGTATCCTATTATTATCTTGATAGGTAATAGCAGAATGTCCAAATGTGTACAGTGTGTATTTATATCTTTGTATTATGACACTTCTTACCTGTCCAGTGGGCTGCCAATAGTGTAACTAAGGAGGGGCTGTTCCAAGTAATACCCATTATTTAGGCATTCATCTCTCAATGAAGTGAAGAGGGTTACCTGTCCAAGAGTTCCCCCCTATAATGTTAGAAATGGCCCATGAGAGGGGGGGGGGGGATATGATAGGTGTACCTTATACTTTGGCGTTGTTAAATTCCCCTTAATAAATGCTATCTGGAGGTTGCCCCAGAATGTTTGTGTCTAATCTGCTTGCCATGTTTCTGTGAAAAAATAGTAATGTTTATTGTTTTTTCCTCAACAGTTTCCTTCCACGCCACAGGAATGGCAGACTGTGGCCTCCCACTTTGCCCAGCGGTGGGACTTTCCTAACTGCGGAGGGGCAATTGATGGGAAACACGTCCACATCATCCCACCACCTAACTCGGGGTCATACTATTATAATTACAAGGGGTTTAATAGTATAGTGATGTTGGCGGTGGTGTCGGCTAATTACGACTTCCTGTATGTGGACGTGGGGAAGAATGGCCTGATGTCCGATGGTGGAGTCATCGCCCAGACGGAGTTCTACAGGCGTCTCCAGAATGGCAGCTTGGACTTGCCAGCTCCAGAGGACAATGTGGAAGGTCTCCCATTTGTGTTCGTTGCTGATGAAGCGTTTGCGCTGGGGGACCAACTGATGCGGCCATTCCCAATGAGGATCCTCACCCCGGAACAGAGGGTTTTTAATTACCGGCTGGCCAGAGCCCGAAGAGTGGTGGAGAACACATTTGGAATCCTGGCCAGCCGGTTCCGACTATTTCTGACACCCATCCATATGGCGGAGTATAAACTGAACCATATAATACTGGCATGCTGTGTTCTCCATAATTTTTTAAGAAAACATTCTGCCAACTATGCTGGCTCAGTTGGGCCTGAGGCTGGAATCCTACATCCAACAACATTGACGGCGCTTGAAAGTGGCCATCCTGGCTTGCCCTCCCTGAGTGCCCGTGATGTCCGGTTACGATACCTGGAGTTCTTTGCGGGTAGGGGGGTTATCAATATGCCAGACAATATGTGAAGTCTTTTTCAAATTAAAAAAAAAGAAATTCTTGGTGGACATTTACTGCTTGTGTTTGTTTTAGCTGACCCTGACAGAAATGTTTTGAGTGCAGAAAATGTCGTGATTGGGTAACCTTATACAAAGCACTGTTGGCTGGTATTTCCTAAATGCAAAAACACATTTCACTACAAGTGCACTTGCAACTGCACTGAACCTGCACTAGTAGTGCAAAGTGGATTTACCCTTAGGAAATAACCCCCATTTTTGCATAAAACAGCTATTACATCACCCCAAAAGTGTTGTAGTGTTGAGACAATAATCCACACATTCTTGAGTAAGCCACTTTTTTATACCTGCACAATCACATGTGCATTTACCAAAGGTTTTTAAAACAAACCAACATGTTTGTTGTATAACAATTTTTGCAGTAGCATTATCAAAAATCAAAATATCCATTTCAGATAAAACAGGCCTGTGTAAAACCAACAAGAAAGCCAAAAAACTTGAACTTACAAAGTTCACATTAGGTAAAACCTGAAGGCTATATCAGACATCAGTATTTAGGAACTGGGTTTGATATAGCGTTCAGATGGGGGGAAATCACCCCAGGAAAAGCCAAATTTGGAAGATGCACACCAATTTACGAATGTCAACATGTGCTATCTGCCATCAGGGGGGATCAAGGGACGTGTTTTGGGGGAGCAAGCCCTTCCTCAACGCGACTTTATAATTGAGGAAGGGGTTGCACCCCCAAAACACGTCCATTGATCTCCCGTGATGGCAGATAGCACATGTTGGCACACTGTGTGCATCCTCCAAATTTGGCTTTTCAAAACATTGCAAAAAAATTTAAAAGATTGGACCACAATCCAAAAAGAGATTTTGTGGGGTTTTAAATTCGCCCCAAAACATCAATGATGTTATTATTTTTTTAATAGCATCATGGATTTTTTGCTGGATGTTTTGCAGGTCGGCATTACACCCCATGATCTCCGCGATCAGGATCTGGGCACTTTCAGAAGTAAAGCGTTCGGGATCCCTCACATCACGATCACCTAAAAAGAGATAAATAAAAAAAAAAAAAGGTCTCAAAAATCTGCCACCATCCATCTCTTACCTGAGCCTGTGGTCGCAGACACTCACCTGTTGTGGTGCCAATCTCCACCATCTTCTTCTTCCTCCTGCTCAGCTTCGTTTGGGGGTATTTCACCTTCTTTCATAGGTGTGGTCTCCTCGGATGAAGGGTGTCCTTCGAGTCTTTTCTCCCCTATGTAAAACAAAAATGTTATAATTAGCACACAGATATTTGATGGCAGAACTAGAAATAGGAAACATTGCTTGGAAGTGGGGTACAATTGTCTATTTTAGCCGAGTTCCAAGATGTATATTTTTTATTGCCCTTTGTCAAGCTGCAATACTTTACCTGTTTAGTACAAGTTTCACAGATGGAGACCCCCCTATAGTATACACTTGAGCACCTGTGTGGCCCCCTAATAAAAATGGTGTTCTTGTGTCCCACACTAGTGCTCCAGTGTCCAGATGTGAAAACAGATGCTCAGTGTCCTCTCCTTACACACAATCTAGTTGGCATTTTATTCTAGTAACAAACCCATCTACACAAACAAATATTTGGCATCCCAAGTAGGCCCAAAAAAAATGTGTGAAAATGCATATGGCCTAAACAATGGTGTTCTAGAGGCCGAAAGAAAAATGTTTGATACGAACGAATAATGGGCCCATGAACATTAAAGTTGCCCTTTTAAACGTTACAATTAATAAAAGCATATGGAGCAGAACGAACGGAATAAAGACAGAAAGAATAGGAACACAGCACAACTACTTACTTTTTTGCAGCACTCTCCGGATCTTTCGGTACTGCTCTGGCTCTCTCAACTTCAGGTCCGACCACCGCTTCCTGAGCTGATCTTTAGATCTTCATACCCCAAAATTCCTGTGAAGGCTTTTGACCACTTTAGCAATGATTTTGGCCTTTCGGATGTTGGGGTGGGGGTAAGGCCCATACTTTCCGTCATAGTCGGACTTCCTCATGATGTCGACCATCTCCAACATCTCCCCAAAGGACATATTTGTGGCCTTAAAACGTCTCCTTCTGGATCGCGACGTGCCTGGATCCGGGCTTTCCTCCTCCTCCTCCTCGTTGCTATAATTAGCACACACCTGCTCTAACTCCGCCATCATGCTCTTCACCCACTGCGCTGAACGAAAAGGGGTGGGGAATAGACTAGAAAGAACGTCAGGGGTGGGCGGAGTTACACGCATGCGCAGTGTGTATAAAGCGTAACACGCGTGGGTATTACGTACGATCTGTGAGCGGAGGAAGGAGCATTGGACGCGCCGATCGTAAGAACGAAGGTAATAGACAAACTTGTGCCTATACTGCTTCTAGATTGAGGCCTATATTGTAACAAGATTAGGAGAGTTTTGTCTGACATTAGGCTTTGTCTTGTGTTGTGCCTGCAGTGAACATGGATATGGTACTCAAAGATAATGACTTCATGTCAGTATTCATAGATATGCTAAGGGACCTGCCCTGTCTGTGGGAGGTTAACCACCCCCATTTCAAGAACCAAGCAAAGAGGAAGGCAGCACTGGTGCAATTGTGTGAAATTGTGAAGCAGGTGATCCCCACGGCAGACATCACCTATTTAAAGATATTAATTGGTTGCCTGAGGAGTACATATCTAAGGGAGCGCAAGAAAGTCCTGGATTCGCAGAGATCCAGAGCAGCAGATGACATCTATGTCCCCAGGATGTTGTACTACGACAGGCTGCACTTTCTGGCAGGCCAGACTGAACCCAGGCCATCCCTCTTCAGTCTTCCTTCCACGCTTCCTTGCCCCCCGGCTGAGGCTTCTGACGCCCAACCTGGGCCTTCCAGGCGATATGTGGAGGAGCCCAGATTGAGCCAGGTATAGCATTCCTCTAAATATTTCTGCTTGTCCAATCAATGATGTTACCTAGATGTTAGTTGGGAGTACTAATTTAGGATTGTGATTGATGAAGCAAAAACTAAAACCATGTCCCTTTTTCATACACAGGGAAGTCTCAACCAGGAGGTGGCCGGGCCGAGCCGGCTGGCTGATCTGCAGGTCCCTCCACCCCCCCTGAAAAGAGAAAGTGGCAGTAGGAGGAGTACCCTAGAGGAGGCTGCTATAGGATTCTTTTGGAGGGCTACAGAGGTCCTGGGAGCACCCCACACCATGGAGGAGAACATTGCTGCCTTCATTGCATATAAAATGCAGAGGATGGAGGAGGGCCAAAAATTCATGTGTGAGGCCCTCATATCGGAGGCTCTGGAGAAAGGTATGAGGGGCCAAATTACACCTCAGACACACCTTCGCGATGGTCCTCCTCCTCCTCCTGCAGGTCCTCCTCCTCCTCCTCCCTCTCCTCCAGGTCCTCCCAGTCCTCCTCCAGGTCCTCCCAGTCCTCCTGCTCCTCCAGGTACTACTCCTCCTCCTGCCACATCTCCAACTGCACAGCCACAGCCCGAAAGGAAGCATGAAAGGAAGACCAGACAGTGATTGCCCTGGGTTCAGTCTGGTCGGCCAAAAAATGCAGCCTCTTGTGGTACCACAGCCTGGGGACACAGATGTCATCTGCTGCTATCCGGATCTCTGCAAATTCTGGACCAGACTGCCCTCCCTTACATATGGACTCCTCAGGCCACCAATTTTGATTTTGAAGAATTGATGTCTGCCGTAGGGGTCCCAGGCTTCGCTAATTTCTCATGTTGATCCAGTGTTGCCTTCCTCTTTGTTTGGTTCTGATCCCTTAATAAAGGATTTTTGTTTTGAATTATACTCTCCTATGTGTTTTACTTCAAAAAGGACAGTTGGTTTGTGAGGATTCAGGTACATTTCAAATATACAATGTGAAATGAACAAGGGTCACCAACAACAAACAATCTCCTGGAGATTAAATAATAAAAGATATCAATGGTGTTGGGTAACTTGACACACAAAACACACCCAAAAATATTCTGGAGTAAAAATAAAAATAACATTGAACAAAGATCAGCCTTGGAAAAAATCCTAACATTAAAGAAAAAAAAAAGGCTGAAAATCCAAAAAAAAAAAAAAATATAAAACTGTCAGATGTGACAACTAATAACAATATATTCAGTGAATCCCACTAAAAAAACACAAATAAAAGTTTGTGAGAAGTGTGTGTGAATATGAGCAGCAAAACTACTTAATTCTTGTCACATTATAAAGAAGAAGAGAGTGCGCTGTATTAAACCATTTTTAACATTGCAGCGTGACGAAAGTGCTGTATCCATTGCGAACGCTAAGTTTACCAGAACGAGCTGTCCCGTCTCGGAATTTCTTCTGAGCATGCGTGGCACTTTGTGCGTCGGAACAGGCCACACACGGTCGGAATTGACGCGATCGGATTTTGTTGTCGTAAAATTTTATCTCCTGCTCTCCAACTTTGTGTGTCGGAAAATCCGATGGAAAATGTCCGATGGCGCCCACACACGGTCGGAATTTCCGACAACACGCCCCGATCGGACATTTTCCATCGGAAAATCTGACCGTGTGTACGGGGCATTATACTTATGATTTTATCTGGAATAAATATCCTATTCAGTATTACGCTATGTGCCCTATCTCTTTCCTTTATCTATGGTTTGGCTGATTTGCATCTGCATGTAAGCTGTGTCTACTCTGCTGAATTCATTGAAACATCCATCCAGACGCTGTATTCCATACATTGAATTGGTGCCTCATTGGTTACCTTCCAAGCTTGATTGGCTTTTCAGGTGTACACCCGTACAAGTCCAATCTTTCTGGTAAGAGACTAATACTTTCGGTGGTGGTCTTTTTATGGTTATTCACCATTCACTTTGATGTCTGCTCAAGATTTTAATGATCGCCACATGCTTGTTTTGGATCACTCACCACAGGGATTTACCATTATATGTGGTCCCTTTTCATCACACATGGACACTTATTTTTATTGATCTTTATACTGGTCATATGTCACTTTATTTACTGTATATTTATGTCACTGTTCACATATTATTTCACTTCTTTTATTGTGACATCATTGTCGACAATTGCATTCTTGGTATTCTTCTCCTGTGACCAGTCAAACTCCAGATTTATTGAAAAGCAGACCATTTATTTCAGATGTGTCACACAAAAGGATGCTGCTTACAAGCCAAAAGATGCAGTAAGAATTATACATGGAGATGAACAGACTCCCTCCTTATACTTACAATAATACAGCTATAACGCTTCTATTGGCTGAGGAAACACTGATAAGGTGTCTGGTACAAAACGGTACGTACTTTATTGGCCAATCAGTGTTTCCTGTAAACTTTGTTCTACCATATATGGCAAAGCTTGTTAGACAAAGACAAAAAGAAGTTAATTCAAACATGTGCTTAGAAGCCATCTTAAAAATCAGTCTGTGTTTTTCTTTTTTTTTATAGTCACACAATAAACCTTTAAAACTTTTCTAATAGGGCGAACACACGGTCGGACTTTGTTCGGACATTCCGACAACAAAATCCTAGGATTTTTTTCGACGGATGTTGGCTCAAACTTGTTTTGTCTACACACGGTCGCACAAAGTTGTCGGAATTTCCGATCGCCAACCACGCGGTCACGTACACCATGTACGACGAGACTAGAAAAGGCCGGTTCAGAACCAAGCGCGGCACCCTTTGGGCTCCTTTTGCTAATTTTTGTGTTAGTAAAAGTTTGGTGAGAGACGATTCGCGCTTTTTCAGACTCGTGGCTTTCAAATCGTTTTCTGCCGTTCAGTTTGTGCTTGTGGGTTTGTATCTGCTCTTCAGTGCGTGCAAGCAAGTTCCGCGTGACTTAGTCATTGTATTCTTGTTCGTTCATTACTGTTTTTTAGGTCGCTCTTCACAGGCCTTGCTGTTCTTCAATGCGTTCTGTTACTTCGTTCTGAGCAGCCGACCGTTTTCTAGCCATGTTGCGTATGCGTACTCCTCGTAGAGTTCGTGCTGTGCGGGGGCTTGGTGTTGGGGTCCTGACCTTGACACAAGTCCAGTCCATGAACAGGGTGGGGAGGAGTTCATGGACCAAGAATTGGTTGCTTCAGCGTGACCAGTTCTCTCATATGCCTTTGCTCCGTGAGATCCGTGAGAATAATCCTGATGATTTCAGGAACTTTCTCAGGATGACGGACCCCGTGTTTCACCATCTTTTGGCTTTGCTGACCCCTTATATTAGCAGGCAGGATACCTGCATGAGGCAAGCCATCACTCCGGAGCAGAGGTTGGTCGCTACCCTGCGGTATTTGGCGACAGGGAGAAGTCTGCAGGTCTTAAAGTTCTCGACAGGCATCTCCCCCCAGGCTCTGGGTATCATCATCCCAGAGACCTGTTCTGCCATCATACAGGTCCTGCAGAAGGAGTATATGAAGGTAAGATTTTTATCCTTTAATATCACATTTTATTGTATAGAATGTTTGCTAATATATTGTATTTCTTTCCTCATTCCCTAATTACCATGATTGTAATATGCTGTGAATGTCCCCTTTGTTCTCATGCATGCTGGATTTTTATGTAATTATTATTTTAGGTCCTTCATACATATTTGCCCTTCAATAACCTCCCCAGCATGGTGTCTCCTGGCCCTATATTCACCTCATGTAATCACTTAACAATGTATTTTTTCTGCTCCATAGTAGTGCTTTACCCCAAACACCCCCTAAAATGTTTAGAAATGTTATTTTAGCTTTAAATTCTGGCAGAGTGCCAGAGGCTTTTTTTTGGTGGTGTCCCCAAATAATTTTTAGTAACTCTCCCTCCCCCAACTGCTAAGTCAGCTGATCTCTATCCTCAATCATCTATTTGCTGACTTTGCCAAACCCATACACACTATACCCATCTCTTTTGTGGTCATATTTATGGATGAATTCCCCAAAGCATGTAGTGCAAGGGTCTGCCTGTATACTTTCAAATGGTACTGTTTAAAGTTTTTGGATCATATTATTATCTTGATAGGGAAAAGCAGAATGTCCAAATGTCCTCAAATGTGTACAATGTGTATTTATATCTTTGTATTATGACACTTCTTACCTGTCCAGTGGGCTGCCAATAGTGTAACTAAGGAGGGGCTGTTCCAAGTAATACCCATTATTTAGGCATTCATCTCTCAATGAAGTGAAGAGGGTTACCTGTCCAAGATTTCCACACACCCCCTATAATGTTAGAAATGGCCCATGAGAGGGGGGAGGGGGAATATGATAGGTGTACCTTATACTTTGGCGTTGTTAAATTCCCCTTCATAAATGCTATCTGGAGGTTGCCCCATAATGTTTGTGTCTAATCTGCTTGCCATGTTTCTGATCAAAAATAGTAATGTTTATTGTTTTTTCCTCAACAGTTTCCTTCCACGCCACAGGAATGGCAGACTGTGGCCTCCCACTTTGCTGAGCGGTGGGACTTTCCTAACTACGGAGGGGAAATTGATGGGAAACACGTCCACATCGTCCCACTACCCAACTCGGGGTCATACTATTTCAACTATAAGGGGTTCAATAGTATAGTGATGTTGGCGGTGGTGTCGGCTACTTACGACTTCCTGTATGTGGACGTGGGGAAGAATGGCCGGATGTCCGATGGTGGAGTCATCGCCCAGACGGAGTTTTACAGGCATCTCCAGAATGGCAGCTTGGACCAGCTCCAGAGGACAATGTGGAAGGACTCCCATTCGTGTTCATTGCTGATGAAGCATTTGCGCTGGGGAACCAACTGATGCGGCCATTCCCAATGAGGACCCTCACAGAGCTCACAGAGAGTTTTTAATTAACCTCACAGAGGGTTTTTAATTACCAGCTGGCCAGAGCCCGAAGAGTGGTAGAGAACACATTTGGAATCCTGGCCAGCCGATTCCGCCTATTTCTGACACCCATCCATATGGCGGAGTATAAACTGAACCATATTATACTTGCGTGCTGTGTTCTCCATAACTTTTTAAGGAAACATTCGGCCAACTATGCTGGCTCAGTTGGGCCTGAGGCCGGAATGATACATCAAACCACACTGATGACGCTTGAAAGCGGCCGCCCTGGCTTGCCCTCCCTGAGTGCCCGTGATGTACGGTTACGCTACCTGGAGTTCTTTGCGGGTAGGGCGGCTATCAATATGCCAGAAAATCTGTGAAGCCTTTTTATAATAAAACAAAAAAGAACTTCTTTGTGGACATTTACTGCTTGTGTTTGTTTTAGCTGACCCTGACAGAAATGTGTTGAGTCCAGAAAATGTCGTGATTGTGTAACTTTATTATACAAAGCACTGTTGGCTGTTATTTACTAAAATGCAAAAACACATTTCACTACAACTGCAGTTGCAACTGCACTGAAACTGCACTTGTAGTGCCAAGAGGACTTGCCCTTAGTAAATAACGCCCATTTTCTCAGAAAACAACAATGACATCACCCCAAAAGTGTTGTAGCATTGAGACAATAATCCACACATTCTTGCTTAACAAACTTTTTTATACCTGCACAATCACATGTGCATTTACCAAAGGTTTTTCAAACAAACCAACATGTGTGTTGTATAACAATTTTTGGGGTAGCATTAGCCTAAATCAAAATGTCCATTTTAGATAAAACAGGCCTGTGTAAAACCAACAAGAAAGACACAAATCTTGAACTTACAAACGTCACATTTGGTAGAATTTGAAGGCAATATCACACATGAGTATTTAGGAACTGTGTTTGATATTGCGTTCAGATGGGGTGAAGTCACCCCAGGAAAAGCCAAATTTGGAAGATGCACACCAATTTAACAATGTCAACATGTGCGACCTGCCAGCAGGGGGGATCAAGGGATGTGTTTTGGGGGAGCAAGCCCTTCCTCATCGCTACTTTATTATTGAGGAAGGGGTTGCACCCCCAAAACGCGTCCATTGATCTCCCGTGATGGCAGATAGCACAAGTTGGCACACTGTGTGCATCCTCCAAATTTGGCTTTGGGAAAAATCACAAAAACATTTAGCACATTGTAGCACACAAAAGAAGAAAGTGATTTGGAGGGGTTTTAAACTCGCCCCAAAACATCAATGATGTTTTTATTTTTTGGAATAACATCATTGATGTTTTTCTTGATGATTTCCAATTGTAAATTACACCCCATGATCTCCCTGATCAGGATCTGGGCACTTTCGGATGTGAAAGGATCTGGATTCACAACCTCACGATCACCTAAAAAGAGAGGAACCCCAAAATAAATTAGGTCTAAAAAATATGCCACCATCCATCTCTTATCTGAGCCTGCGGTTGCAGACACTCACCTGTTGTGGTGACTAGTTCCACCACGTCTTCTTCCTCCTGCTCAGATTGTGTTGGGGGGATTTCCCCTTCTTCCAGAGGAGGGAGGGGCTCTGGTCTCCTCGGATGAGTCTTTTATCCCCTATGTCAAACAAAAATGGTATACTTAGCACACAGATATTTGATGGCAGAACTATAAATAGGAAACATTGCTTGGAAGTGGGGTACAATTGTCAATTTTAGCAGAGTTCCAAGATGTAGCTTTTTTAGTGTCCTTTGTCAACCTGCAATACTTTACCTGTTTAGTACAAGCTTCACAGATGGAGACCCCCTATAGTATACACTGGAGCACCTGTGTGGCCCCCTAATAAAAATGGTGTTCTTGTGTCCCACACTAGTGCTCCAGTGTCCAGATGTGAAAACAGCTGCTCAGTGTCCTCTCCTTACACAGAATCTAGTTTGCATTTCATTCTAGTAACCAAGCCATCTACACAACCCAATTCTTTTAAGACAAGTATAGGGCGTCAAAATGGTGGCTAAATGCATATGGCCTAAACAATGGTATTTTATAGTCCGAAAGAAAAATGTCTGATCCGAACGAATGATGTGCCCATGAAAGTTGCCATTTTAAACTGTACAACAGTTCCTAAAAGCACATGGAGCAGCACGAACGTAATAAACATAAAAAATAGGAACACAGCACAACTACTTACTTTTTTGCAGCACTCTCCGGATCTTTCTGTACTGCTCATGTTCTCGTAATTTGAGGTCCGACCACCACTTCCTGAGCTGATTTTTCGATCGTCGTACCCCGAAATTCTGGTGCAGACTCCTGACCACTTTCGCCATGATCTTGGCCTTTCTGACATTGGGGTTGGGGTAAGGCCCATACTTCCCATCATAGTCGGCCTTCTTCAGGATGTCGACCATCTCCAACATCTCCCCAAAGGACATAGTTGAGTCCTTAAATCTCCTTCTGAATCAGGACGTGTCCGGATCCGGCCTTTCCTCCTCCTCGTTGCTACAATTATCACGCACCTGCTGTGTCTCCGCCATGTGCTCTTCCCCCACTGCGCTGAACGAAAAGGGGCAGGGAATAGACTAGAAAGAACGTCAGGGGCGGGCGGAGTTACACGCATGTGCAGTGTGTATAAAGCGTAACACGCGTGCGTCTTACGTACGATCTGTGAGCGGAGGAAGGAGCATCGGAGGCGCCGATCGTGATAACAAAGGTAGGATCTAAACTTGGGCCTATACTGCTTCGAAATGGAAGCCTATATTGTAACAAGATTAGGGGAGTTTGGCCTGACATTAGGGTTTGTCTTGTGTTGTGTCTTGCAGAGAAAATGTATGGGTTCAACGACCACAATTTCCTCCCCCTGTTCATTGACAAATACAGGGAGCTGCCCTGTCTGTGGCAGGTGAGACACCCCCACTATAACCATAAACAAAAGAGGCAGGCAGCGCTGGAGAAACTGCTGGAGTTGGTGACGCCGGTGGTCCCCACAGCAACTATCCCTTATTTAAAAGCCAAAATTGGTGGCCTGAGGAGCACTTATCTGAGGGAGCGCAAGAAGGTCACAGATTCCCAGAGATCCGGAGCTGCAGCAGATGACGTTTATGTCCCCAGGCTGTGGTACTATGAGAGACTGCGATTTCTGTCAGACCACACTGAAGTCAGGGAATCCCTCTCCACTTTTCCTTCCACGCTTCCTTCCATACCAGCTGAGGCTTCTGATGTCCAACCTGGGCCTTCCAGCCAGGAAGAAGTGGAGGAGCCCAGCTGGAGTCAGGTATAGCATTCTTCTACAGATTTCTGGTCAATAAAGAAATGATGTTTACTAGATGTTATTATTGATCACTAATTGCTGATTGAAAAAAGTGTTTTACATATCAATAGACAGTAGTGGGCACCCAAAATTGGGACAAGAATGAAAAATGCTGGGCTCAGAATGCTAGTCTGTTATATTTGTTAACATTCAATTTGCAGCAGTCAGGAGGTGAACATTGTGTGTGATTGATGAAAAAAATACTAAAACTATGTCCCT
The DNA here is from genome assembly GCA_037952925.1 of Lithobates clamitans. NCBI lineage: Eukaryota > Metazoa > Chordata > Amphibia > Anura > Ranidae > Lithobates > Lithobates clamitans. Next base: position 14,237,137 of record JBBGZY010000140.1, read on the forward strand.
TTTTCATACACAGGAAGACCTCAGCCAGGAGGAGGCTGTGGAATGTGGCAGTCAGGAGGAGGCGGGGATTAGTGGCAGCCAGGAGGAGGCGGGGTTAAGTGTCAGCCAGGAGAAGCCTGGGACAAGTCGAAGCCTGACTGAATCTCAGGTTCCTCCCCTCCGCCTTCCATATAAAAGAGCCAGGAAGACGACTCCGAGTCCCGTGCAGGATTCAGCATTCAGGCTGATCCAGGAGGCTTCAGCGTCCCTACAAGCCTTACCCACTCCTGAAGAGGCCTTTGTCTGCATGGCTGCCACCAAACTGCAGGGCATGCAGGAGGGTCAACGCAGGCTCTGTGAGGACCTTATGTATAAAGTGCTATGTAAGGGGGTGAGTGGGGAACTAACACCCAAGACCGACGTGGTTGAGTTGGACCATCCTCCTCCTCCTCCTCCTGCTGCCACAACTCCACCACCACAGCCACCGCGTGTAAGGAAGCGTGGAAGGAAGACCTGATAGTGATGACCCTGGGTTCAGTCTGGTCTGACAGAAGCTGCAGTCTCTCGTATCACCACAGCCTGGGGACACAGATGTCATCTGCTGCTTTCCGGATCTCTGGGACTTCTGGACCAGACTGCCCTCCCTTAGATAAGGACTCCTCAGGCCACCAATTTTGATTAAAAATAGTTGATGTCTGCCCTGGGGGTACAAGGCTTTCCGGATCTCTGGGACTTCTGGACCAGACTGCCCTCCCTTAGATAAGGACTCCTCAGGCCACCAATTTTGATTAAAAATAGTTGATGTCTGCCCTGGGGGTACAAGGCTTCACCCACTTCTGCAGTTTCTCCAGCGTTGCCTCCCTCTTTATTTAGTTGTGAGCCCTTAATATTTTTTTTTTTGGGAAATTCTACTCTCCTGTGTGTTTTAATCCAAAAAGGACAGTTTGTTGGTGGTTGGTTGGTGCGATTCAGATACATTTCGAACATAAAATGTGAAATTAAGAAGGGACAACAACACCAAAGAATCTCCTACAGATTAAATAGAACAACATATCAATGGTGTTGTGGGAAATTGTCACAAAAAACACACACAAACATTTTCGGGAGTACAAATCAAAATCCCCCCCAAAAAAAAAACCCTTCAAAAAAATACAAACACAAAAAAAGAATCTACATTAAAGCCAAAAAAATTTAAAAAAAACAACAAAAATATGTTGTCAGATGTGAGAAATCGAAATATATTGAGGGAATCCAGATAAATAGTAACGAAATAAGTTTGTGAGAAGTGTGTGTGAATATGAGCAGCAAAACTACTATATTCTTGTCACATTATAAAGAAGAAGAGATTGCGCTGTATTAAACCATTTTTAACATTGCAGCGTGACGAAAGTGCTGTATCCATTGCGAAAGCTAAGTTTACCAGAACGAGCTGTTCCGTGTCGGAATTTCTTCTGAGCATGCGTGGCACTTTGTGCGTCGGAACAGGTCACACACGGTCGGAATTGACGTGATCAGATTTTGTTGTCGGAAAATTTTATCTCCTGCTCTCCATCTTTGTGTGTCGGAAAATCCGATGGAAAATGTCTGATGGAGCCCACACACGGTCGGAATTTCCGACAACATGCTCCGATCGGACATTTTCCATCGGAAAATCCGACCGTGTGTACGGGGCATAGCAGTATTGTCCACAAATACTGAGATTGAGCTGTTTATCCCATCCTCCAGATCATTTATGAATAAATTAAAAAGGATTGGTCCCAGGACAGAACACTAAGGTACCCCACTTTTCACATTGGACCATTCCAAGTACTCCTCATTTATCACTACACTCTGAACTCACCCTTGTAGCCAGTTTTCAATCCAGGTACTCACCCTTTGGTCCATGCTGACAGACCTTAGCTTGTATAGTAAAAGTTTGTGGGGAACTGTATCAAATGCTTTTACAAAATCCAGATATACTATGTCTACCAGCCTTCCTTCACCTAGATGGCAGCTCACCTCCTCATATAAGGTTAATAGATTTTGTTTGGCAAGAATGATTTTTCATGAATCCATGCCGATTACTGCTAATGATACCGTTTTCATTACTAAAATATTGTATATAGTCCCTTATCATCCCTTCCAAGAGCTTGCATACTATTGATGTTAGGCTAACTGTCTGTAGTTCCCAGGGATATATCTTGGTCCTTTTTTAAAGATTGGTGCTACATTGGCTTTTCTCCAATCAGCTGGTACCATACCAGTCAGTAGACTGTTTGTAAAAATTAGGAACAACGGTCTGGAAATTACTTGACTGAGCTCCTTAAGGACCCTTGGGTGCAAGCCATCTGGCCCTGGTGACTTATTTATGTTAAGTTTTTCAAGTCTGTTTCTGATTTTATCCTCTGTTAACCATGGGGGTGCTTCCTGTGGCATGTCATGAGGATAAACATTGTAGTTTTGATTACTGATGCCCCCTGTTTCACTTGTGAAGACTGAAGAGAAGAATACATTCAAAACCTTCGCCATCTCACCATCCTTTGTAACCAGAATCCCTTCATTATTCTTTATGGGGCCAAAATGTTCTGGTCTCCCTCTTTTACTATTAATGTACTTAAGGAATTTCTTGGGATTTTTCTTACTCTCCTCCGCTATGTGTCTTTCATGTTCTATCTTAGCCGCCCTGATTACACCCTTACATTTCTTATTGCATTCTTTGTACAGTTGGAACGCTGATGATGATCCCTCAGCCTTATGTTTTTTGAAGGCCCTCTCCTTTGCTTTTATTTGAATTTTTACAGCGGCGTTAAGCCACTCAGGGCTTTTATTGGCTCTTTTGAATTTATTACCCTTTGGGATGCACTGGTTAATACCCTTATGTAATATGCTCCTAAAGCACACCCATTTTTCCTCCGTGTTCTTTGCTCCTAGGATTTTATCACATTTAGTATCTTCTAGCAAGAAGCGTAGTTTCTGGAAGTTGGCTCTTTTGAAATTCAGTGACTTTGTATTCCCCTTATGTTTCCTATTTGTGTGATTTATGCTGAGACTATGGATAGCTGCAATAATCCCGGTATATTTACCACGGCGAGCAATCCTCTTTCTCAAAAAAATGGTCCCAGAGGCGAATTCACCATGGGATCACTTTTATGGAAGGTGGGAGAGGTGCCCCCCTTCTGCCGCTTCCCAGGCATTTCTGCTGCTTATCGGAGAGATTAGCGGCGGAGGAAACGATCGGGTCTGGTGGCCTGATGGGCAGAAAGTCAAGTGAGGGCAAAAAGGCCGCCACTCGACTCTATGCCCTTAGAGGACCAGAGTGACGTCAAAGGCCACTTCTGTCCTTAATGGGCCCATTTTTTTTTTTTTTTGGACAAATACAATTATTTTTTGTTTTTTATTGCTTTTAAGTGTAAATGTAAGATCTGAGGTCTTTTTGACCAGAAGCGAACACAAACGCAAGTCACGTCCACATATGTAAACAGTGTTCAAACCACACATGTGAGGCATTGCCACAATCCTTAGAGTGAGAGCAATAATTCTAGCCCAAGACCTTCTCTGTAACTCTAAACTGGTAACCTCTATAAATGTTTAAATTGTCACCTATGGAGATTTTAAGTAACAAAGTTTGTCGCCATTCCACAAGCCTGCGCAATTTGAAAGCATGGCAACATTATCTGTCACATTATAGAAAATTGGGCTAACTTTACCGTTTTACAGGGGTCTCTCCTTTAATATTAGGATGTGCTCCCTTTAAATTATGCAGCCAAGCTGCATATCCTTATACAGCAGGCATTTACTTGTACCATTTAATTTGGCTGCATGATACAGTTGGATACTAATTACCTCATTAGATCCTGCTGATACCTGAATTTCCAATTTAAGCATGCAAGGTGAGCCCCTCTGTGGCAAATAATGGACTGGTACTTCAGGAAGGGGTAGGAGGTGGAGGAGGAAAAATTTGGGTGGTAAAGCACCACAGAATGTAGTTTGGGGGATCCAAAAAAATCAAAATGTCAACATTTAACAGACTGGGAGGAGAGTTCCACACACTATAATCTCCCTGGAGAAACCAACGTGTCCCCTCACCCCACCGACCACAACTCAGTGGAATATGGCATGGGCCAATATGTAGTCAACAACAGGGCAGACAGGAGGGCTCAGCCCTTCCTTCTCTGAGCTGGCCGCTCAGCTGTCGGCTAATTGCCAGTGTGGTAAAAAATTCCTCGACTTATACAGAACCTCGACCACATCACTTCCGGTGCAGCTACGTCATAAAACAGCTGATCGCAGGGCTACACTGCGCATGCGCAACTTCACCGCGGCTATGCCGCTCATGCGCAGATGCTCCTTTCAGTTGAGGAAAATTATAGACTCGAGCGGGCAGAGGAGGTGCGAGTTGCTTAATCATCGGCAGCACCGCCTCCAGCCCCGCCCCTAGGGGGGGCGTGCCCATTTGCTGCATAGCACTGTCTAAGTCAATGTGAGCATGGTCCAGAGAAAATATAGGGCTGCCCCGCTCCCGCCCCTAGCCTGCTCTGCTGAAGGGGGGAGTGCCCATTTGCAACAAGCACTCTCTATATCAATGTGAGAAAATATCAAGCTCCACCGCCTCCAGCCCTGCCCCCGCCCCTAGCCTGCTCTGCTGAAGGGGGACGGGCCCTGTGTGTATATCAATGGCCGGTCCAGGAAAAATATAGAGCTGTGCCTGTGGGAGGGGCCAAGCCTTTGCATATAAGACATTCCTCATCAATATGAGCATCCACACTGCATGATATACATAATGTGAAGGGCTGTGCAATCTGTTCAGGAAAGAAAACAGCAGCCTGACACACGGAGCGTCCGCCTACACAAACCTGTCTGTGCACAGGTTTGTGTAAGCGGACGCTCCGTGTGTCAGGCTGCTGTAATACCAGCCGCGACAGTGGTGGCTGGTGCTCCAAATTTTTGCGGGGTGCAAACAAACTGAAAAATACTGAAACCACCCCCCAATCAATTGCAGCCTCACTGTGCCAGTCAAATGCAGCCACTGTGCCCGTCAAATGCATTCACTGTGCCCACCATATGCAGCCACTTGTGCCCATCGTACACAGCCATTTGTGCCCATCATATGCAGCCATTTGTGCCCATCATATGAAGCCATTTGTACTCGTCAAATGCAGTCATTGTGCCCGTCAAATGCAGCCACTTGTGCCCGCCATATGCAGCCACTGTGCCCCATCATATGCAGCCACTTGTGCCCATCATATGCAGCCACTTGTGGCCGTCATATGCAGCCATTTGTGCCCATCATATGCAGCAATTTGTGGCCATCATATGCAGCTATTTGTGCCCGCTATATGCAGTCACTTGCGCCCGTAATACAGCCATTTATGCCCATGATATGTAGCCACTTGTGCCGTCATACGAAGCCATTTGTGCCCATCATACGCAGCCATTTGTGCCCGTCATGCGCAGCCACTTGTGCCCGCCATATGCAGCCACTGTGCCCCATCCTATGCAGCCACTTGTGCCCATCATATGCAGCCAGGTGTGTCCCCGGCTTTGCTGTCACTTCACTAACCCCCCACGCGGCCGGTCTGGCGGCACTTGCCAAGTGACAGGGCTTCCTCCTCCTTTTCTGTAGCGGCGGCTGTGGCTCCTGTGTCCTCTCAGCTCCTCAGGCTTCCTCCACCATTTCTCCTCTTCCACCAAAGCGTTAGGCATCCAATAGGATTGCCTAATGCTTTGGCCAAATGGGAGACAGGTATCACTGACCTGCCTGTTGATTGGTCATCATGGCATCCCAGGACAGTGGGTACTGGGTCCCCTGAGGGCAGAGCACATATGTGACCCGCTTTGGGGTCACTGGTGGCTTAGGGAGAAGGAGAGGGCTCCTGGGTGAACGTGAGAGAAGGAGATTGCTCCTGGGTGGACGTGGGAGAAGGAGAGGGCTCCTGGGTGGATGTGGGAGAAGGAGATGGCTCCTGGATGGCCGGTGGAGAAGGAGAGAGCTCCTGGGTCACTGGTGGAGAAGGAGAGAGCCCTTGGGTGGCTGGTGGAAAAGGAGAAAGCCCCCGGGTGGCTGGAGGAGAAGGAGAGGGCCCCTGGGTGGCCGGTGGAGAAGGAGAGAGTACCTGGGTGTTTGGAGGAGAAGAGAGCCCTGGGTGGTCATTTAGTGAAGAAGAGGGTCCCTGGGTGACTGGAGGAGAAGGAGAGGGCCCCTGGGTGGCCGGTGGAGAAGGAGAGAGTACCTGGGTGTTTGGAGGAGAAGAGGGCCCCAGGTGGCCATTTAGTGAAGAAGAGGGTCCCTGGGTGATTGGCAGGACCCAGGGTTGGCCAAAATTGAAAGAGATGGTCCTTGTCTAGTTGGAGGAGGAGAGGGTGCCACCCTTCTCCCCTGAGGACGGGGACACCCTTCTCTCCCTGGAAGTAGGGGACACCCTTTTCTCCCTGGAGGTAGGGAACACCCTTCTCTACCCCGGAGGACAGGAACACCCTACTCTCCCCCCGGAGGATGGGGACACCCTTCTCTCCCCCGGAGGATGGGGACACCCTTCTCTCTGCCAGAGGATGGGGACAAACTTTTCTCCCCCGGAGGACGGGGACACCCTTCTCTTCCTGGAGGACAGGGACACCCTTCTCTTCCTGGAGGACGGGGACACCCTTCTCTCCCCGGAGAACGGGGACACCCTTCTCCCCGGAGGACACCCTTCTCCCCTGGAGGACAGAGGACACCCTTCTCCCCCGAAGGACAAAGGACACCCCTCTCCCCCCGGAGGACTTGGTAGCTAACTTTATCAAGCAGTGTGAAGACAACAGTCTGCCATGAGCAGTATGGACATAAGGGTGGGCTGCCATTGATTGGACTGGGACCCCCTTCTCTCCCCGGAGGTAGGGGACACCCTTCTCCACCCTGGAGGACAGGAACACCCTTCTCTACCCTGGAGGACGGGGACACCCTTCTCTACCCCAGAGGATGGGGACACCTTTCTCTACCCCGGAGGATGGGGACACCCTTCTCTCCCCGGAGGACGGGGACACCCTTCTCTCCGCCAGAGGATGGGACAAACTTTTCTCCGCCGGAGGACGGGGACACCCTTCTCTCCCCGGAGGACAGGGACACCCTTCTCTCCCCGGAGGACAGGGACACCCTTTTTTCCCCAGGAGAACGGGGACACCCTTCTCTCCACCAGAGGATGGGGACAAACTTTTCTCCCCCGGAGGACGGGGACACCCTTCTCTCCCCGGAGGACGGGGATACCCTTCTCCCCTGGAGGACAGAGGACACCCTTCTCCCCCAAAGGACAGAGGACAACCTTCTCCCCCCGGAGGACTTGGTAGCTAACTTTATCAAGCAGTGTGAAGACAACAGTCTGCCATGAGCAGTATGGACATAAGGGTGGGCTGTCATTGATTGGACGGGGACACCTTTCTCTCCCTGGAGGTAGGGGACACCCTTCTCTCCCTGGAGGTAGGGGACACCCTTCTCTACCCCGGAGGACAGGGACACCCTTCTCTACCCTGGAGGACAGGGACACCCTTCTCTACCCTGGAGGATGGGGACAAACTTTTCTCCCCCGGAGGACGGGGACACCCTTCTCTCCCCCGGAGGACGGGGACACCCTTCTCTCCCCCAGAGGATGGGGACACCCTTCTCTCCACCAGAGGATGGGGACAAACTTTTCTCCCCCGGAGGACAAGGACACCCTTCTCTCTCTGGAGGACGGGGACACCTTTCTCCCCCGGAGGACACCCTTCTCCCCCGGAGGACAGAGGACACCCTTCTCCCCCGGAGGACAGAGGACACCTTTCTCCCCCAAAGGACAGAGGACACCCTTCTCCCCCCGGAGGACTTGGTAGCTAACTTTATCAAGCAGTGTGAAGACAACAGTCTGCCATGAGCAGTATGGACATAAGGGTGGGCTGTCATTGATTGGGTGACATCACGCATCACTAGGAAAGATCATGTTGGTCTGTAAACATCTGATCAGCCTTGGCTCTTCAACTTGGATGAAAGAAAGCGATGGCAGGGTCAGACAAGAATATGAATTAGAAGTGATGATTTCTGCCTGGGTGTTTGTGTCTAACAATCTACATAATGTGTAAAGTGAGAGCAGCAACATAAGTGTTTATTGTCCATCAGAACATCTCCACATACATGAGACTCGATGTCACAGAAGAAATGAAGAGGAGTAAACCTCAGGCTGCCCCCGTGCTATATACTGGCGATCTCATATCTGGATAGAGGCGGAGAATTTCACAACTTATGGAGACACAACTGAGCGAGGCATGGCTACAGGAGCGGCACCTGTAAGTACAGTCCTTGATAGTCGTGTAAGGGGAGCACACATATGGGGCAGTTCTGATAAGAGCTGTCACAGGAGGGCCCTCACACAATACACATGGCAGGCAGGGCAGTGAGGTTAGCACACACAGGGTGATCAGGCAGCTCGGTGAGGTTGGCACACTCAAGGTGATCAGGTTCCTGTTCTTAGGGGAGGTGGGGTCCTGGTCCCCAGGGAAGATGGGGTCCCTAGGTGAGATGGAGTCCCCGTTGCTGGGGGAGATGGGGTTACTGTCCATAGGCAAGATGGATTCCCCATCCTTAGGGGAGATAGTGTTCTTCCTGTCCTTAGGGGAGAAGGGTGTCCCCGTCCTCTGGGGGAGAGAAGGGTATCCCTGTCCTCTGGAAGAGAGAAGGATGTCTCCATCCTCCAGGGGAGAGAAGGGAGTCCCCGTCCTCTGGGGGGAGAGAAGGGTGTCCCCTACCTCCGGGGAGAGAAAGGCGTCCCCAACCTCCAAAGAGAGAAGGGTGTCTCCGTCCTCCGGGGGAGAGAAGGGTGTCCCCATCCTCTGGGGAGAGAAGGGTGTCCCCTACATCCGGGGAGAGAAAGGTGGCTGCATGTGGCGGGCACAAGTGGCTGCATTTGATGGGCATTTGATGGGCACAAGTAGCTGCATATGATGGGCACAAATGGCTGCATATGGTGGGCACAATGGCTGCATATGATGGGCACAAATGGCTGCGTATGACGGGCACAAGTGGCTGCATATGACGGGCACAATGGCTGTATATGATGGGCACAGTGGCTGCATATGGTGGGCATAAGTGGCTGCATTTGACAGGCACAGTGGCTGCATTTGACGGGCACAAGTGGCTGCATATGGTGGGCACAATGGCTGCATATGATGGGCAAAAATGGCTGCGTATGACAGGCACAAGTGGCTGCATATGGTAGGCACAAGTGGCTGCATTTGACGGGCACAATGGCTGCATATGATGGGCACAAATGGCTGTGTATGACGGGCACAAATGGCTGTATATGATGGGCACAGTGGCTGCATATGATGGGGCAGAGTGGCTGCATATGGTGGGCATAAGTGGCTACATTTGACAGGCACAATGGCTGCATTCCACGGGCAGAGAAGGGTGTCCCCATCTTCCGGGGAGAGAAGGGTGTCCCCTACCTCCAGGGAGAGAAAGGTGGCTGCATATGGCGGGCACACGTGGCTGCATTTGACGGGCACATGTGGCTGCATTTGATGAGCACAATGCCTGCATTCGACTGGCACAAATGGCTGCATATGTTGGGCACAATGGCTGCATATGATGGGCACAATAGCTGCATATGATGGGCACAAATGGCTACATACAACGGGCACAAGTGGCTGCATATGGTGGGCACAGTGGCTGCATTTGATGGGCACAGTGGCTGCATTTGAAGGGCACAGTGAGGCTGCAATTGATTGGGGGGTGGTTTCAGTATTTTTCAGTTTGTTTGCGTCCCCCAAAAATTTTGTGCACCAGCCGCCACTGTCACTGCTCTATTTTTTTCCTTGACCTCCCGTATATGTCTTTTGCAAGGCTGTGCACAGACAGATTTGTGTAAGCGGACGCTTCGTGTGTCAGGCTGCTGTTTTGGTTCCCGAACAGATTGCATGGCCCTTCACATTATGTACATCATGCAATGTGGACGCTCATTTTGATGAGGAATGTCTTCTATGCAAAGGCTTGGCCTCTCCCACAGGCACAGCTCTATATTTTTCCTGGACCCGTCATTGATATACAATCAGAGCCCGCCCCCCTTCAGCAAAGCAGGCTAGGGGCGGGGGTGGGGCTGGAGGCAGTGGAGCTTTATATTTTCTCTTGACCTTGCTCACATTGATATAGACAGTGCTATGTTGCAAATGGGCACCCCCCCTTCAGCAGAGCAGGCTAGGAGCGGGAGCGGGGCAGCTCTATATTTTCTCTGGACCATGCTCACATTGATTTAGACAGTGCTATGCGGCAAATGGGCACGCCCCCTTCCCCAGAGCAGGCTAGGGGTGTATTAGGGGCGGGGCTGGACGCTGTGCTGCCGATGATGTAATTAAGCAACTCGCACCGCCTCTGCCCGCCCGCTCTCTCTAATTTTCCTCAACTGAAAGCAGTGTAACCCTGTGATCAGCTGTTTTATGACGTAGCCGCACTGGAAGTGATGCAGTCGAGGTTCTGCATAAGTCAAGGAATTTTTTACCACATCAGTTCCCATCTCTCTCCACAGTTACTCAGCTGTTGTTGATATCCTGCTGGTCAGTCCTGCCTACTTAATTCGTCCAGTCCAGAGGAGCTCTGCCTTCGCCTTGGTCAAGAACCATCTCCTGCGTTCCTGTTTAAAGACTGGCTTTGCTGACATCCCTTTTGGCTCTGGATCCTGCTTGCTGTTCCACTACTTTGACCCCTGACTTCTGGCTTGGCTGACTATCCATTCTGGTTACTGAATTTTGGCTATTTTTTGACTATGTTTGTTCTTTTTACTTTTATTATTAAACAAGTGTGATTTAACTGTACTTCTGTCTCAGTTGGATTTCATGATTTCTGACACTAGGCGAGGTATGTCTGGTTCCACTCCGCTTCCCCAGTGATTTGGGGGTGATCCAGTCCAATGCAGAGGGTCTCTCTACCAGGTTGAGATATTCTTTGAGATGCTGCCCCAGGTGTTTCTCATGGACAGAAGCAAAGTAGATTTTGTGATATCTTTGCTTTCTGAGAGAGCCTTGGTCTGGGCAAACTCTCTATAGGAGATGCAAAAACTGCTGTCTTAAGTTACCCTGAGCTTGTGGCTTCGTTTAAAAGGGTATTTGACGTACCCGTACGCTCTTCTTCTGCTGCCAAGTGCCTCATGTCCATTGAATATAGTACAAGAACTATTGCCGACTACGCCATTGAATTCCGTACTCTGGCAGCAGAGGTTGCATGAAACAATGAGGCCCCTGTGGCTGCTTTTTCTCATGGTCTCTCGGATACCATCAAGGATGGGATAGCAGCCCGAGATATACCCACTGAGCTGGAGAAGTTGATCCTACCCATCCAGGGAATGCCCAAACCTTGAGGTCCTGTCACGGACAGACCTTAGGTGGCATTGTTTCATCCCCAGTTATCCAGAAGGACAAGCCCCTGGTTTCGGTCCCTCTTTCTTGGACTGAGTCGTCTGTCGAGATACAGGCTCTAATCAACTCTGGGGCTGCAGGCCTGTTCATTGATGCTGCCTTTGTATCAAAGCAGCTGCGTGACACTCCACTTGCCATTGAGGCTCTTGACCGGACACCTCTACAGCCTGCCTATGTGACTCATGAGACGGTTCCATTGTCCATGGCCGTAGGGGCTCTTTACCTTGAGATAATCCAGTTCCAATTTATTTCCTCACCTATGTTTCCGCTGGTTATTGGTTATCCTTGGTTACAGAGGCACAACCCCTCTTTTGATTGACTCCATGCTGAGGTTCTCTCCTGGTCATCACAATGCAGTGAGACATGCTTCCAGAAGATAGCCAAGGTCCTGTGCACCTCTTCACTCTCCTCCCTGCTGGAGGAGTACTACGACTTTAGCGATGTCTTTGACAAAGGTCAAGCTAGTAGTTTGCCTCCACACTGGCTGTATGATTGCGCAATTGACCTTCAACCTGGTGCCATACGCCCTCGTGGCTGGGATTACTCTTTGTCGGTCTTGAAGGATAAGGCCATGGAGGAGTATGTTGCAGACGTAAATAAATATATGTGTATGCGCTAAAGGCTATAAATACGTGAACAAAGAATATAATAAATCTATACAATATTAAAAATTATTCTAAATTATAAACAGTGTCACACACCTGTGAAGAAAGTGACTATAATCCACAATTGAATATATGAAAAATGGTAACATGCACCATGCAAAAAAATGTGAGAAAAAAAAAAATCCTTTAAATGATTAAAAAAAAAAAAAAAAAAAAAAAATATATATATATATATATATATATATATATATATATATATATATATATAAGTGCTACTTGATAAATAAAGTGTCCGAAACCAATTCATACAAATGAATATATCTCAGTCCAAGCCATTCATAAGAGTATATAAATCAAAGTGCACAATAGTGTCCAAACAAATAGAAGGCAATCCTCATGCTGGTTTTTTTGAAAAACTGCTAAATATTCCTCATGCTCTTCTTATGAGATGTGCACATTAAGGCATGCTGCAGTGCTCTCCAGTGACCCCCAATGGATAATGCGCTCACCTTAGAGCATGTGACACAGTAGCTAAACAGTGTCAAAACACGCATTAGAGCCACTCCAGGGCTCACACAGGGTATGCTGGTGATGATCTGTATCTCGCTCAAATGGTGACATATATGAAAGAAAGGAGACTCATAGCATAATACCGCCAGGAATTTATTTGAAAAGCCCTAAAAACAATCCCTCCAGGAGGGTACTCACAATGCTTGGGTGCGTCAGTGCACCATCCTATCCAAAACATGCAATACAGATGAATCCTGTGGCGTGCGGTGCGGTGTTCAATTCTCTGCCTGTCTGTGTGTAGAAAGCTGCCCCTCCCCTACGCGTCTTCGGCACAGGGTATACGTGCCTTCATCTGGGGGATCTGACGTGCCCCAGTCTAAGTTTTAAGTCCTCTTTCCTCCTTCTTTTAAGTCCTCAGAAAAGTCTCAACAACCAAATATGGACATCTTCTATGCAGAGACATTGATCTCACTGCAAACCCTCTTTTAGACATGTCTTCCACACCCAAAGGCAGAATCCATCCTTCAGTCTCTCTTCCATGCCGAGGATGTTTACGACGCATGGCGGTGTTTACAAGCCAACAAGAGGGACTATACCTTTTTCTCCCCCAGGCACCAATCTTATTTCTGTATTGATCTATGTATTGTTGACAAATGGTTGCTACAGTGCACCTCCTCCTCCACTTTGTCCGATATCACGTGGTCTGGCCATGTAGCTGTTTTGACAACCATATTGGAGAAGGGCACTTGCATTCCAGTATTGTTATGGTGTTGCAAAGAGTCATTCTGAAACCCAAAAATACGTAGGTATTAACCACTTCCCGACCGACTCCTGTACATATACGGTGCCAGGATGGCTCTCATGTGCGAACCACCGTACATGTACGGCAGCTCCTTTAAGAGCCATAGCAGGCACGCATGCGCACGCACCTGCTGCATGGTGGGGAACCCGATGTGCGTGATCGTCACCAGGCACCCACGATCGCAGGCATGAGAGCCAGAATGAGGATTTGTGTGTGTAAACACACAAATCCCTGTTCTGACAGGGGAGGAGAAACAGATTGTCTGTTTCTACTAAGTAAGAATGACGATCTGGCTCCTCCTATAGTCAGTCACATGCCCTCAGCGTTAGAAACACACAGAGGGAACACACTTAACCACTTGGTCGCCCCCTTTTGTTAACCCCTTCCCTGACAGTGACATTTATACAGTAATCGGTGGCTATTTTTAGCTCTGATAGCTGTATAAATGTCAATGGTCCCAAAAAAGTGTCAAAAGTGTCTGATCTGTCCGTCGCAATGTCGCAGTCCCAATAAAAGTAGCTGATCGCCGCCCTTACTAGTAAAAAAAAAATAACAAAAATAACATAAATCTATCCTCTATTTTGTAGACGCTATAACTTTTGCGCAAACCAATCAATATACGATTATTGTGCTTTTTTATCAAAAATATGTAGAAGAATACATATTGGCATAAACTGATGAAGACATTTTTAATTTTTTTTTCTTAATCTGGGATATTTTTTATAGCAAAAAGTAAATATTGTGGGTTTTTTTTCAAAAATTGTCACTCTACTTTTGTTTATAGCGCAAAAAATAAAAACCGCAGAGGTGATCAAATACCACCAAAAGAAAGCTCTATTTGTGGGGGAAAAAAGGACATAAATTTAGTTTGAATGAAATTGATTCATTAGTTTGCTTTGTTGTGATTAGCTGTGATTGTCTAGAGATAATCACATGGTACAGATGGACTGTGATTGGCCCAGTCTGTACCATGTAATCAACACAATTGTATACAATGGATGGCTTGAAAGGAAGCCATCCATTGCTTACAACTTTCATGTGACCTGCTGTGATTGGTAACAGCAGTCACATGTATCGGTAGTGTTCAGTCATCGGCTGTGTCCGGTGGAAGCAGCCAGTGACAGAATGTGCCACTGCCCCATTCCCACTCGTGGGGCGTGATCCGGGAGGAGTCATATGACATCTGCCTGGATTAACAAGAGGTTCCTGCCGGCGATATGTTATATATATATATATATATATATATATATATATATATATATATATATATATAAATTTTCAAAAACAAATAAAAAACATGAGAGGGAACCCAAACAAACACCCGCCAAATATACCTTCCAGAGAGAATCACAAAAAAATCAAACATCCACCAGAGACAAAATTAAACCCACCAGAGTGAACACATGCCCGCCAAAGAAAGAAAAAAGGAGGGAATCAGAGGGAGCCACCGGCACAGTAAATATAGTTAACAAGAAAAAGAATAAATGACCTGACTTGGGCTCAACCTCTCTTAACAAAATCAACTTAAGTCTAGATCCATAGGCATGGGCACTATAGGGACAACTCTGCACTACTTCTCTACAATATACACTATCCATATCAAAAAGCATAAAAAGATACATGACACAAAACCCCACAGTGCGAAAAAATTGGCCATTTATGTTAAAATAAAAATGTAATCCCAGCAACTGCATAAGGGAGCACTCCTGAAAAACAGAATTCCTTCTTGGAACTAAAAATTGCATTCAGGGCCCAGATTGGAGTTCTCAGTATAATGATAAGTATATGGAAATACACACAAGTTGAGGATGGTAATGTTGTTCCACTTGGAAGAAAAATAAGCGTTTCCCTTGGAGAATTAATCCTCTATGTAACTGTGTTAGTTATAGTATATACTGTAACTCCATGTATATTTCTGTAAATTACAGGCTCAAGTAAAAATGTGCATAACCAGAAATACTAAGTGTAGTCCATCAATGGTAAACATTCGCCAGATGACTTGATGTATGAGCCTTTTGATGGTAGTAAAGAAAAGTAGTGTAAAATTAACTTTCAGTGAAACACTGTCATTCAGACTATGTATATCTGTATACGGATGCATAGATATACTGAAGAACCCAACAGTCAGCTCAACTATTGTCAGTATATACAGTATAATTTGCATCCTTCAATAACTGTAAAGGTAATACTGACAATCTCAGCAAACAGGCATATAATTGTATGGCCTATACATTAGGTATGTGGGTACAAAATGCTGGAAGACTCAACAGGAAGTATCTATAATTTCATATATCAGTATATATGGCAATGTAAATCCACCAAGTGCCGTAATGAAAGTCTATACTTCCCATAACGCAATCAGCCTCTCATCAGAGGTCACTGTAGACATTAGAATATACACTGTATGATATATTAGTGTAATTGAATTTCACTTAAAATGCCTTCCACACTTCACGGAGATACCAGATGAGCACCCGTAGACACAGAGTAAGTGATAATTAGCTGTAAAATTTACTGTAGCTGACCATTTGATTGTAATAATAGTAAAGTCACTTGAAATGCCTTGCACTTCAATATGCTAAAGTAGCCACCAGGTCTGATCTGTTAGGAGGCTCCCAAGAGTTAGGAGGCTGTTGGGAGGCTCCCAAGAGTGCTGGGAACATGTGAGATTGGAATGGAAACCTGACCAGTTTTGATGGTCACAACGGCTGCATCAGAGGTACATATCCATTGCACTTCCCTGGGTATATTCAAAGCCCTTCAACCAGGATGGATGTGAACCACATAAACATGCCACAAGACTTACAACATGAAATAGACCTGAAGTGTGCCCTGGTCTGCTGGCCGGTATACCAAAAAAGGGGGCATACCCAAGATTAGGGATGAGCTTCGTGTTCGAGTCGAACCCATGTTCTACTCGAACATCATCTGTTCGATCGTTCGACGAATTGCGAACGATATGGGCCGCTCGCACCAAATTCGAGTGGTGCGTCACGGCCCAAAATTCACTGCGGCATCGCAGTGCATTGCTGGCTGATGATTGGCCAATATGACCTGCATGCTTGGCCAATCACAGCGCCGTCTGTACAGAGAGCTGTAATTGGCCAAAGCCAGGGTGGCTTTGGCCAATTATGGCTCAGGGGGTTTAGTACACACCCCACACTATATAAGGCCGCCTGCACGTCGGCCCTGTGTAGTGTGTTCCAGCGTTGAGAGACAGAGAGACAGTGTCATTTGATTTAAGTTAGATAGATTAGGCAGGACAGTCAGTCAATTAGCTGCACTTACAGTGTATTGTGTATATATATGCATCCCAGGTGTTGTATATATATATATATATATATATATATATATATATACACACACTGTATTCAGTTTAGCTAGATCCGTTCCTGTTATTATCTTCCTACTGACAGGCAGGCAGGTGTTACAGTATTTGGAGAAAATTGCTGGTGTTTTTCTGATCCTATTAGTCCTATTAGCTACAGTATTTACAGTTAGTGTAGTGCGTCCTCTGCACAGTGTGCACCTAAAGCTACTTGTAGAAGATTGGTGGTGTTTTTCTGATCCTATCATTACCGCAGGCAGCTACATTATATTTTAGTGTAGTGCCACCTCTGCACAGTGTTCAGATAAAGCTACAAGTTAGTGTAGTGCGACCTCTGCACAGTGTTCAGCTAAGGCTACAAGTTAGTGCAGTGCGACCTCTGCACAGTGTTCAGCTAAAGCTCCAAGTTAGTGTAGTGCGACCCCTGCACAGTGTTCAGCTAAAGCTACAAGCTAGTGTAGTGCGACCTCTGCACAGTGTTCAGCTAAAGCTACCTGTAGAAGATTGGTAGTGTTCTCATACTAATAATACTACAGGCAGGTAGTTGATTTTGCTAGCTGCAGTATCAGTATATATATATATATATATATATATATATATATATATATATATATATATATATATATATATATATATATATCCCAGCTTAGTGCAGCTACATCCCACTGCAGGCCATTAGTATGTCTGGAAGGCCAACAAGGAGAGGCAGACAGTCACAAGCCAATAAAAGAGGGTGAGCAGGCTCTGTGTCTAGAGACAACAGTGCTGGTCATGGACACGATGCATCCTCATCAGCACATGGTCGTGGGACACGCTTGGCCTTTTTTTCAGCAGCTGGCCGTGTTGAGCCGTAACATGCGGAAGACTTGGTCGAGTGGATGACCAAGCCTTCATCATCCTCCTCATCCTCTCTCACCCATGCTCAGGGTACTTTGTCTGGCAAAGCAGCTGCCAACGTGGCCTCTTCCATCGGCTCAATGGCATCAGTGACTCCTTCCCTAGCCCCACCATGTCCTCATGAGGAGTCCCTCCAACTGTTTGACCACAGTGTTGGGTACATGCTCCAGGAGGATGCCCAGCGTTTAGAAGGCTCTGATGATGATACTGAGCTAGATAAAGGCAGTAACGTGAGCATGAACAGAGGGAGTGCCCAAGAAGGACAGCAATCTGGCAGTCATGTTCCCCCTGCTGCAGCATACTGCCAGGTTTGCTCCAGTGATGAGGAGGGAGGGGATGATGAGGTCACTGACTCAACGTGGGTGCCTGATAGGAGAGAGGAGGAGGAGGAGGAGGCACATCACAGATGAGGCAGGATGCCCTCCAGGGGCCAGCCTAAGGGCAGCACACTGACTGCATCACTCCTCAGAGCTCCGTATGTGCAGGGTGCTGCTGTCTCTGCGCATTATTCCAAAAGTTCTTTGGTGTGGGCCTTTTTTGAGACGAGTGCATCAGATGGCACCACTGCTATTTGCAACATATGTCTCAAGCGTATCTCGCGTGGCCAAAACATCTCTCGCTTCGGTACCACATGCCTAACCAGACATATGTTGACCTGCCATGCAGTTCGTTGGCAAGTGTACCTAAAAGACTCACACCAAAAAACAAAGAGGACCTCTCCTTACTCCTCATTAGCTGGGATCTCCAACCCCACTATACCTTCAGTCCTCTCTGGGACCTGCAGTGAGAGGAATGAAGGTGTAGAATTAGGTGTGTCACAGCCAAGTACTTTCGGTACACCGACATCAGATTGTACCAGGCAAATTTTCCTGCCCCAGCTGCTGCACCGCAAAAAGAAGTTCACTCCCAGCCATCCACATGTCCAGTGGTTGAATGCTAGCTTGGCAAAATTGCTACCTTTTCAGTTGGTAGACTGTGCCCCCTTCCGTGAGTTTGTGGAATGTGCGGTTCCTCACTGGCAGGTTCCCAAATGCCACTTTTTCTCACGGAAGGCGATTCCGGCTCTCTACCGTCATGTGGAAGGCAATGTCTTGGCCTCGCTGGACAGGGCATCAGCGGTAAGGTGCATATTACTGCTGACTTATGGTCCAGCAGGCATGGACAGGGATGTTACTTAAGTTTCACGGCGCATTGGGTGACTCTTCTGGCAGCTGGGAAGGATGCAGGACAAGGTGCAGTAGTGCTGGAGGTTGTTCTGCCACCACGCCTCCAAAATGCCAATACTAGTGATTCTGACACACCTCTCTCCTCCAACCCCTCCTCTTCTTCTTCTACCTCCATGGCCTCTTCCTGTGCTTTGTCCTCGGAACCAGCGGTGCTCGGTAGGCGTTCAAGGGGCTAGGCAAGAATGCAGGCCAAAAGATGCCATGCGGTGCTTGAGCTGGTGTGCTTTGGGGGACAGGAGCCACACTGGAGCAGAGGTTCTGTCAGCTCTGCAGGGGCAGGTTCAGTGGTGGTTGACGGCACGCCAACTTAAGGCAGGAATGGTGGTTTGCGACAATGGCACCAACCACCTCTCCGCCCTCCGACAGGGACAACTGACATATGTGCCCTGTTTGGCTCATGTCCTTAACTTGGTGGTGCAGCGGTTCTTGGGCAGGTACCTGGGCTTACAGGATGTCCTGAGGCAAGCCAGGAAAGTCTGTGTGCATTTCCGCTGGTCATATAATGCCAGTGCTCGGCTGGCAGACCTCCAAAAGGAATTTAACCTGCCCAAGAACCGCCTAATCTGTGACATGCCTACCAGGTGGAACTCAACGTTGGCCATGCTGCAGCGGCTGCACACGCAGCAGAGGGCCATCAATGAGTACCTGTGCGACTATGGCACCAGGACAAGGTCAGGGGAGCTTGTTTTTTTTCCCCACACCAGTGGGCCATGATCAGGGATGCATGCACTGTCCTGTCACCATTTGAGGAGGCCACGAGGATGGTGAGCAGTGACAGTGCATGCATCAGTGACACTGTCCCCCTTGTCCACCTGTTGGAGCACATGCTGCGTGGAATAATGGACAGGGCACTTGAGGCAACCCAGAGGCAGGAAGAGGGGGACTTTCTTAGCTCTCAAGGCCCCCTTTATCCAGACAGTGTTCTTGCGTGCCTGCTGATCACACAGGAAGAGGACAGGGAGGAGGATTGTGTCAGTATGGATGTGGAGCCTGGCACTCAGCATTAGCAGCAGTCTTTAAGGAATCATTTACAGTCTCATGAAACACAGGGACTTGTACATCACTGGGAGGAGGTGGCTGCGGATCATGTTGTCCTTAGTGACCCAGAGGACTCCGGACCGAATGCCTCAGCAAGCCTACACTGCATGGCCTCCCTGATCCTGCAAAGCCTGCGGAAGGATCCTCGTATTCATGGTATCAAGGAGAAGGAACAATACTGGCTGGCAACCCTCCTTGATCCACGTTACAAGGGTAAGGTTGCGGACCTTATCTTGCCGTTGCAGAGTGAGCAGAGGATGAAACATCTTCGGGATGCCTTGCAGAAAGGTCTGTGCAAAGCGTTCCCAGTGACTGGGAGGTTACAAACTCCTGTTTCCGGACAACGTGTTGCTGAGGCTTCGGTCAGTCAAAGAAGGAGCGGTGGAGAAGGTGGCCGTCTGACCGATGCGTTCAGACAATTTTTTAGTCCGCAGCCCCAAGGTATGATCGTTTCAAGCAACCATCGCCAGCGTCTGTTTTACATGGTGCAGAAATACCTGGGGCAAGACTTGGACACCTTTCCCACCAAAAATCCTCTGGGTTACTGGGTCTTGAGGATGGATCACTGGCCAGAGCTTGCACAGTATGCAATTGAGCTACTGGCCTGTCCTGCATCCAGCGTTCTTTCGGAATGCACATTCAGTGTTGCTGGAGGCTTTGTAACCGATCACAGGGTGCGTCTGTCCACCGACTCGGTCGATTGACTGACCTTTATAAAAAGGAATCAGTCTTGGATCACCACCAGCTACCATGCACCTGATGCTGATGTAACCGAATAAATTTTTTTTAAATGTCAGATCCCTTCAAAGACTGACTATGCTGATGCTGAGTGACTATCCTGTTATGCTGAGTAAGTATCCTCTTCCTCCTAAATGATCATACTGATAGCTTGTAAGAACATTTTTGGTTCTGGGTGCCGCAACCAGTGCCTAAGGCCCAATATTTCAGTCCCTGTTTAACAGGGGTGTGCAATTACAATTTTTGATGCAATTCTTTGCAGCAGGGCTAGTTCCTGCGCTCCAACTAGAGTATCTGTGAGGGGTTGCATTGTTGTGGCACCAGCACCAGTGCCTAAGACCCAATTTTTCATCCCCTGTTTAACAGGGGCGTGTAATTACAACTTTTCATGCAATTCTTTGCAGCAGGGCTAATTCCTGCTATCCAACTAGAGTATTTGGGAGGGGTTGCAGTGTTGTGGCACCAGCACCATTGCCTAAGGCCCAATTTTTCAGCCCCCGTTCAACAGGGACATGTAATTAGAATTCTTGATCTAATATTTTACAGCAGGGCCTGTTTCTGCGCCCACCAAGAGTAACTGTGAGGACTTACAGTGTTGTGGTACCAGCACCACCACCACTAAAGGCCCAATTTTTCTGCCCCTGTTCAACAGGGGCATGTAATTAGAATTCTTGATCTAATATTTCAGGGCCCTGTGAGGGCTTACAGTGTTGTGGCCACAACAACACCTAAGGCCCAAATTTCTGCTGAGTATATAGGGCAGGCCCCTACTTTCAAACATCCAACTTACAAACGACTTCTACTTGCAAACGGAAGGAGACAACAGAAAGTGAGATGAAATCTACCCCTAGGAAGGGAAATTCTCTCCTGTAATGCCCCGTACACACGGTCAGACATTCCGACAACAAAATCTTAGGATTTTTCCTGACGGATGTTGGCTCAAACTTGTTTTGCGTACACACGGTCGCACAAAGTTGTCGGAATTTCCGATCGCCAAGTACGCGGTGACGTCAAGCACGTACGACAAGACTAGAAAAGGCCAGTTCAGAACCAAGCGCGGCACCCTTTGGGCTCCTTTTGCTAATCTCGTAATAGTAAAAGTTTGGTGAGAGACGATTCGCGCTTTTTCAGACTCATGGTTTTCAGATAGTTTTCTGCCATTCAATTTGTGCTTGTGGGTTTGTATCTGCTCTTCAGTGCGTGCAAGCAATGTCCGTGTGACTTAGTCATTGTATTCTTGTTCGTTCGTTACTGTTTTTCAGGTCGCTCTTCACAGGCCTTGCTGTTCTTCAGTGCGTTCTGTTGTAGAAAAATAAAATTAAAATAAGTGTGGCGCTAAAAGAATGTCCTTTAATGGGCAAAGCCAAACAGAATGGTGTCTGGAAGGCAATATGCACACCAAAGAGTGTTAATGAAAAAAAAGTCCTATGAGGACTGTTGGTTGACACCAACAAAACTAATAAATGGTCCAAAACGCAAAATAAACAAAAGAAATGTATAGGTGAATCTTAAATATAGTATAAATATAGTATAAGTGGCACCTAAAGTGGACCAGTGAACACACCAATGTATGTGTAAATAATCTAAAAAGAGGGGGAATCATGTAGAAAGAACCACAAATCCCAACAATAGGGAAGAGTAGTTCTATAGGAACTATGAAGATGTGAGGGTTGGATACATCACAAGCATAATGCACAAAAATATAAAATTAATTGTGTAAATAAAATGTGAAGGTGGTGCATAACACAAGGGTATTGCACAAAAAGTAAAATTGATTGTATAGAGAGAACTAGATATACTAAGCTGCTAATACTATAAAAAGTCCATCCGGAACTAATATAAGTAAAGTGGTGACTCCAGTCAGTCCAAATAATGCAATAGGAAGCGATCAGCAGCCAACAAGCTCAGTGTAGGAGGACCAATGGATCCAAGGATGGCATCCACGAGTTGCGATCATAAACATCTGTGTGAAAGGTGTAGGCATAAATACCCTTACCAGAGGTGATGGACTCCCAGTCGGTGACTTGGGAGTCGAACGGGCTTGTATTGGAGTGGGAGAGTAGCTTCTGGTTCCCAACGGTTGAGGATGGCAGCGGAATGGCAATGTTCACCGACTCGATCGCTCTGAACTCGCCAACCTGTCACTTCGAAGATATCAGTGATAGGTGCTTGTTATAGATCCAGCTTCGTAGGCAGGATGTCACTCCTCAGAGATGAAGGGAAAAAACAGAGACTTCCCCATAGTGTAAGTCGGTTAGGAACCAGCTTTATTAAAATAAAATAATAAAACACTCTGGCTCTTCAAAAAGAACAATCACTGAAAGTAGCGCTAAAATTCTAATGGTGGCAAGACAGGCATAACAGACCCTACGCGTTTCGTCCGATGAGACTTCGACTGGGGTATAGTGCGTTCTGTTACTTGACACAAGTCCAGTCCATGAACAGGGTGGGGAGAAGTTCGTGGACCAAGAATTGGTTGCTTCAGCATGACCAGTTCTCTCATATGCCTTTGCTCCGTGAGATCCGTGAAAATAATCCTGATGATTTCAGGAACTTTCTCAGGATGACGGACCCCGTGTTTCACTGTCTGTTGGCTTCGCTGACCCCTTATATTAGCAGGCAGGATACCTGCATGAGGCAAGCCATCACTCCGGAGCAGAGGTTGGTCGCTACCCTGCGGTATTTGGCGACAGGGAGAAGTCTGCAGGACTTGAAGTTCTCGACAGGCATCTCCCCCCAGGCTCTGGGTATCATCATCCCAGAGACCTGTTCTGCCATCATACAGGTCCTGCAGAAGGAGCATATGAAGGTAAGATTTTTATCCTTTAATATCACATTTCATTGTATTTAATGTGTGCTAATATATTGTATTTCTTTCCTCATTCCCTAATTACCATGATTGTAATATGCTGTGAATGTCCCCTTTGTCCTCATGCATGCTGGATTGTTATGTAATTAATTTTTTAGGTCTTTCATACAGATTGTCCTTCACTAACCTCCCCAGCATGCTCTACGGGCCCTATATTCACCGCATATAGTCACTTAACAATGTATTTTGTCAGCTCCATAGTAGTGCTTTATCCCAAACACCCCCTAAAATGTTTAGAAATGCTATTTTAGCTTTAAATTCTGGCAGAGTGGCAGAGGCTTATTTTTTGTGGTGTCCTAGGACACACTACTCCCTAGGACACACTTAACCCCATCCCTGCCAGTGTCATTTACACAGTAATCAGTGCATTTTTATAGCATTGATCGCTGTATAAATGACATGAAGAGTCTGTAGCCATTTTAGGCGGTCATTCACAGCCAGTGCTCGGTTGGCTGAAATTCAGTGGGAAATCCAGGTGCCTATAAACTGCCTGATTTGTGACATGTAAACCAGGTGGAACTCGAATTTGGCAATGCTGCCGCGGCTATACATGTAGCAGAGGTCTGTCAACGAGTATCTGTGTGAATACAGCACAACAATAGGCTCAGGCCACCTTGGCTTTTTGCCCCCACGCCAATGGCTGATAATTAAGGATGCATGCACTGTATTGTCACCATTTGAGGAGGCCACAAGGATGGTGAGCCATGACAGTGCATGCATCAATGACACAATCCCTGTTGTGTTCCTACTGGAGCAGACTCTGCATGGCATTATGGACAGGGCACTGGAGGCAGAGCAGCAGGTGGAAGAGGAGGACTTCCTTTCCTCTCAAGGCCCACTTTATCCAGACACCATCATTCCTATGTCACAGAACACACAGGAGAGAGGGGAGGAGGATTCTGGCACTTTCATAGGCTTCGAAGAAAAGGACATGCGTCAATCTGTAAGCAATGGCTTTCCAATCCCAGGACCCTTGGGAGTAGTACTTGGCTGGGAGGAGGAAGTTTCAAATGCTGTCATCCTGAGTGACCCCGAGGAGTCTGCTTCTCAAGCCTCTGCAAATTTGAGGTGCATGGGCAACCTCATGCTTCAAAGCTTGCGAAAGGATCCAAGAATACGTGGCATAAAGGAGAAGGATAATTACTGGTTGGCAACCCTCCTTGACTACCGTTATAAGGGGAAGGTCTCAGAACTCATCCCCACAGAGGGTGCAGAAGATAAAATCACTTGAGGACACGTTAAAGAGGATTTTTTTAAACTTTTTTACTGACTCCAGTAGGTTACAGTGTCAAGGAAAACGTAGTGTTGAGTCTTCTGTTGGTCAAGAGAGGAGCATTGGAGAAGGCGTCCGCCTAAGTGAGGCATTTCGTAATTTATTTAGTCCTCGCCACCCACGGCTGTCAGCTTCTATGTCCCATCGGCAGCGTCTGCATCACATGGTGGATGATTACCTCTGGGCCAAAACAGAGATGGAGAACTTTCCAGCTGACGATCCACTAACTTACTGGGTCATGAGAATAGACCACTGGCCAGAACTTGCCCAGTATGCTATTCAGTTGTTGGGCTGCCCCGCATTCAGTGTGCTTTCAGAACGGGCATTCAGTGCTGCAGGAGGTTTTGTTACTGAACATAGAACGTGTCTGTCCACAGACTCTATGGACCGTTTGACTTTTATAAAATGAATCAGTCCTGGATTACCAGCTATGATGCCCCTGATGCTGATGTTACTGATTACCGTAAGTCTTTTTGGGATGTGGAATCTCTGCAGGACTTCAAGGCTGTCTAGCTTTGAGGGTGTTCAATCATTTCATCTGGAAAAATGTTTTTGGTATAGGTTTCATGGGCACAATTAACACCCAAAGACCAATTTTTCAGCACCTGTTTGACAGGTGCATATAATTGCAATTTTTTTGCCTTCATCAAGAGCACCTCTATAGGGTTATGGTGGGAAGGCGCCCCCAACACCCAAAGGGTAATTAGTCTGCACCTGTTTGATAGGTGCATATCATTGCAATTTTTTTACAGCAAGGCCAATTCTTGCTTTCATCAAGAGTACCTCTATAGGGTTACAGTGGTAAGGCGCCCCCGACACCCAAAGAGTAATTTTTCTGCACCTGTTTGATAGGTGCATATCATTGCAATTTTTTTACAGCAAGGCCAATTCTTGCTTTTATCAAGAGTACCTCTATAGGGTTACGATGGGAAGGCGCCACCGACACCCAAAGACCAATTTTTACGCACCCGTTACTTTTATACAAAGTCAAAGTGACACCAGAATGTATCCAAAAAATATCTAATCTTGTTCCCAGTGCATTACATATGGCCCCATCATACACACTGGCTCCCCAGCTGTTGCTGAGCAAAATAAAGGCAGCTTGCAGGGAAAATGTCATATTTTTTGGCTTTTTTAAATGCAATTATTGCTGCAGCAGATTCTAGACATGGCACAGATCTGCCACTTTACAGGTAGACTAAAGGGACCCCCAAGCACTATATTGGAAGGATTTTTTCATTTTTATGCTTTCACTTTTAAAATTAAAACATCACTGCTCATTTAAAAATGACGTTTTTTCACAAACTTTTTTATTATTGATACATGTCCCCTAGGGCAGGACCCAGACCCCTATGACCATTGTATGCCAAATTACTTGCATATAAGCCTTCAAAATGGGCACTTCTGATTTTTGACGTTTGGGGTTCGAAAGTTCTGGTGCCAACCGAACAGGAGTCCGTTCAGCCCATCCCTATTCAGCAGGGACAGGGAAACTGGTCAGAGTTGATGGGAAGTTGGATGGAGCCAAATACAGGGCCATCTTAGAGGAAAACCTGGTAGAGTCTGCCAAAGACTTGAGACTGGGACAGAGGTTTACCTTCCAGCAGGACAATGGCCCTAAACATACAGCCAGAGCTACAATGGAATGATTTAGATCAAAGGATATTCATGTGTTAGAATGGCCCAGTCAAAGTCCAGACCTAATTCCAATTGAGAATCTGTGGCAAGACTTGAAAATTGCTGTTCACAGACACTCTACATCCAATCTGACAGAGCTTGAGTGATTTTGCATAGAAAAATGGACAAAAATGTCAATATCTAGATGTGAAAAGCTTGTAGAGACTTCCCCAAAAAGACTTGCAGCTGTAATTGCATCGAACGGTGGTTCTACAAAGTATTGACTGGGGGGGGGGGGACTGAGTACAAATGCACGCCGCACTTTTCACATATTTATTTGTAAAAAAAATTTAAAGAGCATTTATTATCTTTGTTCCACTTCACAATTATGTGCCACTTTGTGTTGGTCTATCACGTAAAAACCCAATAAAATACATTTACGTGGAAAATTTCAAGGGCATGAATACTTTTTCAAGGTACTGTATACTGTGTGTGTGTGTATATATATATATATATATATATATATATATATATATATATATATATAGTCAGGTCCATAAATATTGGGACATCAACACAATTGTAATCTTTTTGGCTCTATACACCACCACAATGGATTTGAAATGAAACGAACAAGACGTGCTTTAACTGCAGACTTTCAGCTTTAATTTGAGGGTATTTACGGTTTACGGTGAACGGTGTAAGGATTA
Organism: Lithobates clamitans; assembly: GCA_037952925.1. Taxonomy (NCBI): domain Eukaryota; kingdom Metazoa; phylum Chordata; class Amphibia; order Anura; family Ranidae; genus Lithobates; species Lithobates clamitans. Next base: position 14,264,117 of record JBBGZY010000140.1, read on the forward strand.
CAACAGTTTGTATATGTGCCTCCCACTTTTTAAGGGGCCAAAAGTAATGGGACAGATTAACAATCATCCATCAAACTTTCACTTTTTAATACTTGGTTGCAAATCCTTTGCAGTCAATTACAGCCTGAAGTCTGGAATGCATAGATATCACCAGACGCTGGGTTTCATCCCTGGGGATGCTCTGCCAGGCCTCTACTGCAACTGCCTTCAGTTCCTGCTTGTTCTTGGGACCCTTCAGTTTTGTCTTCAGCAAGTGAAATGCATGCTCAATCAGATTCAGGTCAGGTGATTGACTTAGTCATTGCTTAACATTCCACATTCTTTCCCTTAAAAAACTCTTTGGTTGCTTTCGCAGTATGCTTCGGGTCATTGTCCATCTGCGCTGTGAGGCGCCGTCCAATGTAATTCCTACACCATTCACCTGATTTGGATGTAAATACCCTCAAATTAAAGCTGAAAGTCTGCAGTTAAAGCACATCTTATTTGTTTCATTTCAAATCCACTGTGGTGGTGTATAGAGCCAAAAAGATTAGAATTGTGTCGATGTCTAAAATATTTATGGACCTGACTGATATATATATATATATATATATATATATATATATATATATATACATATATATCAGTATAATATTATATATATATATATATATATATATATATATATATATATATATATATATATATATATATATATATATATATATACATATATATCAGTATAATATAATATATATATAAAAAAATATATATAAATATATATATATATATATATATATAAAGGCCAGTGTGGTGTGTGGTTGCCTGAGTTTATGGAAGGAGTCTGGGGGGTATTATTTAAGCAGCCCACTCATCTGTGCTCATTAACAGGTCAAAGTCGCTCCCCGTTATGTCCTTCCTACGCAGGATGGTACAATTATCCCTGCAGCATCAATTTAATGTTCACTGCACATACATTTTGGGCAAGTGCAAAGTCGCAGCAGATGCACTGTCCCGTTTTAACTTCATTTCATTTTTTCAGCAGAAACCCGGAGCCGACCCAACGTCCTCACCTATCCCACCTTGGTCTCAGCTGACATTGGATTAAAGCAGCACCTTCACTGCGCGACCCAGCTCATCAATCAATCTTTACCTCACAAAACACTCAAGGCCTACCATACCGCTTGGAACACCTTCTGCAAGTTTCTGGCATCCTGCCCCAGGGCAATGCCAACAGACATTAAGCCTGTGCTAGCTTTCATATCATATTGCCACACACAATTGGCTCTGTCACATAACACCATCAGACTATACTTAGCCGGCATCCAATGCTTCCTGGCTTAACAGGATCCCCTAAGGCCATCCTTGTTTGCAGCCCATGCGATCCGAGCCATCCTGCATGGCATTCAGAAGCAGCAGCCCATAGCCTCCGAATTTTTGCCCATCACTAGTACCATCTTCAAAGACATATCGACTATCCTATTTCATTCCCTGTTTTGCTTTCTTCCCAGCTTGGTCATTCAAGTGGCCATCTACCTGGCCTACTATGTTGTTTTGCGGCCTAGCGAGTTTACCTGTAATAGCCCTGCCGGCCAGGTACTGCGTAGACGTCACCTGGCTCGCTTCTAAGATCATTTCATTCTCCGCCTCGCAATATCCAAAACCCAACGGGGTCGACATCCAACTTTTCAAAACAAACAACATCTGTTGCCCAGTAGCGATACTTGACCGCCTAGTGTCACTACTACCCAGCCAGTCGAGCTCTAGTCCCCTACTACCTTTTCCAACCAACCCCTTGAGTGGCTGCCAGGTCATAAAGCACGTCAGGATCGTCCTGCGCAACCTAGGCCTTGACCCTAGCCGCTACTCTGGACACTCCTTATGAATTGGAGCAGCCGCAACAGCATCTCAGCACGGGGTTCCAGACCATATCGTGAAGAAATGTCCCAAGCATTTACCAAACTTGCTCAGTAAATAAAACTAAAACAATGAAGAGCTTTCACCCCACCTGAATGTTTTTGCCCATTTTTTGGTATACTGCTGTCAGGTAAGTACTTACCGAGGCCGAGATGCCGAGAGCGGTTCGCCCTTGCCACTTAGCGCACCCCGTCCCCTGGAGATGAAACAGGGAATGGGTGGCACTAAGGAGCACGGGTCACCAGCAGGTATGGGTCCCTTGTGGGAAACTGCAGAGCCGGGTCTGGGGATGCAGGAGTCCAGGATCCGGTGGAAGTCCTGTTGCTGGGTGGAGCAGACAAACTGTAGGCAAGCAGAGGGTCAAACACAGGCAATAAGCAAGACAAGTCCGTAGAACAGGCCGGGGGTCAAACACTGGTATCAAGCAGAAGAAGTCCATTAATCAGGCCGGGGTCAAACACTGGTATCAAGCAGAGGAAGTCCATTGATCAGGCCGGGGGTTAATCCAGGTAAGAGGCAGCGTGGTAAGAGCAGTCCGGGTCTTTAAATTGCCCCGCCAGCGTGTCACGGTGGGCGTGCACAAGTAACTGCGCTCACCCGTGTGCTATCATGCACATGCGCTCGTCGCTCCATCGGGCCGCACGCACGCTTGCGCCGAAGCACCAATCCAGCGCGCACGCGCCCATGGACAGGAATGTGACTGGAGAGGACCCTTCTCTGACAACTGCCAGCAGACCAGGGCACACTTCAAGTCTATTTCATGTTGTAAGTCTTGTGGTGTGTTTATGTGGTTCACATCCATCCTGGTTGAAGGGCTTTGACCATAAATAAGAAGGCCAGTATGGTGGCCTGAATTTATGGGAGGAGTCCGGGGGGTATTTAAGCAGCTAACTCTGTGGTCTTTGTCGGTTCCTGTGCACAATACCCTTCCTCCCATTTCTCTGTTCATTTCTCTCCACAAACATCTATTATTTATCTTGGGTAGGGATGAGCCCAACACCCCCCGGTTCAGTTCGCACCAGAACCTGCGAACGGACCGAAAATTCGCACGAACGTTAGAACCCCATTGACCCCAGGGGAGATGTATCAATGCAAAAAAAAAGTTTTAAAAATGGCCGTTTTTTCAGAGGCAGTGATTTTAATAAAGCTCTAAGTAAAAAAAAAAAAAAAAAGAAATATTTATATCGTACCTGGGGGGTGTCTATAGTATGCCTGTAAAGTGGTTCCTGTGCTTAGAACAGTCCCTGCACAAAATTACATTTTTAAAGGAATAAAAGTAATTTAAAACTGCTTGTGGCTTTAATGTAATGTCGGGTCCTGGCAATATGGATGAAAATCAGAGAGACAAACGGCATGGGTACCCCCCAGTACATTACCAGGCCCTTTGTGTCTTGTATGGATATTAAGGGGAACCCCGCACCCAAATTAAAAAAGGAAAGGTGTGGGGCCCCCAGGCCCTATATACTCTGAACAGCAGTATACAGGCGGTGCAAACAAGACAGGGACTGTAGGTTTGTTGTTAAGTAGAATCTGTTTGTAATTTTGAACTGGTACATTTTTAACTTAATTTTAGCATATTTTGTTTTCGTTTTTTATTTGTATATCTACTCCATTGGCATATGATATTTACCAACAACTAAATTGGTTTTGGGGAGTATTCACCTTTATTACTCACAAACAACATTAAGTAATATTATTTTTATGTGGAATTTATATCCATGATTAAATATATATTCTTTTGAATTTACAGAGATAATTTTATTATTTCTCATTTGAGACTTATATTTCTCCTTTTTTCACAAGGTTCTGCCTTCTCTTCAGTTACCACAAGAGGGCAGAGTTTTGATAGTAGATTCGCTTGGTGCTCCTTTCGAATGCCCTAGCCTGTCTAACCCTCCATTAAAGTTTAGCTTTTTGACTGGGCATTTTTTATGATTATTTTTACAATCATTTTATTCCCTTGCAATACACATTTATTTCCACCATAGATGTTTTAGAATATGAGTACAAGATTCAGTCTTGTTCTTGTTCCTGTTTTTGCTGATATGAGCTGTGATTAGGGAGAGGCGGCTCGTATGGCAGTATGAGCTGTGATTAGGGAGAGGCGGTTCGTATGGCAGTATGAGCTGTGATTAGGGAGAGGCGGCTCGTATGGCAGTATGAGCTGTGATTAGGGAGAGGCGGCTCGTATGGCAGTATGAGCTGTGATTAGGGAGAGGCGGCTCATGTGTCTTCCTTCCGCTGCTGAGATCTCAGAACGAGGCGTGGTTTAGCTGTACACTATTTAGAGCGATGATTCAGAGCGTCGCCCGTTCCCCAGACGACGCCATTTGTGGTGAAACGTATGCCGGGAGGTTGACGCTCTGACGTCATCGCCATTTTCAGTGTGGACGGGTGCTTGCTATACCGGCCGGCTGTTTGCTGTATTTTTACATACTCATGTGAGTTTTCTACCTTTATCTATTAAATTGTTTTTATCAATATTACACTATGGCCAGTTCCTTTTTATTTACATGCTTGTGAGATGTCATTTTGGAGTCTCTGCTGTATCCCCCGGTTCCTGCCGCAAGCAGTCCAGAACGCCAATGGATCTCTCATACTGCTATTGAACATAAGCTGTGGTTGCCTTGCGGTAAGCGCATTATTTGCCTGGTGGTGGATCACGTAGTGTGGTGTGGTTAACTGATACTGAACACAAGCTGTTGTTGGCTTGCCTTGTGGTAAGCGCAATATTTGCATGAGTGTGGGGTCTTATCTTCACTACGGAGTTTGCTAGTGTTCACTCTAAGTTCCCTTTTTTTTCTGCTGTATCTTTATGCACTAGTGTAAGTTTTCTACCTTTTCTAAACTTTGATTAGTTTGGCAGTATTACACTATGGCCAGTTTCTTTTTATTTACATGTCTATGAGATGGAAGTTTGGTGTCCTCATTACATCCTTTCAGCTACGATGTATACAGTCTAAGAGCACCATCTGGATTCTCCACACCAAGACGTGATACCGGCTGGTGTTCGCTTGCCTTGCGGTAAGCGCAATTATTGGGTATTTGCGGATATTGTATAGGTTGTCACTCATATTTTTTACACCATTGACTCTGGTTGGATTCACTCAAGGGGTCTTTCTTGGACTGATTTCAGATCATTACTTCACATTTTTATTTTCTGTTACTATATATGGACACTTATTTTTATTCGCAAATATTACATATGGACACTCATGTTTGATTCATACATACATGTGTTGACCCATGTACTTTTCATAATTTAATTTTTAATATTTTTCAACATTTTTGTATTTATATATGTACTTCCTCACGGAAGTCTTTGAGATTGCTTCACGTGTTTCACTTATATTTAGCGCGGTTATTTCTTTTTTATTAGTTATTTTAGTGCACATCTCACTGTTTAACTGCTGCTTTTTGGGGGGATAGTTTCTATAGGTAGCGCAGTATTTTTTTGTTTTTATACATTTTTAACGTGTTTAGCTCCAGCCAAAAAATCTATTTTAAGCTTTTTGGAAAACCTAGGGAAGGGTTATCACCCCTGTGACATTTGCTTTGCTGTCTGTGCTCCTCTTCAGAACATTTCACCTAACATTTTGTCCCAATGACAAATGTTTTTTGAAAATTTGGGGTTCTTAGTGAAACAAGGATTGGTGATAAAGCATCAGTGTAAAGGAGAAAAGTTTTTCCCATATTAACTCTTATGCCCCGTACACACGGTCGGATTTTCCGATGGAAAATGTCCGATCGGAGCGTGTTGTCGGAAATTCCGACCTTGTGTGGGCTTCATCGGACATTTTCCATCGGATTTTCCGACACGCAAAGTTGGAGAGCAGGAGATAAAATTTTCCAACAACAAAATCTGATCACGTCAATTCCGACCGTGTGTGGCCTGTTCCGACGCACAAAGTGCCACGCATGCTCAGAAGAAATTCCGACACGGAACAGCTCGGTCTGGTAAACTTAGCGTTCGCAATGGATACAGCACTTTCGTCACACTGCAATGTTAAAAATGGTTTAATACAGCGCACTCTCTTCTTCTTTATAATGTGAAAAGAATTAAGTAGTTTTGCTGCTCATACTCACACACACTTCTCACAAACTTATTTTGTTACTATTTATCGGGATTCCCTCAATATATTTTGATTTCTCACATCTGACAACATTATTTTGGTGTATTTTATTTTTTTTTTTGGCTTTAATGTAGATTTTTTTTGTGTTTGTATTTTTTTGAAGGGTGTTTGGTTTTTTTTTTGATTTTTATTTGTACTCCCGAAAATGTTTGTGTGTGTTTTTTGTGTCAAGTTACCACAACACCATTGATATGTTGTTCTATTTAATCTGTAGGAGATTGTTTGATGTTGTTGTCCCTTGTTAATTTCACATTTTATGTTAGAAATGTACCTGAATCGTCACCAACAAACTGTCCTTTTTGGATTAAAACACACAGGAGAGTATACTTTCCCAAAAATATTTTTAATTAAGGGCTCACAACTAAACAAAGAGGGAGGCAACACTGGAGAAACAGCAGAAATTGGCGAAGCCTTGGACCCCCAGGGCAGACATCAATAATTTTCAAGCAAAATTGGTGGCCTGAGGAGTCCTTATCTAAGGGAGGGCAGTCTGGTCCAGAAGTCCCAGAGATCCGGAAAGCAGCAGATGACATCTGTGTCCCCAGGCTGTGGTCATACGAGAGACTGCAGCTTCTGTCAGACCAGACTGAACCCAGGGTCATCACTCTCAGGTCTTCTTTCCACACTTCCTTCCACGCTGTGGCTGTGGTGGTGGAGTTGTGGCAGCAGGAGGAGGAGGAGGAGGATGGTCCAACTCAATCACGTCGGTCTTGGGTGTTAGTTCCCCACTCACCCCCTTACTTAGGACTTTATAAAGCAGGTCCTCACATAGTTTGCGTTGACCCTCCTGCATGCCCTGCAGTTTGGTGGCAGCCATGCAGGCAAAGGCCTCTTCAGGAGTGGGGAAGGCTCGGAGGGACGCAGAAGCCTCCTGAATCAGCCTGAGCACAGAATCCTGTACGGGAGTCGTCTTCCTCGCCCTTTTGTATGGAAGGCGGAGGGGAGTAACCTGCGATTCAGTCAGGCTTCGACTTGTCCCAGGCTTCTCTTGGCTGCCACTTAGCCCCGCCTCCTCCTGGCTGCCACTAATCCCCGCCTCCTCCTGACTGCCACATTCCACAGCCTCCTCCTGGCTGAGGTCTTCTTGTGTATGAAAAAGGGACATAGTTTTAGTTTTTTATTCATCAATCACACACAATTTTAACCTCCTGACTGTTGCAAATTGAATGTTAACAAATATAACAGACTATCATTCTGAGCCCAGCATTTTTGTTTCTTTTAACAATTTTGGGTGCCCACTACTGTCTATTAATATGTAAAACACTTTTTTTAAATCACCAATTAGTGATCAATAATAACATCTAGTAAACATCATTTATTTATTGACCAGAAATCTGTAGAAGAATCCTATACCTGGCTCCAGCTGGGCTCCTCCACTTCTTCCTGGCTGGAAGGCCCAGGTTGGACATCGGAAGCCTCAGCTGGGGTGGAAGGAAGAGTGGAAGGAAGAGTGGAGAGGGATTCCCTGACTTCAGTGTGGTCTGACAGAAATAGCAGTCTCTCATAGTACCACAGCCTGGGGACATAAATGTCATCTGCTGCTGCTCCAGACCTCTGGGAATCTGTGACCTTCTTGCACTCCCTAAGATAAGTGCTCCTCAGGCCACCAATTTTGTTTTTTAAATAAGAGATGGTTGCTGTGGGGATCACCCGCTTCACCAACTCCAGCAGTTTCTCCAGCGCTGCCTGCCTCTTTTGTTTATTGTTGTAATGCGGGTGTCTCACCTGCCACAGACAGGGCAGCTCTCTGTACTTGTCTATGAACAGGGGGAGGAAGTTGTGGTCATTGAACCCATCCATTTTCTCTGCAAGACACAACACAAGACAAACCCTAAGGTCAGGCCAAACTACCCTAATCTTGTTAATATATAGGCTTTCACTTTGAAGCAGTATAGGCGCAAGTTTAGATCTTACCTTCGTTATCACGATCGGCGCCTCCGATGCTCCTTCCTCCGCTCACAGATCGTACGTAAGACGCAGTTCTGAATGATTATTACATAGTAATGTCTGCTATTCTGTAAAGTTACATGTATTAATCATTTAGGTTACCTATTTGTTGTATGTTGTTTTTTTCATGTTTTTGATTTATTATTTATTAATTTAGTTGACTATAAAGCAGTAATTATTTATGTTCATTCTTTAATAATACTACACTATTATGCAGGTCTTGTACTTAGCACAATGGCTTAGTGGTCTGCTTGGATATCTTCACACCACTCATGGTATGAGTTCAAACAACAGCCAACCTACCATCCACCAGCTGTGTTTATTTTTTTCAGTGCACAAGTGAATTAAAATAAACAAACAAATAAATGTAAACTGCCCTTTAGCTAGTGTGTGGTGTTTGGGATGTCACATCCTATTATAATTGAATACTTACATACCATTGCATGCATTTAAAGAGTTAATACAATAAAATCATTCACATTATAGTGCATTGGCTACTTGGCAATCACCTATTTTCAGAATATATATATTTGTGTTGCTTTGGCTAATTGGCTAACTGGCATTCTCCGTTTCCCACCAATGCAATCTTTTAGGATTTTTCTGTAGGATTTGAACCCATGAGGCTTTCAATACCTGAATGTTTGAAGGTAGAGGTGCTAACTGCTAGCATATTGGGCTGAGCACAATTATACACACAAAATACTTTTACTAGTGTTTGATGTGTTATATACTATACAATAAAGTTTATCAAATGTAAACTGCTTGTTAGCTAGTGTGTGGTGTTTAGAGATTCACACCATAATATTAGTGAATACTTACATACCATTGCAAGCATTTGAAGAGTCAATAGAATAATATCAGCCACATTAAAGTGTATTGGCTACTTGGCATTCACTGTATGCTGCTTTGGCTAATTGGCTAACAGTAATTCTCCTTTTCTCCACCAATAGTAATCTTTTAGGATTCTTCTGTGGGATTTGAACCCATGAGTCTTTCAATACCTGATCTTTTGAAGGTAGAGGTGCTAACTGCCAGCCTATTGGGCTGAGCACAATTGTATATACAAAATACTTGTACTAGTGTTTGATGGTTTATATACCATACAATAAAGTTTATCAAATGTAAACTGCTTGTTAGCTAGTGTATGGTGTTTTGGAGATTCACACCATAATATTAGTGAAGACTTATTTATTTTTATTTAAGGTACTTCTATAGTGCGGTCAATTTACGCAGTGCTTTACATATACATTATACACTCACATGGGCCCCTACCCTCAAGGAGCTTACAATCTAAGGTCCCTAACTCACATTCATATACTAGGGCCAAATTAGACAGAAGCCAATTAACCTACCAGCATGTCTTTGGAGTGTGGGAGGAAACCGGAGTACCCGGAGGAAACCCACGCAGGCACAGGGAGAACATGCAAACTCCAGGCAGGTAGTCTTGTAGTGTGGTTGGGAATACGAACCAGCGACCCTTTTTACTGCTAGGTAGGGATGAGCCGACCCCCCCTGTTCGGTTCGCACCAGAACATGTGAACAGGAAAAAAGTTTGTTCAAGCACGTGAACACTGTTAAAGTCTATGGGGGTAATTTACTATAGCGCCAGGAAGTACTGGGCACTATGGCAAATAATAGCTCCCATTTTAGCCAAATAAAATTTCAACAGGCGAATGTGCGAATGAAAAATTAGCGCTATTAGTGAGAAACACATGTTAGTAAATTCTAAGCTGGCGCTAATTAGCGCTTCCGCGTATATGCAAATGCCAATTCCTACCAAGTTGTTATATAGTACTGCACTGTAACCATGATCCATGTATGTGAAAGAAACATTTTTATGTGAGATGTGCTCTACCTCGTGTGCATCTATTGATGTATGTTGCAATTAGTATTCCTAGTTTTTTCCTTCTTTTGCTAACTAATGCAGTTATGAATGATTATTACATAGTAATGTCTGCTATTCTGTAAACTTACATGTATTAAACATTTAGGTTACCTATTTGTTGTATGTTGTTTTTTATTTTTTAATTTAGGTGACTATAAAGCTGTAATTATTTATATTCATTCTCTAATCAGACTACACTATTATGCAGGTCTCATAATCAGATGTCTCCATAGCACTCACAGTACAAGTTCAAATACCAGCCAACCTACCACCCCCCAGCTGTATTTATTTATCAGTGCACAAGCGAATTAAAATGAACAAACAAAAAAATGTAATCTGCCCATTAGTTAGTGTGTGGTGTTTGGAATTTCACACCATAATAGTATTGAATACTTACATATCATTGCATGCATTTGAAGAGTTAATATAATAGAATCAGCCAAATTTATAGTGCATTGGCTAATTGGCATTCACCTATTTTCAGCATATGCTGCTTTGGCTAATTGGCTAATAGTCATTTGCTTTTTTTTCACCAATTCAATCTTCTAGTATTTCTCTGTGGGATTTGAACCCATGAGTTCTTCAAGGTAGAAGTGCTGACCGCTAGCCTACTGGGTGTAGCACAGTCATGCATAGAAAATACATAGAAAATACATAGAAAATACATTCACTAGTGTTTGATGTTTCTTCTCCCTGAGCTGTCTCTCCTGCTGCCACCATCTTCTCCCGCTGATGTGTTCTTCAGCGCACTCGGTTACCCACTAATAAAAAAAAAGACGCTCTTCTTGTGGTGGTCTTCTGTGGCCATCCAATAATGTCACCCGGAGAGTCCGCTCCATGGCTATGTAAGAGACGCCACACAGCGGGTGACAACACAGAGTAGGAAGACCACCATGGAAGAAGAGTAGCTTTTTTTTTAGTAGCGGGTAACCAGCGGTGCGGAAGAACACAGCAGATGGCGGCGGCAGGAGAGACGGCTCTGGGAGAATACAGCTCAGGGAGAAGATGGAGGAGGGAGAGACAGCGTCTGGAGAAGATGGAGGAGGGAGAGACAGCGTCTGGAGAAGATGGCTCAGGGAAGAAGTCAGCTCGGAGCTATTTTACAATAAAAGACTTGTCAAAAACCAGCTATTGATTTTTTTACATTTCACTGCTTTTTTTGGTGAATGGGTAGGGGTAAAATGTACCCCATACCTATTCACATAGGGGGCAGGATCTGGGAGCCCCCTTTTTAAAGGGGGCTTCCAGATTCTGATAAACCCCCTGCCTGCAGACCGACAACCACCGACCAGGGTTGTCGGGAAGAGACCCTTGTCCCCATCAACATGGGGAAAAGGTGCTTTGGGGCATGTGGCCTGGTAAGGTTCAGAAGGGGAGGGTGCTCACTCGTCCCCCCCTATCCAGACCTCCAGGCTGCATGCTCGGATAAGGGTCTGGTATGGATTTTGGGGGGCCCCACATCAAATTTATTTTACATTTTGTTGTGGGGTTCCCCTTAAAGTCCATACCGAAAGGCCTGGTATGTACTGGGGGGACCCTACAACATTTTTTTCCTTGAATTTTGGAATTCCATACCATAATATTATTGAATAGGTACATACCATTGCATGCATTTGAAGAGTTAAAATATAGAATAAAGCAAGCTGATGTGCTTTGACTAATTATGCTTCTGAGTACAATGCACACTTCCAGGAGGTGATGCTGTCAGTGGGATTTGAATTCATGGCTTCAACTTTTGGGGGCAGTAGGGTATACCGCTATGCTACAGAGCTGAGCCCTTACCTACAGAGAAAATACATTTACTAATGTTTGATTCAATACAATAATGTTTTACATTTCAGGCATTAATATTATAGTAACAACCATGCTCATGCCAATGTGGCATTGGCTAATAGGCATTTGCCTCTTTTCAGCATATGCTGCTAAGTACAATGCAAGCTTTCAGTAGGTGATACCATCTGTGTGATTTTCAGCCATTTGAGCACAATTATATTGAGAACATATGTTTACTAGTGTTTGATGGTGGGACTACTTTATATTCTAGGTATAAAATAGTACTCAGCACAGTGACTTAGGCACCTTTCACACTTGTGCGACCTGAAAGTTACGAAATTTTAATGCGACTTTAAGCAATTCCTGTGTAATCTTGAGGTCTATGGACGCAGGAGTCGCAGGGAAAGACACGCAACTTTCCCACGATTTTGCATCAGCAATTTTGCCGCAATTCAAGGGAATGCCTGTGTAAACTTGAGGTCTATGGACCTCAACTCGCATCAAAGTCAGACCAAAGTAGTACAGGGACTACGTTGAAGTCAGTGTTACTTGAAGTCGCACAGATATGAATGGTACACATTGAAAATCATGGGGTATGACTTGTCATACGACTCTGGTGTCCAAAGTTGCACAAGTGTGACTCAGCCCGACTTTGTCAGCAATTTCAGAGACATCAGTGCACTTTCCTGCACAGATGTCTAGTGAAATCACCAATTCGGACAGTTCCATTGCCATCAATAGGCGCCGATTTGGCCTACAATTTGACATGTCAATTCAGACCTATGTGAACATGGGTGAAGTTGCATAGATATTAGAGATGCAGGGTTCTGGCCAAAACGAGAATCACAATTTTTTTGCTTAGAATAAAAAGATCACGATTCTCACGACGTAAAATCGTTCACATTATCCCACAAGAAATTGGGCTAACTTTTCTTTTTTTTTTTTTAATTCATTAAAGTAATTTTTTCCAAAAAAAATTGCATTTGAAAGGCGCAAATACAGTGTGACATAAAATATTGTAACAACCACCATTTTATTCTCTAGGGTCTCTACTAAAACAATATATATAATGTTGGGGGGTTTTAAGTAATTTTCTAGCAAAAAAAAAAAGATTTTAACCTGAAACCAACAAATGTCAGAAAAATGTTTAGTGTTTAAGTGGTTAAACTTTCCTCACTTACACAGAATTCTATTTAATTGACAAATTGTTACAAGGTTTCTAGTTAAGTTCACTGATAAAGAATGTTCTAATTCTTGGCAGACTTCCTGGTTTTTCGGCTGTGGCTTCAGAAGAGCAGAGAGAGTTCTTTGCATAGCAAGAATCGTGAAACGCTTTTTTCAAGATCGTAAAGGGGGAAAAAAATCCCGATGACGATTAATCGTGCAGCTCTAATAAATATGCATGGAAATCAAGGGGGACAACTTTTCATGTGACTCTGAGGTCCAAAGCTCCATGAAAAGTCACTCAAGTGTGAAAGTAACCTAATGCGATTAATTGATAACACCTTTGAATAAGGCCCCATTTGCACTTGTGTGACCTTAAAATTGCACAGCTTTGTCATGACTTGAAGCAATGTCTGTGTAATCTTGTGGTGTATGGACCTCAAATTGCATCAAAGTCAAACCAAGGTAGTGCAGGGACAAATTTGCTACACCTTCAGGATGCACAAGTGACAATAGGGCCAAATTCAAAGGTGTTATCCTTGAATCTCATTCACACTGCTGCGACCTGAAAGTCACACTATTTTGCTGCCACTTTGTCCCTGCAACTTGGCCCCAACTTCTGGGAATGCCTGTGCAATATTGTACCCACTATACCTCAAGTCACACCAAAGTAGTACAGGGACTACTTTGAAGTTGGTGCGACTTAAAGTAGCACAGATATGAATGGTCATCATTGAGAATCATGGAGTACAACTTGTCATGCAACTCAGAGGTCCAAATTTGCTGGAAAATTCGCCCAGCTGTGAAACAAGTCATATATATTTTAATAAAAGGAGCTCTCATTTATACTTGCATAGTCCTTACTGATTTACATCAGCAGAACAAATGCAGGAAGTGATGTGTGCACATGAGATGGAAGCAAATGTGTGGTGATGCCAAACAAATCAATGAACCCCACCCACACCAAATCTAACTATTTCATCCACCCCCTCATTGATTAAGTACAAGTACATATCCTACACTTACCCGGCCAATGAGCAGCACCTCCTCTCTGCTAAAGAGACCGCGCCATGTCCACCTAGATGGAGATCCTGACCAGCACTGGAACTTCCGGGTGCATACAATGACTAATTTCCAGGTCAGAAAGTGAAACCACGCTTTTGATTGCAGCTGCGAATATTTTATCTCAACCATGATTAGTATTCTTTATTTTCAGATATGCAAATCTGTATTTCTACATATATTTGAAGGTAAACTTAAGGCAGTTTGATAAGAAATGGTGTCCCTGGGTTAGCAGCAGCTGAATTACAAAGGCAAAAGGCCCAGTTTGAGCCCTAGTTCACACTGACATCAGGAGGAAAGCGTTCAGCTGAACTCCCACAATTTCATTCCTGCATGTCAGTCCGGACTGTGGGGGCAACATCAGAGACATCAGTGCAGGTTTCGGCACAAATATCAATACAAATCGCACCAATTAGAATAGTGCAATTGCCACAGATTTGACATGTCAAATCAAACCAATGTAAACCAGAGCTGACACATTCAAACACTGCCTATCCACCAGCTGAATTCATTACCTGCAATTCTCCACAGCTGTTAATGATAAAGGTGGAATCTTTATATATAACTTGCAGTTGTGCAGAAGCCTAGGTTTACATTGGAGCGATTGGTCATGCGATTTGAGAGATCAAATCGCATGACTATTGGCAATGGCACTGTTCCAATCAAGGCAAAATTTTTTTGTGGCACTGCATCAATTTGCTAAAGTAGTTCCTGCACTACTTTTGCCGATTTCAGGTGTGACTTCAATAGACATTTGTGTATGAAGCCCCCTGAAATCCTGCTGACCTTGCTACTTTGAAATCGTGCTACTTCAAGTGAAGTAGCGCAATTTCAAAGTAGCATGTGAACCAGGGCAAAGAGATTAGTTTTTTGGTGCTCAAATACATATTGAAATAAAATATAAGCGATATTGCACTTTCCCAAAACCACCACCCACTAAAAAGTAAAGAGAAAGAAAAGTAGAAGGGAAAAAAAAAAAAAAAAAAAAAACACACCACAAAAGCTCAATAATGTACTTTTATTTTACCAGCAGAAAAAAAATAAATTTACATTTACTAGCTTCAAAAAAATTTGGACAGGATATATGGTGCTACATTTAGCAACGGAATTTTATAGGAGCTTACAATCTAAAATTAGACAAAACCTTAGGGTCGGTTCACACTGGGACGACTTGGGATCCGACTTGTACGCCCTCAAGTCGCCCCAAGTCACCCCAGAAAGAGATTCACATTTAAGTGAATGGGAGCGTCTTAATAGACACTACTGAAGTCGCTCCGACTTCAGAGCATACTCCCTGTACTACTTGGATCCGACTTGTTAGGCGACCTGTACCATAGAAATCAATGGAAGTCGCCTCCAAGTCGGATCTCTCTCTCAAAGTCAAGCGACTTTGCAGGGAAAACCACTCCCTCCCAGAGAGCTGATTGTCCTGTGATTGGCCACAGCCGAAGTCACCTGTCCTGGAGGCGACTTGAAGTCGCGTTGTAATTTGCTAAAGTCGTGCCGAAGTCGTGCCGAAGTCATGCCGAAGTCGTGCCGAAGTCGTGCCGAAGCCGCGTTGAAGCCGCGTTGAAGTCGCCGTGCAAAGTCGCGTTAAAGTTGCGTTAAAGTCGTGTTGCCCCTGTGTGAATCGAGCCTTAGAGTGGACACAGCTTTAATTTCAGTGTATAGCGGGCAACACATCACATTATTATCTGCAAGATTATAGAAACAAACATACTTAACAGTCATTCTTACAAAGCATTCCAACATAATATTACAAAAGACTTATTCAAAACACCCACCACCAGCCCACAAGCCACACATACATACATTGGTGGCCATGTTCTGCTGGAAGCTGCATTTCGGTGTACACGATTAAACGAGATCAAAAAGAGTAGGTCAGCAGATGCTTCCAAACGATGTTTGCATGATCAGACAGGAACAATACACACACAACATTGACAGCATGGCCACATAAACCCACTTTTGATTGAAAAACTGCACAAGCATTTCATCAAATCTCCCAATATCATTCCTTCTCCCTCACAACAAAAAACCTGACCTTCTCAGGCCAAACAAACCCCCCTACTGCAGGCCTTTATATAAGAGAGGTTGTATTGTTAGCACACTGACACACCCAGTAGAAGTACACGCCCACCAGTATGTTTCAATCTGTCTCTTCATGTATGTCTAAAGTGATTGCACCTGATGAGCAGGAACACATAATAGTATTTGCAACTGTGTTGGCCTTGGCTATGTGCATCAAATCTCCAACTACAGGCCAAAGATCAAAGTCCATTTGCATTCACATAAACAAAGCAACAGTTTTTTAAGCATATGTACCTGTGCAGTGTAAACCCTAAAATTTGAAATGTCCAAGTCCTTGGGCATGATTAGTGCTAATAAACATTAACATCAGTCCCTGGCTGCAATGAGCTTCCAATATAAAGTCCAAAATTAACTTTCTTACATTAGAACCTATTTCGACAGGAGACAAATAAAACACCAGTATGTTTTTGGAGTGTGGTGAGAAACCCACACAGGGAGAACATATAAACTTCAACACAAGCATTAGCATGTTGGGGAATTGAACCAACATCCCAGGTGCTGCTAGACAGAACTGCTACCCACTTAGCCACAAGGCAGCCCCACACATGTTCTCTGCATCTCTGTGGTGTGAACCAGCCCTAAGTCCATAGCCATGCTCAGTGTCACAAGCAATATACAGTATATTGGCCTAAGTATTGGGATGCCTGCCTTTAAACACACATGAACTGTAATGGCATCCCAGTATTAGTATTGGGTTCAAAACTCATTTGGCCCACCCTTTGCAGCTATAACAGCTTCAACTCTTCTTGTCCACAAGGTTTAGGAGTGTGTCTATGGGAATGTTTGACCATTCTTTCAAGTGCATTTGTGAGGTCAGGCACTGATGTTGGACGAGAAGGCCTGACCTACAGTCTCCTCTCTAATTCATCCCCAAGGTGTTCTGTTGTGTTGAGGTCAGGACTCTGTGCAGGCCAGTCAAGTTCCTCCACCCCAAAATCACTCATCCATGTCTTTATGGACCTTGCTTTGTGCACTGGTCCAAATGATTTGGTGGAGGGGGATTATGGTGCGGGGTTATTTTTCAGGGGTTGAGCTTGGCCTCTTAGTTTCAGATGAGGGAACTCTTAATGCGTCAGCATATCAAGACATTTTGGACAATTTCATGCTCCCAACTTTGTGGGAACAGTTTGGGGAAAGCCCCTTCCTGTTCCAACATGACTGCACACCAGTACACAAAGCAAGGTCCATAAAGACATGGGTGAGCATGTTTAGGGTGGAGAAACTTGACTGGCCTGCACAGAGTCCTGGCCTCAACCCGATAGAACACCCTTTGGCTGAATTAGAGTAGAGACTGCGAGCCAGGCCTTCTCATCCAACATCAGTGCCTGGCCTCACAAATGCACTTCTGGAAGAATGATCAAACATTCCCATAGGCCAGGGGTGTCCAAACTACGGCCCTCCAGCTGTTACGGAACTACACTTCCCATGAGGCATTATAAAACTCTGACATTCACAGACATGACTAGGCATGATGGGAGTTGTAGTTCCTTAACAACTGGAGGGCCATAGTTTGGACACCACTGCCATAGGCACACTAAACCTTGTGGACAGCCTTCCCAGAAGCTGTTCTAGCTGCAAAGGGTGGGCCAAATCAAATTTTAACCCTACGGACTAAAACTGGACTGCCATTAAACTTCATGTGTGTGTAAAGGCAGGCGTCCCAATACTTTTGGCTATATAGTGTATCTGGAAAAGACTTACAATGGTGGTGGAACCCTCCTACACATAACTACTACATTTAGACATAGTTATAGGACCTGGGAGATGAGACAACTTCTCTACATGAAGTAACATTTGGAAATAATAAAAAGCACAAAAAATTGTGATTCATTTTAAATTTTCATCAGCAATGGTATTGTTTGTGGATTGTAAAGACACCTGTGTGAGTTTGAGGTAAAGATTGTTGTGAGATGAAGAGTAACAAGTGAAAGTGACAGAGAAAAATATATTTTACCAAAACATCAAAACATTCCACATTGTAGCATTCTTAAAATCAAAATATTTTAAGTAGAAGCAACAATTTGCAAAGGAAAATTTATTTCACAGAAAGATACATTTCATCTCAACATTAAAAGGTTTTTTTGTGAAAGTTACAATTGTTCCATTAGAATAAATGACTGAAACTTCATTTGGACTAAATTAGAGCAGATTTTAACTCCCAAAAAATGTTCTCTAATTAGCTCTCATTTTGGTATTTACTATAGTTCCGGGTAAAAAAGACACTTGAGTTAAAATGAGAGTTATATTCAGGTCTGAGCATGCTCAGTTGTGTTGGCACCTAGTTGTCCAAAACGGGGAATTTTTCACTTTTCAGACTTTTAAAGATATTTCAGTGTAGAAATCACTTTTTCACACAGTTTAAAAGCAGATAATCTTTAAATAATATACTGCATATTTCAGTACCATTTAGGCAATTAAATCATGCTCTAAACATTATTTCCATGTGCAATTCTCTAGGTTTTAGCAGAGTAAGGGTTTGGGCGCTATTTAATTTCAGGGAGCTATAGTAAATTCTATTTTGGGAGTATTTTCTCACCAGCGCTATAGTGAATACAGTTTTAGCGCGAATTAGCGCTAAATTGCCGCGAATTAGCGCCATAGCGCTATAGTAAATAACCTCCAGTGTGTCAACATGTGCTATCTGCCATCACGGGAGATCAATGGACGCGTTTTGGGGGTGCAACCCCTTCCTCAATAATAAAGTAGCTGAGAGGAAGGGGTTTCTCATCCCAAACACGTCCCTTGATCCCCCGTGATGGCAGGTTGCACATGTTGAAATTCGTAAATTGGTGTGCATCTTCCAAATTTGGCTTTTCCTTGGGTGACTTCACCCCATCTGAACGCAATATCAAAGACAGTTCCTATATACTCATGTCTGATATTGCCTTCAAATTCTAGCAAATGTGAACTTTGTAAGTTCAAGATTTGTGTCTTTCTTGTTGGTTTTACACATGCCTGTTTTATCTTAAATAGACATTTCTATTTTTGATAATGCTACCCCAAAAATTGTTATACAACAAACATGTTGGTTTGTTTGAAAAACCTTTGGTAAATGCACATGTGATTGTGCAGGTATAAAAAAGTTTGTTAATCAAGAATGTGTGGATTATTGTCTCAACGCTGCAACACTTTTGGGGTGATGTCATTGCTGTTTTCAGAGAAAATGGGGGTTATTTCCTAAGGGCAAATCCTCTTGGCACTACAAGTGCAGTTTCAGTGCAGTTGCAAGTGCATTTGTAGTGAAAAGTGTCTTTGCATTTAGTCAATAACACCCAACAGTGCTTTGTATAAGGCTACACAATCACGCCATTTTCTGGACTCAACACATTTCTGTCAGGGTCAGCTAAAACAAACACAAGAAGTAAATGTCCACAAAGAATTTCTTTTTTTTTCCTTTTTTATCAGAAAAAGGCTTCACATATTTGCTGGCATATTGATGCCCCCCTACCCGCAAAGAACTCCAGGTATCGTAACCGGACATCACGGGCACTCAGGAAGGGCAAGCCAGGACGTATGCTTTCAAGCGCCGTCAGTGTTGTTTCAGGTATCACTCCGGCCTCAGGCCCAACAGAGCCAGCATAGTTGGCCGAATGTTTCCTTAAAAAGTTATGGAGAATACAGCACGCCATGATGATATGATTAAGTTTATACTCCGCCATATGGATAGGTGTCAGAAATAGGTGGAACCGGCTGGCCAGGATTCCAAATGTGTTCTCCACCACTCTTTGGGCTCTGGCCAGCCGGTAATTAAAAACCCTCTGTCCCGGGGTGAGGGTCCTCATCGGGAATGGCCGCATAAGATGGTCCCCCAGCGCAAACGCTTCATCAGCAACGAACACAAATGGGAGTCCTTCCACATTGTCCTCTGGAGCTGGCAAGTCCAAGCTGCCATTCTGGAGAGGCCTGTAGAACTCCGTCTGGGCGATGACTCCACCATCGGACATCTGGCCATTCTTCCCCACGTCCACATACAAGAAGTCGTAATTAGCCGACACCACCGACAACATCACTATACTATTGAACCCCTTATAGTTGAAATAGTACGACCCCGAGTTGGGTGGTGGGACGATGTGGACGTGTTTCCCATCAATTGCCCCTCCGCAGTTAGGAAAGTCCCACCACTGGGCAAAGTGGGAGGCCACAGTCTGCCATTCCTGTGGCGTGGAAGGAAACTGTAGAGGAAAAAAAAAAAAAAAAAAAAATTGTGACAGTGCGCATGCGCGGGAGTTCCAATATGGCTGCCTGAGCCAGGAGCTCCGCTCCACCCCGGACCGCAGAGCCGCACTACGGCGAATACAGCCCTCCCCGCCGCTTCCAGCTAACTCTCCCGTGTCAGGGACCCTCCGAGGAGCCAGCGGAGATGTCCGGACCCCCGGTGAGGAGGGATCTCGGCCCGCTTTTCGATACGGCGGGAGCGGACGGGATTCCCAAGATGGCCGCCAGCACGGAATCCATACAGCCACACGCTGCTCAGCAACACAGGCCAGTACTCACCCCACCGACTCTCACCTATGCCCAGGCCACACAGGGCCCCTCACATGCCCTTCAGACTCCCCACCAAAGCGCCCAGAAGCCTCAGGCCGCTGCTAAGGCCTCCACAGGCTCCACAAACATGGCGCTACAGGAGATGTCTCCCCAGGCCCTCCCCACACAGGCCCAGCTCTCAGGGATAGCTCATCAGCCCTCAGGCTTTTCATTAAATGACTTTACCCAAATGCAAGAAGAAATGTTTCTTAAATTCTCTGCATTGCTGGAGAAAGGTCTGGCCACCACAGCACACCAGATAACTAACACTATCAAAGCTGACCTTTCAAATATAGGCTCGAGAATAGAAGCAATAGAGGAAAAAGTGGAGGCCACAGTCTCCAAAACGAACCAAAATGCAGCCCACCTTCAGTCTGTTCAGGAACAACTAGATGTGGCCCTTTCCAGGATAGATGAACTCGAGAACAGGTCCAGGAGATATAATTTCAGAATTAGAGGCCTCCCTGAAACCTTCACGGATATCCCCTCCACGGTTCAGGACATTATCTCTGAAATCATTCCTAATATACCTTCCCAGCGTCTCGAATTAGACAGGGCTCACAGATCCCTCGGTCCCCCCAGACAAGACGGATCACCCAGAGACATAATTGTGAAACCACACTTTTTTGCGACCAAGGAGGAAGTCATGCGACAATCCCGTCAGAACCCCAAACTGCAACACCGGGGCCATCAGATCCAGATTTTCGCGGATTTAGCACCCTCCACTATCCAGAGACGCAGAACCCTGAAACCTCTTCTCTTGAACCTATCACAAAGGGACGTTAAATATCGCTGGACCTTCCCCTTCGCAGTCAAATTCACGCTGCAGGGCAAAACCTACTCCTTTTCCAGCTTTCCAGAAGGGGAAAAACTGCTTCTTTCCCTTAAACTCATCTCACAGGAAGCCCCAATGGACTTTTCTGCGTCCTCATCAGGCTCGACAAAACGCCCCCCACCAGGCAGTCCTGTCTCCCCCTTATGGAACAAGAATACGACCAAGAGGAGCAAGGAGGGGAAACCATCATAAGGCCAGGCTGGCCTCTTCTTCTCCTTTCTATGTCCCAACAGGGACTTTTGTTCGGGGTGCTGGTCCACACAGTTGCCGGAGCTGGAGCTCCTCACCCCACCACGGCTCAAAGGCTTAATAAGCCCATCAACTGAACTACACCCCTCTATGCACTTCATAGCACTGTTTTTCCACAACGAATACCCCCCCACAGAGAATAGAAAGTTCCCGGACATCACCAGATTTTCCACATTTTTCCCTTCAGCGGAACTGTCCAGCGGACTCAGACGGTCCCCGGAAGAAGTCCGGATCCCCGGGACTTTAGTCATAAGCGGACTGTAGATTGGTGTTAGTAATAATGGGATTTTGATTCCTAGACCCGTTCTAGTTTAGGGCATGATTCATATTAGGGGTCGGGAGGGGGGTGGAAGTGCTGAGGTGGGTGGGGTGTTCTCCTTTTTCATTTAAAGATTAAGGTATAGTACCACTTAACCTGGCAAGTAGTGCCATGAGTTTAGGGCTGTTTTAATTTTATTTCAGTTGCACTTTAACGTTAGTGTGTATGTTTCCATGTTTTAAAGTGATAAAGATAGGGTCCGGGGTGGACACCATGTGCCTCCTCTCATTTCCAAAGAACCTCAGCGTCCTTTGGTCTTGGGACTTCAGTCGGCCTCCCAGCTGGACTGAAGATTTTTTTTTGGGTTTGTTGTGGGAATTTTTCCACAAGATCCCAAGGGTCATATTTTGAGACCCAAGTTGTTTCTATTTTTGTTCTTATGTGTCTGTTTGTCCTTTTCTCTTCTTTATTTCCTCTCACCCCCCTTCTTTTTTCCAGCCGTCCTGCGGGTAGGAGCCTCGCGCCCCCCAGAGATAAACACAGAAGACGCCCAATACGTCGCTTACCCCGAAACGCTTGAAAGACTTCAATTGGTGAGTGACTGCTTGATCTTGAGTCCCCCTCCCCTCTGCTCAGATGTCTGACACACTTACTCTAGGATCTGATCTCAAGGTGGCCGCCCACAATGTCCAGGGACTAAATTCACCTAGAAAGAGGAGACTGGCCTTGGACCACTATAAATCCTTGAGACTCGATGTAGTTCTTCTCCAAGAGACTCACTTTCCCATCCGGTACACCCCAAAGTTCCTCCACCCGTACTATCCATCCTTCTTCCTAGCGAATGCCCCTAACAAGACTAAAGGGGTGGCAATCCTATTTTCTAAGAATAGCAAATTCACATATATTTCAGATTATAAAGATCCGGAGGGAAGATTTCTAGTGGTAAAGGGGACACTGGAAGGAGTTCTATACACAATCATCTCATACTATGCCCCGAATAAGGGTCAAGCATCCTTCTTCCAGGGACTCCTCGGTACAATAGAACCCCTTCTGGAAGGGAAGGTCATTATGGGAGGAGACTCTAATGTAGCGTTTGACCAGAGCTTGGACAAAACTAGACCCCCCAAGGACCAACTCACGCGCCCCGCGAAAGTAAGCACTAAAATAGCTAAATTACTACATTCCCATGGTCTTATAGACATCTGGAGGGAACTAAACCCCAGAAGTAGGGACTACACTCACTTCTCTGCCCCCCACCAATCTTACGCCAGGATAGACCACATACTGATTCCTTCCTCATTAATTCCCCTATCCACAAAAGCCACAATATTGGACACAGCCTGGTCGGACCATTCTTTGGTCCTCCTTACCCTGAGAAATGTCATCTCGGGACGAGGAGGCTCCTACTGGCGACTAAACGAATCCCTGCTCTCTGACCCCCGATACTGTAAGGAGATAGCAGACTCCATTAAAGAATACTTTACCCTGAATGACATAGACAATATCTCCCCAGAGACCCTGTGGGCTGCCCACAAGGCAACCATCAGAGGCACTCTAATCAGGATCGCGACTCAACAAAAAAAGGAGCGCTTAATAGATATTCAACGACTTGAAAAAACATTCCTCACATTAAAAGCTGAACACAAAAAACACCCGAATAGGGACCTTTTAGAAAGGTTAGACGCGACTAGGCTTGAGCTGAACCTCACCTTAACGGCCAAAGCAGAGAAACACATCAGGTGGAGTGGAGCCAAATTTTATTGCCAAAGGGACAGATTCGGCTCAATGCTAGCCTCCAAACTCACCCCGAGATTCCGTTCCTCTTCTTTCCCTAAACTTAGAATCGCAGGTCATCCCCCAACGGCGAACCCCAGTAAAATAATGTCAGCCTTCCATGACTTCTATGAAAATCTCTACAAATCCCCACAATCAGGGAAGGGCCCTTTAACCACGGCCTTTCTAGACAATCTGCAGATCCCCTCGATCTCCACAGATTGCAGAGATCTAATGGAAGGAGCCTTCTCAGTAGAGGAGGTAAGGACGGTTATAAAAGGCTTAAAGCCCGGATCGGCCCCAGGGCCAGATGGCCTCTCGGTCCCTTACTACAAACAATATGGAGAAATCCTAGCTCCGTACCTGGTTAAATTTTTCAATTCCATTAAAACAGGAAATCCCCTCGACACACAACTTAATACTGCATTTATCTCGGTCATTCCCAAACCCAACAAAAATCACGAGGAAGTTGAAAATTACAGGCCGATCTCCCTGATTAATAATGACCTTAAAATCCTCACCAAAATCCTGGCCAACCGCCTCTCATCTTTTATTAATCTATTTATACACAAAGACCAGGTTGGTTTCATACCAGGGAGACAGGGACCAGACCAAATTAGAAGAGCAATAGACATTGTTTCCATCCTCCAATCGAATTGGGAAGGGGGACCGAAACAGGAGGGTTTCCTCCTCTCCCTGGACCTCCACAAGGCCTTCGATTCTATCGAGTGGCCTTATCTTTTCTCCTTACTGGAGAAATGGGGATTCGGCCCTAGGTTTCTTGGGACACTAAAAGCCTTATACTCCACCCCTAGAGCAATAATCCGCTTACAAGGCCATTACTCCAAACCTCTATCTATAGCAAGAGGGACTAGACAGGGCTGCCCTCTATCCCCCTTAATTTTCGCCATTGCGATTGAAACCCTCGCAATCGCAGTCAGATCGGATCCCAATATTTCTGGGGTGAAATGTGGCGAACAAATCCACAAATGCGGGCTCTTCGCCGATGATATGCTCTTATTCATTACATCTCCTATCACTTCCCTGCCAAATCTGTGCAAACTCCTAAAGGAGTTCTCACGGATATCGGGCCTACAGGTAAACTACTCCAAATCATCCGCACTGAACATTTCCCTCAAACCACAGGTGGTCTCCTCCCTCCAGAATGCCTTTGAGTTTAAATGGAGCGACACTTTTATTGACTATCTAGGGATCAGGCTCACCGCGAAAACAGAGCTACTCTATTCGGCCAACTTCCCTCACATGTACCGCAAACTGGAGGCAGACCTAGGCAAGTGGGCTAAGGGAGGGATCTCCTGGCTAGGTAGAGTTCATGCAATTAAAATGACCTTACTGCCTAGACTTCTCTACCTTTTCAGGGCCCTCCCGATAAGCATTATAAAAGACCATCTCACTTCATTCCAAAGGAAAATCATCAAGTTTATCTGGGGAGACAAGGGGCATAGACTCCAACAAAATACCTTATACTTGTCTAGATCTCAGGGGGGCTTAGGTCTCCCTCAACTGTTTTGGTACTATCAAGCGGCTAGACTCGCCCAGTTTTCAATAGTGTATGCGAAGACAGAAAAACCAGATTGGATCCAAATAGAGAGACAGGCTGTACCATCATACACCCTAGACTTCCTAATGTGGGTCCCTCCTAGAAAACGCCCCCCGATTCTCTCACCAACTCTTTCTCAATCCTTTAAATTGTGGGACTCTCTAAGAAACAATCAGAGCTTGATCTCCAGTTGCCACCCACTTGCCCACATATTTAATAACCCGGACTTCGTTCCAGGTCTAGACATCAAAGCATTCCGTTGGTGGTTGGATAAGGGGTTGTACCGGATCGGACACTTCTATACGAGTTCAGGCCCTATTACCCTGGCCTTTTGTGTGAGCAAATTGGAGATGCCTACCTCGGAGAGATTCAGATTTCACCAAATCCGCCACTTCCTGGCCCACAACGGGGAGGCAAAATTGGTCCCCCACTCTTTCACGCCTTACGAACTATGGTGCGGCGGGTCTTCTGAGCAGAGGGGAGGCATCTCCGTCATATATCAGTCACTAGCCAGTCAGTCAACCAAGACCCCATATATGCTCGCGTGGGAGTCAGACCTGTCTATGCAGTGGGATCTTGAAAAATGGAGGACCACCTTTTTCAGGGCATACAGGGGCATTAAGAACATTTCCATGATAGAGTCTAGTCTTAAGGTTTTTACCAGGTGGTATCTACCTCCTGATAGATTAGCCAAGATGTTCCCTTCGGCTGACCCTGGCTGTTTTAGAGGATGTTTACTTAGGGGCACACTGGTCCATATATTCTGGGAGTGCCCAAGATTGAGGACATTCTGGAATAAGATCTTCCTACTGATAAAGAAAATCACCAAGGTCCATATACCGAAAACACCTTCGATGGCTCTCCTAAATGACAATTTGCCCAGGGTCCCGAAGCTTGCCAGCAAACTCATACATTTTATTTTCCTGGGCGCTAAGCTCACAATAGCCAAGGCTTGGAAGAAACCCAAAGTATCCCTTAAGGCGACGATCCAGAAAATTTCCTGGATCATGGCCCAAGAGAAGCTGGCTAGCATTCTCGACAACTCAGTGGACAGGTTTGAGGCTACTTGGGAACCCTGGGCAAGTTTCGTTGGCATCTCCCTGATTCCGGGGGTACAGCCACAACTCAGCTGATTGCCACGGGGGTGCGGGGCACCTCCCCGCGGGCTGGCTCCCTTTCTTCTCTTCTTTCTCCCCCCCTCCCCTCCCTTTTCCACACTCTTTTCTTTCTTGCTTTTCAGCTGTCGTAAAGTTCCGAACCACAGACAGTCCGATGGTCTTAGCATCACTCTTATTCCCTGTTGGAATAAGACAGGCAGATGGTCTTAGTATCACTCTTATTCCCTGGTGGTTCCGGATATAAGGGGCGCTAATACTATAATGCTGTTCTTTAGCTGGTTGTTTTTTTTATTTTTTTTCAGCAATGTTTACAGGGCGGCGAGGGGGGGGCTAACGGAGGTTTTGTCGGTCACAGTGAGTTCCCTTTTGGGGTGCCGACGGAACCCCCGTGGCCGCCTACAGCCGCCCCTTGGTTATCCCAGAGATTTATCCTCTCTTTAGCTCCTTTCCTATGGCAACAGGTATTGTTCCTTCAGTTTTTCTGTTAAAACCACAGGCCGGAACATAACCCTTCACACTTATTATTTTTTTTCTTTTATTGTCTGTGTTTCGATAGTGATACTTCTTCCTTCGGTAATACCTACCCCACAGGGGTCTAACTGTATGTGATATGACCAATGTGCACATATGACTCAGCGAATGTATGATATATGTCTTCATTTTTGAAAATTCTAATAAATATTTTGAAAATAAAAAAAATTGTATTTTTGCACATAAACATGGCAAGCAGATTAGACACAAACATTCTTGGCCAACCTCCAGATAGCATTTAGTAAGGGGAATTTAACAACGCCAAAGTATAAGGTACACCTATCGTATTCCCCCGCTCTCATGGGCCATTTCTAACATTATGGGGTGTGTGGAAATCTTGGACAGGTAACCCTCTTCACTTCATTGAGAGATGAATGCCTAAATACAGGGTATTACTTGGAACAGCCCCTCCTTAGTTACACTACTGGCAGCCCACTGGACAGGTAAGAAGTGTCATAATACAAAGATAGAAATACACACTGTACACATTTGAGGACATTTGGACATTCTGCTAGTACCTGTCAAGATAATAATAGGATACAAAAACTTTTAACAGTACCATTTGAAAGTATACAGGCAGGCCCTTGCACTACATGCTTTTGGGGAATTCATCCATAAATCTGAGCACAAAAGAGATGGGTATAGTGTGTATGGGTTTGGCAAAGTCAGCAGATAGATGATTGAGGATAGATAGAGAATTGGGATCAGCTGACTTAGCAGTTGGGGGAGGGAGGGTTACTAAAAATGATTTGGAGACACCACAAAAAATAAGCCTCTGCCACTCTGCCAGAATTTAAAGCTAAAATAGCATTTCTAAACATTTTAGGGGGTGTTTGGGATAAAGCACTACTATGGAGCTGACAAAATACATTGTTAAGTGACTACATGCGGTGAATATAGGGCCCGTAGAGCATGCTGGGGAGGTTAGTGAAGGACAATCTGTATGAAAGACCTAAAAAATTAATTACATAACAATCCAGCATGCATGAGGACAAAGGGGACATTCACAGCATATTACAATCATGGTAATTAGGGAATGACTAAAGAAATACAATATATTAGCACACATTAAATACAATGAAATGTGATATTAAAGGATAAAAATCTTATCTTCATATACTCTTTCTGCAGGACCTGTATGATGGCAGAACAGGTCTCTGGGATGATGATACCCAGAGCCTGGGGGGAGATGCCTGTCGAGAACTTCAAGTCCTGCAGACTTCTCCCTGTCGCCAAATACCGCAGGGTAGCGACCAACCTCTGCTCCGGAGTGATGGCTTGCCTCATGCAGGTATCCTGCCTGCAAATATAAGGGGTCAGCGAAGCCAACAGACAGTGAAACACGGGGTCCGTCATCCTGAGAAAGTTCCTGAAATCATCAGGATTATTCTCACGGATCTCACGGAGCAAAGGCATATGAGAGAACTGGTCATGCTGAAGCAACCAATTCTTGGTCCATGAACTCCTCCCCACCCTGTTCATGGACTGGACTTGTGTCAAGTACCAGAACGCACTGAAGAACAGCAAGGCCTGTGAAGAGCGACCTGAAAAACAGTAACGAACGAACAAGAATACAATGACTAAGTCACGCGGACATTGCTTGCACGCACTGAAGAGTAGATACAAACCCACAAGCACAAATTGAATGGCAGAAAGCTATCTGAAAACCACGAGTCTGAAAAAGCGGGAATCGTCTCTCACCAAACTTTTACTATTACGAGATTAGCAAAAGGAGCCCAAAGGGTGCCGCGCTTGGTTCTGAACTGGCCTTTTCTAGTCTTGTCATACGTGCTTGACGTCACCGCGTACTTGGCGATCGGAAATTCCGACAACTTTGTGCGACCGTGTGTACGCAAAACAAGTTTGAGCCAACATCCGTCAGGAAAAATCCTAAGATTTTGTTGTCGGAATGTCTGACCGTGTGTACGGGGCATTACAGGAGAGAATTTCCCTTCCTAGGGGTAGATTTCATCTCACTTTCTGTTGTCTCCTTCCGTTTGCAAGTAGAAGTCGTTTGTAAGTTGGATGTTTGAAAGTAGGGGCCTGCCCTATATACTCAGCAGAAATTTGGGCCTTAGGTGTTGTTGTGGCCACAACACTGTAAGCCCTCACAGGGCCCTGAAATATTAGATCAAGAATTCTAATTACATGCCCCTGTTGAACAGGGGCAGAAAAATTGGGCCTTTAGTGGTGGTGGTGCTGGTGCCACAACACTGTAAGTCCTCACAGTTACTCTTGGTGGGCGCAGAAACAGGCCCTGCTGTAAAATATTAGATCAAGAATTCTAATTACATGTCCCTGTTAAACGGGGGCTGAAAAATTGGGCCTTAGGCACTGGTGCTGGTGCCACAACACTGCAACCCCTCCCAAATACTCTAGTTGGATAGCAGGAATTAGCCCTGCTGCAAAGAATTGCATGAAAAATTGTAATTACACGCCCCTGTTAAACAGGGGATGAAAAATTGGGTCTTAGGCACTGGTGCTGGTGCCACAACAATGCAACCCCTCACAGATACTCTAGTTGGAGCGCAGGAACTAGCCCTGCTGCAAAGAATTGCATCAAAAATTGTAATTGCACACCCCTGTTAAACAGGGACTGAAATATTGGGCCTTAGGCACTGGTGGCGGCACCCAGAACCAAAAATGTTCTTACAAGCTATCAGCATGATCATTGAGGAGGAAGAGGATACTTACTCAGCATAACAGGATAGTCACTCAGCATCAGCATAGTCAGTCTTTGAAGGGATCTGACATTTAAAAAAAATTTATTCGGTTACATCAGCATCAGGTGCATGGTAGCTGGTGGTGATCCAAGACTGATTCCTTTTTATGAAGGTCAGTCGATCGACCGAGTCGGTGGACAGACGCACCCTGTGATCGGTTACAAAGCCTCCAGCAACACTGAATGTGCATTCCGAAAGAACGCTGGATGCAGGACAGGCCAGTAGCTCAATTGCATACTGTGCAAGCTCTCAAGACCCAGTAACCCAGAGGATTTTTGGTGGGAAAGGTGTCCAAGTCATATCTTGCCCCAGGTATTTCTTCACCATGTAAAACAGACGCTGGCGATGGTTGCTTGAAACGATCATACCTTGGGGCTGCGGACTAAAAAATTGTCTGAACGCATCGGTCAGACGGCCACCTTCTCCACCGCTCCTTCTTTGACTGACCGAAGCCTCAGCAACACGTTGTCCGGAAACAGGAGTTTGTAACCTCCCAGTCACTGGGAACGCTTTGCACAGACCTTTCTGCAAGGCATCCCGAAGATGTTTCATCCTCTGCTCACTCTGCAACGGCAAGATAAGGTCCGCAACCTTACCCTTGTAACGTGGATCAAGGAGGGTTGCCAGCCAGTATTGTTCCTTCTCCTTGATACCATGAATACGAGGATCCTTCCACAGGCTTTGCAGGATCAGGGAGGCCATGCAGTGTAGGCTTGCTGAGGCATTCGGTCCGGAGTCCTCTGGGTCACTAAGGACAACATGATCCGCAGCCACCTCCTCCCAGTGATGTACAAGTCCATGTGTTTCATGAGACTGTAAATGATTCCTTAAAGACTGCTTGTGCTGAGTGCCAGGCTCCACATCCATACTGACACAATCCTCCTCCTCCCTGTCCTCTTCCTGTGTGATCAGCAGGCACGCAGGAACACTGTCTGGATAAAGGGGGCCTTGAGAGCTAAGAAAGTCCCCCTCTTCCTGCCTCTGGGTTGCCTCAAGTGCCCTGTCCATTATTCCACGCAGCATGTGCTCCAACAGGTGGACAAGGGGGACAGTGTCACTGATGCATGCACTGTCACTGCTCACCATCCTCGTGGCCTCCTCAAATGGTGACAGGACAGTGCATGCATCCCTGATCATGGCCCACTGGTGTGGGGAAAAAAAACAAGCTCCCCTGACCTTGTCCTGGTGCCATAGTCGCACAGGTACTCATTGTTGGCCCTCTGCTGCGTGTGCAGCCGCTGCAGCATGGCCAACGTTGAGTTCCACCTGGTGGGCATGTCACAGATTAGGCGGTTCTTGGGCAGGTTAAATTCCTTTTGGAGGTCTGCCAGCCGAGCACTGGCATTATATGACCAGCGGAAATGCACACAGACTTTCCTGGCTTGCCTCAGGACATCCTGTAAGCCCAGGTACCTGCCCAAGAACCGCTGCACCACCAAGTTAAGGACATGAGCCAAACAGGGCACATATGTCAGTTGTCCCTGTCGGAGGGCGGAGAGGTGGTTGGTGCCATTGTCGCAAACCACCATTCCTGCCTTAAGTTGGCGTGCCGTCAACCACCACTGAACCTGCCCCTGCAGAGCTGACAGAACCTCTGCTCCAGTGTGGCTCCTGTCCCCCAAAGCACACCAGCTCAAGCACCGCATGGCATCTTTTGGCCTGCATTCTTGCCTAGCCCCTTGAACGCCTACCGAGCACCGCTGGTTCCGAGGACAAAGCACAGGAAGAGGCCATGGAGGAAGAAGAAGAGGAGGGGTTGGAGGAGAGAGGTGTGTCAGAATCACTAGTATTGGCATTTTGGAGGCGTGGTGGCAGAACAACCTCCAGCACTACTGCACCTTGTCCTGCATCCTTCCCAGCTGCCAGAAGAGTCACCCAATGCGCCGTGAAACTTAAGTAACATCCCTGTCCATGCCTGCTGGACCATAAGTCAGCAGTAATATGCACCTTACCGCTGATGCCCTGTCCAGCGAGGCCAAGACATTGCCTTCCACATGACGGTAGAGAGCCGGAATCGCCTTCCGTGAGAAAAAGTGGCATTTGGGAACCTGCCAGTGAGGAACCGCACATTCCACAAACTCACGGAAGGGGGCACAGTCTACCAACTGAAAAGGTAGCAATTTTGCCAAGCTAGCATTCAACCACTGGACATGTGGATGGCTGGGAGTGAACTTCTTTTTGCGGTGCAGCAGCTGGGGCAGGAAAATTTGCCTGGTACAATCTGATGTCGGTGTACCGAAAGTACTTGGCTGTGACACACCTAATTCTACACCTTCATTCCTCTCACTGCAGGTCTCAGAGAGGACTGAAGGTATAGTGGGGTTGGAGATCCCAGCTAATGAGGAGTAAGGAGTGGTCCTCTTTGTTTTTTGGTGTGAGTCTTTTAGGTACACTTGCCAACGAACTGCATGGCAGGTCAACATATGTCTGGTTAGGCATGTGGTACCCAAGCGAGAGATGTTTTGGCCACGCGAGATACGCTTGAGACATATGTTGCAAATAGCAGTGGTGCCATCTGATGCACTTGTCTCAAAAAAGGCCCACACCAAAGAACTTTTGGAATAATGCGCAGAGACAGCAGCACCCTGCACATACGGAGCTCTGAGGTGTGATGCAGTCAGTGTGCTGCCCTTAGGCTGGCCCCTGGAGGGCATCCTGCCTCATCTGTGATGTGCCTCCTCCTCCTCCTCCTCTCTCCTATCAGGCACCCACGTTGAGTCAGTGACCTCATCATCCCCTCCCTCCTCATCACTGGAGCAAACCTGGCAGTATGCTGCAGCAGGGGGAACATGACTGCCAGATTGCTGTCCTTCTTGGGCACTCCCTCTGTTCATGCTCACGTTACTGCCTTTATCTAGCTCAGTATCATCATCAGAGCCTTCTAAACGCTGGGCATCCTCCTGGAGCATGTACCCAACACTGTGGTCAAACAGTTGGAGGGACTCCTCATGAGGACATGGTGGGGCTAGGGAAGGAGTCACTGATGCCATTGAGCCGAGGGAAGAGGCCACGTTGGCAGCTGCTTTGCCAGACAAAGTACCCTGAGCATGGGTGAGAGAGGATGAGGAGGATGATGAAGGCTTGGTCATCCACTCGACCAAGTCTTCCGCATGTTACGGCTCAACACGGCCAGCTGCTGAAAAAAAGGCCAAGCGTGTCCCACGACCATGTGCTGATGAGGATGCATCGTGTCCATGACCAGCACTGTTGTCTCTAGACACAGAGCCTGCTCACCCTCTTTTATTGGCTTGTGACTGTCTGCCTCTCCTTGTTGGCCTTCCAGACATACTAATGGCCTGCAGTGGGATGTAGCTGCACTAAGCTGGGATATATATATATATATATATATATATATATATATATATATATATATATATATATACTGATACTGCAGCTAGCAAAATCAACTACCTGCCTGTAGTATTATTAGTATGAGAACACTACCAATCTTCTACAGGTAGCTTTAGCTGAACACTGTGCAGAGGTCGC
This sequence comes from Lithobates clamitans, assembly GCA_037952925.1. Classification (NCBI taxonomy): domain Eukaryota; kingdom Metazoa; phylum Chordata; class Amphibia; order Anura; family Ranidae; genus Lithobates; species Lithobates clamitans. The sequence goes on from JBBGZY010000140.1 coordinate 14,297,130, forward strand.
ACTACACTAGCTTGTAGCTTTAGCTGAACACTGTGCAGGGGTCGCACTACACTAACTTGGAGCTTTATCTGAACACTGTGCAGAGGTCACACTGCACTAACTTGTAGCCTTAGCTGAACACTGTGCAGAGGTCGCACTACACTAACTTGTAGCTTTATCTGAACACTGTGCAGAGGTGGCACTACACTAAAATATAATGTAGCTGCCTGCGGTAATGATAGGATCAGAAAAACACCACCAATCTTCTACAAGTAGCTTTAGGTGCACACTGTGCAGAGGACGCACTACACTAACTGTAAATACTGTAGCTAATAGGACTAATAGGATCAGAAAAACACCAGCAATTTTCTCCAAATACTGTAACACCTGCCTGCCTGTCAGTAGGAAGATAATAACAGGAACGGATCTAGCTAAACTGAATACAGTGTGTGTGTATATATATATATATATATATATATATATATATATATATATATATATATATATATATATATATACAACACCTGGGATGCATATATATACACAATACACTGTAAGTGCAGCTAATTGACTGACTGTCCTGCCTAATCTATCTAACTTAAATCAAATGACACTGTCTCTCTGTCTCTCAACGCTGGAACACACTACACAGGGCCGACGTGCAGGCGGCCTTATATAGTGTGGGGTGTGTACTAAACCCCCTGAGCCATAATTGGCCAAAGCCACCCTGGCTTTGGCCAATTACAGCTCTCTGTACAGACGGCGCTGTGATTGGCCAAGCATGCAGGTCATATTGGCCAATCATCAGCCAGCAATGCACTGCGATGCCGCAGTGAATTTTGGGCCGTGACGCACCACTCGAATTTGGTGCGAGCGGCCCATATCGTTCGCAATTCGTCGAACGATCGAACAGATGATGTTCGAGTAGAACATGGGTTCGACTCGAACACGAAGCTCATCCCTAATCTTGGGTATGCCCCCTTTTTTGGTATACCGGCCAGCAGACCAGGGCACACTTCAGGTCTATTTCATGTTGTAAGTCTTGTGGCATGTTTATGTGGTTCACATCCATCCTGGTTGAAGGGCTTTGAATATACCCAGGGAAGTGCAATGGATATGTACCTCTGATGCAGCCGTTGTGACCATCAAAACTGGTCAGGTTTCCATTCCAATCTCACATGTTTCCAGCACTCTTGGGAGCCTCCCAACAGCCTCCTAACTCTTGGGAGCCTCCTAACAATCATGTATGCACTAGATCAGACCTGGTGGCTACTTTAGCATATTGAAGTGCAAGGCATTTCAAGTGACTTTACTATTATTACAATCAAATGGTCAGCTACAGTAAATTTTACAGCTAATTATCACTTACTCTGTGTCTACGGGTGCTCATCTGGTATCTCCGTGAAGTGTGGAAGGCATTTTAAGTGAAATTCAATTACACTAATATATCATACAGTGTATATTCTAATGTCTACAGTGACCTCTGATGAGAGGCTGATTGCGTTATGGGAAGTATAGACTTTCATTACGGCACTTGGTGGATTTACATTGCCATATATACTGATATATGAAAGTATAGATACTTCCTGTTGAGTCTTCCAGCATTTTGTACCCACATACCTAATGTATAGGCCATACAATTATATGCCTGTTTGCTGAGATTGTCAATATTACCTTTACAGTTATTGAAGGATGCAAATTATACTGTATATACTGACAATAGTTGAGCTGACTGTTGGGTTCTTCAGTATATCTATGCATCCGTATACAGATATACATAGTCTGAATGACAGTGTTTCACTGAAAGTTAATTTTACACTACTTTTCTTTGCTACCATCAAAAGGCTCATACATCAAGTCATCTGGCGAATGTTTACCATTGATGGACTACACTTAGTATTTCTGGTTATGCACATTTTTACTTGAGCCTGTAATTTACAGAAATATATATGGAGTTACAGTATATACTATAACTAACACAGTTACATAGAAGATTAATTCTCCAAGGGAAACGCTTATTTTTCTTCCAAGTGGAACAACATTACCATCCTCAACTTGTGTGTATTTCCATATACTTATCATTATACTGAGAACTCCAATCTGGGCCCTGAATGCAATTTTTAGTTCCAAGAAGGAATTCTGTTTTTGAGGAGTGCTCCCTTATGCAGTTGCTGGGATTACATTTTTATTTTAACATAAATGGCCAATTTTTTCGCACTGTGGGGTTTTGTGTCATGTATCTTTTTATGCTTTTTGATATGGATAGTGTATATTGTAGAGAAGTAGTGCAGAGTTGTCCCTATAGTGCCCATGCCTATGGATCTAGACTTAAGTTGATTTTGTTAAGAGAGGTTAAGCCCAAGTCAGGTCATTTATTCTTTTTCTTGTTAACTATGTTTACTGTGCCGGTGGCTCCCTCTGATTCCCTCCTTTTTTCTTTCTTTGGCGGGCATGTGTTCACTCTGGTGGGTTTAATTTTGTCTCTGGTGGATGTTTGATTTTTTTGTGATTCTCTCTGGAAGGTATATTTGGCGGGTGTTTGGGTTCCCTCTCATGTTTTTTATTTGTTTTTGAAAATTCATATATATATATATATATATATATATATATATAACATATCACCGGCAGGAACCTCTTGTTAATCCAGGCAAATGTCATATGACTCCTCCCGGATCACGCCCCACGAGTGGGAATGGGGTAGTGGCACGTTCTGTCACTGGCTGCTTCCACCGGACACAGCCGATGACTGAACACTACCGATACATGTGACTGCTGTTACCAATCACAACAGGTCACATGAAAGTTGTAAGCAATGGATGGCTTCCTTTCAAGCCATCCATTGTATACAATTGTGTTGATTACATGGTACAGACTGGGCCAATCACAGCCCATCTGTACCATGTGATTATCTCTAGACAATCACAGCTAATCACAACAAAGCAAACTAATGAATCAATTTCATTCAAACTAAATTTATGTCCTTTTTTCCCCCACAAATAGAGCTTTCTTTTGGTGGTATTTGATCACCTCTGCGGTTTTTATTTTTTGCGCTATAAACAAAAGTAGAGTGACAATTTTTGAAAAAAAACCCACAATATTTACTTTTTGCTATAAAAAATATCCCAGATTAAGAAAAAAAAATTAAAAATGTCTTCATCAGTTTATGCCAATATGTATTCTTCTACATATTTTTGATAAAAAAGCACAATAATCGTATATTGATTGGTTTGCGCAAAAGTTATAGCGTCTACAAAATAGAGGATAGATTTATGTCATTTTTGTTATTTTTTTTTTTACTAGTAAGGGCGGCGATCAGCTACTTTTATTGGGACTGCGACATTGCGACGGACAGATCAGACACTTTTGACACTTTTTTGGGACCATGGACATTTATACAGCGATCAGAGCTAAAAATAGCCACCGATTACTGTATAAATGTCACTGTCAGGGAAGGGGTTAACAAAAGGGGGCGACCAAGTGGTTAAGTGTGTTCCCTCTGTGTGTTTCTAACGCTGAGGGCATGTGACTGACTATAGGAGGAGCCAGATCGTCGTTCTTACTTAGTAGAAACAGACAATCTGTTTCTCCTCCCCTGTCAGAACAGGGATTTGTGTGTTTACACACACAAATCTTCATTCTGGCTCTCGTGCCTGCGATCGTGGGTGCCTGGTGACGATCACGCACATCGGGTTCCCCACCATGCAGCAGGTGCGTGCGCATGACTGCCTGCTATGGCTCTTAAAGGAGCTGCCGTACATGTACGGTGGTTCGCACATGAGAGCCATCCTGGCACCGTATATGTACAGGAGTCGGTCGGGAAGTGGTTAATACCTACGTATTTTTGGGTTTCAGAATGACTCTTTGCAACACCATAACAATACTGGAATGCAAGTGCCCTTCTCCAATATGGTTGTCAAAACAGCTACATGGCCAGACCACGTGATATCGGACAAAGTGGAGGAGGAGGTGCACTGTAGCAACCATTTGTCAACAATACATAGATCAATACAGAAATAAGATTGGTGCCTGGGGGGGAAAAAGGTATAGTCCCTCTTGTTGGCTTGTAAACACCGCCATGCGTCGTAAACATCCTCGGCATGGAAGAGAGACTGAAGGATGGATTCTGCCTTTGGGTGTGGAAGACATGTCTAAAAGAGGGTTTGCAGTGAAATCAATGTCTCTGCATAGAAGATGTCCATATTTGGTTGTTGAGACTTTTCTGAGGACTTTCCAAAGGAATCACAGCTGATTCATGTTGGGGCATAGAGGGTAGCTAAGGTATAAGCCTTGTGGTTAATGTTACATCTGAGGCTGATAAAACGATCATGTGGGTCAATACATAAATGAGTACAGCGTAAACGTGGCTGTATTCCTGATGATCAGCATCACTCCTCTCTTTTTGGATTGGAATGTGGAGAGAAACACATGTGGGAAGTCTTTGTGGTGGTAGTTAGGGGTAGCTCCAGACTGGAAATGAGTCTCCTGCACTGCTAGGATATTGGCCTGATGATTTGTGACTTCTTACCAAAGTGAGAAGCATTTTGTTGGGTGATTTAAACTTCAGGCCTTTATGGAAAGAACTTTGAGATGGCTCTTGGCAGGCTATAAAAGATACAAAAGCAGACTTACTGATGCCCATTGGAAGGACGTAGACACAGGTTTTCACAGAGCAGCTGGAGAGACGATTCATCAGAGGGTGTGTGTGTGTGTAGTCATCTTGAAGGACTGGAGAGGCAGAAAAGCTGGTACCAACAGGACGAGGCTAGATAGTAGTAACTGGAACCCAAAACAGGTTAACACATTGTAAAACAAGTGACTAGGATAGGTCTACATAACAAAGAACAAGGATATAAAAGCATAAAAAAAGTTTGGGATAACTGTGAGCAGTCAAACTGCAACTCTTTAGAGGGTTTAATAAGTGCACAATGCACTCTAGAGGCCGGGAATGCTAAGGAAATGGTATGGCTGAAGTAGGTTGTTAGACCTTAACTCGCTCCTTGAGGTTGTGTTTATGGGAATGCTTATGGGTCACCACCTGCCAGTCTTCTTCTAATGACAGTAGGGGGGTATCTGTGGACTGGGTAGAGGATTAGGCTGGGAGAATGTCCCATGAATGCAGTAAACAGATGCCTTCTTCTAGGGACATTACAACGGAGGTGCTGCCATCACGAGTGATAACAAGCTTGGCCAGGTACTTCTATTGATATTTAATGGAGTGGTTCCGCAGGGCTTTCGTGATAGTATCCAGGTTTTACCGTTAATGCAGAGTGTGCACTGAGAGATCTTGGAGTACCTGGATGCCAGCTGCTTCCTCAGATAGACACTCCGTTTTATGAAAGACATCCAGCAGCTTTTCTTTGGCCTGATAGAAGTGTACGCACAAAAGGACATCTCTCGGTACATGCACAGGGAGAAATGGAGGTTTAGGGACCCTGTGGATCCTATCAATGGTCAAGTCAGCAGAAGTCAGTGATGGAACAACAACTTGAAATAGGTCACAGACATAATGGGGAAATTGAGAAGAAGAACCAGTCTCCGGTATCCCATGGATTTTTAGATTATTACGCCGTGACCTGTCTTCAAGATCAGCAAGCTTATTCTTTATCGGGTCATCTTTCTGGGCCTTGTGGGCATCCACTAAGGTATTAAAAAAGGTAAAGTATTCCTGCATTTGATCATCTACATGATTGAGCCTGTTACCCAAGTCACGCATATCTGGTTTAATCTCATGAATGCAGGAAAAAAATCCACTTGGAGTGAAGCCCACAGGGAAGGTAACATGTCTTTTAGTGTAGTGTCAGATACAGGCAGACCCTGTGTTGGGAATGAGCTAAAGGGGTCATCTAAGGAAGGCTTTGTGGGCTGGCAGGCAGAGTGACCATTTAACTCTTGATCAAGGAATTATCATCCTCTGTTTGATCAGAATCTGGCCTCAGCCTAGACTTGGCTAGGCTCCTCGTGGAGGAGGACAGTCCAGAGCCCCCATAAGTGTCAGCACCACTGGAGTTTGCTGTGGGAGCCGCAGCAATCTCTTGGAAAGCAGCCACAAAAGGTTTGGCGGCGGGCAGGAAAACATGTCTCCATCCATCATCTTGGTGTGGTCCTTTCTGCAGTACTGGGAAGAAACCTGACTGACATTTTGACCAAGTGCAGGGCTTCCCTGTGGTGGCGAGACATCCTAGTGTATTCCAGGAGGTTACCAGAGCCGGCAGGTGGTGTACAGGTGCATGCAGGAGTGCTAAGGAGCTGCAGATTCCCGGCCAAGGAAGGAGCAATCAGATTATGTGAATATTAATGAGATTATTCCCGCGCTATCAGATATGGAGTCGGTTGGGGGTGGAAAAGCTGCTAGCACTATCTGGTATCTGGTATACACCTGACCTTGATAATAAATATATAAATGGGTGGTGCTGCGCTAATCCTAAATAAAGAATGGTTTAGCTTAAATGATAAGCATCACCAAAAAAATATTCAAATGGTCCGTAGTGCTAACCAAAAACGTATAAATATCATAACCTTTAGAAAATCTTCATAAAAACACTTATTTAAAAACTTACATCACCGTGGTATATAACTGACTAAATCAGTAGCAAAACAATACTTAATGCAGTGCAGGTAAGTTGTGATTTAAGCTATGTGCACACACAGCTCATAAAAAGTGACATTGTGCAATGTGCAATACAATACAATATTAGTGGCAGTATGCTAAACTTTACATAAAGTGCAAAAGTGTAAAAAAAACATCCAAAATTAAATACGATATGAATGTCCCAAATAAGGAAATAATTGTTTCAAGTAAAGTCCTTTTGTGAAAAAATATGTGACAGCAACGTCCTGGCATGCAGACGTTGCAATTAAAGTGCTCAAAGTGAATCACAGTTGGTGCATCTTCGTGTGCAAACACACAGGTGGGTATTGGCCCCTTACCTTAAGGTAATAGGGCAAAAGCATATAACCAGACAAAGCCTTTATGGTATCCACCTGGGGTCTCCAGCGCTTCCCTCACCATCCTAGATCCTGGGATATGGTTCCCTCAGATGCAGTGCGGGGGGTATGTAAGATAATAAGGCAAGAAGGGACCCAATAGTGTAACACCGTTTGATAAAGATGGCTTGTTTATTGGAAGAAAATATAGGTACTCACATTTAAAAACAGTGAACAGCGGTTTGATCCGACGAGCGGCAAGCTCGTATGCTTCTATCAGTGTATGCAGCCTGTCCCGTCCCTACGCGTGATGTCACACCACACGTGACTTCATCAGGGGATGATCTATCTTTATCAAACGGTGTTACACTATTGGGTCCCTTCTTGCCTTATTATCTTACATACCCCCGCACTGCATCTGAGGGAACCATATCCCAGGATCTAGGACGTTGAGGGAAGCGCTGGAACCCCCAGGTGGATACCATAAAGGCTTTGTCTGGTTATATGCTTTTGCCCTATTACCTTAAGGTAAGGGGCCAATACCCACCTGTGTGTTTGCACACGAAGATGCACCAGATGTGATTCACTTTGAGCATTTTAATTGCAACGTCTGCATGCCAGGACGTTGCTGTCACATATTTTTTCACAAAAGGACTTTACTTGAAACAATTATTTCCTTATTTGGGACATTCATATCGTATTGCACTTTATGTGAAGTTTAGCATACTGCCACTAATATTGTATTGTATTGCACATTGCACAATGTCACTTTTTATGAGCTGTGTGTGCACATAGCTTAAATCACAACTTTCCTGCACTGCATTAAGTATTGTTTTGCTACTGATTTAGTCAGTTATATACCACGGTGATATAAGTTTTTAAATAAGTGTTTTTATGAAGATTTTCTCAAGGTTATGATATTTATACGTTTTTGGTTAGCACTACGCACCATTTGAATATTTTTTTGGTGTTGCTTATCATTTAAGCTACACCATTCTTTATTTAGGATTAGCGCAGCACCACCCATTTATATAATCAGCTTATGTGGCCATCTTTCATGGCGGTCACCATGCCCCCTTATTATTGTTATTATTTTTTTACTGTCCCCAGTCAGTGTTCCTAATAACCTCCACACCCGTTATATGATGACGCTGTACTGCATTGGTGACAGTATGTAAAAAAAATAATAAATAATTTCTTAATTTTCCAAAAGCTTATGACAAAAAATAAACACTTCAAAAACTCACCATGCCTCTTACTAAATACCTTGGACTGTCTGCTTTCCAAAATGGGGTCATTTGGGGGATATCTGTACTGTTATGACATTTTTGGGCCTCAAGAAATGAGATCAGCCGTCAGTACATCAGGATTAATCAATTTTCAGATACTGTATATACCATAGTTTGTGAACTCCAGACAACTACAGACTAAATAATATACACTGACTTGGCTCATTTTCATTGAAGAAATGTAGCAGAAGAAATTTTGGTCTAAACTCATGAAGAAAGATTATTTGCAAATTTTATAACAAAGGAAAAACTTTTTTTCTAAATTTTTGGTCTTTTTAAATTTATTTAACAACAAATAAAAAACTCAGTGGTGATTAAATACCACAAAAAAAAAGCTCTATTTGCGTGAACAAAATTATAAAAAAGGTTATGTTGCTACAGTGTTGCATGGCCGTGCAATTTTTATTCAAAGTGTGACAGCGCTGAAAGCTGAAAATTAAAGAGGAATAAAATAGAAGTGGGACTTTATATGAGCCGTGACCATCCAGTACACAGGACTCCATCCCTAATTATTGCATGTCAAAAGGAGGGGGTTTTGGGACTTTATATGAAACAACACACTTGGGTAGATTAAATCAATCAATATGGTAAAAAATATATTATTATTTTAATGGCAGCATGGAAGGAGACAGTATATTCCTTTTTTCTCACTTTCACTCTCAGGTTTCATCTTGGGTTTATCCCAGGTCCTCACCTATCCATTTTTCTTCCTCATTTCCTCCACTATCCAGCTTTGTTTTATGTTAGATCCCATCCATTTCACATCAACCATTACTTTGTTTTTGTTATATTTTTCACCAGTCTTCTGGGCTCACCCCCATTACACCAGTTCTGGCAAGGTGACCCCCATCCAACACGTGCTACCCTACCTCCTGGCCTGCCACCGATCTTGTGCGTTACCTCAGCTCCCGGGGGGATGACCTCTCACCTCCAAATGCCTTCTACTATATACTTTCAACATCATTATTTACCTTCATGCAAACCTTAGGTAAGAGTTGGTAGGACCATTGACATATGCTCCCTCTCTTCCTATTATAATCAATTACCATTGATTATTAATTCATTGTCTATCATAGGTACCCCATATGTATAGCTGCTCCTGATGAGTGGAAATGATCCACGAAACACGTCTAGCTTTTTACCATTGGATGCTATGCCAGATTAATCATGATTTTACCATGGGTTTGAATTGTTTAAATCATCAATCAAAAAATTTTTTTGGCTAATAATGTATAGTTACGTTGGAGTGTACTGATGGTTCATTATAAAAATGCAACTATGCTACTGTACTATGAATTGTATTGTGCTATGATTTTATCATGCCTTTCTATTGGACTTATCATATATTGTTTTACTATTAATGTTATCCACTGTACTGTCTCCTTCCATGCTGCCATTAAAATAAAAATATATTTTTTACCATATTGATTGATTTAATCTACCCAAGTGTGTTGTTTCATATAAAGTCCCGAAAGCTGAAAATTGGCCTGGACAGGAAGTGGGTAAAATTGCCTGGTGTTAAAGAGGTAATGATTCGTCAGTCTGCTCTTTATACCAGTCAGCATGATCCCCATCAGCACATTTGCACTGCAGCATACCTCCTAGTGTTGCCCCTCCCTCTCCTAGTCCTCAGCAGAGTGCTACTGTACAGAGAATTACAAGAGGCTGATAACAAGGTAGAAGAAACTACTTCAACTAGTTACATTTAATAATAATTGTGTATATATAATTTTTTTGAACACATAACCACACTAACTGATATTTTAACCGCTTGCCGACCAGTGCACGACAATGTACTTCGGCACAATGACACGGCTGCGCATATGGGCGCACCTGTACGTCCCTTTTAAGATGCGGAGCTGTGGGCGCTGCGCACAAGCATCCTACTCTGTAAGCGTGCCCACGGGCCCCACAGACTCAATGTCCACCAGGGGCCCACGATCGTGTCACGGAGCGGCAGAACAGGGAGATGCCTTTGTAAACAAGGCATTTCCCTGTTCTGCCTAGCAACATGACAGGGATCTACTGCTCCCTGTCATCAGGAGCAGTGATCGTTGTCATGTTGTAGTGAGCTCATCCCCCCACAGTTAGAATCACTCCCTAGGACACACTTAACCCTTTGATGGCCCCCTAGTGTTTAACCCCTTATCTGCCAGTGTCATTTACACTGTAATCAGAGCATTTTTATAGCACTGATCGCTGTATAAATGACAATGGTCCCAAAATAGTTTTAAAAGTGGCCGCCATAATGTCGCAGTTACGATAAAAATCGCAGATCGCCGCCATTAATAATAAAAAAAAATAATAATAAAAATGCCATAAATCTATCCCCTATTTTGTAGATGCTATAACGTTTGCGCAAACCAATCAATATACACTTATTGCAATTTTTTACCAAAAATATGTAGAAGAATACATATCGGTCTAAACTGAGAAAGAAATTTTTTTATAGATTTTTTTGTGGATATTTATTATAGCAAAAAGTAAAAAATATTGCTTTTTTTTTCAAAATCGTCGCTCTTTTTTGTTTATAGCACAAACAATAAAAACCGCAGAAGCGATCAAATAACGCCATAAGAAAGCTCTATTTGTGGGAAAAAAGGATGTCAACTTTGTTTGGGTGCAACGTTGCATGCCCGCTCAGTTGTCAGTTAAATCAATGCAGTGCCGAATCGCAAAAAGTGCTCTGGTCAGAAAGGGGCTAAATTCTTCTGGGACTGAAGTGGTTAATAGGTGCATAGAGATCAACTTTAATGTATTACCATTAACATCTAATCAGAAAAGTTGTCCTCTGCCAAGGGGCTTGGATGCACTGCTTTTGCAAAATAATATCACTACTACTGACAAGGTAAAGTATTAAGGTTGTGAACTGAAATTCTGCTATTAGTTATGATGAGACTTCTGGCCAATGATTCCATTAGAAGACCTGTTTTCACCAATAGAATGCCACATGGAATGTACCATCTCACACATACATGAATTTGTTTTCAAAATCTTGTCCTATAATTATACAAATGTATCAGCATTCATAAGAAATTTTTAAGTGTAAACACAGATTTCATTTTACTTGAAGTTTGTATATTTAAGTAAGATCTCTGGTGTTAACATAATGCCTCCCACCAGCTTTCCTCTACAAGACATTTTGCAGATAATTTCAATGCATTGTGTCTGAGCCATATGGCAATTTATATGAATGCTCCTACCTTTTGGTGATACCATATGTCCCCTCTGTGATTTTCCCGTACTAACACAGTAGTCAAGGAAATTGAGACAAACTGAAGCATGATAACGCAGATTGTATTAACTTCCAATGTGTATTCCCTTTGGTAACAATGGCTCATTTATTTCAAAGGCTAGATGGGTGCTGTAAACACAAATAAGGGTCTAAGAACAAAATAAAAGCTAAAATAAAGTATAAAGAATTAATTACAGGATTTGAGAATAATGCAAACAACTGAAATACGAATAGCATGGCTATTGGTCATTACAGTATATTGATTTCAGAAGATGAATTTGAGTATTTTAAATTTAAATTGATAATTGACAGCATTTTTAAAAACTATTTGTAGTAATATATTTATAATTGATTCTACTAATGTTAAAAAAAAACATAGTTGAAGATATGGTGTTTATTCATAGTTTAAAATATAGTTAATATTAAGCAGCTGTCAATCATTAGATATGCATGCTGTGTTTCTTGTCTTGTAGCTGAGTGATCATTACTATTCTTATTTCTGTATAAGTCTGTGGAAACTTAGGATTCATTGAGATTCACTGATAATGGAAAGTTTTATGAATTTTCTTTCCATTCCTTCTTAAAGCAACTTTGTAACTTAACTTCACCAAATACCCAGCAGCGTAACATTGCTCCTGTCAGGGCTTAATCCCAGCCTGCTATGACAGGCAAAGCTTTGACAATTCTGGGTAGTTTCAATCTTTACTGCTAAGCCCCACATTCAAGCATTCCTATTTGTCTATCATTATGATGGGCAGCCTTGCTAGCCACTAAGAATGTGAAGGAGGGTGAAAGGGGCAGAAACTTTTCAGAATTTTTAGCTTACCAAATTCTGAAGCTTAACAAGTGCTTCAACACAGACATCATTTAGCCATGAAGATTGGTTTTAGGAGACCGTTATAGGTATATTCAGGCATCTCTAGGTTCCTTGTCTTTATATCTGAAGCAGCTTTGGTTTTCTATTTAGATGACAGATTATTTTTAACAAAAGAGGTACAGTATATCCTATAATTAGTTTTCTAATATTACCAGTTTACAATGGACTACACTATCTGACATGCACATATCATTGAAACAGCTATTCTTAACAGTAATGCCCCGTACACATTTTCCGACGGAAAATTTGCGATCGGAGCGTGTTGTCCGAAATTCCGACCATGTGTGGGCTCCATCTGACTTTTTCCATCACATTTTCAGACACACAAAGTTTGAGAGCAGGCTATAAAATTTTCCGACAACAAAATCCGATTGCGTCAATTCCGACCGCGTGTGGCCAATTCCGATGCACAAAGTGCCACGCATGCTCGGAAGGAATTCTGAGACGGAACTGATCAGTCTGGGAAAATTAGCGTTCGGAATGGATATAGCACTTTCACCAGGCTGCAGTGTTTTAAATTGTTTAATGCAGCGCATTCTCTTCTTCTTTATATTGCTAGAAGAATTAAGTATTTTTGCTGCTCATATTCACACAGACTTCTCACAAATTTATGATTTCATCAATATAATATTTTTATTTGTCACATCTGACTCAATTTTTTTTTTTTTTTTGGTTAGTATTTTTTTAAAGCCTGATCTTTTTATTTTATTTTATTTTTTTTAACTCCAGAATAGTTTGATGTGTGTTTTGTGTGTCAAGTTACCACAACACCATTATTATCTTGTATTATTTAATCTCAAGTAGATTGCTTGGTATTGGTGTCTCTAGTTAATTTGACATTGTATTTTTGAAATGTACCTTCCTCCTCACAAACTGTCCTTTTTGAAGGAAAACACACATAGGCGAGTATAATTGAAACAAAACTCCTTTATTAAGGGATCAGAACCAAACAAAGAGCAAGGCAACGCTGGAGAAACAGCAGAAATTGGCGAATCCTTTGGCCCCCAGGGCAAACATCAATTATTTACAGCCAAAATTGGTGGCCTGAGGAGTCCATATCTAAGGGTGTGCAGTCTGGTCCGGAAGTCCAAGAGATCATGAACAGCAGCAGATGACATCTGTGTCCCCAGGCTGTGGTCATACAAGAGCCTGCATCCTTTGTCAGACCAGACTGAACCCAGGGCCATCACTCTCTGGTCTTCCTTCCACACTTCCTTTCACGCTGTGTCTGTGGTGGTGGAGGTGTGGCAGGAGGAGGAGGAGAATGGTCCAACTCACTCAGGTGGTGGGTTTTGTGTGTGATTTCACCCCTCACCCCCTTAGTTAAGGCTTTATAAAGAAGGTCCTCACACATGAGGTGTTGGCCCTCCTGCATGTCCTGCAGTTTTGTGGCAGCCATGGAGGCAAAGGCCTCTTCGCAAGTGGGGAAGGCTCTGAGGGATGCAGAAGCCTCCTGAATCAGCCTGAGTGCTGAATCCTGCACGTTACTCCCCTTCCTGGGTCTTTTGTTTGGAAGGTGGAGGGGAGGAACCTGCGATTCTGTCAGGCTCCTACTGGGCCCGGCCTTCTCCTGGCTGCCACTTAGCCTCGCCTCCTCCTGGCTCCCACTAACCCCAGCCTCCTCCTGGCTGCCACATTCCACAGCCTCCTCCTGTGTGTCACATTCCACAGCCTCCACCTGGCTGAGGTCTTCCTGTGTATAAAAAAGGGACATAGTTTTAATTTTTTATTCATCAATCACACACAATTTTCACCTCATGACTGTTGCAAATTGAATGTTAAGAAATATAACAGACTGGGCCTATTCGGGATGTGACGCACACAGATTGGGGGAGGGGCCTGATGGCGGCACCATGGAAGCAGGCGGCGGTGTAGCTCTGGATGCAGCCACACGCGAGTCAGAGCGCCGTCGACCCCACCGGAGCTGTAAGTAGGTCAGCTGGCTCGGTTCCCAGCGGCGGATCCTGGGTTGCCTGGGGCGCTGTGTGTGCCGAGGGGGCTCTCCTCCCTGACCCCCACCTGCCATACTGACGTGTGTTAGATGTGAGCCGCCCTTCACAGCCTTTCCAGGGTCGCCCCCCCCACCTGCCTCACATGCCTCTTTGACATCCCTGGGTTCTATCCAGATGGCCGACAGGCCGGTCAGCATACTATCTCCACTGCAGCTCATTATGTAAAAGGATCTGCAGTGGCCTGCGGGAGGACAATCTTAAAAGACTCTGACTATACCTGGGCTATGCTGAGTGGATGGGTAGATGAAAAGCCTTAGTTGGACTCCAATCTGCGATGCAGATGAGTGCTGAATCATCAGTGAGGTCTCAGCTATAACCCTTGAAAAGACAGTACTGGTCTTAGAGGTATTGTTTTATGAACTGTTTATTGTGAGCAGGCTTATAAGAAGATATGTATTATTCATAGATACCAGCGCAAATAAGTGCGAAGTGTTGTTTGGTTCTTGCATAGTTCAAGGCACTAAAAGGTCCATGGAGAAGGTTCTGCTATAATTAAAGTCAAGTTTTGTCGCTTTATAAAAGGAAAAATTTTGCTATATTCTACAATATATGGTAGCAAGTTGGAGGACTGATTACTGATAGAGCATATACGTTTAAGGGGGCCCTGTGCTAAAACACGTAATAAGGATCAGTGAGATGCCATGGAGTACGGTGGGGACAAGAAAATAGAGACAAATATAAAAAGAAGCAAACAAATTTAGTAAGGGGGGGGAAGAAGTGCGTGAGCGGTGTTGAAAATGAGAGGGCGCCCTCAAAGAGGAGCGGAAGTGAAGCAGCCGAGAGAGAGCCTAAATTCTAGCTCCATACAGAAGTATCTGAAGGAGGCAAACCCGGGAAGCCCAAAGAATACAGCCTAAGAAAGTAAACAGCAAAGTGGGAAGGATAAGAAGAAAGATTCAGGGAAGGATCAAGGCGCTCAAGGTACATCCGGGGAGGTAAGGATAGCCTCCTGCATGGTGGAAGATAGCACCATGGAAGTACTCCCAACAAAAATCGAATTACTGGAAATGTTTGCCAAATTGGAAACAGTAATCAAAACAGAGATCCCTAATGTTAGAACTGACATGGGCCATTTGCTGAAGCGAGTAGAAATAGTGGAGGAGGCCTCTGAGAAACAGAACCGAGAAATACTCAAATTAAAACAACAAGTAAGGAATTTGAAATTAGCCCAACAAGACACTCTCTACAAATTAGAAGAACAAGAAAACCAAAGTCGCAGACAAAACTTGAGACTGCGTGCCCTACCAGAACAGCACAGCGAAGACCTGCCTACCAAAATGAAAGCTATCTTCAATCCCATCTTAGATAGGGGCCCAAATGAAGAACTGAAGATAGATAGGGTCCATAGGTTGAGGAAACCCCCAAGTGTCAGTGAAGATTCACCTAGAGACGCGATCATTAGGTTTCATCATTATGAGGATAAAGCAAGAATTTGGAGCAATCTTAGAAAACAGCCTGTAAAATTCGATGGGGCAGAGATTCAGATCTTTGCCGATATATTGGCGGGGACCCTAGCCAGGAGACGCCAGTTAGGACCTCTGCTGGAAGAACTGAGGAAGGCAAATATGAAATATAGTTGGGGTTTCCCATCTTCACTGAATGTAGTGAAAGCGGGCAGAACTGTCAGACTGAAACATATGGAGAACCTTCAAGATTTTTGTAGCGAGCTTGACATCCCGGTCCCAGTTATGTCTAATTAGAAGGAAGATGTTCCTGATGGTGGTCAGGACTTTGGGGACATTGAATTATGCAATTGAATCAGTGATTTTGATACTTTGGGTGGAGGACGGGGGGACAGGGTTCGGGGGGAGGGGTGGTGCTCTGTGTGGGGGGGATTGGCGGGTTTTGGGCCGCCCACTCCCCTTAGTCCCCCCCTTTGTCTATCTGGTGGGGGGGAACAGGGCGACCATGATAACCCGCTGTCAGAGTCGCACCCCAATGATTAGGCGGGTCGTAGACAGAAATCAATGGTACCTCTCTGCTGCGGGCATGTAGCTAGGGATTGGCTGGCAGGGAGTGGGGGGAAGGGGGTTAGGGGTTGGGGTGGGGGGAAGGGGGGGTTTAGGGGGGAGGATCTCGTCCTGCAGAGGCTCTGTATAGGGGTTCAAAGAACAACATGCGCCATTATAATGCAGTTCTATTTAAAGATTAAATGACAGAGTTCACTTGTATCACTTATAATGTTAAAGGGCTGAACTCCCCCTTAAGGGACACAAGGTATTAAGAGAATCAGAGCAACTTAAGGCAGACGTTGTGTTTCTCCAGGAGACCCACCTCTCACAGGACACACATGTCAGATTATTCTCCAATTGCTTCCCCAATTGGTTCTATAGTGACTCTCCTATCAAGAGGGCCAAAGGAGTAGCAATTGGGCTTTCAAAGGACCAAGTTTGCGCTCTTGTAGAGGAGCGCAGATATGGAGGGCCGCTATCTTTTTTTGAAGGTGAGAGTGGGAGAAAGGGTTTTTACCCTGGCTAATGTTTATTGCCCTAATAACAACCCAGTCGAATTCCTGCTTCAGGTCCTGAACAAGTTGTCAGATTTCAGGGCAGGGGAGGTGATTTTGGCAGGAGATCTAAATTTTTGCTTAGATCCAACTTTGGATAGTACATCTAGTTCACAGAGAGCGAGTAGGAAACTCTTAAAAAAAATAGGACAGAAATTGCATAGTTGCCATATGATTGACGCATGGAGAGTACAACACGCGAAGGACAGGGACTATACTTTTTTTCTTCAGTCCACGGGTCTTATTCAAGGCTCGATTATTTTATGGTAGATCATAGATTACTAGATCATGTCAAGGCAATGAAGATTGGAGTCACCACGTTGTCTGACCACGCTCCAGTCCTGATGAAGGTGGGGATCCTGGGATACCGGAGATCCCCATTTTCATGGCATTTGAATGAAAAGCTCATTGAGAATCCCAGTGTCAGCAGCAAGATACAGGAGGAAATCGATGGGTTTTTCTTGATAAACGACAACGGGGAGATTTCTGGATCAGTCCTATGGGAGGCGCTAAAAGCGTATATAAGGGGAATTTTGATTTCCATAGGAGCCAATGAGAAAAAAGAAAGTACAAAAAGGAAAACAGAACTTATAGAAGAAATATACCATCTCGAACAATCACATAAGGCAGCTAGCGGGGGCCATAACTAACTCCTGCATCAACTAATTATAAAAAGAGAAGAACTAAAAGATTTAATGGAATTAGATTCTAAGCGTAATCTAAATAAAAACTTAAAAGATAGATTTAGATGGAGTAACAAGGTGGGGAAGCATTTGGCAACAGTATTGAAAAGGAAAGGGGGCACCAACTTTATAAATAGGATTCAAAATAAAAAGGGGGTATTAAAATATACTTCCAGAGACATAGCTGAAGAATTTCGGAGCTACTTTGCATCCCTCTATAAGGTTAGGCAAGGCGGGGTAAGTACCCTGGAAAGAGAGGAAATAATGGACGAGTTTATAAAGGAGGCAGGTTTACCAAGCCTCTCGGACAGCGATGCAAAAGAATTAGATGGTCCGATCACTGTAGAAGAGATCGAGAGGGCCTTGAAAGCATCTCCCTCTGGAAAGAGCCCAGGGCCAGATGGTTTTACTTCCTATTACTACAGAAAATTTAAGGAGTCCCTGATCCCCAAGCTTTGTCAGATTTGGAATAAGATGGGGGTCAGGAAGAGTTTTGCGAGGGGGCACTGATGGCATCAGTTACTTTAATATCAAAGGACGGGAAAGTTAGCTCGCTGTGTTCCAGCTAAGGCCGATAGCTTTGCTCAACGCAGATACTAAATTATATGCCAAGGTATTAGCCAGTAGATTAAGGGATAAAATGTCGTACTGGATTCACCCAGATCAGACGGGTTTTATACCAGGGAGAGAGGGGAGGGATAGCGGCGTTAGGTCACTCCTGGTCATGGATATGATGAAAACAAGGGGGACCCCCGGTCTGCTTCTGTCGATTGATGCAGAGAAAGCCTACGACAGAGTAGACTGGGGGTTCATGTTGAGGACGTTGAGGGCGGTCGGTTTGGGTGATACCATGCTGAACTGGATTAACCACTTGCCGACCGCCTACCGCATATATACTGCGGCAGAATGGCACGGGCAGGCAAAATCACGTACCCGTACGTGATCTGCCTCCCGCGGGCGGGGGGTCCGATCGGACCCCCCCCCGGTGCCATCGGCGGTCGGCATTTGACTGGGAGCGTCGGGAGGCGAGGGGGAGACCATCCGATCGTGGCCCCCCCCTCGCGATCGCTCCCAGCCAATGGGAGTCCTCCTCTGCCTGTGTGTCGTTTCACACAGGCAGAGGATGTGATGTCATCTCTCCTCGGCTGGGCAGTTTCCGTCCCAGCGCCGAGGAGAGAAGACAAGTGAGTGCACCAAACACACACACACACAGTAGAACATGCCAGGCATATTTACACCCCCGATCCCCCCCCCGATCGCCCCCCGATCCCCCCCCCAATCACCCCCCCCCTGTCACAAACTGACATTAGCAGTATTTTTTTTTTTTTTTTTTTTTTTTTTTTTCTGATTACTGCATAGTGTCAGTTTGTGACAGTTAGTGTTAGGTCAGTGAGTATTACCCCCCTTTAGGTCTAGGATACCCCCCTAACCCCCCCTAATAAAGTTTTAACCCCTTGATCACCCCCCCTCACCAGTGTCGCTAAGCGATCATTTTTCTGATCGCTGTATTAGTGTCGCTGGTGACGCTAGTTAGGAACGTAAATATTTAGGTTCGCCGTCAGCATTTTATAGCGACAGGGACCCCCATATACTATCTAATAAATGTTTTAACCCCTTGATTGCCCCCTAGTTAACCCTTTCACCACTGATCACCGTATAACCGTTACGGTTGACGCTGGTTAGTTCGTTTATTTTTTATAGTGTCAGGGCACCCGCCGTTTATTACCGAATAAAGGTTTAGCCCCCCGATCGCCCGGCGGTGATATGCGTCTCCCCAGGCAGCGTCAGATTAGCGCCAGTACCGCGAACACCCACGCACGCAGCATACGCCTCCCTTAGTGGTATAGTATCTGATCGGATCAATATCTGATCCAATCAGATCTATACTAGCGTCCCCAGCAGTTTAGGGTTCCCGAAAACGCAGTGTTAGCGGGATCAGCCCAGATACCTGCTAGCACCTGCGTTTTGTCCCTCCGCCCGGCCCAGCCCAGCCCATCTAAGTGCAGTATCGATCGATCACTGTCACTTACAAAACACTAAACGCATAACTGCAGCGTTCGCAGAGTCAGGCCTGATCCCTGCGATCGCTAACAGTTTTTTTGGTAGCGTTTTGGTGAACTGGCAAGCACCAGCCCCAGGCAGCGTCAGGTTAGCGCCAGTACCACTAACACCCACGCACGCACCGTACACCTCCCTTAGTGGTATAGTATCTGAACGGATCAATATCTGATCCGATCAGATCTATACTAGCGTCCCCAGCAGTTTAGGGTTCCCAAAAACGCAGTGTTAGCGGGATCAGCCCAGATACCTGCTAGCACCTGCGTTTTGCCCCTCCGCCCGGCCCAGCCCACCCAAGTGCAGTATCGATCGATCACTGTCACTTACAAAACACTAAACGGATAACTGCAGCGTTCGCAGAGTCAGGCCTGATCCCTGCGATCGCTAACAGTTTTTTTGGTAGCGTTTTGGTGAACTGGCAAGCACCAGCCCCAGGCAGCGTCAGATTAGCGCCAGTAGCACTAACACCCACGCACGCAGCATACGCCTCCCTTAGTGGTATAGTATCTGATCGGATCAATATCTGATCCGATTAGATCTATACTAGTGTCCCCAGCAGTTTAGGGTTCCCAAAAACGCAGTGTTAGCGGGATCAGCCCAGATACCTGCTAGCACCTGCGTTTTGCCCCTCCGCCCGGCCCGGCCCAGCCCACCCAAGTGCAGTATCGATCGATCACTGTCACTTACAAAACACTAAACGCATAACTGCAGCGTTCGCAGAGTCAGGCCGGATCCCTGTGATCGCTAACAGTTTTTTTTGTAGCGTTTTGGTGAACTGGCAAGCGCCAGCGGCCTAGTACACCCCGGTCGTAGTCAAACCAGCACTGCAGTAACACTTGGTGACGTGGCGAGTCCCATAAGTGCAGTTCAAGCTGGTGAGGTGGCAAGCACAAGTAGTGTCCCGCTGCCACCAAAAAGACAAACACAGGCCCGTCGTGCCCATAATGCCCTTCCTGCTGCATTCGCCAATCCTAATTGGGAACCCACCACTTCTGCAGCGCCTGTACTTCCCCCATTCACATCCCCAACCAAATGCAGTCGGCTGCATGAGAGGCATTTTCTTTATGTCCTCCCGAGTACCCCTACCCAACGAACCCCCCAAAAAAGATGTCGTGTCTGCAGCAAGTGCAGATATAGGCGTGACACCCGCTATTATTGTCCCTCCTGTCCTGACAATCCTGGTCTTTGCATTGGTGAATGTTTTGAACGCTACCATGCACTAGTTGAGTATTAGCGTAGGGTACAGCATTGCACAGACTAGGCACACTTTCACAGGGTCTCCCGAGATGCCATCGCATTTTGAGAGACCCGAACCTGGAACCGGTTACCGTTATAAAAGTTAGTTACAAAAAAAAGTGTAAAAAAAAAAAAAAAAAAAAAAAAACACAAACAAAAATATAAAATAAAAATAGTTGTCGTTTTATTGTTCTCTCTCTCTCTATTCTCTCTCTATTGTTCTGCTCTTTTTTACTGTATTCTATTCTGCAATGTTTTATTGTTATTGTTATTGTTATTGTTATTGTTATTATGTTTTATCATGTTTGCTTTTCAGGTATGCAATTTTTTATACCTTACCGTTTACTGTGCTTTATTGTTAACCATTTTTTTGTCTTCAGGTATGCCATTCACGACTTTGAGTGGTTATACCAGAATGATGCCTGCAGGTTTAGGTATCATCTTGGTATCATTCTTTTCAGCCAGCGGTCGGCTTTCATGTAAAAGCAATCCTAGTGGCTAATTAGCCTCTAGACTGCTTTTACAAGCAGTGGGAGGGAATGCCCCCCCCCCCCCAACATCTTCCGTGTTTTTCTCTGGCTCTCCTGTCCCAACAGGGAACCTGAGAATGCAGCCAGTGATTCGGCCAGCTGACCATAGAGCTGATCGGAGACCAGAATGGCTCCAAACATCTCTATGGCCTAAGAAACCGGAAGCTACGAGCATTTTATGACGTAGATTTCGCCGGATGTAAACAGCGCCATTGGGAAATTGGGAAAGCATTTTATCACACCGATCTTGGTGTGATCAGATGCTTTGAGGGCAGAGGAGAAATCTAGGGTCTAATAGACCCCAATTTTTGCAAAAAAGAGTACCTGTCACTACCTATTGCTATCATAGGGGATATTTACATTCCCTGAGATAACAATAAAAATGATTTAAAAAAAAAAAATGAAAGGAACAGTTTAAAAATAAGATAAAAAAATAATAATAATAAAGAAAAAAAAAAAAAAAAGCACCCCTGTCCCCCCTGCTCTCGCGCTAAGGTGAACGCAAGCGTTGGTCTGGCGTCAAATGTAAACAGCAATTGCACCATGCATGTGAGGTATCACCGCGAAGGTCAGATCGAGGGCAGTAAGTTTAGCAGTAGACCTCCTCTGTAAATCTAAAGTGGTAACCTGTAAAGGCTTTTAAAGGCTTTTAAAAATGTATTTAGTTTGTCGCCACTGCACGTTTGTGCGCAATTTTAAAGCATGTCATGTTTGGTATCCATGTACTCGGCCTAAGATCATCTTTTTTATCTCATCAAACATTTGGGCAATATAGTGTGTTTTAGTGCATTAAAATGTAAAAAAGTGTGTTTTTTCCCCAAAAAATGCGTTTGAAAAATCGCTGCGCAAATACTGTGTGAAAAAAAAAAATGAAACACCCACCATTTTAATCTGTAGGGCATTTGCTTTAAAAAAAATATATAATGTTTGGGGGTTCAAAGTAATTTTCTTGCAAAAAAAAATAACTTTTTCATGTAAACAATAAGTGTCAGAAAGGGCTTTGTCTTCAAGTGGTTAGAAGAGTGGGTGATGTGTGACATAAGCTTCTAGATGTTGTGCATAAAATGCCAGGACAGTTCAAAACCCCCCCAAATGACCCCATTTTGGAAAGTAGACACCCCAAGCTATTTGCTGAGAGTCATGTTGAGTCCATGGAATATTTTATATTGCGACACAAGTTGCGGGAAAGAGACAATTTTTTATTTTTTTTATTTTTTTTTGCGCAAAGTTGTCACTAAATGATATATTGCTCAAACATGCCATGGGAATATGTGAAATTACACCCCAAAATACATTCTGCTGCTTCTCCTGAGTACGGGGATACCACATGTGTGGGACTTTTTGGGAGCCTAGCCGCGTACGGGACCCCGAAAACCAAGCACCGCCTTCAGGCTTTCTAAGGCCGTAAATTTTTGATTTCACTCTTCACTGCCTATCACAGTTTCGGAGGCCATGGAATGCCCAGGTGGCACAAAACCCCCCCAAATGACCCCATTTTGGAAAGTAGACACCCCAAGCTATTTGATGAGAGGTATAGTGAGTATTTTGCAGACCTCACTTTTTGTCACAAAGTTTTGAAAATTGAAAAAAGAAAAAAAAAAAATTTTTTTCTCGTCTTTCTTTATTTTCAAAAACAAATGAGAGCTGCAAAATACTCACCATGCCTCTCAGCAAATAGCTTGGGGTGTCTACTTTCCAAAATGGGGTCATTTGGGGGGGGGGTTTGTGCCACCTGGGCATTCCATGGCCTCCGAAACTGTGATAGGCAGTGAGGAGTAAAATCAAAAATGTACGCCCTTAGAAATCCTGAAGGCGGTGCTTGGTTTTCGGGGTCCCGTACGCGGCTAGGCTCCTAAAAAGTCCCACACATGTGGTATCCCCATACTCAGGAGAAGCAGCTAAATGTATTTTGGGGTGCAATTCCACATATGCCCATGGCCTGTGTGAGCAATATATCATTTAGTGACAACTTTGTGCAAAAAAAAAAAAAAAAAAAAAAAATTTGTCACTTTCCCGCAACTTGTGTCAAAATATAAAACATTCCATGGACTCAACATGCCTCAAAGCAAATAGCTTGGGGTGTCTACTTTCCAAAATGGGGTCATTTGGGGGGGTTTTATGTCATCTGGGCATTTTATGGCCTTCAAAACTGTGATAGGTAGTGAGGAGTAAAATCAAAAATGTACGCCCTTAGAAATCCTGAAGGCGGTGCTTGGTTTTCGGGGCCCCGTACGCGGCTAGGCTCCCAAAAAGTCCCACACATGTGGTATCCCCGTACTCAGGAGAAGCAGCTAAATGTATTTTGGGGTGCAATTCCACATATGCCCATGGCCTGTGTGAGCAATATATCATTTAGTGACAACTTTTTGTAATTTTTTTTTTTTTTTTGTCATTATTCAATCACTTGGGACAAAAAAAATGAATATTCAATGGGCTCAACATGCCTCTCAGCAAATTCCTTGGGGTGTCTACTTTCCAAAATGGGGTCATTTGTGGGGGTTTTGTACTGCCCTGCCATTTTAGCACCTCAAGAAACGACATAGGCAGTCATAAATTAAAGGCTGTGTAAATTCCAGAAAATGTACCCTAGTTTGTAGACGCTATAACTTTTGCGCAAACCAATAAATATACACTTATTGACATTTTTTTTACCAAAGACATGTGGCCGAATACATTTTGGCCTAAATGTATGACTAAAATTGAGTTTATTGGATTTTTTTTAGAACAAAAAGTAGAAAATATCATTTTTTTTCAAAATTTTCGGTCTTTTTCCGCGTATAGCGCAAAAAATAAAAACGGCAGAGGTGATCAAATACCATCAAAAGAAAGCTCTATTTGTGGGAAGAAAAGGACGCAAATTTCGTTTGGGTACAGCATTGCATGACCGCGCAATTAGCAGTTAAAGCGACGCAGTGCCGAATTGTAAAAAGTGCTCTGGTCAGGAAGGGGGTAAAACCTTCCGGGGCTGAAGTGGTTAAAGCATTGTATAAATCTCCCTCGGCATTTGTCAGGGTGAATGGTATATCATCGGCGGAGTTTAGGATGGAAAATGGGAGCAGGCAGGGTTGCCCCCTGTCCCCCCTTCTGTTTGTCCTAACCCTGGAACCCTTACTAGCTTTAATCCGAAAGAATCCGGATATATGAGGATGCGTGGTGGAGGGAGATGTACACAAGCTCTTGGCGTTCGCCGATGATGTACTGTTTTACATCGTTAATCCAAGGATCTCACTCCCCAATCTTTTGGCTACTATGAGGAGATATGGGGAGCTCTCAAATTACAAGGTCAACCTTAGTAAATCTGTTGTTTTAAACATCAATATCGATGGACGAGAAGCAACTAAACTCAAGGAAAATTTCAATTTTCAGTGGTGCAAAAAAATAAGTTATCTGGGAGTCACATTAGCAAATTCCTTAAAGAAATTGTACCGCTTAAACTTTATTCCTCTCCTCGACAAGATCAAGCAGGAAACAAGTAAAAGTATGCATCTTCCGATCTCTTGGTTCGGACGAGTAAATACTGTTAAAATGACCCTGGCCCCGAAGATCTTGTATAAAATGCAGCTACTTCCAATCCCATTAGCACAGTCTTTTTTTAGGGTTCTGAACAAAATTCTTACCAGATTTATATGGAAAAATAAGAAGCCACGGATTGCCTATAAGGTCCTGAGTAGGGATAAAGCACAGGGTGGGCTGGCTCTTCCAGACTTTAAAAAATATCACAGAGCGATAGTAGTATCACGAGTGTTAGAATGGGGTTAGGAACCGATAGATAAAAGATGGGTAAAATTAGGAAAAGATATGAGCAATGCAAAATTACACCAATTAATTTGGAATCCTCCACACTTTTGGAAGCTAGGCCAATGCACATAATATAACACGTTACACTTTAAAGATTTGGGATCAGTTACACAAACAAAATGCTTGGGAGTTTAATTCACCATTTATTTACTTAAAAGAGAATGAGCTTTTTCCGCCAGGGTTGAGGGAAGTGGGAGGGAACTGGATAAAAAATAATTACGCACAATTGATGGACATTATAAAAAATGATAAAATTGTCACTTTCAGGAGTTAATCCTACTCAAGGACCTAATGAATATAGACACATGGCGATATAATCAGCTTGCACTCTTTATTAAAAGCCTCCCTGGCTCTATTAGAGATAAGAAGAACCTTAGGTCTCTGGAGAAATTGTTTTTGAAGAATAGAGTTATAAAAAAAACAAAAGAATTATATAAAATAGTGCAGGATGAGGGTGAAGTAGCGAAACCGTTATACTTCAATAAATGGGAATCCGAGTTGGGATCTATATCTAGTGGAGTGACTTGGGAGGCCATTCTAAATGCAACACATAAATCTGAAATAGATAGGAGAATGATAGAATCAAATTTCAAATGCCTAGCCAGATGGTACATGACACCAGATAGAATAAATAAGATGCAACCGGAATCTTCTGGAAATTGTTGGAGGGGGTGCTCCATCAGGGGAACAATGGCCCACCTTTGGTGGGAGTGCCCAATTATTAAAAGATTCTGGCAGGAGGTGCTAAAGATAATACAGGAGATAATGGGTACTGAGATCAAGGAAGATCCTTGGGTGTGTTTGTTCCACGGGACTGAAGGTCATATTAGCAAGTATAATGTATCCCTAACTCCAGTACTTCTAAATGCGGCAAAAAGTTTAATACCTAAAAAATGGCAAGAGGTGGAGGGCCCAAGCATTCGAGATTGGTTGATTAGGGTAATGAAACTTATATCTTAGAGGCGGGCGAGGTTGAAAATACTTTGCTTGAGATAGAAGAAGATCTGGATGGAGCAAAGTGGGCGAAGTGGTTATCCTTTAAAAAAACAGGTAGATTTGCTGAGAAGTTCATATAACGAATGCATGTATTATGGGAAGCACGACTGCAGGATGGGGGGGGAGAGTTGGGGGGGGTTGGGGCATGGGAATTTAAGATGCTTATTGGGCTTAGTGTTAGTTGAGGGATTTTTTTAAAGTGTGTAAAGAATAAATAAAGATTTCTTAAAATGGAAAAAATAATAAAGTTATATTTTTGCTACTATGATGTGATGATAATGAGAAGGGAAAAAAATGGTGATTTAAATCCTCTCAATGTAAACGCTGAAGTAGCAACAAAAGAAAAAAATAAATAAAATATAACAGACTATCATTCTGAGTACAGCATTTTTCATTCTTGTCCCAATTTTTGGTGCCCACTACTGTTTATTGATATATAAAACACTTTATTAAATCAGCAATTAGTGATCAATAATAAAATCTAGTAAACATCATTTATTTATTGACCAGAAATCTGTAGAAGAATGCTATACCTGGCTCCAGCTGAGCTCCTCCACTTCTTCCTGGCTGGAAGTCCCAGGTTGGACATCGGAAGCCTCAGCTGGGGTGGAAGATAGGGTGGAAGGAAGAGTGCAAGGAAGGGTTGAGAGGGATTCCCTGACTTCAGTGTGGTCTGACAGAAATTGCAGTCTCTCATAGTACCACAGCCTGGGGACATAAATGTCATCTGCTGCTGCTCCTGATCTCTGGGAATCCTGGACCTTCTTGCGCTCCCTTAGATAAGTGCTCCTCAGGCCACCAATTTTGGCTTTTAAATAGGGGATGGTTGCTGTGGGGACCACCGGCTTCACCAACTCCAACAGTTTCTCCAGCGCTGCCGGCCTCTTTTGTTTATTATTGTATTGGGGGTGTTTGATCTGCCACAGACAGGGCAGCTCCCTGTATTTGTCTATGAACAGCGGGAGGAAGTTGTGATCATTGAAGCCATCCATTTTATCTGCAAGACAAACCCTAATGTCATGCTAAAGTCACCTAATCTGTTCCCAATATAGGCCTCAATCTAGAAGCAGTATAAGCCCAAGTTTAAATCTTACCTTCGTTATCACGAGCGGCGCCTCTGATACTCCTTCCTCCGCTCACAGATCAAACGTAAGACGCACGCTTGTTATGCTTTATATACACTGCACATGCGTGAAACTCTGCCCGCCCCTGATGTTCTTTCTAGTCTATTCCCCACCCCTTCTCATTCGGCGCAGTGGGGGAAGAGCACATGGCGGAGACACAACAGGTGCATGCTAATTATAGTAACAAGGAGGAGGAAAGCCCGGAGCCAGAAACGTACCGATCCCAGAGGAGACGATTTAAGGCCTCAAATATGTCCTTTGGGGGAGATGTTGGAGATGGTCGACATCCTGAAGAGGGCTGACTATGACGGAAGTATGGACCTTACCCCAACCAATTTTGGGGTACGACGATCGAAAGATCAACTCAGGAAGCGGTGATCGGAGCTCAAATTACGAGAACATGAGCAGTACAGAAAGATCAGGAGAGCGCTGCAAAAAAGTAAGTAGTTGTCCTGTGTTCCTATTCTGTATTTTTCTAATGATCGTGCTGCTCCATGTGCTTTTCTTTACTGTTGTACAGTTTAAAATGGCAACTTTTATCTTCATGGGCACATTATTCGTTCGTATGAAACATTGTTCATTCGGCATAGAAAACACCATGTTTTGGACATATGCATTTGAATACATTTTTGCTAGCCTACCTCACTTCAAATAATTTTGGTGTCTAGATGGGTTGGTAACTAGAATGAAATGCAAACTAGATTCTGTGTAAGGAGAGGACACTCAGCAGCTGTTTACACATCTGGACACTGGAGCACTAGTGTGGGACACCAGAACACCCTTTTTATTAGGGGGCCCACACAGGTGCTCCAGTGTTTACTATAGGGGTGTCTCCATCTGTGAAGCTTGTACAAAACAGGTAAGTATTCAAGCTTGACAAAGTAAAAAAATATTTCTTCATCTTGGAACTCTGAAAAAGTAGACAATTGTACCCCACTTCCAACCAATGTTTCATATTCCTATTTCTGTCATAAAATATCTGTGTGCTAAGTATACCTATTTTTTATTTACATAGGGGAGAAAAGACTCGGAGGACACCACTCATCCGAGGAGAACACAGACGCCCCACCTCATGAGGAAGTGGAAATCCACCAAAGCCAACAGGAGGTGGAGGGAGACGTGGTGGAAATTGTCACCACAACAGGTGAGTGTCTGCGACCACAGGCTCAGGTAAGAGATGGATGCCGGCATATTTATAATACATGGTGTTTTTTTTGTTTCCATATTTTTAGGTGATTGTGATGTTGTGGATGAAGGACATTTCACCAGTGAGAGTGCCCAGATCCTGATCGGGGAGATCATGGGGTGTGATAGGGACTTGGAAAACATCCAGAAAAACATCAATGATGTTAAAAACAAAATGAAGAGCATCATTGATGTTTTAGGGAGAGTTTAAAATCCCTCAAAATCCCTAATGTAGTTGGCTTTTTTTCCTAAAAAATTTGTGGCACCTTTTTTTACATAGCGTCGAAAAGCCAAATTTTGAAGATGCACACAGTGTGTCAAAATGTGCTATCTGCCATCACGGGAGATCAATGTAGGCGTTTTGGGGTTACAACCCCTTCCTCAATAATAAAGTAGCTGAGAGGAAGGGGTTGTACCCCCAAAACACGTCCC
Organism: Lithobates clamitans; assembly: GCA_037952925.1. Taxonomy (NCBI): domain Eukaryota; kingdom Metazoa; phylum Chordata; class Amphibia; order Anura; family Ranidae; genus Lithobates; species Lithobates clamitans. The sequence goes on from JBBGZY010000140.1 coordinate 14,325,994, forward strand.
TTGATCCCCCGTGATGGCAGCTAGCACATGTTAACATTCGGCAATTTGTGTGCATCTTCAAAATTTGGCTTTTCCAGGGGTGACTTCACCCCATCGGAATGCAATATCAAACACAGTTTATAAATACTCATGTCTGATATTGCCTTCAATTTTGAAGAAAGTTGAACTTTGTAAGTTCCAGATTTGTGTATTTCTTGTTGGTTTGAAACATGGCTGTTTTACCTTAAATGGACATTTCTACTTTTATTAATGTGACCCAAAAAATTGTTATACAACAAACATGTTGGTTTGTTTTCAAAAACCTTTTATAAATGCACATGTGTTTGTGCTGGTATTAAAAAGATTGATAATCAAGAATGTGTGGATTGTTGTTTCAATGCTCCAAAACTTTTGTTGTGGTAAAATTGGTGTTTTCTGTGACAATGGGGGTTATTTCCTAAGGGCAAATCCACTTTGCACTACAAGTGCAGTTTTAGTGCAGTCTCAAGTGCACTTGTAGTGCAAAGTGTATTTGCCTTTACTAAAAAACACCCAACAATGCTTTCTAATGTTACACAATCATGCCATTTTCAGGACTCCCCAAATTTATGTCAGGGTCAGCTAAAAGAAACACAAGCAGTAAATGTCAGCAAATATTTTAGTAGTTAAAATTATTTTTTTATTTAAAAAATGTCTTAGACATTGTCTGGCATATTGATGGCCCCCCTACCCGCAAAGTATTCAAGGTATCTTAGACGGACCTCGCGGGCACTTGGGGGGGCAGGCCAGGACGGCCAGCTTCAAGCGCCGTCAGGGTTGGTTCATTTACATGAATTCCGGCCTCGGGCCCAACTGAGGCAGCATAGTTGGCAGAATTTTGCCTTAAAAAGTTGTGGAGAACACAGCAAGCCAGGATGATGTGATTCAGTTTATACTCCGCCATGTGTATGGGTGTAAGAAATAGGCAGAACCGGCTGGCCATGATTCCAAACTTGTTCTCCACCACTCTTCTGGCTCTGGCCAGCCAGTAATTAAAAACCCTCTGGTCCGGGGTGAGGGTCCTCATAGGGAATGGCCGCATAAGATGGTCCCCCAGCGCAAATGCTTCATCCACAACGAAGACAAACGGGAGTGCTTCCACATTGTTTTCTAGAGGTGGCAAGTCCAAGCTGCCATTCTGGAGACACCTGTAGAACTCCGTCTGGGCGATGACTCCACCATATGACATCCGGCCATTCTTCCCCACGTCTACATACAGGAACTCGTAAGTAGCCGACACCACCGCCACCATCACAATACTATTGAACCCCTTATAGTTGTAATAATATGACCCCAAGTTGGGTTGTGGGACGATGTGGACATGTTTCCCATCAATTGCCCCTCTGCAGTTAGGAAAGTCCCACCACTGGGCAAAGTGGGAGGCCACAGTCTGCCAATCCTGTGGGTTGGTAGGAAACTGTGGAGTCAAACAAGAAAAATAAATTAATAATTTTGCATATAAACATGGAAAGCAGATTAGACACAAACATTCTTGGCCAACATCAGTATAATATTTATTTTAGGGAGTATTTAAAGACAAAGGTATAAGGTCCACCTATTAGATCCCCCCCTCTCATGGTCCATTTTTGAAATTTTATGGGGGGGGGATGTTTTAGACAGGTAACCCTCTCCTCTACATTGAGAGATGAAAGCCTAAATAATGTGAATTACTTTGGTCAGCCCCTCCTTACTTTACACTATTGGCAGCCCACTGGACAGGTAAGAAGTGTCACCATACAAAGAGATAAATACACACTGTACACATTTTAAGACATTTTTACATTCTGCTATTACCTATCAAGATAATAATAGGATACAAAAACTTTAAACAGCACCATTTGAAAGTATTAAGGCAGGCCCTTGCACTACATGCTTTGGGGAATTCATCCATAAATCTGACCACTAAAGAGGTGGGTATAGTATATATGGGTTTGGCAAAGTCAGCAGATAGAGGATTGGTATCAGCTAAGTTAGCAGTTGGGGAGAGGGCGGGTTCCAAAAGATTTTGGGAGACCAAAAAAAGCCTCTGGCACTCTGTCTGAATTTAAAGCACAAATCACAATTTTACACATTTTAGGGGGTGTTTAGGGTAAAGCACTACTATGGAGCTGACAAAATACATTGTTAAGTGACTACACGAGGTGAATATAGGCCAGGAGAGCATGCTGGGGAGGTAAGTGAAGGCAAATATGTATGAAGGACAAAAAAATTACATAAAAATCCAGCATGCATGAGGACAAAGGGGACGCTTACAGCATATTAAAATCATGGTAATTAGGGAATGAGGAAAGAAATAAATTACATACAATAAAATGTGATGTTAAAGGATAAAAATCTTACCTTCATATACTCCTTCTGCAGGACCTGGATGATGGTAGAACAGGTCTCCGGGATAATGATCCCCAGAGCCTGGGGGGAGATGCCTGTCGAGAACTTAAGGTCCTGCAGGCTTCTCCCCGTCGCCAAGTACCGCAGGGTGGCAACAAGCCTCTGCTCCGGAGTGATGGCTTGCCTCATGCAGGTATCCTGCCTGCTGATATAGGGGGTCAGCAAAGCCAACAAATGGTGAAATACGGGATCCGTCATCCTGAGAAAGTTCCTGAAATCATCAGGATTATTCTCACAGATCTCACGGAGCAAAGGCATGTGACAGAACTGATCACACTGGAGCAACCAATTCTTGGTCCATGAACTCCTCCCCACCCTGTTCATGGACTGGGCTTGTGTCAAGGTAAGGATCCCAACACCAAGCCCCCGCAGCATGAACTCTACGATGAGTACGTACACGTAACATGGCTAGAAAACGGTTGGCTGCTCAGAATAAAGTAACAGAACGCACTGAAGAACAGCAAGGCCTGTGAAGAGCGACCTGAAAATCAGTAATGAACGAACACAATGACAAGTCAATTGTACTCGCTGCATGCACTGAAGACCAGATACAAACCCACAAGCACAAACTGAACAGCAGAAAACGATCTGAAGCCACGAGTCTGAAAAAGCGTGAATCGTCTCTCACCAAACTTTTACTAACACGAGATTAGCAAACGGAGCCCAAAGGGTGCCGCGCTTGGTTCTGAACTGCCCTTTTATAGTCTCACCATACATGGTGTATGTGACCGCGTTCTTGGCGATCGGAAATTCCGACAACTTTGTGCGACCGTGTGTATGCAAAACAAGTTTGAGCCAACATCCGTCGGAAAAAATCTATGGATTTTGTTGTCAGAATGTCCGATCAATGTCTGATCATGTGTACAGGGCATAAGACATATTTTACAAATTCACTGGAAATGTTGTATCCTCTTTTTTAACCACTTCAGCCCTGGAAGGATTTATCCCCTTAATGATCAGGCCGTTTTTTTGTGATACAGCACTGTGTTTCTTTAACTGACAATTGCACGGTCGTGCGACAATATACCCAAACAAAATTTATGTCCTTTTTTCTCACAAATAGAACTTTCTTTTTTGTGGTATTTGATCACCTCTGCTGTTTTTATTTTTTGTGCTGTAAACAAAAAAACTGACAATTTTGAAAAAAAAAACTATTTTTCTGCTATAATACATATCCCCAAAAAATATATAAAAATCAAATTTATTCACCAGTTTAGGCCAATATGTGTTCTTCTACATATTTTTGGTAAAAAAAAAATGCAATAAGCATATATCGATTGGTTTGCGCAAAAGTTAGAGCGTCTACAAACTATGGGTAGATTTATTGTCTTTTATTTTTTTTAATTGTTTTTACTGGTAATGGCAGTGATTTTAGTGGGACTGCCACATTGCAGCAGACAAATCTGACCCTAAGTGACACTTTTTGGGGACCAGTGACATTATTACAGTAATCGGTGCTAAATGAACTGATCAATGTATTAATGACACTGGCAGGGAAGGGGTTAACACTAGGGGGAGATCAAGGGGTTAACTGTGTTCCCTGGGTGGGTTCTAAATGTAGGGGGGGTAGGCACGCTAGGAAAACACAGAGATCGCTGTTCCTAATCACTAGGAACACCAGATCTCTGTTGTCCCCTGTCAGAATGGGCACCTGCCTTGTTTACATAGGCAGATCCCCGTTCTGCCTCTCTACCATGATTACGGGTGGCTGGCGGACCCATGAGCGATTTCCCGTGGTGTGCAGCGTGCGCGCTGTATCTCATGCATGGACTGACATACAGGTACGTTGGTTCGCGAAGCCAGCTGCCCTGCCGCAGTATATGTGCGGTGGGTGGTCTGGAAGTGGTTAATGAAGACAAGGGGGTTGATTTACTAAAACGGGAGAGTGCAAAATCTGGTACTGCTGTGCAAGGTATCCAGTTAGCTTCTAACTTCAGCTTCTTCAATTAAACTTGGACAAAAAACCTGGAAGTTGATTGGTTTCTATGCAGAGCTGCTCCGGATTTTGCACTCTCTGATTTTAATTAATCAACACCAATATATCAGGCATTTAGTAATAGTTAATTAGGAGAAGTAAAAACTTGCAAGCATATGTATAATGTAGTGACTCTGACTTTCACCAAACATTCACTGGTGGTAAATCCATCCCTGGCATTTAAAACATATGCACGTGCAGTGAATGTTTGTTAAATGTTAGATTCACTGATTTATAAATATTCTGAAAGGGGGTTGTGGCTTCTGTATGGTGCTGACCTGATGTCTATAAGCAGAGTTCTGACTTTTAATCAACAAAAACTGCCCTAAAATGCCAACTAGACCTTTCAACTTGAAAATCAACAATGAGGAAGAGATCCAGGAGACATCTCTCCATCAATCTACCATCTTCGGGTTCCATCAAGAGGTTCCTGTCTGTGGACCACGAGGATTCTTGCAACCAGGGAGACCAGACCCAAACCCAGAGGGGTGGTAGTGTATCAGTGACCCACATTCTCCTCCCAACTTAGACATGGCTTCCCTGGTGAGATGTCTCCCCACAAAACGTGAACTTTCCAGTATGTTCCAGAGTCTGGAAAGGTCAACCAAGAAAGAGATGTCCGCCATGTGTTCGGACCTCTCATGCCTCTTGGTTTTTTATTGAATATTTCAGAAAATAAACATAGTACAGAACAAAAAGGGTTTTAAATGTGATTTACATATTCGTGATATACATATTAGTTTGATATACAGCTATGAAGGATATTCATTAACTCATTATGACAGTACTTTATCAGTAATTACCGATAGTATTAGCACAGATAGTGTTAATACTACGAAAAAACCTCTTAAGTAGTTATATTCAGAATTGATATGGCCATATAGACCAGTATTTGTTTAATTTTTCGCATTTTAGCGAGTTTATCGCTATAAGACGTTCAAAAGTGTAATTCCTATTTACTGCTTTAATGATGTCTGAGATGTTTATGGCTGTAGTGGATTTCCAATTTTGTAGAATTAGTGATCGCGTCTCTAGCAGTATGTGTGTTATGACATGTCTAAAATCTGTGTGGAATTTCTCTATGTTTAAGTATAAGATTGCTAATGCCGGGTCTGGGGATGTGATCATTCTAGTTATAGATGAGAGAAGTCTAAATACCGTATTTATCGGTGTATAACACGCACAGGTGTATAACACGCACATTAATTTTAAGAGGGAAGTTTCAGGAAAAAAACTTAAATTTTAAATAAGGAACTTTGAAACAAAATAAGGGTCAGTGCCCATCTGCAGTCTCACCATTGCCATCAATACAGCCTGATCAATGCCCATTTGCAGCCTCACAAGTCACATCAACGCAGCAGCCTCACCATTGCCATCAATGCAGCAGCCTCACCATTGCCATCAGTGCAGCCTGATCGATGCCCATCTGCAGAGGGAACAGGGAGGGGGGCGGGATGAGCGCAGACAGATTATATACAGTGAGAATCTCCTATGATAGACAGAACAGTGGTCCAATGGCGGCCCAGGAGACGGGACTTCCTATTACAGAGGCTGCCAAGTAAACAGGAGATTCTCACTGTATGTAATCTGACAGCGCTCATCCTGCCCCCTCCCTGTCCCCTCCGAGGCAGCTAAAATTGAAGAATTGGCGTATAACACGCACGTGCTATTTGCACCCGAGTTTTAGGGTGAAAAAGTGAGTGTTATACGCCAATAAATACAGTACTTGATTCCATATACTTTTCGCTGTTGGACAGTGCCAGAGCATATGGAGTAAGGGACCTATGTGTCCACATGCTCTCCAACAAAGTGGTGAGGTTCCGGGAAAGTATTTTGCTAGTCTATATGGAGTGTAATACCATCTATTGGCCATCTTAATTGCCAGTTCCCAGTGTTTAACACAGTGAGAGGCTTTGTGTATTTCCTTGAATGACAGTTGCCATTATGCTGTAGAGAAGGTAATGCCTAGTTCTTCCTCCCATTTTCCCATTGCTGTGGTTTTTATGAATGAGAGTTTGTCCCTTACGTGGTTATAGAAAAAGGATATGCCTTTTGTTTTACTGTCTTCTGTTGAATAGAAGTGCCAAATTTGTCCTGGAAGGGTAGTATTTGGTTTCGTTTGATATTTAAGAAAGTGTATGATTCCTAGATTCTCCCAGATGATCCGCGTCGGGAGGATATGCTGAGACCACTGTCTTCTTTTATACAAGCGCTTGATTTTACTGCTAAACACGTGAGTGTATTTCCTTTGCTTTTTATGTATTACAATTTCCATACGGAGTTACACTACTGTATATGCCTTCCTCTTTCTTTTAATGATGGGGCTGACTGCCTATATCTACTGAGTCCATCCATACCTTACACCTGTTCGGAGGTCAATCTGGAGGTCATATCTGGATAGAGCATCTGATCCCCTTGGTATATTATACCACAAAGCTTGATTGACTCACTAGGTGTACACCTATTTGAGTTCAATCCCTCTGGTAAGCAGTTTCTGGTGTCTTTGGCGGTGGACCTACTATTAACTGTTATTACATCATACATATTTGAATTTTAAGACTGTCACTATATTATATCCACATGTGGTTGAGGATTATCATCACACATGATTGAAGCTTGTCACTGACTTTTTTCTTTTTTGGACATCACACGTCCAAATTCCTCTGTTTATAGACATAACATGTCATAATAGAGGACTGCTTGGAGTATTTTTGAGCACATCATTTATTATTCACGTTTTTTGTACTCATATTATTTGTTATGGTTTATATGATCACATAAGCGCTGCACATTTCACCCAATTTGGCTACCATAGGTATTAAGTTAGTTTTAGCGAGCGTGGAGGTTTTGTTTGTGATTGTGATACCGAGATATGTGATACCTCCTTTGCTCCACATGTAAGGTTATTGTGACTGTAACACCGCACGAATAGGTGGTGGTACTCCAACATCGAGTATTAGTGATTTAGTGAAATTAACTTTATAGTATGAGACTTTCCCAAATGTGTTAAGAATTTTGTGGGCCTGTTGTAATGATGTGATTGGGTTGGTCAAGAGCAGGATTACATCATCTGCAAATAGATTGATGATATGTGTGTTGGAGCCAAACTGGAAGCCTGTAACCAAGAGGTGAGACCGTATAGTCTCAGCTAGAGGTTCTATCATCAAATTAAAGATAGTTGGAGATAGGGGGCACCCCTGCCTAGTTCCATTGGTAATGTTGAAGGTTTTGGATAGAAACCCATTAGAGTATACTTGTGCTGAGGGACACGAATATAGAGCCATAATAGCTTGCAGTATAGAACCCTTAAAGCCAAATTGGGTGAGAGTCATTTCAATGTAAGTCCAGTGGACTCTGTCGAACGCCTTCTCTGGGTCAATTGACAATAACAGAGAAGGCGTTCAAGTTTTTTCCGCAAAATGTATCACATTAACAATTCTCCTGGTTGCGTCTGAGGTCTGTCTCCCCCTCACGAAGCCCATCTGGTCCCGCTGTATGATAAATGTTATAATATCTGTTGTCTCCTGGCCAGTAGTTTGGCATATACCTTTGTATCTGAATTAAGGAGGGAAATTGGGCGAAAATTAGCCGGTGTAGTGGGTTCTTTTCCTGGTTTAGGTAGTGTTACTATGTGTGCTTTCAGCATATCTTGTGGGAGTGTGGCGGTCTCAGCAGCTTTATTAAATACTGTTGTCATGTATGGAGAGAGAATATTAACAAATGTTTTGAAGTATTCATTAGAAAAAACGCTAGGTCCCGGGGATTTCCCGTTAGGAAGTGTGTTTATTGTCTGTTCTATTTCCCGTAATTGGTGCATTCAGTATTTCTAGTTGGTGTTCAGAAAGAGTTGGGAGATTAATATTCTGTAGAAATGATTCTATTTTTACTACTGTAGGTTGCTGTGTGTTAGGATCACTATGTAGGTTATAGAGTGAACTAGAGTATTCCGCGAACTGGTTAGCAATATCCTGTGGGTTCATGATTTTGTGTGGTAGGGTAGGATGTTTCAGATAAGCTATTCTTATTTTTATGCGAGCTGCCTTCAATCTGTTTGCTAGATCTTTACCTGCCCTATTAGCGTTTGCATAATGATTTAATTTAAAGCGTCTGAGGTGCGTGCCAAATTGTTATTATAGTATATTCCTTAGTGTTTCTCTAAGGGACTTTAGTTTGTTAATTAAAGGAATTGAAGGATCTTTTTTATTTTGAATTTCTGCAGTGTGTATGTCTTGTAGAACATTATTAAGCTGCTGAGCCCGTCTTTTTTTTTCTCTCACTCCTAGTTGAATCAAGATGCCCCTCACGAAGGCCTTATGTGAATTCCATAGGATATACGGATCGATTACTGATCCAGCATTATCTGAGAAAAAATTTTTTAGGTGCTGAGATATGATTTTTTGATATCGGTTCCTGGAGTATACGTGTGTTACAGCGCCAGATGGGGGGTGAGGAGGAGATTCCCCTCTCCCTAATGGACATAGCAGAGCGGTCAGACCATGTAATATCATGTATTTTCCTTATTTCCACATTTTGTAGAAGCCATTTGTCTGTTAGAAACAAATCTATGCGTGAGTATGAGCAATGTCTGCTAGAGAAGAAGGTGTAGTCCCTCTTGTTGTCGGGGAGACATCTCCATGTATCAAATAATTCCTCTTTGTGGAGTAGTGATTGAAGGGGTGGTACACCCTTAAGTTTACCTGAGGAAGTGTCTATAGATGGATCCGGTGTCACGTTAAAGTCTCCGCAGATCAAGAGATTGCCCTATTTTATGGAATTTGCTTTATAGAGCACTTTTTTGAGGAATCTGATTTGGTGTGAGTTTGGAGCATATAGCGTGACAATTGTGTATGGTGTTGAGTTGATGTCTCCTGTGGCTATGATGTATCTGCCTCCTTCATCGAGAACAACGTCTCTGGGTACGAACGAGAGGGAGTTTTTAAAGGCAAGTAGAACACCTCCCTTTTTGTGATGTGGTGTGCAGGCCATGTAAAGGTATGGATAGTCCTTATGTGCACAATATGGTGTGTTGTCGCGTTGAAAGTGCGTTTCTTGGACGCATAAGATATCTGCTTTTTGTTTGTTGGCTTCTTTCCATAAAGAGAACCTTTTGGCTGGGTGGTTTAATTAATTGAGAGACATGTGATTGTCATCGGAGGTGTGAGATATTTCGTGGAGCTGTGTGGTAGAAATACGCACTGCATCCTGCAGGCTTGGTTGGTAGTGCTGCTGTGTTGTTGAAGAAGATCATCTTTGGCGAGTCCTGTTCCGCAGATGAAATTAGGTTGTTTTTCGTATTAAACTGGGTATATCACAGGAATAAGAGAAACAGAAACTGAAAACAACAAAAAAAGTTAACATGGGTGTTATAAGAAATGGATCGTAAAATTGATCCTCGTGTAGATGTAGCTGCTAACGGTGTTATAGGGGTGAAGTAGAGATTCGAACTCTGAAACTCATCCTTGGAGATAAACTTGCATACTTGTGAGTTCTATTTATGAGCTTACACCTATAGGTTTCTTATTTGACGCTTGTAAGACACAACTTGCCATTCGTTTTGAATGATTGTGGGCCCCACTGGACGGGGTTGCGGATTTGGCTGGGCAGGAATGATGTTCCATCGCCTTAAAGCAGTAATCCCTTTTTCTAAGGTAGATACTGTGACAGTAATCCCATTGTGGGTGATAGAAAGCGTGGCAGGATACTTCCATTTATGGAGGATTTTGTGATTCCTTAAAGCTTTGGTTATTGTCAGCAGGTTACGGCGACATTGTAAGGTATGTCTGGAGAGATCTGGGAGAAGCCTGACGTTTGCATACTGCTGGGGGATATTTTCAGGCCGGCGTGAGGCTTGTAGGACCCGGTCTTTTATGTGGAAAAAATGCATTCTCAGTAACACATTTCTGGGGATTGTATCCGGAAGGAAAGATGGTTTGGGGACCCTATGAATCCTATCCACCAGAAGATCATGCGCTGACTGGAGTATATATAAAAAAAAAACAAAGAAAAAATATGAAAAGAACAGTATACAATATTACAGAATACATAATACATATTGTTTTACAATAATGCCTAAGTCATGGATTGCAGCCACCTTGACCAGGTAGCATCAAACTTACTCAACTTACTCATTGAATTTCTTAGGAAGTACGTATGTTTTTTAAAAAGAATAATCCTATTGAGATCTAGAATCCACTCAGATACAGTTAGCAAGTTTGGAGAGGTTCACTTAAGAGCAATCTGTCTACGGACAACAAAAATTGCACGCCTTATAGTGTTACCCGTACAGGGGATATTAGTAAACATGTCACTGTAGCCCAGTAGACATATAAGTGGTTCAATCGGAATGTTAAGATGTATTAGCGTACTTGTGTTACCACATCTAGGACAAGCTGGCTCAGATCTCAGTCCGATTGCATACAGAAATTGGGGAGTTCTATAGACTCTATGGAGGATAAAAATCTGTGCCAGTCTATGTGATGGAGAAAGAGACACCTCCTCCAGGATGGGACCAATATCTTTTTCCCAACCGGCCTTAGAGCAGATGGGAACATTCAGTAAGAACCTGACAATACCCTATATGTAGTAAAGATAAGGCCCTCTGTTGACCTTGCCTGTACTATCTTGTCAAGAACAAAGATAGGGGGGAAGAACATCCTAGCAGAAGAGAATTGGGCATGTAAAGCATGTCTTAATTGAAGAAATTGATAGAACCAATAAGATTGTAAAGAAAACTCTCCTCTGAGCTCTTCAAAGGATTTAATTATACCATTCTCGTATAGCTGAACAAAAGTTGTTCCTTATTTCCCCCATCTCTGAAAGCCTCTAAGAGCCAGAATTTGGGGAAGTCTATCATTTTCCCATATGGGGGTGTATCTCGTAGGATAAGAGACACCCAACATTTTTTTAACTGTATACCAGATTTTACACATTAGCAAACAGTTGGGCATATCAACGAGCGAGACATCCCCTCTAGCACCATGTAAAACATGGAGTGGTAGCCGACCCTTAAATGCATATGAATATAATCATTGAGCGGGAAGGGATATCTGCTCAGTCAGCAAAGTGCAGTAGTTGGGATGCAAAAAAGTATATCCTTGTATTATGAACTGCCAGTCCACCTGCATTTTTGGGATGTTGCAAGGTCTCCAGTTTATTACGAGGGGTTTTGTTCCGCCATAATAATCGCCTAAATATGGTATTAATCATAATAAAAATCCATATGGGTATCCAAATCGGGGCATTGTGTAAAAAATAAAGAAGCTGAGGCATGCATATCATCTTGATTAAGTTGATATGGCCTATTAGCGATAGGGGGAGCTTATTCCAGGTTTTACGTTGGTTTTGAAATCTAGAAAGTAATGAAAGTATATTATCCAAAATATATGACTGTGGGGGGTCAGAAATAGTTATACTCAAATATTTTATAGAGGACACAACCTTAAGATGGGAAAGAGAAAATGGTAATGAGTCTGGAAGGGCATCCAGGGGCATATCATGGATTTCTCACAGTTTATGCCTATCCCAGAGAACATGCCAAACTCCTCAATATATTTCATTACTATCGGCAAGGATGAGCAGATATTGGTCAAGAAAAAAAGATCATCTGCATATAATGGTATCTTTTCCACCATATCTCCCCTAATCAGACCTGTAACATCGGCCACATGAGACAAGCCAAGGGCTCTAGAGCCAGGGCAAAAAGCAGGGGGGACAATAGACACCCCTGCCTAGTGCCTCAGGAGAGCCTAAAACCAGGAGATTGAAGGCCATTGACCCTAAATGATGGCACCGGAGAGGTATAAAGCAACCGCACCCGCTGGCAAAAGTCAGAGCCGAGCCCAAATTTTTCAAGAATGGCCCACAGGTATGGCCATTCGACACTATCGAAAGCCTTGATTGCGTCTAGTGCCAAAACAGCATGGTTTGAATGGCCCGGAGCCGAAACCTGTATATTTAAATATGCACGTCTTATATTAAATGCAGTTGACTTATTGGGCATAAATCCTACCTGATCTGAATGAATAATAGGTTTAATAACCTTATTTAGTCTGGTAGCAAGTATCTTAGAAGGAATTTTAACGTCTGTAGAGAATAGAGAAATTGGTCTGTAAGATTCAGGATATAACAGATTTTTATCCTTTTTAGGTAAAATTACTATTACAGATTGACCCATAGTGTCTGGATGCCGACCCAAATGAAAGACCTCATTTAATGTACTAAGGAGGGTGGGAAGCATCTCTTTATTGTTTTTTATAGATCTCTATAGGGAAACCATCAATCTCTGGGGCTTTAGAATTAGGGAAGCTAGCCACCGCACTTTCCAATTCCAATAGATTGAGTGAAGCATTAAGAATCTCTCTCTCCTCTACTGGGATAACTGCTGGATTATAGTCAGCCATAGAAGTATATAGATCCTGATAATAGGACTTAAAATGGATATAATAGGACCAGTCTGATTGAGCACCTGCCCTTTTTCATTCATTAGAGCTGAGACATGTGTAGGGTTAGATTGAGACCTTACTATCTAGGCAAATATTTTACTGTTCACCTCTCCCTCAGCCCAGCAAAGTCTCTTCTAAAAGAAGAGTATATTCCTTGCCCTAGATTCCAAAAGTTCGTTCAGCTTGTTTTGGGATAAGAGCCATTCTTATTGGGCATCCGGAGAGGAATTCTGAATATACCTGGCTTCCGCCGCCGAGGTATCTGCCTTTGCAAGTTCGAGCTCTCTACATGAAGCACTTTTAATAACTTATTTTCTGGATTAACAGTCCCCAAAGATAGGCCTTAAGAGCATCCCATACAATTCGTATGAAAGCAGAGCCCAGATTGAGGGACCAGAAGTCCAAAATACGAGTGTAAATGACATCCTCTTTGGGAAATAATTCCAACCAGAGGGGGTTCAGCCGCCATGGCATATTGGACGCCCAATGCCTTGATGTTAGGGTAAATAACAGAGTGGAGTGATCTGAGATTCCTCAAGGTTCAATATTTACATCAGCTATTTATGCTATAAGGTCAGTCGAACACAAATTTAAATCAATTCTAGATAATGTATTGTGAGTTTTGGAATAACATGTGTAAGCGCATTCTTCATGGTGTAATTTCCTCCACATATCGTACAGTCCCAGTTCCCTTCATAGTCATCCAAAGGGGGAGAGATGCCCATTGGTCATTGACCTTGGAGCTGGGCATCTGTCCTGCTTCATATCAATTACACTATTAAAATCTCCAAGTACCAATACTGGCACCAGGGTTGGAACACCTGCAATGGAAATGAGCTGACAAAATCTTCCCCTCACTCGTCTCAATGTCAGGCTAGGGAGAGGATCCAATCGCCTCCACCGCTACGACTGCTCCGGTAAGCCGAGGGCAGCGGAGAGCTGTGAGGGGGGCCTCTCCCGCCACCGATAAAAGTAATCTTGCGGTGAATCCACCGCAGAGACCACTTTTATCCTGAAACGGACCGCCCACTGAAGAAGAGGATACCGAGGTTTTGATAGCTAGCTTCTACCATAACAATGGTATTGCTTTTCAAAATAGCAACGTAAAACGACGGTGGGCGGTCTGGAAGTGGTTAAAGGCCCAGCAGGGAATTATGAGACCTTTAAAATTAAAGGGTTTGTTAACGCATATAACTTAACCTCTGCCAGACTCTCTATTAGAGCCTGGCAGAGCACACTGTACCTTTCTTATAGAAAAAAGAGCGTTGTAAATACTGATTAGAGCTGTCTTCGGGCCGGTCACATGACTCGCGGCTGCTGTACAGCTATGATGAATGGATACTGCAGGAGGGGCCGTGTTCTCCCTCTGACATCAGCCAGGGAGATCACATGGCCGTTCAGCCTCTCCTGCAGTAGCCATGGAAACCTCCCGAGAGTCACATGACTGGCCTAAAGACAGCGCTAAAATAGTATTTACAGCACTCATTTTTCTAAAAGAAAGGTACAGTGTGCTCTACCAGGATATGAAAGAGTTGCTGGCAGTGAGAAAAAAAGATTTGACATTTTACTAGAAGCCCCGGGGAGGGCAGGGGGCGGAGACGGAGACACAGACACAAGCTAACATGCAGGAAGGAGGGTGTGAGGGGGAGACAAGAGAGCAGAGGAGACAGCAGCATATGACGGAGGTCTGCAATTAGACCCGGGTGATCAGGGCGGAGCTATTCTAATTTTCATGGTCTAATTAGAGAGGGGATACAGGAAGTGTCAGATTCAGGTTTTTTTTTTATAGTTTAGAGGGGGGGCAGATTACACAGCACAAGCACTGTGCTGTTTAATCTGCTTTAACCATTTGCCGCCTGCCCACCGTCATATGATGTCTGGGCAGTGCGGCTCTCCTTCTGGGCGGGCGTTATATGACGTCCATCCATTTAAACAGGGCATGTGCGCGATCGTGTGCGCGCAGCCCTGTACTCTCGATGACGGTGTGTCACTGAGACACAGCTCGTCAGCGACGGGGGTGAACAGCCATTGGGCATGGCTGTTTACCACGTGATCGGCCGTGATGAATTCACAGCCGATCACAGATGATACCTCCCCACTTTACATGGTGCATGCACGTCAGTGGCAGCGTGTTCCCGGTAACACTGCTCGTCACCGACACTGGTAAACAGCCATTGGCTGGTGGCTGTTTACTAAGTGATTGGCTGTGATCCATTCACAGCCAATCACTAAATGTAAACACAGACCTGTAACTACCTGTTACCGGCTCTTCCCTCCTCACACACCGTTTCCAGTGTAAGGAGAGAAGAGCCAGGAGCAGTGAGTTACAGATCTGTGTTCTGTAGTGTCTGCACCAACACCACACTTGTCCCATCGCCCCCCCATTGTCATCTGTCACCCAACAGTCACCACAGTCACCCATAAAGTGCACCTGTCACATAAGAGACTGCCATCAGTGACTGTCAGCGGTGCACCCATCACCCATCAGTGACCGTGGCCTATCACCCATCAGTGACCATCAGTGATGCACCCGTCACCCATCAGTGACCATCAGCAGTGCACCCATCACCCATCAGTGAGCGTGGCCTGCCATCCATCACCCGTCCCCCATCAGTGACCATCAGCGGTGCACCAGTCACCCATTAGTGACCGTTGCTTGTCATCCATCACCTGTCACCCATCAGTGACCATGGCCTGTCACCCGTCTGTGACCATCACCTGTCACCGTCTGTGGCCTTATAAAGAAAAAATATATATGCTGCGCTAGAGTAAATAAATATGTTATCTCTTGAGTATTAAATATATGCAAATAACCCTCTCTGTGTCATTCAAATAATGATAAACAAAGACGTATATATGAATTCATATATATCAAACAATTTAAAGTGCAATGTGCATATGAAATATTGCTAAATAATTAAAGTGCATCAATGCATACAAAAGTGCTTAGTGCTCCACAATGATTATAATAAACATTCCTGATGAATAATCATGAAGTGATAAGTGAAAAGTCCTAAAAATCAACATCAAAAAAGTGTGTAAAAAAGTGTCCATGAATAGTGTTATCCAACATGCTCATGAAATCCTTGGTGCTACAAACCATGCTCCAGTGCACTTCAGTGGCCCCCCCAGGTTATTGCGCTCACCTCAGAGCGTGTGACCCAGCTGCTACACTGAGTCAAAACACGCTTTGGAGCCACCCCCGGGCTCTGTACTGATTAACAGGTTGCCGATCTCCAGCCTGGTTCAATGCAGCTCCATAATCATAAACAAGAGAGAAACTGAATAGTGTAATATCGTTGGGTAAATTTATTAAATAAATTACACTCCCCACAGTGGGGTACTTACATTATCCGGTGCCTAAGTGCACCGCTCTATAACAAGCCTCCGTAATAGCAAAAAATGTAGGTATGGTGTGTGGTATGGTATGCGTCTCCACTACAGACTCCGTGCTGCTCACTCCGTCCTGGCCCCCCCCTATGCGTGTTTGACACAGGGATCACGTGTCTTCATCAGAGAGATATGATTGGACGGATGCTCTATGGTTTAAATTTAGTGATGGCAGCCATTTTGCCTTGGACCGCAGACACCCTAGCATTGGGCTACATACTCTGTTACAACGCTGGATGTTAATACCAGCCTATGGACATTGATTAATAACATTAAACTATCAATAAAATGAAATATCTGTCACCTCCCAATCAGTAAGTAACTAATAGAGAGATATTAGATAAATCCTATATCATTGATACTATATTCCAGGACAGAACTCTGGCGTTCAGCATACCACACCATACCTCAGTAACGTACATTGCATAAAGATACCTGACTAAATATAACATAGTGTGGGTGTCCAAAACAAGTGAATATTCATACAGCTATGTACAAAGGATGACTGATAACCCACAATTAAATATAAATATATATAAAACATTACAAATATAGCAATGAACGATCATATAGCAAATAAATCTACTGCCATATATGGTA
Organism: Lithobates clamitans; assembly: GCA_037952925.1. Classification (NCBI taxonomy): domain Eukaryota; kingdom Metazoa; phylum Chordata; class Amphibia; order Anura; family Ranidae; genus Lithobates; species Lithobates clamitans. Next base: position 14,342,806 of record JBBGZY010000140.1, read on the forward strand.
AATAAAATTACTGTAATAACCCCAACGATAAATATATATCCTGTAAAAATATCCTATACAAGTGAAAAAATTTTTTTGATCCTAATTGACCACTCAATAAGCATTAATCAATAATGACAATAAAATAAAAAATAATAATAAAAAAATATATATTAAATACACAGAATGTATTCTGTGTCATTTTTGCTATATATTTGCTATGTGTTGGAAATATCTTATAAATTGACAACTTTGTGTAAAAAAAATGCGTTTTCATTTTTTTCCCAAAAACTTCTGGAAAAAAATGAACTGTTTAAAAGACTCATTATGCCTCAGATTATGCGTTGTTGTGTTTGCTTTCCAAAATGGGGTCATTTTGTGGGCAATTCCATTTTCCTGGTGGTCCAGGGCCTTCAAAAGTGTAATAGGTGGTTGAGAAATGAGATGTGTAATTTATGCTCGTAGAATGCCTGAAGGTGCTACTTCAATGTTGGGCCTTTGTATGTGATGTGGCCAGGCTGTGTAAAAGTCTCACACATGTGGTATCACCATACTCGGGAAGAGTAGCAGAATGTATTTTGGGGTGTAAATTGTTGTATTGCTCTGTGAGAGAAATAACCTGTTACTATGACAATTTTGTAAAAAAAAAAAAAAAAAGTCTTTATTTTGCAAAGAATTGTGGAAAAAAAATTACAACTTAAAAAAACTCACCATGCTACTTACTTAATACCTTGGAATGTCTACTTTCTAAAAAGGGGTCATTTGGGGGGTATTTGTACTTTCCTGACTTGTTAGTGTCTCAAGAAATGAGATAGGCCTTCAGTACATCAAGTGTGATCAGATGTGATCAATTTTCAGTGATTGGCACCAAAGTTTGTAGACTCTATAACTTTCACAAAGACCAAATAATATACACGAATTTGGGATATTTTTACCAAAGATATGTAGCAGTATAAATTTTGGTCAAAATTTATGAAGAAAAATTACAAATGAGCAAAATGTTATGACAGAAACAAAGAAAAAGGCATTTTTCACAAAATGTATGGTCTTTTTTTATTTATCGTGCAAAAAAATTAAAAAAAACCACTAGTGATTAAATGCCAACAAAAAAAGCTCTATTTGTGTGAAAAAAGGACGCAAATTTCATATGGTTACAGTATTGCATGACTGAGTAATTGTCATTCAAATTGTGAGAGTGCTGAAAGCTGAAAATTGGTCTGGGCAGGAAGGGGGTGTGAGTGCCCTGTATTGAAGTGGTTAAGGTACCAGAAAATCTATATATTTTTTTGGGGGGGTTAACAAACGCTTTAAGTCTAGCAAGTTTCACTATAGTTTCCCTGGATTTGCCCTAATTGTGCTAAATAAAATATCCTGTAGATCCCTTATTAGCTTACTCACTAGTTACTTATTAGGTCAGCCTGTGCTCCTTTTAGATGGTGCTTAATTCTCCTCCTATAGGAATTGAATACTAACGTGTGTTAGTGATGAGTCGAATCACCCCCCAATTCGGTTCGCCTCCAGAACACCCGAACATGGAGAAAGTTCAAGCCCAAACCCAGAAAAAGTCCCCATTTTGAAGGCTTATATGCAAGTTCAATATATAAGAGTGCAGCGCTGAATCATGAAATATAAACAAATATCAAAAATCATTGAATCAAACAACATATAAAGTGCATAATTAAATGTCCACCATATAATAATGTGCAAAAAAGCCCATATTAAAACAATTAACTGCTGACAAACTGAGGAGGAGATCTTGGGAGAAGTTTTGGAGCCAGCTGTGTTGGATATCTCACTGAGTCCTGGGGAGGCTCGCAGGTGTTTTCTGACCCTGCTTAGTTGGGAGGTCGCCCTCCCAGAGGTGAGCCTATACCCATTATGGGGATGCATGAGTGAGGTGATTCAATGGTGGTCTGGACGTTTTACATACAAGATTTCACAATTATAAATGCATGTTAAGTGTTTTAAACAATTCAAGCCCTATTGGAGTCTTTTTCTCTGCATATACTCTGCTGCTGACATACTGAGGAGGAGATCTTGGGAGAAGTTTAGGAGCCAGCTGTGTTGGATATCTCAGTGAGTCCTGGAGTGGTACATGGTAGCCAAAAGTCGGACTTTGGAGGCAAAGAAACAATTATTTATTGAAATTATTATTGAAAATAATAATCACATAATTTATTGAAAAAAAATCATAATATTTATACAACAATCAAACAAAAAGAATAAAACCATAGACAAATGATACAATTTGTACATTGAGCCCTTGTGCGTCTACGCGTTTCGCCATTAGGCTTCTTCAGGACACAAAACGGGGTTCAAAATTGTAACAAAATAGAGACAAAAGCGAATCTCACTATCTGAAAAATTAGATATATACTGATTAGAATCAAAGAATGAAACATTTTGTATGTACATATCTTATTGTTAAGAAACATATGCTAAAATGCCCAAGGTAATGCAGAGACACACAGACATCATTAAACCAAGATACTTTTAAGAGATGAGCCTCATGTACAAATTCGCAGCAGCCAGAAAGTTTCCAAAGGTAAGGAATGTTTATAATTTAGCTATAAAAAAATAATAATAAACAATATAGCATTGGTTTTTAAATGGCAGTCCGGATAGCAATAGCAAGCAATTATATGAAGTAAAGAATACCTACTATTTTACTTTATAAAGCTTTAGCAGGGGCTGATGTATGTCGAATCTCCAAGGGTGAAAGTAACCACACAGATAATCAGGTATAGATAAGTCCAGATACCATAAAGAGGTCTTCGTGCTATTCAATCGTATAAGTAGTATATATCAAGGTTCAGAGAAAGCATACTGCCTGTTATACAGAGGACATGGAAAAAGAATACCATGAGAAACTATGCTAAGTTAAGACCCGGACTGCATGAAGTGTGTGGAAGTACTTACTTCACCCTTGGAATAAACCAGTGTGCCCCTTTACTTACGGATGTGGCAAATTAAATGCTCCCCTCTCCCCTTTTCCCTGTCCCCTTTCTGAGTCCTGGGGTGGCTCACAGGCATTTTCTGACCCTGCTTAGTTGGGGGGTCACACTCCCAGAGGTGAACCCATACCCATTGGGTGGGGGGGTATGAGTGAAGTGATCCGTTGGTGGTCTGGAAACTTTATATATACTGTAGGATTTCACAATTACATTTAGTTGTTCATCAATCCACATCCATTTGTGGAATTTTCACTGTTTTAATATGGACTTTTTTGCATATTTCTGTATGGACATTTAATTATGCAATTTATATGTTGTTTGATTCAATGATTTTTGATATTTGTTTATATTTTATGATTCAGTGCTGCTCTCTTATATATTGATTTTTGTGAACATGCATATGGGGATATGATCAGTGCTAGCAGCTGGTCTTTGGAATACCTTTCACACAAATACACTGTGTTTCTAGTATATAGTTAGTTTTGGTTTTTGGGTAGCTCGCAAGACCATATTGCCCTGTACACACGGTCAGATTTTCCAATGGAAAATGTGCGATCGGAGTGTGTTGTCGGAAATTCCGACCATGTGTGGGCTCCATCGGACTTTTTCCATCGGATTTTCCGACACACAAAGTTTGAGAGCAGACTATAACATTTTCCGACAACAAGACACGATTGCGTCAATTCCGACCGTGTGTAGCCAATTCCGACGCACAAAGTGCCACGCATGCTCAGAATAAATTTGAGATGGAACAGCTCGGTCTGGTAAAATTAGCGCTCGGAATGGATATAGCACTTTCGTCAGGCTGCAATGTTTTAAATAGTTTAATGCAGCGCACTCTCTTCTTCTTTATAATGCTAGAAGAATGAAGTAGTTTTGCTGCTGATATTCACATAGACTTCTCACAAACTTCTTTCTTTATTATTTATCCTGATTTCACCAATATAATATTTGTATTTGTCACATCTGATTCAAATAATGTTTTGTTTTTTATTTTTTTGGTTAGTATTTTTTTCAAGACTGATCTTTTTTTTTTTTCAAACTCCAGATTATTTTTGGGTGTGTTTTGTGTGTCAAGTTACCACAACACCATTATTATCTTGTATTATTTAATCTTAAGGAGGTTGCTTGGTGTTAGTGTCTCTTGTTAATTTCACATTGCATTTTTGAAATGTACCTGCCTCCTCACAAGCAAACTGTCCTTTTGAAGGAAAACACACATAGGCAAGTATAATTGAAACAAAAAATCCTTTATTAAGGGCTCAGAACCAAACAAAGAGGGAGGCAACGCTGGAGAAACAGCAAAAGTTGGCAAAGCCTTTGGCTCCCAGGGCACACATCAATTATTTCCTGCCAACATTGGTGGCCTGAGGAGTCCATATATAAGGGAGTGCAGTCTGGTCCAGAATTCCAAGAGATCATGAACAGCAGCAGATAACATCTGTGTCCCCAGTCTGTGGTCATACAAGAGCCTACATCTTTTGTCAGACCAGACAGAACCCAGGCCTTCACTCTCTGGTCTTCCTTCCACACTTCCTTCCATGCTGTGTCTGTGGTGGTGGAGTTGTGGCAGGAGGAGGAGGATGGTTCAACTCACACAGGTGGGTTTTGTGTGTGATTTCGCCCCTCATCCCCTTAGTTAGTGTTTTGTAAAGAAGGTCCTCACATGGGAGGCGTTGGCCCTCCTGCATGCCCTGCAGTTTTGTGGCACCCATGGAGGCAAAGGCCTCTTCAGGAGTGGGGAAGGCTCTGAGGGATGCAGAAGCCTCCTGAATCAGCCTGAGTGCTGTATCCTGCACGTTACTCTCCTTCCTGGGTCTTTTGGTTGGAAGTCGGAGGGGAGGAACCTGCGATTCGGTCAGGCTCCTACTGGGCCCGGCTTTCTCCTCGCTGCCACTTAGCCCCGCCTCCTCCTGGCTGCCACTAACCCCAGCCTCCTCCTTGCTGCCACATTCCACAGCCTCCTCTGTGTGCCACATTCCAGAGCCTCCTCCTGGCTGAGGTCTTCCTGTGTATGAAAAAGGGACATCGTTTTAGTTTTTTCTTCATCAATCACACACAGTTTTTCACCTCATGACTGTTGCTAATTGAAAGTTAACAAATATAACAGACTATCATTCTGAGCCCTGCATTTTTCATTCTTGTCCCAATTATTTTTGCCCACTACTGTCTATTGATATGTAAAACACTTTATTAAAACAGCAATTAGTGATCAATAATAACATCTAGTAAACATCATTAATTTATTGACCAGAAATCTGTAGAACAATGCTATACCTGGCTCCAGCTGGGCTCCTCCACTTTTTCCTGGCTAGAAGTCCCAGGTTGGGTGTCGGAAGCCTCAGCTGGGGTGGAAGATAGGGTGGAAGGAAGAGTGGAAGGAAGAGTGGAGAGGGATTCCTTGACTCCAGTCTGGTCTGACAGAAATCGCAGTCTCTCATAGTACCACAGCCTGGGGACATAAATGTCATCTGCTGCAGCTCCGGATCTCTGGGAATCCATGACCTTCTTGCGCTTCCTAAGATAACTGCTCCTCAGGCCACCAATATTGGCTTTTAAATAGGGGATGGTTGCCGTGGAGACCACTGGCTTCACCAACTCCAGCAGTTTCTCCAGCGCTGCCTGCCTCTTTTGTTTATTGTTGTATTGGGGGTGTTTCACCTGCCACAGACAAGGCAGCTCCCTGTATTTGTCTATGAACAGGGGGAGGAAGTTGTGGTCATTGGATGTGGCCATCTATTTTATCTGCAAGACACAAGACAAACCCTAATGTCAGGCGAAACTCTCCTAATCTTGTTACAATATAGGCCTCAATCTAGAAGCAGTATAGGCCCAAGTTTATATCTTACCTTCGTTATCATGATCAGCGCCCCTGATACTCTTTCCTCCGCTCACAGATCATACGTACTACGCACACGTGTTACGCTTTATATACACTGCGCATGCATGAAACTCCGCCCGCCCCTGACGTTCTTTCTAGTCTATTCCCCACCCCTTCTCATTCGGTGCAGTGGGGGAAGAGCACATGGCGGAGACACAAAAGGTGCATGCTAATTACAGCAATGAGGAGGAGGAAAGCCCAGAGCCAGAAACGTCCCGATCCCAGAGGAGACGATTTAAGGCCTCAAATATGTCCTTTGGGGAGATGTTGGAGATGGTCAACATCCTGAAGAGGGCCGACTATGACGGGAAGTATGGACCTTACCCCAACCCCAATGTCAGAAAGGCCAAGATCATGGCAAAAGTTGTCAAGAGTCTGCAGAAGAATTTTGGGGTACGACGATCCGAGGATCAGCTCAGGAAGCAGTGGTTGGACCTCAAATTAAGGGAGCACGATCAGTACAGAAGGATCAGAAGAGTGCTGCAAAAAAGTAAGTAGTTGTGCTGTGTTCCTATTCTTTATTTTTCTAACGTTCCTGCTGCTCCATGTGCTTTTTTTTACTGTTGTACAGTTTAAAATGGCAACTTTCATGTTCATGGGCACATTGTTCGTTCGTATGAAACATTGTTCATTTGGCATAGAAAACACCATTGTTTTGGCCATATGCATTTGAATACATTTTTGCTAGCCTACTTCTCTTCAAATAATGTTGTAGTCTAGATGGGTTTGTAACTAGAATGTAATGCAAACTAGATTCTGTGTAAGGAGAGGACACTCAGAAGCTGTTTACACATCTGGACACTGGAGCACTAGTGTGGGACACAAGAACACCCTTTTTATTAGGGGGCTCACACAGGTGCTCCAGTGTATACTATAGGGGTGTCTCCCTCTGTGAAGCTTGTACAAAATAGGTAAGTATTCAAGCTTGACAAAAGAAAAAAAATATTTCTTCATCTTGGAACTCTGCCAAAACAGACAATTTTACCCCACTTCCAAGCAATGTTTCATATTCCTATTTCTGCCATCAAATATCTGTGTGCTAAGTATACCTATTTTTTTTTACATAGGGGAGAAAAAACTCAGAGGACACCACTCATCTGAGGAGACCACAGACTCCCCACCTCATGAGGAAGGTGAAATCCCCCAAAGCCAACAAGAGGAGGAGGAAGGAGACATGGTGGAAATAGTCACCACAACAGGTGAGTGTCTTTGACCACAGGCTTAGGTAAGAGATGGATGGCGGCAGATTTATAATACATGGTATGTTTTTGTCTCTATATTTTTAGGTGATCGTGATGTTGTGGATCCAGGTCATTTCACCAGTGAAAGTGCACAGATCCTGATCGGGGAGATCATGGGGTGTAATAGGGACTTGGAAAACATCCAGAAAAACATCAATGATGTTAAAAACAAAATGAAGAACATCATTGATGTTTTAGGGAGAGTTTAAAACACCTCCAAATCCCTTCTTTTTTTGTGGTATTTGGAATGTAAAACTTTTAAACATTTTTTGCCATTTTATAGAAAAGCCAAATTTTGAAGATGCACACAGTGTGTCAACATGTGCTATCTGCCATCACGGGAGATCAGTGTAGGCGTTTTGGGGGTGCCACCCCTTCCTCAATAATAAAGTAGCTGAGAGGAAGGGGTTGCACCCCCAAAACACGTCCCTTGATCCCCTGTGATGGCAGCTAGCACATGTTGACATTCAGCAATTTGTGTGCATCTTCAAAATTTGGCTTTTCCAGGGGTGACTTCACCCCATCTGAATGCAATATCAAACACAGTTTATAAATACTCATGTCTGATATTGCCTTCAATTTCTACAAAAGTTGAACTTTGTAATTTCCAGATTTGTGTATTTCTTGTTTGTTTGAAACATGCCTGTTTTACCTTAAATGAACATTTCATGTTTTATTAATGTGACTGAAAAAAATGTTATACAACAAACATGTTGGTTTGTTTTCAAAAACCTTTTAGAAATGCACATGTGATTGTGCTGGTATTAAAAAGATCGATACTCAAGAATGTGTGGGTTATTGTTTCAATGCTCCTAAAATTTTGTTGTGGTAAAATTTGGTGTTTTCAGTGACAATGGGGGTTATTTCCTAAGGGCAAATCCACTTTGCACTACAAGTGCAGTTTCAGTGCAGGCTCAAGTGCACTTGTAGTGCAAAGTGTCTTTCCTTTAGTAAATAACACCCAACAGTGCTTTTTTATGTTACACAATCACGTCATTTTCAGGACTCCCCACATTTCTGTCAGGGTCAGCTAAAAGAAACACAAGCAGTAAATGTCACCAAAGATTTTAGTAGTTAAAATGATTTTTTATTTTAAAAATGATTCAGACATTGTCTGGCATATTGATGGCCCCCCTACCCTCAAAGTAACCAAGGTATCTAAGACGGACCTCGCGGGCACTCAGGGGGTGCAAGCCAGGATGGCCACTTTCAAGCGCCGTCAGAGTTGGTTCATTTACATGAATTCTGCCTCAGGCCCAATTGAGGTTGCATAGTTGGCAGAAATTCACCTTAAAAAGTTGTGGAGAACACAGCACGCCAGGATGATATGATTCAGTTTATACTCCGCCATGTGTATGGGTGTAAGAAATAGGCGGAACCAGCTGGCCATGATTCCAAACGTGCTCTCCACCACTCTTCTGGCTCTGGCCAGCTGGTAATTAAAAACCCTCTGTTCCGGGGTGAGGGTCCTCATAGGGAATGGCCGCATAATGCTTCATCTGCAACGAAGACAAATGGGAGTCCTTCCACATTGTCTTCTGGAGGTGGCAAGTCCAAGCTGCCATTCTGGAGATGCCTGTAGAACTCCGTCTGGGCGATGACACCACCATCGGACATCCGGCCATTCTTCCCCACGTCCACATACAGGAACTCATAAGTAGCCGACACCACTGCCAACATCACAATACTATTGAACCCCTTGTAGTTGTAATAGTATGACCCTGAGTTGGGTGGTGGGATGATGTGGACGTGTTTCCCATCAACTGCCCCCAGTTAGGAAAGTCCCACCGCTGAGCAAGGTGGGAGGCCACAGTCTGCCATGCCTGTGGGTTGGAAGGAAACTGTGGAGTCAAACAAGAAAAAGAAATTAATCATTTTTCACATAAACATGGAAAACAGATTAGACACAAACATTCTTGGGCAACATTAGTATAACATTTATTTTAGGGAGTATTTAAAGACCAAGGTATAAGGTACTCCTATCAGATTCCTCCTCCCCCCTCTCATGGGCCATTTGTATAATTTTATGGGGGGGATATGTTTTGGACAGGTAACCCTCTCCACTTCATTGAGAGATGAATGCCTAAATAATGTGTTACTTTGGCCAGCTCCTCCTTACTTTACACTATTGGCAGCCCACTGGACAGGTAAGAAGTGTCATAATACAAAGAGATAAATACACACTGTACACCTTTTAACACATTTTTACATTCTGCTATTACCTATCAAGATAATAATAGGATAAAAAAACTTTAAACAGTACCATTTGAAAGTATTCAGGCAGGCCCTTGCACTACATGCTTTGGGGAATTCATCCACAAATATGACCACAAAAGAGGTGGGTATAGTGTGTATGGGTTTGGCAAAGTCAGCAGATAGAGGGTTATTATCAGCTGAGTTAGCAGTTGGGGAGAGGAAGGGTTCCAAATGATTTTGGGACACCAAAAAAAAGCCTCTGCCACGCTTCCTGAATTTAAAGCACAAATCACAGTTTTACACATTTTAGGGGTTGTTTAGGATACAGCACTACTATGGAGCTGACAAAATACATTGTTAAGTGAATACACGAGGTGAATATAGGACCAGGAGAGCATGCTGGGGAGGTAAGCGAAGACAAATATGTATGAAGGCCAAAAAAAATTACCTAAAAATCCAGCATGCATGAGGACAAAGCGAACATTCACAGCATATTACAATCATGGTAATTAGGGAATGAGGAAAGAAATATAATACATTATCAAACATTAAATACAATAAAATGTGATGTTAAAGGATAAAAATCTTACCTTCATATACTCCTTCTGCAGGACCTGGATGATGGCAGAACAGGTCTCCGGGATAATGATCCCCAGAGCCTGGGGGGAGATGCCTGTCGAGAACTTGAGGTCCTGCAGGCTTCTCCCCGTCGCCAAGTACGGCAGGGGGGCGACTAGCCTCTGCTCTGGAGTGATGGCTTGCCTCATGCAGGTATCCTGCCTGCTGATATAGGGGGTCAGCAAAGCCAACAAACGTTGAAATATGGGGTCCGTCATCTGGAGAAAGTTCCTGAAATCGTCAGAATTATTCTCACGGATCTCACGGAGCAAAGGCATGTGACAGAACTGGTCACGCTGGAGCAACCAATTCTTGGTCTATGAACTCCTCCCCACCCTGTTCATGGACTGGACTTGTGTCAAGGTAAGGACCCCAACACCAAGCCCCCGCACAGCACGAACTCTACGAGGGGTATGTATACGCAACATGGCTAGAAAACGGTCGGCTGCTCAGAATGAAGTAACAGAATACACTGAAGAACAGCAAGGCCTGTGAAGAGCGACCTGAAAAACAGCAACGAGCGGACAAGAACGCACTGAATAATTAAATACGAACTCACTGCATGCACTGGAGACCAGATACAAACCCACAAGCACAAACTGAACAGCAGAAAACCATCTGAAAACCACAACTCTGAAAAAGTGCGAATCGTCTCTCACCAAACTTTTACTAACACGAGATTAGCAAAAGGAGCCCAAAGGGTGCAGCGCTTGGTTCTGAACTGCCCTTTTATAGTCTCGTCGTACGTGGTGTACGTGACCGCGTTCTTGGCGAACGGAAATTCTGACAACTTTGTGCGACAGTGTGTATGCAAAACAAGTTTGAGCCAACATCCGTCGGAAAAAATCCATGGACTTTGTTGTCGGAATGTCCGATCAATGTCCGATCGTGTGTACGGGGCATAACACATCTGATTTTGCTTATATGCAAGTTATTGGCCATAAAAGGTGTACTGCCCTGTGGGACATGTATCAATGCAAACTTTTTTTTTTACAAAATATCGTTTTTAAAGGAACAGTGATTTCAATGATACTTAACATGTAACAATCAAAATTAAAAATTCCTTTTAAATATAGTGCCTTAGGGGCCCCCTTAGGTCTAATGTACACGGGATGCCGAGGCAACCTCTTCTGAACAATTTTTTTGACAGCTTAAAACCAGCGTTTAAAAATGCCTATTTATCCGTGTTTGCATGCCCCGTTTAGAGTTTAGGAGCGTTTATTTAAGATAACATCATAAGACCCTCCCAAAGCACAAAAACAGTATTATTTAACTATTTCAGCCATTTTGTGAGACCAGAGTGAGTATCAGCAGCTGAGAGAGCAACAGTGTACTTCTATCTACATCAATTTCAGTGCTTTTACTATGGATCCCATAATGAGCATATGTGAGGACGTTAAAAAAGCCAGATATTAAATTTCCTGCAACTATGTTTGATCAAGTCGGGGGTCAAGCTCAATGGTGGGGTCATCTAATTCAAATCCAACAACATATAGGTCAAAATCTACTAAGCTAACAGCAATGCTAGTGGTGTATTGGATTGGATCATGGGCTCATTAGGGGTATATAAATGGTCTATGAAGCATTGCAAGCAATTACAAGTTTTTACATTTTTTTAGTGGTTTTTTATCATTTGCTATAATTTTTAAGTTTTGTCATGTAAAAAAAATAGGGCACCTTTAAAAATGATTCTACACGAAAAAACGCATTTGGCGTCTAAAACGTTGGAAACTTCAGCGTCTGAACTCATTTTTTACCTTCAAAGAAAAGCCTCTAAATGCAACTGCCTAAAAACTACATTTAATGAACCTGTGTACATGTACACATTAGATAACATTGGATGAGTTCAGGGGCAGCTGAAAAATGCATCCAACTGCCTCTGAACATCTGTTTACCAGGAGCAGTGTACATGAGGCCTTAGTCTGCCTTTAAAGTGGCACATCCGTACTGTGTAAAGAACCTTCTGCAGCAAAACTGACATATATAAAGAAAAATAATACATTTAAATTGATTTTTCCGGCTGCAAGCTTTCCTGAAAAAAAACATTGTAAGAAATACAAAAATGTGAAAAGAACTGTGGGAGTCCCCCCCAATCCATGCCAGGCTCTTTGGGTCTGATATGGATTTTAAGGGGAACCCCACACCAAAAATGTTGAAAAAAATAAGTGGGGACCCCCCTAAAATCCATACCAGGCCCTTATCCGAGCATGCAGCCTGGCAGACCAGGAAAGGAGAGGGATGAGCGAGTGCCCCCCAAACCATACCAGACCACATTCCCTTAACATGGGGGTTGCTTTGGGGTAAGGGGGCCTCTTCCCCACAACCCTGGGTGGTGGTTATAGGGATCTGAGGGCATGGGCCTTTTTGGAATCTGGAAGCCCCCTTTAACAAGAGGGCCCCCAGATCCCAGCCCCCACTATGTGAATAAATATGGGGTACAGTGTACCCCTACTCATTCACCAAAAAGAAATAAAAACACACACACACAGTTTTTAAAAATTCCTTTATTAAAAATAAAAAAACTGTCCACTGATGAAGATCCAATTCAAACAGGAGATGTTTGCATACATGTGAGTGGTAAAATCTGCTTTTAAAAAAAAAAAGTCATCAACATAGTGAGCGTTATTAGCGCTATTCTTTTTGGGCACACAATATGAATACTCGTAAGATGACCCATGATGGCAGTGGATTGAGTGTTCAGGATCCCTAACAGCTGATGCAGATGAGCCCAGAGGAACAGAAACCCTAATTACTAGTGAAAAGTGTATCTGACCTAATAAATATTGGGTCCAAATCAGAAGGTGAACGCAGTATTTTGCTGGTGGTGGGATGATTGATTAAAAAAACTAACCACATTATATTTTTGAATCACAGATCACTGGAATAAGAAATAACGCACAATACTATATCACAGACTTTGCAATATGATTATGGATGGACACTTAAAATAAGTAAATTGGATTTTTTCAAAATTAATATTATATTTATGGTAGATATGGTATGTTTATATTACATTTAGTACACATTTGTCTACAGGACATTCAGTATATGAATTAGGCATTATGATTTTTTGAATTCATTTAGTAGTGGGAGTATTAATAACACAGTATCAATATAGGTTTTGAATTTAAAGACTAGATTGCATGGCACTGTATTATATATAAGTTCTATGACATAAGTGCAGTTGTGAGAATTTTTATTCAGCAGGAATAGTTTATATCTTAACACCAAAAACATTTTAGAACACTTTTTTATTCATTTTTATCACACATTTGGCATTCATATTGGTGATCTTGGAAACTTGCACAGGTGCATTGCTTCAGCCAATCAGGTCTTATGCCCCGTACACACGGTCGGATTTTCCGATGGAAAATGTCCGATCGGAGCGTGTTGTCGGAAATTCCGACCGTGTGTGGGCTCCATCGGACATTTTCCATCGGATTTTCCGACACACAAAGTTGGACAGCAGGAGATAAAATTTTCCGACAACAAAATCCGATCGCGTCAATTCCGACCGTGTGTGGCCTGTTCCGACGCACAAAGTGCCACGCATGCTCAGAAGAAATTCCGACACGGGACAGCTCGTTCTGGTAAACTTAGCGTTCGCAATGGATACAGCACTTTCGTCACGCTGCAATGTTAAAAATGGTTTAATACAGCGCACTCTCTTCTTCTTTAGAATGTGACAAGAATTAAGTCGTTTTGCTGCTCATATTCACACACACTTCTCACAAAGTTTTATTTGTGTTTTTTTAGTGGGATTCCCGCAATATATTGTTATTAGTTGTCACATCTGACAGTTTTATATTTTTTATGTTTTTTTTTTTTTCTTTTTAAGCCTTTTTTTTTCTTTAATGTTTGGATTTTTTCCAAGGCTGATCTTTGTTTAATGTTATTTTTATTTTTACTACAGAATATTTTTGTGTATGTTTTGTGTGGCAAGTTACCCCAACACCATTGATATCTTTTATTATTTAATCTCCAGGAGATTTTTTGTTGTTGGTGTCCCTTGTTCATTTCACATTGTATATTAGAAATGTACCTGAATCCTCACAAACAAACCATCATTTTTGAAAAAGTAAAACACATAGGAGAGTATAATTCAAAACAAAAATCCTTTATTAAGGGTTCAGAACCAAGCAAAGAGGAAGGCAACACTGGATCAACAGCAGAAATTAGTGAAGCCTGGGACCCCCACAGCAGACATCAATTCTTAAACCTCAAAATTGGTGGCCTGAGGAGTCTATATGTAAGGGAGGGCAGTCTGGTCCGGGATTCACAGAGATCCGGATAGCAGCAGATGACATCAGTGTCCCCAGGCTGTTGTACCACAAGAGGCTGCATCTTTTGGCAGACCAGACTGGATCCAGGGTCCTCACTGTCTGGTCTTCCTTTCACACTTCCTTCCGGGCTGTGGCTGTGCAGTTGGAGATGTGGCAGGAGGAGGAGTAGGACCTGGAGGAGGAGTAGGACCTGCAGGAGGAGGAGGAGGACCATCCCAAAGCTGTGTGTGAGGTGTAAGTTGGCCCCTCACACCTTTCGCCAGAGCCTCTGATATGAGGGCCTCACACATGGCTTTTTGGCCCTCCTCCATCCTCTGCATTTTATAGGCTATGAATGCCGCAAGGTTCTCCTGCCTGGTGTGTGGTGCTCCCAGGACCTCTGTAGCCCTACAAAAAAATCTGATAGCCGCCTCCTCTAGGGTACTCCTCCTGCTGCCACTTTCTGTTTCCAGGGGGGGTGGAGCGACCTGCAGATCAGCCACCTCCTGGCTGAGACTTCCCTGTGTATGAAAAAGGGACATGGTTTTAGTTTTTGTATCATCAATAACAATCCTAAATTAGTACTCCCAACTAACATCTAGTTAACATCATTGATTGGACAAGCAGAAATATTTAGAGGAATGCTATACCTGGCTCAATCTGGGCTCCTCCACATATCGCCTGGAAGGCCCAGGTTGGGCGTCAGAAGCCTCAGCTGGGGGGGAAGGAAGCGTGGAAGGAAGACTTGAGAGGGATGGCCTGGGTTTAGTCTGGCCTGCCAGAAAGTGCAGCCTGTCGTAGTACAACATCCTGGGGACATAGATGTCACCTGCTGCTCCGGATCTCTGTGAATCCAGGACTTTAGTGCGCTCCCTCAGATATGTGCTCCTCAGGCCACCAATTAAGATCTTTAAATAAGTGATGTCTGCCGTGGGGATCACCTGCTTCACAATTTCACACAATTGCTCCAGTGCTGCCTTCCTCTTTATTTGGTTCTTGTAATGGGGGTGTTTAATCTCCCACAGACAGGGCAGCTCCCTTAGCATCTCTATGAAGACTGAAATGAAGTCCTGATCTTCCAGTACCATATCCATGTTCACTGCAAGACACAACACAAGACAAAGCCTAATGTCACACCAAACTCTCCTAATCTTGTTACAATATATGCCTCAATCTATAGAAGCAGTATAGGCCCAAGTTTGTCTCTTACCTTCGTTCTTACGATCGCCACGTTCAATGCTCCTTCCTCCGCTCACAGATCAAACGTAATACGCACGCGTGTTACGCTTTATATACACTGCGCATGCGTGTAACTCCGCCCGCCCCTGACGTTCTTTCTAGTGTATTCCCCGCCCCTTTTTGTTCGGCGCAGTGGGGGAAGAGCATGATGGCGGACATACAGCAGGTGCGGGCTAATTGTAGCAACGAGGAGGAGGAGGAAAGGGCGGATCCAGGCACGTCCCGATCCAGAAGGAGACGTTTTAAGGCCACAAATATGTCGTTTGGGGAGATGTTGGAGATGGTCGACATCATGAGGAAGTCCGACTATGATGGAAAATATGGGCCTTACCCCCACCCCAACATCCGAAAGGCCAAAATCATGGCGAAAGTGGTCAGGAGTCTCGAGCGGAATTTCGGGGTACGAAGGTCTAAAGATCAGCTCAGGAAGCGGTGGTCGGACCTGAAGTTGAGAGAGCCGGAGCAGTACCGAAAGATCCGGAGAGTGCTGCAAAAAAGTAAGTAGTCGTGCTGTGTTCCTATTCTTTCTGGCTTTATTCCGTTCGTTCTGCTCCATATGCTTTTAGTAATTGTAACGTTTAAAAGGGCAACTTTAATGTTCATGGGCCCATTATTCGTTCGTATCAAACATTTTTTCTTTCGGCCTCTAGAACACCATTGTTTAGGCCATATGCATTTTCACACATTTTTTTTTGGGCCTACTTGGATGCCAAATATTTGTTTGTGTAGATGGGTTTGTTACTAGAATGAAATGCAAACTAGATTGTGTGTAAGGAGAGGACACTGAGCAGCTGTTTTCACATCTGGACACTGGAGCACTACTGTGGGACCCCAGAACACCATTTTTATTAGGGGGGGCACACAGGTGCTCCAGTGTATACTATAGGGGGGGTTACATGTGTGAAGCTTGTACCAAACAGGTAAAGTATTGCAGCTTGACAAAGGCCCATAAAAAAAAGACATCTTTGAACTCGGCTAAAATAGACAATTGTACCCCACTTCCAAGCAATGTTTCCTATTTCTAGTTCTGCCATCAAATATCTGTGTGCTAAGTATACCATTTTTGTTTTACATAGGGGAGAAAAGACTCGGAGGTCACTCCTCATCCCAGGAGACCAGAGCCCCCCCCCCCCCCCCCTCTGGAAGAAGGGGAAATACCCCAAACACAAGAAGAAGAGCAGGAGGAAGAAGAAGACGTGGTGGAGATTGGCACCACAACAGGTGAGTGTCTGCGACCACAGACTCAGGTAAAAGAGATGGCTGGTGGCAGATTTTTGAGACCTTTTTTTTTGTTCTTTATCTCTTTTTAGGTGATCGTGATGTTGTGGATCCAGAACGCTTTACATCAGAAAGTGCCCAGATACTGATAGGGGAGATCATGGGATGTAATCTCCAATTGCAAAACATCCAGCAACAAATCACTGATGTTATTAAAAAAAATAATAACATCATTGATGTTTTGGTGCGAATTTAAACCCCACAAATACACCTGTTTTATCGTACCAAACTTTTTTCAATGTTTCGAAAAGCCAAATTTGGAGGATGCACACAGTGTGCCAACATGTGCTATCTGCCATCACGGGAGATCAATGGACGCGTTTTGGGGGTGCAACCCCTTCCTCAATTATAAAGTAGCGTTGAGGAAGGGCTTGCTCCCCCAAAACACGTCCCTTGATCCCCCCTGATGGCAGATAGCACATGTTGACATTCGTAAATTGGTGAGCATCTTCCAAATTTGGCTTTTCCAGGGGTGAGTTCCCCCCATCTGAACGCTATATCAAACCCAGTTCCTAAATACTGATGTCTGATATAGCCTTCAGGTTTTACCTAATGTGAACTTTGTAAGTTCTAGTTTTTTTGGCTTTCTTGTTGGTTTTACACAGTCCTGTTTTATCTGAAATGGATATTTTGATTTTTCATAATGCTACTGCAAACATTTTATACAACAAACATGTTGGTTTGTTTTAAAAACCTTTGGTAAATGCACATGTGATTGTGCAGGTATAGAAAAGTGCCTTACTCAAGAATGTGTGGATTATTGTCTCAACACTACAACACTTTTGGGGTGATGTAATTGCTGTTTTATGCAAAAATGGGGGTTATTTCCTAAGGGCAAATACACTTTGCACTACAAGTGCAGGTTCAGTGCAGTTGCAAGTGCACTTGTAGTGAAATGTGTTTTTGCAAAATCCGAGGATTTTGTTGTCGGAATGTCCAATCAATGTCCGACCGTGTGTACGGGGCATATGAATGCACTGTGCAGCACACAGCACTTAGCTGGCAAACATCCTGCAGAGCACTCCGCAATTTCAGGTGTTCAGCGAACACCCGAACAGGCGCTGTCCGGGGCCGAACCGACGCTCGCCCCGAACCGTTCACCCATCAGTAGATTTCACTACCAATTTTAACTATTGCATTAGGCCTTTACTATGGCATTGAAGTAAACTATGCATTTGAAGCAGTGGAAGGCAAGGTCATTTTTTTCAGGATTGGGAAAAAAGGATAAGAACAGCTTATTTGAAAGTGCACTTATCACTTATTCATTAAAGGAAAAGCAGCTATGCAAGTAATAAGTTGTGACAAGCGAACTGGGAAAGGTTCAGTTTGCAAGAGTTCAGGAATCCCAAGAAAAAAAAACACTACACCTAAACATAGCACCAAACCCCATTGAAGTCCATGGGATATGAATCATATTTTTTCATTTCTTTTCAATACAGAATGTTTGTTGAAAAAAAGGGCATGGGGGGCAGGAGGCGGAGCCTAGCGGAGCAGACATGCATTGTTAGAGCTCCACACCGCTGAGGAGAGAAGAGAAGGACAAAGTGGAGCCTGCAGGCTCAAAAGGTATCCATTTGAACCTTTTTGCCCCAGGGAACAAACTGTGAAAGTTTGGGCAGGAAATATGGTACTGGGAGGAAACCGTGGCAGAAATAAAAATCACCACACAAAGAGCTCACAGGCACTCACTGCAGCTGAAGCAGCTCCAGTCACCTCACAAGATACAGCATCAGGGCACTCTCACAGACAGAAAATGTCACAGCAAGACTCTCCATTTGAGTCAGATACAGAACAAATCCTCTCACAAACTTCTCCACAAGCCTCCTCAGCATCCCCAGTAATATTATTACAATTTGAAAAGATGCTTCATAAGGCTTTATAACAAACCTCAGACCAAATAACAAACAGCCTAACCAAAGAAATAAGAGAGCTGGGAAACCGCACCGCAGCCTTAGAAATAAAAATGGATGAAATTGAAATTACAACCCAAGAAAATATAACAGAATTGGAACAATTAAAAGAAGAGAATTTAATACTTCAAACTAAGCTCGAAGATTACGAAAATAGAGCCAGACGTTCAAACTTGCACATAAGGGGAATACCTGAAACTGTGACAGACCTGCAATCTACTATTACTGCTCTATTACAAGAACTAAAGCCAGATATCCCTATTGAACGTTTAGAACTGGACAGAGTACACAGAGCCCTCACAGCCAAAAAGAAAGATGGACCCCCACGTGATATAATCACAAAATGTCATTATTACAGAACGAAAGAACAAATACTAATTGCTGCAAGAGAAAAAAAGGAACTTAATTTTCAAGGACACAATTATCAAATTTTTGCTGACCTATCCCAACTTACTATTACTAAAAGACGATCCATGAAACCCCAACTAATGGAACTGCAACGCCACAACATTATGTATCAATGGGGCTTCCCCTTTTCAGTCAGATTTAACTACCAAGGTACAATTTACAGAAGCAGATCAGCAGATGAACTACAACAAACCCTTTTAAAATTAAATCTGACAGAACCCACAAGCAGCAACTCTCCCACACGCAGAAGAATGGCGTCATCTTCACCTTCAGGCAGCACCCAGAAAATTTCAGAACAAAATGGGAATCATCATTCTCACAAAAGAGGCCGTTATGCCACATCATCCATGGACCAAGAAGATTCAATGGACTGACATCCTAATTCCTGATATCTCTTCATTTATTATACTAAGAGATGGTTCTCTATAAAAAAAAACTATATTTATAACTGAATGTAACTGCATTCTGATAGTCACACACTGTGTGGGATCATGTTACATTCCAGTTATATTTCTTATTACTTCTGATTCATATAGCCTTAGAATATATAAGTGAAATAAGGAAATTCTTGTTCAGTTATATATTATCAGGTAATAACAATAGATTTATTACTTTTTAGGACAAATATGTTCAATAATCCAGAAGTAATGGAAGCTTTTTCTTTCTTTTCTTAAAACAAATATATTATTACCTAACTAGTTCCTAGAATTATGTTTTTGTTTATTCTAATCTGAAGCAATACAACCTCAATTTTATGAGTTAACATATCTAAACAGTTACATATGAATAAAATAGGTAATTGTTTACTCTAAAAGGGTTAAAATCCCAAAATAATTCAAACTATCTTCATCAATACCAAAGTTATTAACAGTACCTTTCTAACTGAATTATTTAGCCTAGGGCAAGACTAACCATATACAACCACCCTGGAATAAATAATTTCAACAAAAACTATATTCAGCACTCCAATTAATGAAACATCACTTTGATGTCTTTTGACATAGCACTTCTCTCCTGTAAGTGAAAGATCCGTGTACCCCCATTAGCCCTCCTCATTCTCCCAACCATATTATGTGGGAGTGTGACGAAGGCACTTATTCCCCTGAGAGAGATATTTATTCTCTTTCACGGGTAAATTGTGATTACTTGCAAAAAATAATTTATACAATGTATCATCTAATCTCATATGTTTTTTGTTTACTCTTTACTCCAGAATTCACTGGTTTCTTTTCTATCTATTCATCTCTTCAGTCCACACAGGTTGATCTGCGCAGTCAGCTCTGCATAACAAAAAGTAAGTCAAAACTATTTGATCTATTGCCATGGCACCACTGAATATACTTTCCCTGAATGTTCAGGGAATAAATGTCCCTCAAAAAAGGACCAAAGCCTTCCGTACTTTCCATAACAAGAAGGCTCACATAGTATGCCTCCAAGAAACACACTTCACCAAAGATTCTACTCCAAAATATATTTCTCCTTTTTATCAACAAATTTACACGGCTTATGCCTGTACCAAGCAAAGGGGAACTCTAATTGCATTTCACCGATCCACACCATTCACCTTATCATCAGAAATTAAAGACCCAGAAGGTAGATACCTGATACTCATGGGTTATATAATGGATACAGCAATCACGGTGATTTCCTACTATGCTCCTAACAAACAACCTACACCATTCCTCTCACATATATTACAAGTGATTAATACACACAAAATAGGAACAGTGATAATGTGTGGGGATTCAAACCAGGTCCTCCTCCCATTTCTAGATAAATCACCTTTTACACCATCCAAAATAACCTCTAGATTACCTTTTTCTCAACTTCTTTCCAAATACAATCTGGTAGATTCATGGAGAGAAAGTAACCCAATGAAAAAGAAATTCACTTATTTCTCGCACCCTCATCAAACCTTCACCAGAATAGATCATATTTTTCTAACAATAGGAATGATACCAGAAATTATTGCATCAGATATAATTCCGATTCCGTGGTCTGACCATAATGCAGTATACACTACTATAGCCTCAGCCATACCAAAAGCGCATGACCCAACGTGGTACTTACCGGACATAATGCTCAAACACCCACTACATCAGATGGCCATTGAACAAGCTTTAAAGGAATACATATCAATTAATAATACAACAGACATCTCCCCAATAACACTGTGGGAAGCTCATAAGCCTGTCTTGCGTGGTACAATACAAAGACAAATGGCACTATTTAAACGGGAACGCAAAAATCTAGCAAAAAAACTAGAACTCAATTTTAATGCAGCCTACATATCATTTCAAGATAATCCATCTCAGAGTACAAAATCTCATCTGGAAAAATCTAGATTGGAATACGATCTATTTCTCACTGAGTCAGTTGATAAATCCCTCAAACGCTCCAAACACAATTTCTACATGAATACAAACAAACCAGGTACATATTTGGCTCGGGCATTAAATTCAACTAACAAATCTTTCAAACCAATACGTTTGAAATTATCAAAAAATGTTTACACTTGTAATCCAGTTAAAATAGTCCATAAATTTCACTCACATCTCGCAACTTTATACAAGACAAACAATGAATTTAATCCTACAGAAGCTGAATCCTTCTTCTCAAAAATAAACTTACCTGAGTTATCTTAGAATCAAAAAAGCAGTTTGGATGAGCCTATAACTATAGATGAAGCTGCTAACGCCATAAAAGACCTAAAACTTAACAAAAGACCAGGCCCAGACGGCTACTCGGCTTTATACTATAAAACATTCTCAGAAATACTCTCTCCCATTCTCACTGAAACTTTTAACAAACTTCTAGATGGAAATTCTTTTCGGCAAGAAACACTAATGGCAATTGTTTGTATGATCCCAAAACCCCTTTCTGATGATACTTCCTGTGTGAATTATCGGCCTATCTCTCTGTTAAACCTCGATATTAAATTATTAGCAAAAATAGTAACAACCAAGTGTCCTAAGTGCTCTCACCCTCTGCACGAGGAACACCTCCACTGCGCCAAAATCCCCTTAAAGCTATAGAAAATAAATAAACACTGGTGAAAGTGATAAAAAATATATGTATAAGAAATAAGGAGCTGCCCACTTAAATAATAATCAAGAAATAATATTCAATAAATTTAATCCTAAATGCCGGTTGAATACCAACAAATACCGACACCTAGGATAAATTAGCAGGCGCTCAAAGACAATCCAGATGTAACTGGCTATACCCCCATAAATGACATAGTCTGGTGATAGACACGTTCTCTGGATATAAAATATATATATAAAGGATACACGTGTAAGTGTAAACCAAGTATGTAATGTGCAATGATGGTGATGCCTTTTATCAAAGACTCAATCACCCATAAGTGGCACACCTCTAATAATAAGGATAAAATGAATCAGTATATGTGTATATGTATAGTGTGATTGTATACCTTGCAGTATACAATAATGGTGACACCCTCTAATAGTGTTACTAATCTGAGTGTGACACACTAAATAACCAACATTCCTCAGAAATAAATAAAAACATAATAAAATATGTGACTGCAAAGTAAAACAGTGATGTGATCTAATAAGTGAATCTCTCATCTGCGTGTATCACATCCCTATTTAGCCAAAAGATTGACTAGATGTAATTGATCAGGGTGTGACTAGTAATATAATAGTGACACCCTCTAATAGTGGGTCAATTATCTGTGTATGGTATACCGCATAAATGGCGGACCACACAAACAAAAAACCTGCAAAATAAAGTGTTAGAAATAGAACCTCTTATAATGCAAAAATAGTGGTGGAAAAGCATATATGTAAGTGACAGCAATAAAAAGTCTTAAATATGAGTGACAGCAATAAACAATCGTGCATGTGGTTCAATTCATGCTGCTAAGTTCAACAATTCCAAAAAACAGTTCATGAATGGAATTAGCTCTTAATAGAGGCTAAACGTGATTAAAGCTGGTGACGAAAAAATATTCAATCAGATGTCCCACACAAATGATTCCTCAGTGATAGATGTCAAAAAATGATGAGTAACTCCGTGCTCTTTCCACCTCACCACTGTGCTAGTGAATCGCACTCTCCAGACATGCACTCACCAAAATAAGATGCCAGCACTTTCATGCAAGGCTAAACAAGCTTTCTTTACCACACTCCTGGGTAAATATTGCATACGAAGCTCACAAGAATGATGTTCAATGGATCCACATAAAAGAGAATGAATGCTCCAATAGTGTAATTCCGCAATGAAAATTTATTAAAAATCATGCAAACTTCACACATAGCACTCACATTGTGTAAACCTTAAAACAAGCTCAAACCGTGTAATGCACAGCAAACTTCAACTCAGTGGATTCAACAATAACAATGGTCACGGCGGACCCGAGGTGTACAGCTGCTGGATGTCTCACCCCTCCCCTCGGGAAACCTCCGTCTCTCCGTGCGCTCGTATCCTATTCTCCTGTGTGGCCGATAGCAAGTACGTCACAACTCACAGCCACGCCCCGACATGTTTCGTCATGGAACGACTTATTCATGGGATTGGCTGTGTTTGCTGCCACTCAACTTTTATCTACTCTAAAGTATCCGCCCACTGGATTACGTCATGCGCATGCGCACACCTCGCGTCCCCGTACGCTGGATACAATGATGTCTCACATAGCAGAAAAAACTCACGGGAATCAGGCACTTACACAGTTCCACTATCGAAAATGCAGTTAACAAGATAATGGATATTAGATCCGATAGTATACTTATATAAATATAACATACAAGGCTCTACATGTATGCAGTTGCCGATAGTATACTTATATAAATATAACATACAAGGCTCCACATGTATGCAGTTGCCATTTCTTTCATTCAGCAGTTACGGTGTGTGATAGCTAGCCCACTGGTGTGTGATAACCCCCTTACAGGGCAATCTGGCTTTGCTCATTTGTTGATCATAATCCCCAATTGATACGGGAAATATATAAATTAAAATTGAAATACAATTAAGATTAAAAGGTCCGTTCTCATATTTTATGCTCCGTTCTGGCTATATGTCATAATCATATATAGAAAGCCAGACTGAAAGGGACAAAATATTGAATGTAATACAACTTTACCATTACTACAATATCTAAAAAGACCTCTGATAAAACTATATTAAAAACTAAATATGCTCCGATGCTGAATTCTGATACTAGGATAGGTACCAGAAAAAGGTGAAAAAGTGGTAAATATGTAAATTCTATCAAATCTATAAGGATACCAACTCTAGACTACTGGCGATGGCCGGCGATATTGCCTAATATTCCACACAAGGCTCAATGATAACCAGGGGGAAATCGCCATTTTAAAGTCATTGAACATACCATGCATCAAAAACGCAATCCCCCAGATACCAAGAAGGAAAGAAAGGGAAATTGTGTATAAAGTACACTCCCTTAATGATTCCCTAACATGCATGGAAACCCTGGGTACAATGTCCTAAGACTTCAGGGCTCTCCTAGATGAAAAACCAACATAGGTCAGAGCCTCGTAATGACATCATCCTCCCAATTATAGTATTCACAACTTAGATGGCGGATCTAAAAATCATTGATGAAGCAGTTTAAATCTAATTCAATGTTCAAACCTCTAGGAGTCAAACTCTTCATCAAAAATATCCATCTAGTTTCCCGCTGGGACAGGTCCCTCACTCTATTGGACCCTCTCCAGGAGGGATGTACAGTATCAATCCCACAAAATTGTAATAGTGATGGGTCTTGTTGATGTTTCTCCTTAAAATGTAGGGAGACACTATGGTACTTGTAACCATTCTTGATGTTGGTTAGATGTTCCGAGATTCTAACTCTCAGCAGTCTCTTCGTTCTCCCTACATACAGAAGGCCACACGGGCACCACATAAGGTAAACCACATGCGTTATATTACATGTGATAAATTCCTTAATTTCAAAGGATTCTCCATCCCTATTGGTTACATGAGTTATTCCCCTGTGGTTGATTCTAGCAGTCCTGCAACAAATACATTTTCTACAACTGTAGAAACCTCTAAAGTCAAATTTCAACAGGTTCTTCCCAGGTGGATCCAAAATCCTTTTGACCACATGGTCCCCAAAATTAGGGGCTTTTCTATAAATTAAGGTAGGCCGACTCGGTAACACCTCTCCCAAATGCCTATCTTTACATAAAACATGCCAATGTTTACTAAAAATATACTCAATGTCTTTATATTGGCAGTGAAATCCTGAAATAAAGCCAAATTGGTGCTTGCCATCACTGGGTACATAATCAGATTTTTTTAGGCATTGTTCCCTAGGTACTAATGCTACTTCCTGAGTGATTCTATTTAATTCATCCTCCCGATACCCTCTTTGTATGAATCTGTTTTTAAGAACATCTGCTTGCTCAAAAAAATCTTCCAATTCTGTACAATTTCGACGTACACGTAATAACTGCCCCTTTGGAATGTTTTTTATCCAAGCCGGATGGTGGCCACTTCTAATTGATAGGTAGCTATTTCGATCAGTCGGCTTGAAATAAACCTTGGTTTTCAGTGAGTTGCCCTGTCTCTCAATGGTCACATCCAAAAAATTGACCGATATATTACTGATCTGATGCTCCAATTTAATGTTGTTAGAGTTGTTATTAAGCTCTAGTACAAAACCAATGGCCGATTCCTCTGTCCCCTCCCAAATGAACAAGAGGTCGTCTATGAAACGACGGTAGAATAACAGTTGGGGTCTTTTCTGACTGAACACTTTTCTATCCTCCCACTCTGCCATAAACAGGTTGGCGAGGCTGGGAGCATATTTGGCTCCCATCGCCACGCCAACCTGCTGGGAGTAGAAGTGTCCATCACACCAAAAATAACTATGGGACATGCAAAAATCCAATGCATGTCCCAAAAATCTCTTCTGTACATCTGGGATATCCTCTCTCTTACTTAAGGCCCAATTCAGGGCTAAGGCAGCATCTGCGTGTTGAATAATGGTGTATAGGGAGGCTACATCAGCCGTTACCAAATACACTGTCGATGAGGTCTCCAATTTAACATCACTAAGCAATGTCAGTAAATCACTAGTATCTTTCAAGTAAGCCCTAGTGTCCTTGACACTCGGTTGAAGAAATGTGTCAAGATATTCACAGTTATTTTTGGTGTGATGGACACTTCTACTCCCAGCAGGTTGGCGTGGCGATGGGAGCCAAATATGCTCCCAGCCTCGCCAACCTGTTTATGGCAGAGTGGGAGGATAGAAAAGTGTTCAGTCAGAGAAGACCCCAACTGTTACTCTACCGTCGTTTCATAGACGACCTCTTGTTCATTTGGGAGGGGACAGAGGAATCGGCCATTGATTTTGTACTAGAGCTTAATAACAACTCTAACAACATTAAATTGGAGCATCAGATCAGTAATATATCGGTCAATTTTTTGGATGTGACCATTGAGAGACAGGGCAACTCACTGAAAACCAAGGTTTATTTCAAGCCGACTGATCGAAATAGCTACCTATCAATTAGAAGTGGCCACCATCCGGCTTGGATAAAAAACATTCCAAAGGGGCAGTTATTACGTGTACGTCGAAATTGTACAGAATTGGAAGATTTTTTTGAGCAAGCAGATGTTCTTAAAAACAGATTCATACAAAGAGGGTATCGGGAGGATGAATTAAATAGAATCACTCAGGAAGTAGCATTAGTACCTAGGGAACAATGCCTAAAAAAATCTGATTATGTACCCAGTGATGGCAAGCACCAATTTGGCTTTATTTCAGGATTTCACTGCCAATATAAAGACATTGAGTATATTTTTAGTAAACATTGGCATGTTTTATGTAAAGATAGGCATTTGGGAGAGGTGTTACCGAGTCGGCCTACCTTAATTTATAGAAAAGCCCCTAATTTTGGGGACCATGTGGTCAAAAGGATTTTGGATCCACCTGGGAAGAACCTGTTGAAATTTGACTTTAGAGGTTTCTACAGTTGTAGAAAATGTATTTGTTGCAGGACTGCTAGAATCAACCACAGGGGAATAACTCATGTAACCAATAGGGATGGAGAATCCTTTGAAATTAAGGAATTTATCACATGTAATATAACGCATGTGGTTTACCTTATGTGGTGCCCGTGTGGCCTTCTGTATGTAGGGAGAACGAAGAGACTGCTGAGAGTTAGAATCTCGGAACATCTAACCAACATCAAGAATGGTTACAAGTACCATAGTGTCTCCCTACATTTTAAGGAGAAACATCAACAAGACCCATCACTATTACAATTTTGTGGGATTGATACTGTACATCCCTCCTGGAGAGGGTCCAATAGAGTGAGGGACCTGTCCCAGCGGGAAACTAGATGGATATTTTTGATGAAGAGTTTGACTCCTAGAGGTTTGAACATTGAATTAGATTTAAACTGCTTCATCAATGATTTTTAGATCCGCCATCTAAGTTGTGAATACTATAATTGGGAGGATGATGTCATTACGAGGCTCTGACCTATGTTGGTTTTTCATCTAGGAGAGCCCTGAAGTCTTAGGACATTGTACCCAGGGTTTCCATGCATGTTAGGGAATCATTAAGGGAGTGTACTTTATACACAATTTCCCTTTCTTTCCTTCTTGGTATCTGGGGGATTGCGTTTTTGATGCATGGTATGTTCAATGACTTTAAAATGGCGATTTCCCCCTGGTTATCATTGAGCCTTGTGTGGAATATTAGGCAATATCGCCAGCCATCGCCAGTAGTCTAGAGTTGGTATCCTTATAGATTTGATAGAATTTACATATTTACCACTTTTTCACCTTTTTCTGGTACCTATCCTAGTATCAGAATTCAGCATCGGAGCATATTTAGTTTTTAATATAGTTTTATCAGAGGTCTTTTTAGATATTGTAGTAATGGTAAAGTTGTATTACATTCAATATTTTGTCCCTTTCAGTCTGGCTTTCTATATATGATTATGACATATAGCCAGAACGGAGCATAAAATATGAGAACGGACCTTTTAATCTTAATTGTATTTCAATTTTAATTTATATATTTCCCGTATCAATTGGGGATTATGATCAACAAATGAGCAAAGCCAGATTGCCCTGTAAGGGGGTTATCACACACCAGTGGGCTAGCTATCACACACCGTAACTGCTGAATGAAAGAAATGGCAACTGCATACATGTGGAGCCTTGTATGTTATATTTATATAAGTATACTATCGGCAACTGCATACATGTAGAGCCTTGTATGTTATATTTATATAAGTATACTATCGGATCTAATATCCATTATCTTGTTAACTGCATTTTCGATAGTGGAACTGTGTAAGTGCCTGATTCCCGTGAGTTTTTTCTGCTATGTGAGACATCATTGTATCCAGCGTACGGGGACGCGAGGTGTGCGCATGCGCATGACGTAATCCAGTGGGCGGATACTTTAGAGTAGATAAAAGTTGAGTGGCAGCAAACACAGCCAATCCCATGAATAAGTCGTTCCATGACGAAACATGTCGGGGCGTGGCTGTGAGTTGTGACGTACTTGCTATCGGCCACACAGGAGAATAGGATACGAGCGCACGGAGAGACGGAGGTTTCCCGAGGGGAGGGGTGAGACATCCAGCAGCTGTACACCTCGGGTCCGCCGTGACCATTGTTATTGTTGAATCCACTGAGTTGAAGTTTGCTGTGCATTACACGGTTTGAGCTTGTTTTAAGGTTTACACAATGTGAGTGCTATGTGTGAAGTTTGCATGATTTTTAATAAATTTTCATTGCGGAATTACACTATTGGAGCATTCATTCTCTTTTATGTGGATCCATTGAACATCATTCTTGTGAGCTTCGTATGCAATATTTACCCAGGAGTGTGGTAAAGAAAGCTTGTTTAGCCTTGCATGAAAGTGCTGGCATCTTATTTTGGTGAGTGCATGTCTGGAGAGTGCGATTCACTAGCACAGTGGTGAGGTGGAAAGAGCACGGAGTTACTCATCATTTTTTGACATCTATCACTGAGGAATCATTTGTGTGGGACATCTGATTGAATATTTTTTCGTCACCAGCTTTAATCACGTTTAGCCTCTATTAAGAGCTAATTCCATTCATGAACTGTTTTTTGGAATTGTTGAACTTAGCAGCATGAATTGAACCACATGCACGATTGTTTATTGCTGTCACTCATATTTAAGACTTTTTATTGCTGTCACTTACATATATGCTTTTCCACCACTATTTTTGCATTATAAGAGGTTCTATTTCTAACACTTTATTTTGCAGGTTTTTTGTTTGTGTGGTCCGCCATTTATGCGGTATACCATACACAGATAATTGACCCACTATTAGAGGGTGTCACTATTATATTACTAGTCACACCCTGATCAATTACATCTAGTCAATCTTTTGGCTAAATAGGGATGTGATACACGCAGATGAGAGATTCACTTATTAGATCACATCACTGTTTTACTTTGCAGTCACATATTTTATTATGTTTTTATTTATTTCTGAGGAATGTTGGTTATTTAGTGTGTCACACTCAGATTAGTAACACTATTAGAGGGTGTCACCATTATTGTATACTGCAAGGTATACAATCACACTATACATATACACATATACTGATTCATTTTATCCTTATTATTAGAGGTGTGCCACTTATGGGTGATTGAGTCTTTGATAAAAGGCATCACCATCATTGCACATTACATACTTGGTTTACACTTACACGTGTATCCTTTATATATATATTTTATATCCAGAGAACGTGTCTATCACCAGACTATGTCATTTATGGGGGTATAGCCAGTTACATCTGGATTGTCTTTGAGCGCCTGCTAATTTATCCTAGGTGTCGGTATTTGTTGGTATTCAACCGGCATTTAGGATTAAATTTATTGAATATTAGCAAAAATAATAGCAAAACGCCTCAATAGCATTATAGGAAAATTAATACATAGAGATCAAGTAGGCTTCATGCCAAATAGACAGGCAGGCGATAATATACGCAGGGCAGTGTTATTGGCACATATTGCTAAAAAACGGAAAATCCCTTTATGTTTTCTATCTCTCGATATTAAGAGGGCATTTGACACAGTATCCTGGCAATATATGCAATATTCATTACAAAAATGGGGTTTTGGACCCCACTTTTTAACATGGATCAAAGCATTATATAAAAAACCCAAAGCCTATATAAAATATGCTGGATACAAATCTGAAGCCTTTAATATCGAAAGAGGTACCCGACAGGGTTGCCCATTATCTCCCCTATTATTTGCCCTTATACTCGAACCCATGGCCCAATACATCAGAACAAACCAAACTATAACTGGCATTGAAGTAGGAGGTATTACACACAAATTATGTATATTTGCAGACGATATATTACTTTTTCTATCATCACCACAGGTCTCTGGTCCTAACGTAATACCAGCTCTTGATGGATTTGCAGCCCTATCCGGCCTTATGATTAATCCTAAGAAATGCCTAGTGCTTAATATTTCACTCACAAACATGGAATTGATCCCGGCTAGGGCTGCACTCCCATTCACATGGGCAGAAAAATCAATCCCATATCTTGGAATTCATTTAACAGCATCTCATTCTGACTTATTCTCAACCAATTATCCTCCTGTTTTAAGACAGATCACAAATCTAATAAAACAATGTTTGCAACTTCCTTTATCCTGGATAGGGAAGATTAATGCAATCAAAATGACTATTCTACCCAAATTGCTTTATCTATTCAGAGTCCTCCCTATTCCAATTCCTTCCTATTTTTTGAGAATAGTACAAAAAAGAGCAACTTCGTTTATATGGGGCTCTTCTAAACCACGTATACCTATACACACACTACATCTTCCCAAAAATAAAGGAGGCCTGGGATACCCTAATTTTACTAACTACTACAGAGCAGCACATTTGGCCAGTCTGTCCAAATACCATGCAAAACAGGAAATCCCATTATGGGTATTTATAGAGGCTTCAGAAAATGACCCTCTATTAATATCAAATTTATTATGGCTTGATCCTAAAGACCGCTTTAAAATTCATAATCCCATAACTAAACACTTCTTATCTCTCTGGGATAAACTAAAAACCAAATATCAGTTACAATCTCCACACAATCCTCTCCTTTCTTTTATCAGAAATCCGGCCTTTTATCCGGCATGGATCTACCCAAATTCTTTTAAAGCTTGGACAACATCAGGCATTCAGACACTAAATGACTTCATAGCATCTAAATCATTCCTTTCATTCCCATCGCTTAGAGAAAAATATGATCTACCAAACTCTGAGATATTTAGATATCTCCAAATCAAAAATTTCTATACACCATTCCTAAAGGGGGATACACCATTATCCCAATTATCCATTTTTGAATCAATCTGTACAAAAGATCCATTTGCTAAAGGTACAATTTCATCACTTTATAATCAATTATATGGAGTAGCAAATCTTAATAGACCCTCTTACGTTCAGAGGTGGGAGGAGGACCTGGGACGAACTTTAGAAGACACGGACTGGTCTAACATATGGCTCACATCTAAGTCATCTTCACCCAACATCTTAGCACTGGAGACAAATTATAAAGTCCTAACTCGCTGGTACCTTGTACCCGCTAGAGTGGCAAAATATTCACCTAATACCTCAGCTCTTTGTTTTCGAGGATGCCCAGAAATGGGCACATATTTACACATATGGTGGACGTGCCCAGTAATCCAAACCTTCTGGAAGGAAGTCTTCGTGATTGCATCTAAATTATTTAAAAAAATAATACAACTAGATCCATATTTAACTTTACTTAATCTAAAACCGGAATGGTTAACACTCTCTCAATTCAAACTTATGATCCAACTAATAACGGCTGCAAAACAAACAGTGGCCAAGGCATGGAAATCTCCTACATTGGTACTAGCAGAAACAATTCACAGAATGAATAATACAATGTCCCATGCTAAGATGGTAGCCATCGATCAAAATCAAATTCCAAAATTTGAAAAACTTTGGCACCCTTGGATAAAACAACAGTTCCTGTCAAATTTCAATGACTCTGTCCTGTTGCCATGGTAACAGATTAAATGACTTACAGAGACACCCATTCTAAGGCTTCAAAGAGAACTAAAAAGAATAATAAACTGGTGAGCGGGACAACCTTGTGGACCATACCTCTACCTTTCAACCCTTTTTCTTCTTTCTCTTTCCTTTTCTCCACCTTACGATTAAAGCTCATTATCAGAATTTATTTGACCTATATACACTCTACTTGTAAACAATATGTATAGTAGGTATAAATCATTTAAATACCTACAAAAGTAACTAAGGAAATGATATATATCTTTAATTTAGGTTTACATGAACCCAATGTTTAATATTTGAAATTTCATGATATTTACCTATATAAACCCTACTGTAAAACAATGAGCTTACTTTATAGATCCTTGTAAACTTACTTTATGTATCTTTATAACATTGTATACTCAATAAACTTCTTTTGACAAGGAAAAAAAGGGCATGAGTAACTGGGCACTGCCATAGGCATATGTACCAATTAAATAAAAAAAATATATATATCATTCAGAAAGGTGAAGGACTTTTATGCAACTTAAATGAAAACATTAAAAACTGCGCATTAAGTTTAGGATTCAGAACAATGTACAGGTACAAACTGGTCTCTCTTTGTCAACAAACAAGGGGATCTGTCATTTAGTGGTGTCACTGATATAAAGGAGAAATCCCCAAGGACATCTGTTTGTAAACAAAGAGATTGGGGATCAAATATGGTCATTGATCAAATATGGTTACGATCATACTTGCCATTGATGTCACCTGGTATCCTTGGCTCCTTTGTGTACATTTGTGATCTGTCATCGTGACCAGAGTAGCAACGGAACAACAGATCATTTTGGCCATGAGTCAACACAGTCAGGCATCGCTCATCTAATTGACTTGGATCTACATCTCTGGCCAATGTGATTGATGTTGAATTTACATCTAGAGACATTTTTTTATGTATTTATTTACTAAAGAATTTATTTAACAAGAAGTGTAAACCGTCACATATGCCCAGTGAAGTAAACAGATGATACACAGGGATTAAACAAATCTCCATATATAAGTTGTACATTTATATCTGCTGTCTTCATCTGTATATATCCTTTAGAATGTGCTCTTCATATTAAAGTTTTTCTCTTCCTGGTTAGCACTGGGAGTGGATTATTGGCATACAGCCAAGACAGCTGATTGGAGGAAAGGCACAGACCCCCTCTCCTCATAGGCAAAGGAATGTGCATAGGTCTGCTCTTAGACGGAAAACTGACTGCTAATCTATTTATAGCAACCTTCCCTGACACACACTTCTAACTCCCATCTCGGAGAATATGTGAGAAGTTATCAGGCTGATAAGAGAGCTACGAAGCAAGAGACAGCTACGGGACATAGTGCTTTGAAGAGAGATAAGAAAACTATAGATATATGTGCCCAGCTCAAATTTCATGAATTAGGTTTACATCCACTTTAATGCCCTGTACACATGGTCGGATTTTCCGACGGAAAATGTGTGATAGGACCTTGTTGTCGGAAATTCCGACCGTGTGTGGGCTCCATCACACATTTTCCATCGGGAAACGCTCTGCTATATCTCCGGGAGAAAATAAAACACTACACACCGAATCGCAGTCTTCAATCAGCTAACCAAAATCTTCTCATCATTCCCAAATACCGCTACAAAGCAAAGGGAGAACGAAGATTCGCAGTCCAAGGACCTCGACTATGGAATGCTCTTCCAACCAACATCCGCATGAAAGAAAACCACCAGGCCTTCAGGAAAAAACTAAAGACCTTCCTTTTCTAAGAAGCTGACAACAGAGAATGCATATAGCACCTTGAGGCAATTCAGTTCGCATTTGCAGCGCTTTACAAATCATTCATTCATTCATTCATCGGAATTTACGACACACAAAGTTTGAGAGCTTGCTATAAAATTTTCCTACAACAAAATCTGTTGTCGGAAATTCCGATCGTGTGTACACAAATCCGACACACAAAGTGCCACACATGCTCAGAATAAATTAAGAGACGAAAGCTATTGGCTACTGCCCCGTTTATAGTCCCGACGTACGTGTTTTACGTCACCGCGTTTAGAACGTTCGGATTTTCTGACAACTTTGTGTGACCATTTGTATGCAAAACAAGTTTGAGCCAACATGGATTTTGTTGTCGGAATGTCCGATCAATGTCTGACCGTGTGTACAGGGCATTACAGTGTGGGCTTTTTGTCACTTGAATTTTTAATTATATTTTTAAAATAAGATATAACAAATACAGGCCAGTACTAAACTATTCCTGCAATGGATGTCAAAATTTATAAAAACAATGTGAAAGTAAATTACATTGATCTTTTTTCAGCTAATTACCCTCCAATGTTGAAAAATATAACAAATATGCTGAAATCTTGGAACCACCTCCCTTTATCATGGTTCGGAAGAATCAACACAATAAAAATGACTGAAGATTCATTGGATAATGAATCTTATCCAAATTTTTTTTTTTTCAATCATTTCTTTTTTATTGCACACATGTCAATAAAATTATAACAATACAAAGCAAGAGCCAGGTCAACCCACACAGGGGCTATGTCTGGCAGGAAAGGAGGAGCATAGTTTCAATCATTCACATTATATTGTACAGCAAAACATAGTATAAAGTGTGTGGTTTATGTAGTCCTATTCTCGTGTTCCCGCCCTTCCTCCATGCAAAATCATATCTCTATTGCTAGTTCATTCCTCCCTTTCCCTTGATTTTGTTCCAACCCTCCCCTCCACCCCTCCCCACCCCACCTCCCCTCCGTCACAGCAGACCTTTCATATTGCCTTTGATGGTTCTTGCACCACCTGTACAACTACCGCAGGTTTCCCTCCTATCCAATGTTCTTATTTATCTGATTTTGTTGTCATTAATTTTACAAGCCAACTTCCTATTCCTCCTTCTTCTCCCCCCCCTGTGTACTTACTCTCGCTTTCCTTCCCCTCGGGTATCACAATCTCGTTCTTCCTCTCTACGTCACCCCCTCCTGATCACTACATCTGAAGCCTTTCTACTATCAATTGATGTGGGGCCAGGTCCGCATCCCCCAGCCATGGGTGCCATATCTTGTTAAATTTACTCCGATCGCTTCTACGGGCGTACGCCAGTCGTTCTCTAGGGAGAAACGAGTTAACGTAGGCAATCCATTGCTTAACTGTAGGTACAGTTGGAGCCATCCAGTACTTTGCAATAAGTTTCCTGGCGAGATACATCAGTCTAGATAACATGAAGTACTTTCCTCCCGGGTACATCTTTCCACTTATAGCTCCGAGCAGGTATACGGTCGGATTAAGGGGGATGTGGACCCGCGCCACCCTGGAAATATGTTGGGAAACCTCATCCCAGTACCTATGCAGCTTTGGGCACCTCCAAATTAAATGAATAAAGTCCCCTCTGTGTACCTTACACTTGGGGCACAGTGGGGAGTCTCCTCTACCCCATTTATAAAGCTGTACTGATGTCCTATAGGCCCTATGAAGAATAAATAATTGTGATAGTCTTTGGGTTGCGGAGAGTGACACCACTGGAATAGCCTCGAGCGCCATTTCCCATTGTTTTTCATCTATTTCTCCTATGTCCTCTATCCATTTATTTCGGCACTTTAACAGTGTATGAACCTGGGTTGACTTCAGCAACTCCTTATATATTTTGGATATTAACCCTTTCCTTGTATCTGCCAAAAAGATCTCATTCAAAAGTGAAGCTGCCGGTGTTGTCTGGGAGAGCGTTATTTGTTGGGCCTGTATCGCATGGCGCAATTGGAGGTACTGAAAAAAGCCCCTCGGGTTCAACTGGAATTCCCTACATAATTGTTCGTATGTCTTCAATACCTCTCCCTCATATAGTTGTGGGAAGAACTGAATCCCCTTTTCTTGCCATTGTGTGAACCCCTGTATTCCCTGGATCTCAGAGTATCTACTATTATGCCAGATCGGCGTAAATGAAAGCACGCCTGTTATCTTTAAGATTTTCCGAACCTCACCCCATACTTTTTTAAAAAGCGTACTTATTGGGTCTACCCCCTTCATGCTTGGCAAGTCCATTTCCAGGTGAGAGGCCGCTTCTAGTGTGGGTTCCATCATGGTCACCAATTGGTATGTAGGGTCCTCATTTCCCTTTCGACCCCATCCTGCCATTTGTTGAAATTGTGATGCCAAGAAATATAGCCTAGGATTGGGTATTGCAAGCCCTCCTCTATCCTTTTCGTATTGCAATGTTTCTAGGCTAATTCTAGGTGTCTTTTTTTTCCATATCAATTCCCTCATTAGTGTGTCAATTTGCTTAAACCATTTTTTTGGTATCCATGTCGGAGAGTTGTGGAAAACGTATAATTGTTGGGGTGCCCATACCATTTTTATTAGGTTTGCTCGTCCTATAACTGATAGGGGGAGCCTACACCAGCTGTTGCTTTTTTGTTTCTGCCTAGAGAGCAGTGGTTCCAGGTTCAGCCGGAGGTACTCAGCCGGGTTTGGGGACACCATCACTCCCAGGTACTTAAAACTGTCAACTATTGTTATTTGTTCCGTTCCCACTGGTAGTCGGTCCCTCTGCTGGTCTATGGGCATTAGCGTTGATTTTGCCCAGTTAATGGCAAAGCCTGAGAAGGTGCCATATTCTCTCACTATCTCCATTACTGCCCGCAAGGATGAGGTCATGTCGCCCAGATATATAAGTGCATCGTCTGCATATAAAGATATTTTTTCTTCTCTCTGGTGTCTACGGAACCCCACCACCTCCTTTGAATTCCGGATCTTAATAGCTAGAGGCTCTATTGCCAGGGCAAACAGTAATGGAGACAATGGGCAACCCTGTCTCGTCCCCCTATGCAATTCAAATGGAGGCGAAAGGTCACCATTAATACGTATTCTGGCTCTAGGTTTAAAATAGAGTATCTCTACCCAAGCTACAAACCTACTTCCCAACCCGAATCTTTTCAGTGTTTCCATGAGGTAGGGCCATTCCACACTGTCGAACGCTGGTTCAGGAGAATCAACACAATAAAAATGACTGAAGATTCATTGGATAATGAATCTTATCCAAATTATTATATTTATTCTGAGTTTTACCAATTCCAATTCCTGCCTTCTATCTGAGAATCAAACAGGCAAATACATTTATATGGGGCTCCTCTAAACCATGTACACAACAACACACACTGTACCTCCCTAAGTTGAATGGAGGTCTAGGTTGTCCTAATTTTGCATCTTACTATAGAGCAGCACATATAGCATCATTATTATTATTATACAGGATTTATATAGCGCCAACAGTTTACGCAGCGCTTTACAATATAAAAGAGAGACAATACAGTTATAATACAATAAGATAAAGGAGGATTAAGAGGGGCCTGCTCAGAAGAGCTTACAATCTAATAGGGTGGGGCAGGTGGTACAAAAGGTTGTAACTGTGGGGAATGAGCTGATAGAAGTGGTAAAAGATTAGTTAGAGACGTTATAGGCTTTCCTGGAGAGATGAGTTTTCAGGGATCGCCTGAAGGTAGCAAGAGTAGGGGATAGCCGGACAGGTGGAGGTAGCAAGTTCCAGAGGATGGGAGAGGCTTTGGAGAAATCCTGGAGACGAGCATGAGAGGAGGAGATGAGAGAGCTTGAGAGTAGGAGGTCTTGAGAAGAGCGGAAAGGATGATTTGGGTGATATTTTGAGACAAGATTGGTGATGTAGCTTGGGTCAGAGTTGTGAATGGCTTTGTATGTTGTGGTTAGTAGTTTGAATTTAATTCGCTGGGTGATTGGGAGCCAGTGTAGGGATTGGAGGAGAGGGTTGGAAGACACTGAGCTGTTGGTTAGGTAGATAAGTCTGGCAGCAGCATTCATGATAGACTGAAGAGGGGATAGCCTATGGAGAGGCAGGCCAATGAGAAGGGAGTTGCAATAGTCAAGGTGAGAGATAACAAGGGAATGAATGAGGAGCTTGGTGGTTTCATTTGTTAAAAAGGGGCGAATTTTAGAGATGTTACGGAGGTGAATTCTACAAACTTTTGACAACGATTGGATTTGAGGCTGAAATGACAAGTCAGAGTCTAGGATTACACCTAGTACCCTGGCGTGAGGGGAGAGACTGATGGTTGCATTGTTGATTTTGATTGAAAAGTCGTGGAGGGGGGTACGGGCGGGGGGGATATTAATAGCTCAGTTTTAGAGAGATTTAGTTTAAGGAAGTGGTGCGACATCCATGCTGATATGTCAGTTAGTAAGTTAGTAATGCGAGAGGAGACTGAAGGAGTGAGGTGAGGAGTAGACAGATAGATTTGGGTGTCATCTGCGTATAAGTGGTATTGGAAGCCGTGGGCGGTTATCAAGTGACCAAGGGAGGAGGTGTAGATAGAGAAGAGAAGCAGTCTAAGAACAGAGCCTTGGGGGAACCCCACAGAAAGGGGCAATGGAGAGGAGGAGACAGAGTTGTAGGTGACACTGAAGGAGCGCTGTAATAAATAGGCAGAGAACCAGGATAGGGCAAAATCTCGGAGGCCAAGGGAATGTAGTTTATTGAGAAGGAGCGGGTGGTCAACAGTATCAAAGGCCGCAGAGAGGTCAAGTAGTAGGAGTATGGAGCACTGGGTGTTGGTTTTAGCAGTTAGTAAATCGTTAGTGAGTTTTAGTAAGGCAGTTTCTGTGGAGTGCTGTGAGCGAAAGCCAGACTGTAAAGGGTCAAGAAGGTTATTTTCACTGAGGTAGGAGCTAAGACGGTTGTATACTAAGCGTTCTAGAAGTTTAGAGGTGAATGGGAGCAATAAGATGGGTCTTAAGTTGTTCAGGTTGGTAGGGTCCAGTGAGGGCTTTTTAAGTATGGGAGTGATCTGCGCATGTTTTAGAGGGGAGGGGAAGGTGCCACTAGAGAGGGAGAGATTGAAGATGTGAGTAAGGGAGCATAGGATAGAAGAAGAGGGTGACCATAGTATTTGTGAGGGAACAGGATCCAGGGGACAATTGGTTAAGTGAGCATCTGAGAAAAGTTTTGTAACCTCTTCAGTAGTAGCCAATTCAAAAGAGGAGCATGTTGAATGTGCTGTTAGGCAAGGTATGTTGGGTGGGGAAGATGTACGCACAGTGGAGGTATCCTCATGAATTGCATCAATCTTGTCTTTGAAGTGATTGGCAATCTCTTGGGCAGTGGGTGAGTTAGTGGGTAGAGGGGGTCGGGGACGAAGCAGAGAGTTAAAGGTTGAAAAGAGCCGACGGGGACTGGATGACAAGGAATTAAAAAGAGAGACAAAGTAGGCTTTTTTGGCAGCATGAAGGCATGAATTGTATTTTAGAAGGGTGGATTTATATAGGGTGAAGTCTTGCAGACATTTGGATTTACGCCACAGTCGTTCAAGAGCACGGCAATGTCTCTTGAGATTTCTAGTGTTGTCAGTTTGCCAGGGTTGTAACAGTCGTGGCCTGATTCTGCGTGTGGTTAGAGGAGCAAGTGCATCTAGTGATGATGACAGTGAACTGCTGTAGACAGAGGTGGCCAGGTCAGGACAGGACAGGGGAGAGATTATGTCATATAGGTGGTCAGTAGCAGAATAGAGAAGGGTTAAAGTGGCAAAGGTTTCTACAAGTAATTGTTTACTGCTTGGAGGGATGGGTGGTTGGAGGCAAGGATACAGTGAAAGTAATGAGGTTGTGATCAGAGAGAGGAAAGGGGGTGTTTGTGAGGTTGCTAGGGTTGCAGGGATGATAGAATACAAGGTCAAGGGTATTGCCATTGGAGTGAGTGGAAGTATGTGTCCATTGGGTTAGGTCAAAAGATGAGGTTAAGTCGAGAAGTTTAGCTGAAGTTAGGCTGTTAACATTGACAGAAATGTTGAAGTCACCAAGAATGATAGTAGGTATTTCAGAGGAGAGAAAGCAGGGTAGCCAGGCAGCAAAGTCTTCAAAAAAAGCGCGATACCGGCCCAGCAGGCTGATAAATTGCTGAAATCCTCAGCGAAATGGGAGAAAACAGATGAATATAGTGCATCTCGAAAGAAGAGAGGGATAGAGAGGGAGGGATAGGAAGGACTTGGAAGGTGCTTTGTGTGTCTGTTGGGTCTGGGGGAGTGAGTCCAATGGAGACCACCATAGGAGAGGGCAGCAGAAGAAGCTAAGTCAAAATTTTGAAGCCAGGTTTCTGTTATGGCGAGTATGTTAAAGCCATGAGAGATGAAGAGGTCATGTACAGATGTTAGCTTGTTACAGATGGAGCGGGCGTTCCAAAGGGCACATGAGATTGGTGGGCTGCTTTGAGGAAGCAGGGGGATAGAAATTAAACTGAGTGGATTGCGGTGGTTTCCAGAGGGGGAGGGGTATTGGATATGTGGCTTGCAGTTGGAAAATGGCAGACCAGGATTAGGAGAAATGTCACCTGAGACTAGGAGAAGGGGGAGGGCAAGAAAGGTAAGATGGGAGTGGGATGTGCATGAGCGCACGTGTCTAGTGTCCCTGGTTTTTATGTCAGCATGTGGATGCAGCAAATGCAGGAGATGATGGGTGCCATAGTAGGGAGAGGGTAGGAGTGAGGGTGATATGTGTATGTTGCAGGGAAGAGAGGAGGAGTAGAGTAAAGATAATTTGAGGATAGAAGACACCAATATGAGAAGGAAGAGAATAAGGAGCATGTTAGTGGATAGAGAGTGGGAAACTGACTTTATATAAAATATAAAATAAATGTCAAAAGCTGGTTTGCGTGTCGTCTTGCAGAGTGGAGCAGAGTTCTTGTTGTATCTTCATCCAGCTTTAGTTATCCTGCTTTTGTTAAACTGCGTCGCTGACAGTATTTTTTGTCTCTTAGCTTGTTCCAATTGGTGCTCCTATCGGCTGCAGGTCTCTCTTTTCAGCCATAGTTTTCCACCCTTGATTATACTACTGGTGAGTGTAAATCCGTTTATACTTAGTATTTGTCATTGGTTACAGCTGAATCGCAATTAGCGTTTTCAGACCTGCATTTTTGGATAGCATTACCTGGCATATAAATATCCCCCCCCCCTTTTTTCTACCATTTTACAGTGACACCTTCTACATCTTTCATCCTATGATGAACCACTCCCAATAATGTCTAAGAACAGAGCCTTGGGGGAACCCCACAGAAAGGGGCAATGGAGAGGAGGAGACAGAGTTGTAGGTGACACTGAAGGAGCGCTGTAATAAATAGGCAGAGAACCAGGATAGGGCAAAATCTCGGAGGCCAAGGGAATGTAGTTTATTGAGAAGGAGCGGGTGGTCAACAGTATCAAAGGCCGCAGAGAGGTCAAGTAGTAGGAGTATGGAGCACTGGGTGTTGGTTTTAGCAGTTAGTAAATCGTTAGTGAGTTTTAGTAAGGCAGTTTCTGTGGAGTGCTGTGAGCGAAAGCCAGACTGTAAAGGGTCAAGAAGGTTATTTTCACTGAGGTAGGAGCTAAGACGGTTGTATACTAAGCGTTCTAGAAGTTTAGAGGTGAATGGGAGCAATAAGATGGGTCTTAAGTTGTTCAGGTTGGTAGGGTCCAGTGAGGGCTTTTTAAGTATGGGAGTGATCTGCGCATGTTTTAGAGGGGAGGGGAAGGTGCCACTAGAGAGGGAGAGATTGAAGATGTGAGTAAGGGAGCATAGGATAGAAGAAGAGGGTGACCATAGTATTTGTGAGGGAACAGGATCCAGGGGACAATTGGTTAAGTGAGCATCTGAGAAAAGTTTTGTAACCTCTTCAGTAGTAGCCAATTCAAAAGAGGAGCATGTTGAATGTGCTGTTAGGCAAGGTATGTTGGGTGGGGAAGATGTACGCACAGTGGAGGTATCCTCATGAATTGCATCAATCTTGTCTTTGAAGTGATTGGCAATCTCTTGGGCAGTGGGTGAGTTAGTGGGTAGAGGGGGTCGGGGACGAAGCAGAGAGTTAAAGGTTGAAAAGAGCCGACGGGGACTGGATGACAAGGAATTAAAAAGAGAGACAAAGTAGGCTTTTTTGGCAGCATGAAGGCATGAATTGTATTTTAGAAGGGTGGATTTATATAGGGTGAAGTCTTGCAGACATTTGGATTTACGCCACAGTCGTTCAAGAGCACGGCAATGTCTCTTGAGATTTCTAGTGTTGTCAGTTTGCCAGGGTTGTAACAGTCGTGGCCTGATTCTGCGTGTGGTTAGAGGAGCAAGTGCATCTAGTGATGATGACAGTGAACTGCTGTAGACAGAGGTGGCCAGGTCAGGACAGGACAGGGGAGAGATTATGTCATATAGGTGGTCAGTAGCAGAATAGAGAAGGGTTAAAGTGGCAAAGGTTTCTACAAGTAATTGTTTACTGCTTGGAGGGATGGGTGGTTGGAGGCAAGGATACAGTGAAAGTAATGAGGTTGTGATCAGAGAGAGGAAAGGGGGTGTTTGTGAGGTTGCTAGGGTTGCAGGGATGATAGAATACAAGGTCAAGGGTATTGCCATTGGAGTGAGTGGAAGTATGTGTCCATTGGGTTAGGTCAAAAGATGAGGTTAAGTCGAGAAGTTTAGCTGAAGTTAGGCTGTTAACATTGACAGAAATGTTGAAGTCACCAAGAATGATAGTAGGTATTTCAGAGGAGAGAAAGCAGGGTAGCCAGGCAGCAAAGTCTT
This sequence comes from Lithobates clamitans, assembly GCA_037952925.1. Taxonomy (NCBI): domain Eukaryota; kingdom Metazoa; phylum Chordata; class Amphibia; order Anura; family Ranidae; genus Lithobates; species Lithobates clamitans. The sequence continues at coordinate 14,385,393 of JBBGZY010000140.1, forward strand.
CAAAAAAAGCGCGATACCGGCCCAGCAGGCTGATAAATTGCTGAAATCCTCAGCGAAATGGGAGAAAACAGATGAATATAGTGCATCTCGAAAGAAGAGAGGGATAGAGAGGGAGGGATAGGAAGGACTTGGAAGGTGCTTTGTGTGTCTGTTGGGTCTGGGGGAGTGAGTCCAATGGAGACCACCATAGGAGAGGGCAGCAGAAGAAGCTAAGTCAAAATTTTGAAGCCAGGTTTCTGTTATGGCGAGTATGTTAAAGCCATGAGAGATGAAGAGGTCATGTACAGATGTTAGCTTGTTACAGATGGAGCGGGCGTTCCAAAGGGCACATGAGATTGGTGGGCTGCTTTGAGGAAGCAGGGGGATAGAAATTAAACTGAGTGGATTGCGGTGGTTTCCAGAGGGGGAGGGGTATTGGATATGTGGCTTGCAGTTGGAAAATGGCAGACCAGGATTAGGAGAAATGTCACCTGAGACTAGGAGAAGGGGGAGGGCAAGAAAGGTAAGATGGGAGTGGGATGTGCATGAGCGCACGTGTCTAGTGTCCCTGGTTTTTATGTCAGCATGTGGATGCAGCAAATGCAGGAGATGATGGGTGCCATAGTAGGGAGAGGGTAGGAGTGAGGGTGATATGTGTATGTTGCAGGGAAGAGAGGAGGAGTAGAGTAAAGATAATTTGAGGATAGAAGACACCAATATGAGAAGGAAGAGAATAAGGAGCATGTTAGTGGATAGAGAGTGGGAAACTGACTTTATATAAAATATAAAATAAATGTCAAAAGCTGGTTTGCGTGTCGTCTTGCAGAGTGGAGCAGAGTTCTTGTTGTATCTTCATCCAGCTTTAGTTATCCTGCTTTTGTTAAACTGCGTCGGTGAAACTGCACATCACTCGTGACAGAGCCATGATGTCTGCGCCTTGCCCCTGTCTGCACCACCCCATAGGATGCTTTAAATTTATAGGGAGACTAAGCAAGCATGCTTTTCTCAGTTTGTCATTATTAGGTCTGATTTGAGAAACCTGAATATTAGAGAGGGGATGGCCAATACCAGACCAGCTACAGACACAGGCTAGGGTCGTAAAGGTAATTGCCTCTTTTGATCACTCAAGCCAAATGGGAAAAAGACCTGTTTTCTAATCATGATCTTGCCGATTTCCTGTGCCACGTGATTTTGTGGCACAGGTATATTGACGATATCATCTTTTTTTGGTCTGGTACTCGAGAACATCTCACGAGATTTATAGATATATTGGCGGTCAATTCATATAATCTCAAGTTCACAATGGAGTGTAGCCAGCGAAGAATTACTTTCCTTGATCTGGAAATACGAGTGGACTCCAATGGAAACATTTCCTCATCCCTGTACCGTAAGGAAACGTCAGGGAACACTATTTTGCACGCTAACAGCGCTCATCCTAAACCATTGCTAAATAGTATCCCCTATAGTCAATATTTACGGATTAAACGCAACTGTACGGACGAGAAGGACTTCTTTGCGGCCGCACATGACCTTTACGAAAGATTAAAAAGAATAGGATACAGCCAAAAATTGTTGAAACAGGCTTTCAACAAAGTAAAAAAATTAGATCGAAAAAACTGTTGTATTCCATCAAAAAGAAGGACGCCTCTCAGCCGGTCCGACTTATTACCCAATTTTCCCAACATCATAATGAGGTAAGGAATATTCTCAATAAATACTGGCCCCTTCTTACAGCAGATAACACCATAAAAAAATATATTCAATCCCAACCTCAAATTACCCACCGTCGTTCCCCTTCATTACGGGATAAAGTCATAGTGAGCCACCATGCACCCAAACCAGAATTTTCTTCAACAGTGGTTGGCACATTTCCATGTGGCCACTGTGACATATGTGAGTTCATTTATGATGTACGCGAAAAACCACTTCCAAATGGCCAAAGACACAAAATCAAACATAAAGTCACATGCCAAACTACCGGCATAGTCTATCTTGCTACTTGTATATGTGGCAGTTACTATGTCGGCAAAACTAAACGTCAGTTTTGTGTCAGGATCCGTGACCACATCAAACCTTTATATAAAGGTAAGATTTCCACATCTATCAATCGACATATAGCAGTACACCATGACTTTAATCCCCATGTTGTGGGATTTACAGCATTGGAACATATCCCTACATGTTAGGGGTGGAGATATTGACCAAAAACTACTCCAATTGGAAACCAAGTGGATACATACCTTGGATGCCACTAGACATCCAGGGCTTAATGAAGGCATTAGTTTCAAGCTGTTTTTATAGGTTGGCTGTTTCTCTCCCCCTTGTCCCCCTCCCCCCTTTCCCCCCTTTCCCCCCTTTCCCCCCCCTCTTTTCCCAGGGATTGACACAGCCTACCTTATCAATTATGATTATTTTTTTATTTTATCTCTACAATTTTCTTTTGTAATTCCTCCCTAAATAGTTCCTTTCCACTTTAGAGATCGGTCCTGATGGATCAAGTTATGGCACCCCCTCCCCCTTTCTATCTGTATATTATTTTTCCAATTTACCAATTGAACAGAAATAGATAGACTTATTAAGCACCATTATGATGCTCTTAGTGTTTCATTTGTGTATATATCATTTCATTTTGTCATGCTAATAACTGTTTTTTGCGCTGATGAATATACTTTGCTATTGACGTGTGTATCAATTTGCGAGCTGTCGGGGTGACCCGTGTGGGCACATGCCAGGGACTATGCTCTCCCCACTTCTTTTCTTCTTTTCTGTCCAACCTTTTCCATGCCTTGTGTGCAGGCGCCCCTTTTGTTTTTGTTTTTGTTTTTGAGCCTATTCATCCCTGGTTTGTTCCCACCCATCCCCGCCTCCCATTGTGTCTCAGTCACACCTTGCACCCTTGGTTGCCTCCCCCCCTTCTAGACTGTCACCCATTTCGGCCAACTGTCCATGGGTCCCTGCATTCCAGGATGGCTTTTTGGTGCCGTCTCTGGTGTTACTAGCCCCTTTACATGAGAAACACTCCAGCTGTATGGACACCCAAGGGCATTGGTTCATCCTTTGCCCGCCCCTGCCACTGCGCATTGGACCAACCTTCACCTCCCAGGTATCGCGCCGCCTATGGCGGTGTTTGTATACTGCGCAGTGTCTGTGATGTATTAACACATCACCATGGACACCACCGCTGTGCCTTCTGGATCTTGTAGGACTGGATGGAGTTGCGGGCGGCGCATGCGCAGTGGCCTTTTTGTCCGCTCACACGCGCGGTGACGTCAGACGCCGCTCGGGTGAGGGGGACATAAGAGCACCGGCATCCCAGGCCACTAGACATGCCAGGGAATCACAGGACACGGTCATATTAACTGCAACATGATCGGGTAAGCACTTCTTTGCCTTATTGGCTGTTTCCCCTCACTCTCCTATGGATCCCGTCTACATCAAGCTGACAGTATTTTTTGTCTCTTAGCTTGTTCCAATTGGTGCTCCTATCGGCTGCAGGTCTCTCTTTTCAGCCATAGTTTTCCACCCTTGATTATACTACTGGTGAGTGTAAATCCGTTTATACTTAGTATTTGTCATTGGTTACAGCTGAATCGCAATTAGCGTTTTCAGACCTGCATTTTTGGATAGCATTACCTGGCATATAAATATCTCCCCCCCCTTTTTTCTACCATTTTACAGTGACACCTTCTACATCTTTCATCCTATGATGAACCACTCCCAATAATGGCTGTGTCCTGTCTCCTAATTTGAATAGCTTACTTGTAAGTAAAATTAGAGACTATGTTAGTCCAATATTAAATTTCTCATTTTAAATTGATGTGTGGTCCTTGGGCCCCGCTATATGTACATAATTTGTTTGTATATATATTTTTTAGGCATATTCTCCGTCAGGTCCCTCTTATTGTCCCCTGCAGCCATTTACTGTGATCTCTGTTTTTGAGGCCTTGCTCCGGAGGCGTGTAGCATCCATCCCTGGTGAATTGCAGGTATCTTACCATCCTTGGATAGCCTGGTTGGGGCATTTTTTGGCACCCTGTGGTGTGGGTGGGCTCTTAGGGGCCACTTTGGGTGGTGGGGGGTAGTCTGCCCAGACAGCTCGCAAACATATGGATATATATATCTTTCTGTACTTTAGTGTATCAATTGTTCTAAAACATTCATTGATTGTTATATTTCTCTTCATAGAAAGCTCTGTAGCGCTTTAGGTATCAAACAACTGTCCTTGAAGAAGCCAATACTGGTGAAACATGTCGGGCATCTGAATACCCACTCACTGTACTGGCCGTCACAATCATCAGGCCAAGTCATGTGAAATATTTTTTGCTACAGAATTGATTTTACAATTTTTCGCACACCTTGTCTATGTGATTTTCATGTCTATTTTTATTGATTTTTGTTAAATAAATACAATTTTTTACTCTCAAGTATTGTATTCTGTTTCTCTTGGCACCGAATGGGCCAGGATTTGTAGGTAATGTGATACAAGAGACATGCAAGCTCCTTGCGGTCATCCAAAAATTTCACATCTTCTATCACCCTGAGTCTGCGGGACAGGTTGAACGAATGAACAGGACAATTAAAAATGCTCTTAGAAAGGTTGTCAATGAGCAAGGTACCGATCGGGATGAAAAATTACCCTTTGTTCTGGCAACTATTCGTTCCAGAGTTTGCAGGTCCATAGGCTTTGCCCCTTATGAAGCTCTGCTCGGCAGAACAATGAGAACGTGGGAACATCTGATAAATCCGCTCCCAGCCGGATTAGAAACTGTGTCATTATCTGAATCATGGGTAGAGACCTTAAAGGATCATGTGATTACAGTACATAAGGCTGTGTGTGCCACTGATGAATGTACCCATAAAAGCTCACAACAGTGGTTTAATGCGATGGGTGATACCAGCGAATACCAAATTGGGGCTAGAGTAATGTTACAGGATTTTTCTGGGTTTCACCCATTTCCTAGGGCAAAGTGGAAGGGCCCTTATGCAATCATAGACAAAATTGGACCCTCTGTTTACTTATTAGACTTGGGAGAGGATAGGTCAAGATGGAGTCATGCATGTCAGATCAAAGCATTTAAAGGAAAAATGGATTTGATGGAGGAAAGCATTGTCTAACTTTCTTCCTGAGATTGTCTTTCAGGTCCCAGGAGTAATGCGAATACCAGAGGACTACATCAACATGAAGACATTCCCCTGGACAAATACAAGCCTCCTCTATTAGCATGTGTGTTGATAACAGTGTCAATCACTCTACTACTTTGCATTACAAACATCAGAGTGGAAACGTGTCAAGTTAATGTGGAGAAATCTGATCGAAGTAAAAGAAGTGTAGTGGATCATACTACAGAACTTACTGTTTTACGGGAATCAGAAGGCATCCAGATACATGGGGATATGGTAAAGGGCATAGCCGGGGGGTGGATAGTCGTTAGATGTGAGATCATGATGCCAAAATCTGATTACTTTGTGGAATCTGCTGTTTGGACTTACCCAGAAGGAAGCGATCATCACAGGAGTACAGATATAATATTAGTGGAGACAGAGAATGGACCACAAATGCAAATGACTTTGGAAAGGAATTTTACAGTATTTAAGGAGGGTATTATATCCTGTAGTCCTCATGACATGGAGGATGGAGTCTATACAAAAATCTTACATATAGTGGTCACAAATTCTAGAGACTGTCCTACAATTTTACAGTGGCCAGAACATGGACTTTTCCTTGAACGGACTCAAAATTTAGTATATAGCGATGTTTCATATTTATCATTACCATTATTGTTGAATTTTACATCATTTAACATTCCAGAGAGTTGCCCAAAATCAATGGGATTATGGTTTAAAACGGTTTTTTCAAACACATGCAAACTTATTTTGGAATGCTACACAAGGGCTTAATTTTAAGAAAGTTTCAAAGAGGGATCTGGGTACTGATATCATATCAGGCCTCAGTTTGGGTAGTTCGATTTGGAATAGGGTTGATATAGAGAGTTTAAATATAAGAGAACAGAATTTTGTGGGTGGATTACAGCAGATACTGCTTAAAGGGGGAAGAGTGGATTTAAACACTCTAGCTGAATTGAAAATAGATATTCAGAACATTCACACCATTGCTGCAGATTTGCAGAACATTCAAATGTCGGTGAGTGCACTGAATAAAACTCTTCAAACCAATAATGTATCCAAGTCTATAGTCTGTGGTATTATAGGAAACTTGCTGAGTGAACACCTGAGCCTAGGGCTTCAGGAAATCAAACAAGGAGAATGGCCAAGGATAATGAACTCAACTTTATTATTCAATCTTATCAAAGACAGTGGTGTTACTTGTAGGAACTTTGCCCTTGCTAATGTAAGGAGCCTGGATACTCTTTGTAATAGAGATCGCATCGGAAAGCAGGAAATACCTCTGACTGTCGACATCCCTACATGGTCAACAATACCCTTACCCGTTTACAAGATGATCGTTCTTGGTGAGGTGGAGGTGAGAAATGGCACTAATATACTGAAACAACTGCTACCAGAAAGCAAACTCGTCGTCAAGGACAACCAAGTGTGGAAAACCATGGACCCCAACTGCTGTACCAGGCGTGCCCAGACTTGGCTTTGTTCCTGTTCTTTTGAGCGATTGGAGCACATAGAGGGCTGTGCTGCTGCACACTCTGGAAACTGCCTGGTTCGATTGCAGAAATTTGAACCAGCCTGGAAGAGAATAATTCATGGAGAAGGCCCAAGGGTCTGTGCATTGGGGGTTCCCTCATTCACTTGGCAGAAACAAGTTCAGTGCCGGACCCCTATCACAGGATGGTGTGTGAATCTCACCGATGGACTGCTAACAATTGGAGAGGAAGACATTCGAGACAATATCCAGATGAATCAAGTATCTATGGACATTGAGCAAACTGATCTTGGCAATTGGGACTCTATGATTTCTCCTTTATTTAAGAAAATACCACCACTTACAGTTGAATTGGATACATTATTTAAGAGGGATAGTATGAAAATTATAGAATTACAAGAACTAGTAAAGGAAAACCTCATTAGTTCTAATAAAATTGCTAAAGAATTTCAGGAGCCTTGGTGGAGCATACCCAATAACACTTTTACTCACCCGCTATTGAGAACTCTGTCCATAATTTTTGTGTTTATTCAATTTATATTAATATGTTTTTTGTTTGGTTTATATTGTTGTGGTAGAAGACAACTAAGAACAATCCAGAGGAAGAAGGAAAGCATAGAGATGGCTTCAATCTTAAGAGCCAGGGATGTCTGAGCAGTTTGGTTGTGAATCGATTCTGATTCGAACCGATCCAAGTGGGGGTATATGTTGTAATATGTTGGCCAATTTATAATGTATAATATTGGCCAATGTATAATATTGTATTGGAGTATGGGTTGAGCAGAAATTGTCCAAGCCAACTCAATTTTAAGATAACAGTTGAAGATCCTTTGATGTGCAAGTCTCATGCAAGTCTACCTAGGGGTGTGAGGTATGGGCTGTTAACCTAATTGAACATTTCAAAGGGTACATAGTTTAAAGGACCATAGAAGAAATATTTATTGATGGTAATTAGACTTGAGGGGGTAACAATGGGATCAGGGAGTGTTTTGGGTTGGCCTAGCGGAGGCTCCCTCCTGTGGGGCTAATATATCAGGGGGGCTTGTTGATATGCAGGAATGTAGGTATTCCAAGGGCTCAAAAGGGTGTTCTGTTTATCTAATTAATATATCTTAAGGGGACTTGTTGATGTTGATATGCGGGAGTGCAAATTGGGGTGGTTCACGGATGTTCACGGCTGGGGGTTGTTGTCTGTTTGAAAGACTCCTAAATTGAAACGGCCAATCAAATTGCTCAGCCATTCAATATTTAGTGAATATAACACGGCATTCAGTCTATAAGTTGGGGGGAGTGAGGCTCGTCTGTGTATGAGTGAGGCTTGTCTGTGTATGCACACTCGGACCTAAGACATGGGGTTCTGAATTATATCTCCTCTGTCGGATTTCTTTGTCGTCTGTGGACTTTGGACTTTGTTCTGTGTTGGAAGTCAATAAAGTGCATCTCTCTGGAAGAATTAGGTTGCTGCGGAAGAGTACTTACTAATTAATTATCATACCCACTCTACATCATATCACCCAGTATATATTAATATACTCGATCACTACAACTTCTTCCCCCTCTAATCTGATTATCAAGCCAAATGGGGTTGAGAATCAATCACCAGTAATTTTGCAATTGCAGTGGGGTTGGTTTAGAGCTAGCATTAGATATAGACGTTTAAAGATATGGCAGCAGAAGACATTTACCAAAAATGTTACAGCAAAGTCAGTTCAGTAGAGATGTACAGATGGATAAAAGACATTTACGAGAAATGTTACAGCAAAGTCAGTTCAGTAGAGATGTACAGATGGATAGAAGACATTTACCAGAAATGTTACAGCAAAGTCAGTTCAGTAGAGATGTACAGATGGATAGAAGACATTTACCAGAAATGTTACAGCAAAGTCAGTTCAGTAGAGATGTACAGATGGATAGAAGACATTTACCAGAAATGTTACAGCAAAGTCAGTTCAGTAGAGATGTACAGATGGATAGAAGACATTTACCAGAAATGTTACAGCAAAGTCAGTTCAGTAGAGATGTACAGATGGATAGTTAACTAACTAAACTAAATCATTAACTAAATACCATGCACAACAAGAATCCCCTCTATGGGTATCGATCGAAGCTGCTCAATGTGATCCCTTATCAATCGCAAACCTGATTTGGCTTTCACCGAGGGATCGTAGAGAGTTACGTAACCCAATTACTAAACATTTTGTTTCCCTATGGGACAAATACAAACTCAGAAATCAGTTGCAATAATTGCATAATCCTCTACTATCTCTCTTTAAAAACCTGGCATTTTGCCCAGCATGGGTTTCACCTAGATCTTTCAGAATATGGGCTAGCCGGGATATACTAACTATGCACAAATTTGTAAACTCTTCGTCCTTTATCCCTTTCCCAACCCTTTGTGATATTTACGGATTACCTCAATCGGAATTATTTAGGTACCTCCAGACCAAAATTTCTTTATGTCCCTTTTAACCACAGATTCTTCACTGGCTCAACTAACTAACTTTGAAAAAATTTGTAAAAATGACCCTCATGCTAGGGGCATAATTTCGGTTCTATATGTTCAGTTGTTAGCCAAACCCGAAATGGAGAAACCATCTTAAGTCCAGAAGCGGGAGGTGGACTTAGAGTGAACATTGGAAACCACAGAATGGAATCAAATCTGGTCAACAACCAAAACAGCCTCCCCAATATACTAGCGGTAGAGGCTAACTATAAAGTATTAAAAAGATGGGGGGCGTGGCCAAGACATGGCATGTGAGAGGACGTACTTCTCACAGCTCCTGCCTGATCCTCCGATTGATCCTTTCCCGGCACCCCTGATCCTGATTTTTTCGGCCCCCCAGCTGGCTTCTGAGACCCTCTACCATCCAGACCCACCACCGGCCCTCTGCACAAGAGCTAAGACCCGCCGAGGCCCGTTAGAGATGTCGGGACCGGACTCTCAAGATGGCTCCGCCGCTGCAGCAGCTAAAGCACAGCACACGCCGTGAATAACGGACAAGCCCAGGGATAATACCAGCAAGAAGCAGCTGAAAGGACCGGGTAAGGAACATTACAGAGACATGACATTATAAACACAGAAATTACAAAACCCGGAGGATGCGGGGGGGATGACGAGCAATGGGGAAGCTGCAGATCTTTTTTCACAAGCTGACTGGGGCCTTGATACAGAAAATATTCCTGAGCAGCTGCAGGAGGACTCTAATCATCCTCCCTCCCCCCCATCATCAGATGAAATAATAGAGACCCTAGAGCAGCCCACCCTGGCTGATATTTTGAAGGCTGTTAATGTGTGCACGGCCACAGTCACTGATATGAAGGAGCAGTTTGGGTGCCTAAGGGAAGAGGTTTCACTACTTAGACAAGACCTGCAAAAGGTTAGAGAAAGAGCAACTGCAGTTGAGAGCAGAGTGAGTGATCTGGAGGAGCAGGTACCCCCAGGCTAATTGGTCGGGCTGTCTGCCTCTCTGACGCTGATTGGTCGCCGTAGGGCAGGGCTCCTCGGTGAAGTGAGTTTTGCTCGAAGTTGTGAAGATCATCTGAAACAGAGAAGAGCGGACACCGGGCGGAGATCGGATAAAATACCCCCGGACGGAGGATCGCTTCCCGGTTCCTCCATCGCAGGATTGTCTACATATGCCTTTTACCCCTGCAGGGGTTAGGCAGTCCGGTGAGTGCAAGCACGAGTGGGGGTGCAGTAAAGGATGGGACACTATCAGTTAATGCTGAGACTACGCTTTTCTTCACCAGAAGGACACACTTTTAGGACTTTTGATTTTGGACACTAACTTTTTATAAGTCCTTGTTTTCTATACACAAAATTTTCTTTTTCCTTTTTTTGGACTTTTTATGCACATATGCTGGGGATTTCTATTTTTATTTTTATTATTTATTATTTTTATTTTCCAATAATTGTTTGCTTGGATTGTCATATTGGTTTGATTGCCATAATTATTTATATATTGGATTCTGTTTTTTCTGCCATTTTTCTAGCCATAGGCATAATTCTCTATACACATATATTTTTTTGGTATAATGGTATTTTTGCATATATCTTAGGAGCATGTTGCACTTTATCACATTACACCTATTAGGTGTATTGTTTACACTTGAGATACCTCTGCAAACATAATCGTTACACGCACAATATTAATATTTGGTACACGTATTTACAAATCTTTTTTGCACTAGTACAAATCACTATCTATGCACATATAGCTGGACAGCGCCAATTCCCCTGTTTAAAACTTTTTTACGTTTTGGATTTCACCTCGGTGATTTTCATTTATACGGGGGCAGCAGTCTTTCCATGTTTCTATACTCCTAAGCGCGGAATTACTGTCATAAATTTATTAAAAAGATGGTACCTTGTACCGGCTAGAATAGCGAAATATGTGCGTAACTACTCAGCGGATTGTTATCGTGGATGCTCTGATTTAGGAACACACTTCCATATTTGGTGGTCAGGCCCCAAAGTTCAAATTTATTGGAATCAAATCTTTATTATAGCATCTAAAATGTTAGGAATATCCATCACCCCTGACAATGGCTCTCATCAATCAGAAGCCAGAATTTCTAACATACGCAATTTAAATAACTTATTCAACTATTTACTGCAGGGAAACAAACACTGGCAAGAGCCTGGAGGTCCCCTTCATTGATAGTGGAGGAGGTAGTGAATAGAATGAACAACACTATGACTCAAGCCAAAATGGCAGCTCTTGAAGCTGACACACTTGCCAAATTTGAAAGTGTGACATCTGTGGATAATAAATTATTTACCATCAACTTTTAACAAAGAAGTTCTACTACCATGGTAGCTGACCGAGTGGGTCAGTGGATACATTATATGGATTCCAGTGAATATGGCGGCCCTCGACTCGACCCTGCGGACTCTTCTTCTTCTTTTCCTAGTTTCTCCTTTTCCTATCTCTCCTTTCTTTTCTACCTATTCCCATTATGATTTTGAAGCTCATACTTACTACAGGATATAACTCCTCTTATAAACCATACCATTTGTATGTATTAATAATATTGTAGAAATTATAGTTAAATATATAGTTTACATTGTTTTGAATTCATACCTTTGAGCTTCATTCCCTTTGATGTATAATATGTACTCAATTTATTGTCAAATACTCTATTGTATGTACAATAAAATCTTTTGACAAGGAAAGTAAATTATATTACACTATTAGGTAGTACACAGTCACTTCCCAAATTAAGACATAGTAGAAGCATTCAAGTATATTGGACACTGGTCTTCCTTTGACAATATCCCAGCAGGTATAATTCACCATGTCTATATATGGTCAATATCATCACCTGGGAGACTCCAAACCTTTGCTTACAAAAAGTAAAATATAAAAAATCAGCTTCAGAAGAGCAATTCAAATTAAATTATAAATATCAAATAACTGTGTATGGTGTAGGCAGAGATGTAGATGACACTAGCTTTCATTTTGTTCAGATTTCATTTGCATCCAATCTCTTTTTTAACTTTACAGGTATTAGTAATTACATTAGATATATTTAATACTGATTTATAATAAAACTAAACTTTTTTGCGAGTCTCTTAGTGACCATAATCCATCAGTATAGCATATCCTGCCCCCATAGTGTTTAGCAATAGGAAGACATGAGGAGGAGGGAGTATCAGAAGCCATGAATCAGACTGAGACAGAAGTACAGTTAAATCACTTGTGTTTAATAATAATAATAAAAAGGTAAACATAGTCAAAATATAGCCAGAGTTCAGGAACCAGAAAGGATACTCAGACAAGCCAAAACATCAGGGAGCCAGAGATGAGTGTAGTAGAATGGCAAGCAGGATCTGGAGCCAGAAGGAATGTCAGCCAAGCAAGTCTTTAACTGGAACACAGGAGAGCATCTCTAGAGATGTGACCAAGGCAAAGGTAGAGATCTTCTGGGCTGGACAGCTTAAGTAGGCAGAACTGCCAAGCAGGATATCATCAACAGGTGAGTCACTGTGGAGAGAAAGGAGCTGGCAATTAGCCGACATCTGAGCACCCAGCTTTGAGAAGGAAGGGCTGAGCCCAGCCCTGACAGGGAGGAAGGCAAGTGCCACTTTCACTGTGTATACGCCCACAGGTGTGACTCTATAGTCATTCGGGCTGCACAGATAAGAAAAAGGAGGAAATGAAGAGCTTAGAAGCGAACTGAAATATGAAAATGCTCTGTAGAGGGCACCAGCTGGTCTACACAATCTCAGCTCACAATGGGAACACATAAAAGATAGGAGGGACAGCTAAAGACAGGATCAACCAGGTATATTTCATTCTATACAATAGTGGCTTTGTGAATATGCACACTTTTATACAGTATATAGCTTATAGCAAGAGTTTTTCATAGTCTAGTTTTTTTTTTTTTTCAAAGAAGTTTATTGCGTTTTTCATGAATACAGGGTATAGTAAACATACACATTGCATATCATTACACGAAGTTACATGAAAAAGGTAGCGACAATTTAGAGGCCTGTAGGCCAAACAGTGGAATAACATGTGGAAGTTTTCCATCATTATAGTTGCAGTCAGGTACAGATAAAGCATGAATATAGTCAGAAGGAGCATATAAACATAAAGAATAGGTATTCTATAGCAAGTAGGTATGAGTATGGGTATTAAGGGGAATGTACACCGCAGTGTTCGGCCCAAGAACCATCCACCCCTATAAGGGAACTTTTCTGTGGATGGGAGGGCGACCAAACGTAGGTAAGTCATAGTTTAACAGCCAGCGGTGTGTTAGGGTAGCGTAGTTATGTTTGCGAGGGAGCATCATTATAGATGCGTTTTAACATTGGAAGGGGGTTGGGGGGGGGGGGGTGAGGGTAAGTGAGGAATCCAGTGACTGAGCTGCGATTTGATTATATCCCGTGTTCGGAGGGGTCAGTGAGAAGGCAGGAGTGGTCCCTCGGTGATGTCAAAGAGTAGGTGTAGTGTCCTATATGTGGGAAGGGGGCGGGCATTGAGTATCGTGCCCTGTGTGTGTAGTCAGAGGGATTTGGGAGAGGGCATGTGGAAGGTTTGTGTCTTCTAGTTTCAAGTTCTCACCGTGGGGTCGATGAGGAGGTAGGAGGAGTAGTCTGGATCGTGGATTGTTTATAGTGGAGCCAACAGGCCCAGGTGGTGTTGAATTTGGATGGATTATCCTGGGCTTGACTTATGAGGTTTTCCATGTCTGCGATCCTGTCTACTCGACGGATCCAGTCGTTTACCGTTGGGGGAGAGGTGGATCTCCACAGGGGTGGGATACAGAGGTTGGCAGCATTGATAAGGTGAATTGTGAGCGATTTTTTATAGGAGCCAAGGGGAACTGGGGTGTGGTGTAAGAGGTAGAGCGCGGGAGAGAAGGCTGGGGTGAAGGTGGTTATTTGTGAGATTAGTTGGTGGATCTCCGACCAGAAGGGTCGGATGATGGGACAGTCCCACCATATATGTAGGAGCGAGCCGCGTGCTGCGTTGCATCTCCAACAGGTAGGGGGGACAGTCGGATGAAAATGGTGAACTTTGTCAGGAGTTCTATACCATTTGGAAAATAATTTGTATCTGTTCTCTTGTGTTGTGACGTTTATTGAACCTTTGTGTAAAAGGGTGAGGATGCTTTCCCATTCAATGGGAGTGAGGTCAAGGGAAAGGTCCGATTCCCATTGTCGCACTAGTTTGTCTTCCTTCAAGTTGTAGCCAGAGTATAGGAGAGAGTAGATGGCAGAAATTAGATGGCCCTGAGGTCCCGCATTTGTGCATAGTAGTTCAAAGGGTGAGTAATCTTTATGCCAGTGGGTGGTGCGATTGGGGGAGGAGAAGAAGTGTCTTATTTGGAGATATTTATAAAAAGGAATGTTATAATCCGGGATGGCAGTGGAGAGTTCGTGGTATGGTAGGAGTGAGCCGTTGCGGAAGAAGTGTTGCGCTCTGGCGTGTGAATTTGGCGTGACGAGAGTCGGGTCTTTGAGTACGAGTCCAGGAGGGAATTCTGGATTATTATCCAGAGGCGTCATGGGCCCAGCGAAGGGGGAGATAGCAAGTGTTTTACTGGCTATTTTGAAAATGGAGAGGGTGGTTCCGATGAGTGGGTGTGTCGTGTATTCTCTGGGCAGGGAGGTAGGTTTGAGCCATGGTGAATTTTCTATCGGTGGGTTGGCAAAAGCGTCTTCTAGATTTGTCCAGTCCTTGGTTGGACGGTGTATATGCCAGTCTACCACCCTGGTGAGGTGGCAGGCCCAGTGATATTTTTGGATGTTCGGTAGGCCAAGGCCTCCCAGAGGTTTGGGTAAGGTTAACCTATCCCAGCTAAGACGTGGGGGTTTGGAAGCCCAGATGAAAAGTCTGCACATGTGTTTATAGGACTTAAAGAAGGAGGATGGCAATTTGATGGGAAGTGCCTGAAAGAGGTAGAGGAGTCTGGGAAGGACGTTCATTTTGATAATGGCGATTCTTCCCATCCAAGAGAAGGATCCCAGATGCCACTTCTGGAGATCGTGTTGGATGGACAAGAGTGTTGGTGAGAAGTTACAGGCATAAAGGTCAGTCAAATTTGTTGGGATCTTAATTCCTAAGTATGAAATAGCATTTCGTTCCCATCCAAAAGGGAAGTTAAGTTTACATTGGGACACTATGGTGGTCGGTAGTGTAATGTTAAGGGCTTTCGATTTGTCAAGATTAATTTTCAAATTGGATAGAGATTGGAAAAGCGAGAGGTCTGCCAGTAGGTTAGGGATGGTGGTGATGGGATCGGTAAGGAATAATAAAATATCGTCGGCGTATGCGGCCATTTTGTATTGCTTATGCTTGATTTCTACGCCTTTAATAGATGGGTTGTCCCTGAGTTTGCGGAGCATGGGTTCTAAGGTTAAGATGAAAATAAGTGGGGACAGAGGACAGCCCTGTCTGGTTCCGTTGGTGACAGAGAAGGCGCTTGACAGGTTACCATTAATTCTAATTCTTGCCGTAGGGAATGAGTATAGGGCCAGTATCATCTGTAGCATTCGCGGTGGTAGGCCGATCGCCCGTAGCGAGGCTTCCATATAATCCCAAGCTACCCTGTCAAACGCCTTCTCTGCGTCAAGGGATAGGAAAAACCCTGGGGTCGAGGTTTTGTGAAGCCAGTGGTGGATGTTTAGGGCCTTGGTGGTGTTATCCCGAGCCTCTCTGCCTGGGACAAAGCCAGCCTGGTCTAGGGATACAAGGTTTGGGATGAGAGGGAGAATGCGATTCGCTAGGGTCTTAGCGTATAGTTTTAGGTCCACATTTAGTAATGAGATTGGGCGATAATTTGATACTAGCGTGGGGTCTTTGTCAGGTTTGGGTATAAGAGTAATATGTGCCTCCAGGATATCTTTGTGGGCCACTGAATCGGGTGTAAGATTATTAAGGGCTTTAGTGAGATGAGGGACTAAGATATTGGGAAATGTTTTATAATAACAGACCGATAGGCCATCTGGGCCAGGGCTCTTGCCTGATTTCATTTGTTTTAGTGCGAGGAGGATTTCGTCTGTGGAGAGAGGCCGGTCTAGGGTTTGAGAATCGTCCAAAGAGAGGGGGGTAGGGCTGTATTGCGCTAGAAAGTCTGTGATAGCAGTCGTACGGTCTACGTTGTTTTCAAGGGTATGGGTCGTTGGGAGGTTATACAGTTTGGAAAAGTATTGTACAAATTGGTCCGAAATCTCCTCGTTAGTGACTGCTGCATCACCCGATGGTCGGTGTATTTTGTGTATCGTCTGTGCTGCTCTCTTGGATTGGAGAGCTCTCGCCAAGAGATTGCTTGCTTTATTACTAAATTCATAGTATAGCTTTTGTGTTAGTGTAAATTTGCGTTTTAAAGTGCTGTTGAGTGTTTCTAGGAGATCTTCCCTTGCTGTCGTAAGGTCTGCTAAAGCGGATGTCGCTAGAGACGCTTTGTGTGTCTGTTCTAGCGTGCGGATGCGTGTGGTTAGTTCCATAATGCGCGCTTTTTTGTGTTTATTCCTTTGTGCTGCTAAAGAGAGCAATTCTCCCCGCACGACGCATTTATGTGCGGCCCAAATGACCGATGGTGCAGCAGTTTCTGTGGAGTTTTCAGCGAAGAAATTGGAGAGGCAGTCAGTTATGCGTTGAGCGTTAATCGGGTCTGACAATAAGGAGCTGTCAAGCCGCCAAATGTGGGTCTTGGGGGGTGCAGTGGGTAGAAGGAGGGTCATAGAAATGGGGTTGTGGTCAGAGAGTACAGACGGCTCAATGGTAGCTTTAGTGAGATTTTGCAGGTCGTTCTGGGACAAGAAGAAGTGATCCAGTCTAGTATATTTACCGTGTGGTGTAGAGAAAAAGGTGAAGTCTTTTACTTTAGGGTGCAAAGTGCGCCATGTGTCGTGTAGTAGCAAGTTGGTAAGTTGCAGTTTGATGGCTTTGAGGGCCCTGTATGTCAAAGAGGAGGTGCCAGTGGAGGTGTCCATGGAGGGGTTGAGTGCTACATTAAAGTCACCGCCGACAATCAGTGCGCCAGTTTGGAAACTGGTGAGCTGGTGGAGTGTGGAGCGGAAGAAGGCCACTTGCTTGGTGTTGGGGGCATATATGTTGGCAATCGTGAGATGTTTACCGTAGATAGAGCCCTTAAGGAAGAGGAATCTGCCATGTGGGTCTCTTTGAATGTCGGTAATTACAATGGGGCAATTTTTAGAAATCAAAATAGACACTCCTTTTGATTTTGCCTCTTGATTTGAGGAGTGGTACACTGTGGGGAAGTGATTGTCTTTAAGTTTAGGGATCGCGTCCGTACGAAAGTGTGTTTCCTGTATAAGTGCTATCTGGGTCTTTGATTGGCGCAGACAGTACAGGAGTTTGGACCTCTTTTCAGGGGTATTGAGACCCTTAATGTTGAGGGAGTAAAATTTGATGGAGTGCATTGGGATTTGTGCGTTTGTGTTCTGTGGGTCAATAGGAGGTGAGTCTGCCATGGTGTGTGCAGGGGTTAAATGTAGGGTAGTGATGGGTGTTAAGTGCCTCCGAGGGGTGTGAGTAGCAGATGCAGAGTTCGTCAGTCACTGGTATGAAACCGATGAGGTGTGGAGAGGGGTGTCCACAGACCTCAGCAAGGGTGGTTATCGGACGGGTACAGTACGTGTACGGAGTACGTGCACCTAATAAAGGTACAACGCTCCGGCCCGTAACTGTGTGGGGGTTGGTCTAACACAAGGCAACGAAGAGGGTATAAATTAGGGTGTTAATAGAAATGTCAAAGGAAAGAACGAGAGAAAAAAAAATAGGAATTGATTCTATCATCCGCCGCCACAGGACGGTAGATAGTAATGATGAAGGTAGGTGTTAAGTGTACGGGGTGAGGTGAGTGGTGCCTAGAGCTCAGTAGCTAAATTGTGTAGTTGTTGTGGGGGCTAAGTAGTGGAGTGTATGGTTGGCCAGGAAGGTATCCCCTAATGTGGCCAGGTAACAACGTCAGCTGTATTGTGTCCAGTTGGGGTGTGTCATGCGAATCCCCTTTGAAAGTCCTAGGGATCAAGACTAGATGGGTATCAGTGCTTGGGCCAAGAGCTATACTAGAACAAAAGAAATGGATAGTACAATAACATTGATTGTAAAGTCTATCAGAGCAGCCATTATGTGCAATTCTGCAAGTCAAGGGGGGCATCCTGTTAATGCTATCAGTAGTCTAATCAGTATGTGATGTATACAGGGGAACAACATTTCAAGAGACAAGTAGGTAAGGCTATTGGAATGTACAATTAGAGAAATCTTAGGTCCCAATAAGGTGTGAAGGGAGAGGCATCTGAGGGGTAGGTAGCGTCACTTGGAGGTTATGAGGGCAGTTCTTAGCGGGTACCTGGTTCGTCGATCTGTGTATCCAGACATTCTGAGATATGGGTTGGGTTGGTCGTGTGTTTAAATGAGCCGCAAGCTCGGGCTGCAGTCTGAAGATAAACAGCGGTGGTGGTAGCTGTGATGTGGATGAAGGGTCCGGTGTCGGTGGCTGCTTGCTCCGAGTCGTGATCGCTTGCGTCCCGGACTTGTGGTGAGGCAGGTGAGTTGAATCTTGCTTCTGTTCCGTGTCGTCCTCTAGTGTGGTAAGCCGCGACTGCTTGAATGCGACCTTGGAGTAGGAAGTGGGGAGCAGCGACCAGTCCGTCGTCATTCCGTCAGGGGGCGTGAGTACGTGCCGTCAAGGATTCTGGTATTTGTAGTATAGTATTAGAAGCTTGTTGCTGGGCAGATTGTAAGGTTTGGCTGCGTGTCTGGGTAAACTGATAGAGCTGTAAGACAGGGAAAGGTATCTGTGATGACTCAGCCGTTCAAGCAGCGATGGTATAGCAAGTGCATTTGGCCCCTGTAGGCATTGTTGGGGGGTTGAGAGGAGGATCAACACCGTGTGGGGGGGGGTCCCGAGCATCCATTCGTGTTGATGGCACAGTATAAGGTCCAGCTTGAGTAAAATTAAAAAGGATAAAGTTCATCAAATCTGTAATTAGGTTGTAACAGCGGCAGCCAAAAGAAAGTGTGCCTTTTAAGGGGGCCCAAACGGGGCCAACGTAAGGAACAAGTTGATGGTCAGTGTGCTAGTTTCAGCGATCCCTGCGGGTTCTCCTGGCTCGTGGAGACTCCGGGGAGACTGGGTCTCTATAGCCGTGGGGGTTGCCCTGGTATCTCCGTGCTGAAGGAGAGCGTCTCCTGCGAAATCTTGAGGACTGAGTTTCCATGGGTTCTTCCCGCCTGGTGTTGTTGTGGAAGGACAGAGGGCGGAATGTTGCGTACCAGTTAGGAACTGGTGTCAACGGTATGCCGAGCGTGTCACAAAATTGTGCCAGATCTTCGGGCACTTTTAGAAGGGCTGTGCGGCCATGCGCCGAGGCTGATAGGCAAAACGGGAACCTCCATTTATAGGGGATATTCCTCTCCCTCAGGGTGTCAAGCAGGGGTTTGAGGTCTCTTCTGTGCTGTAGGGTAATTCCAGATAAATCCTGGTATATTTGAATGGGTGCGCTGTTGTGTGTGATCTGTTGTTGCCCCCTAGCTTGGCGAATTATTTCTTCTTTCAATTTAAAGTCAATCAGGCAGCATATGATGTCGCGCGGGGGGTCATTTTCTCTGCCTTTAGGGCGCAGGGCGCGATGGATTCTCTCCATGAGGATGGGGGTCTGAGGAGGCCTGCGGAGGAGATTATTAAAGAGAGCAGTGACTGCAGGTGTGATTTGGTCTCCCTCTATCGATTCCGGCATGCCTCTGATCCTGAGGTTGTGGCGCCTGCCGCGATTATCGAGGTCCTCGATGTGCCTCTGCATGTCTCGCATTTGCATTGTGTGCGAGTCAATGGATGAGGTGGTGGAGCGGAGGGCTGATTCGTGGCGATCTGTCACCTTCTCCACTTTGTGTACCCTGTCTGTGAGGTCGCGTAAGTCTAGCCTCAGTTCCGATATGGCCGCGGCTAGGGTGTCTTTAATTTCATCCGCAATGGAGCGGAGATCCTGTAGGCATATTGGCGTTTGAAAGCCGGTCACAGGTCCTTCAGGAGGGAGAATATGGGGGGACGTTAATGTATGTGGCGCTAGCAGTGTTGGCGGCTGTGTATGAGCGCGGGAAGGTCCGTGCTGAGAGGACGCCATATTGCCTCTGCTGTTCCGGAACATCTCCGGGATGTTCTGGCTCTGGGATCCCGAGTTGGCCCTGGGCGAGCGAGAACGGGAGGTGGACGAGGTCCGGGAAGCTGTCCCCATGGTCTGGGGTAGTTTTTATCAGAAATACCTTCGCTGTATAATGGTTTTTTCCTGTGGCGGCAGGAGCTCAGGAATCAGGCGACCGTCTTCATGCCAGGTCAGGCCACGCCCCCATAGTCTAGTTTTAATGACACTTTAAAGGACTTGCTAAAGCAGGCTTCCAAATTCCAAAGTCCCCTGCCAACAGACTCCCACAACCACCCAAGGGTTGTGTGGAAGAGGCCCTTGCCCTCCTTAACATGGGGACAATGTGCTAAGCCAAAAAGGTTCTCCCTGGCAAGGTACCCCACGCCCCCATGTTGAGGGCTTGTGGCCTGGTATGGTTCAGGTTGAGAGTGCAAGCTCACTCCCCACTTTCCTGTGCATGCTCAGATAAGGGTCTGGTGTAGATTTTTAGCAGGAAGCTCTCATTTTTTACTCGATTTCTTTGTGGGGTTCCCTTTTTAAAGTCCACATCAGACTGAAAGGGTCTGGAATACTAAAAATCAAGCCCTAGAAATGTAGTGTCTGAGCTGTAGATGTTTAAAAAAAACCTATATGAGATTTACAGTTAAGTTTGTATAGGAATTTAACACATTACAATAAACACAATCTCCAACCTTTGTTAAATCAGCTGATATCTAATTTTCCAGATGCAGTTCAGGTATCCACACAAAAAATAATCTAATGCCGCGCACACACGATCGGACATTCTGTCAGCAAAAGTCCGATGTGAGCTTATGGTCGGAAATTCCAACCGTGCGCATGCTGAATCAGACTTTTGCTGGCAGAATTTCCGCCAGCAAAAAGATTGTTTGGGGACCTGGGTCCTGCCCCAGGGGACATCTATCAATGCAAAAAAAGTTTTAAAAATGGCAGTTTTTTCGGGAGCAGTGATTTTAATAATGCTTAAAGTGAAACAATAAAAGTGAAATATTCCTTTAAATTTTGTACCTGGGGGTGTCTATAGTATGCCTGTAAAGTGGCACATGTTTCCCGTGTTTAGAACAGTCCGAGAGCAAAATGACATTTCTAAAGGAAAAAAAGTAATTTAAAAGTACTCTCTGCTAAAATAAATTGTCGGTCCCGGCAATACACAGAAAAGTCATTGAAAAAAATGGCATGAGATTTACATACAGTCCATTACCAGGCCTTTTGGCTCTGGTATGAATATTAAGGGGAACCCCGAACCAAAATTTAAAAAAAAAATTGCGTGGGGGACCCCCCAAATTTCATACCAGGCCCTTCAGGTCTGGTATGGATATTAAGGGGAAACCCGCACCAAAATTAAAAAAAAATGGAGTGGGGTCCCCCCAAAAATCCATATCTTATCCGAGCACGCAACCTGGCAGGCCACAGGAAAAAAGGGGTGACAAGAGAGCACCCCCCCTCCTGAACCATACCAGGCCACATGCCCTCAACATGGGAGGGTGCTTTGGGGTAGCGGCCCTCCCAAAGCACCTTGTCCCCATGTTGATGGGGACAAGGGCCTCATCCCCACAACCCTTGCCTGGTGGTTGTGGGGGTCTGCGGGCGGGGGGCTTATCGGTATTTGGAAGCCCCCTTTAACAAGGGGACCCCCATGTCACGTACCTGATGGCGAGCCTGACATGTAGAGGAAGGCCTCCCGTACAACTCCGGCTCAAGGGCCGCTGGTAGTGGAACAGCTGGCGCTGGAGCACGGTGGAGTAAGAGTGCCTATGGAAGTCCCGAAGTCTGAGCAGGAAGTTGCCGGAACACACAGGTGGACGGCTGGACTTGACTGGAAGCAAACAGGAGAGTCGCTGGATCACTGGCAGGTCTCGGCAGCAGAGAGACAGATCAGATGACTCGGCTGGCAGGAACGTGGTCAGGTCACAGACCGAATAGGCAACGGCTAGGCAGATCAGGTACAACAGCAGGCAGGAGAGAGGTCAGGTCACAGGCAGGTTCGGCAGCAGGAAGGCAGATCAGGTGCAAACAGCAGGCAGGAGAGAAGTCGGGTCACAGGCAGGTTCGGCAGCGGGTAGGCAGATCAGGTACAAACAGCAGGCAGGAGAGGAGTCAGGTCACAGGCAGATTCGGCAACAGGTAGGCAGATCAGGTACAAACAGCAGGCAGGAGAGAAGTCAGGTAGCAGGCCGGGACGATGATCGGAAGTCAACACAGGTAGCAAGAATTCAGGTACACGCTGTAGACCAAGCAGCAACCAGCCAGTACTAAGTCCGTGTTTAAATAGGCCGTCTGGCGCCAGTTCTGATGAAAGGCGTGCGCGAGGACATGCGATCGCACATGCGCGATCGCGTATTCGCCAATGCGCCCGTAGTTGTTCTGTGAATCCCTTGCTGGCGCCTGCGCACAGGCGTATGCTTGCAAGCATTAGCTGTATTCTGCGGATGACTTCCCTGACATTGCCCCCCCCCTTACGGGCAGCCTCCGGATGCCCAGTTGGTTCCTCTTCAGGGGATGACTGCGGAAGAAGGCACGTATTAAGTCCATAGCATGTACATTCTGCCCTGGTTCCCAGGAGTTCTCCTCCGGTCCATAACCTCTCCACTTGATCAGATATTGTAATTGACCCCTTCTCCTTCTGCGCCCGTAGTTGTTCTGTGAATCCCTTGCTGGCGCCTGCGCACAGGCGTATGCTTGCAAGCATTAGCTGTATTCTGCGGATGACTTCCCTGACACCCCAGATCCCGGCCTCCCCCTGTGTGAAATGGTAAAAGGGTACAAATGTACCCCTACCATTTCACAAAAAAAGTGTGAAAATGGTAAAAACGACAATACGCGCCTTGGGACAAGTCCTTTATTAAAAAATAAAAAAATAAAAGTGTCCTACGAAGTCCATTCATCTTCTTCTTCTCTTGCTCTTGAAAAAGAAAAAAAAAGGCCACACGCCGCCACCGATCGGCCTCGAACATCGGGCCCATCCCTAATGGGAAGTATGGACTGTACACCAACCCTAATGTGAGAAAGGCCAAGATCATGTCTAAAGTTGTGAGAAGTCTGCACAGGAATTTTGGGGTACGACAATCCAAGGAGCAATTGAGGAAACGCTGGTCAGACCTGAAATTGAGGGAGCATGATCAGTATAGAAGGATCAGGAAACTGCTTCTAAAAAGTAAGTATTTTTCCTGTGTTCCTATTATTAATATTATTATTACTTGCATTCTGCTCCATGTGCTTTTCTTTACTGTTGTACAGTTTTAAATGGCAACTTTCAGGCTCGTGGGCACAGTAATCGGTCGTAGTAAACATCTTTCGTTTGCCCACTAATAATACAATGTTTTTTGCAGATACAGGGTTAACTACATTTGGTCATGCCTATTTGTATTAAAATAAGTTTGGTACATTGTTGTCTAGATGTGTTTGTAACTAGAATGAAATGCAAACTTGGTTCAGTGTAAGGAGAGGACACTCAGCAGCTGTTTACACATCTTGACTCAGGAGCACTAGTGTGGGAAACCAGAACAAACTTTTTAAGGTGTCCCTCACAGGTGCTCCAGGGGATACTAGGGGTGTCTCCATGTGTGAATACTGTCCAAAAAAGGTAAGTATTCCAGCTTTGGTAAGGGAAGAAATCATGTATTTAGCTTGGAACTTTGCCAAAATAGACAATTGTACCACACTTCCAAGCAATGTTTCATATTCCTATTTCTGGCCTCAAATATCTGTGTGTGCTAAGTATACCTTTTGTTTAATTCTCATAGGGGAGAAAAGACTCAGGACATCTGAGGACACCAGGAACCCCCACCTCCTAAAGAAGGGGAACTCAGCACACCACAACCTGAGGATGGAGAGGTGGATGAAGTGGTGACCACAACAGGTCAGTGTCTGAGACCACAGCTTCAGGTAATAGATGCATGCCTGCATATTTATTATACATGGCATTTTTTTTATTTTAGGTGATGTGCATGTTGTGGAAGAACAATCTCCTCATTTCACCAGTGCAAGTGCACAAATCCTAATCCAGGACATAATGGTGTGTAGTTGGGATTTAGACATCATAAAGCAAAAAAACAATGATATTGAACAAAAAATGAAGAACATGATTGATGTATTAGGGAGAATCTAAACAACAACAAAATGACACCATTTTAGAATTTTTTGGAGAAATTTCCTAAAGTTTTAATACATTTTAACCACTTGCCGACCGCCTACCGCATATATACTGCGGCAGAGCGGCACGGGCAGGCAAAATCACGTACCCGTACGTGATCTGCCTCCCGCGGGCGGGGGGTCCGATCGGACCCCCCCCCGGTGCCATCGGCGGTCGGCATTTGACTGGGAGCGTCGGGAGGCGAGGGGAAGACCATCCGATCGTGGCCCCACCCTCGCGATCGCTCCCAGCCAATGGGAATCCTCCTCTGCCTGTGTGTCGTTTCACACAGGCAGAGGATGTGATGTCATCTCTCCTCGGTCTGGCAGTTTCCGTTCCAGCGCCGAGGAGAGATGACAAGTGAGTGCACACAACACACACACACACAGTAGAACATGCCAGGCATACCTTACACCCCGATCCCCCCCTCGATCGCCCCCCGATCCCCCCCCAATCACCCCCCCCCTGTCACAAACTGACATTAGCAGTATTTTTTTTTTTTTTTTTTTTTCTGATTACTGCATAGTGTCAGTTTGTGACAGTTAGTGTTAGGGCAGTGAGTATTACCCCCCTTTAGGTCTAGGATACCCCCCTAACCCCCCCTAATAAAGTTTTAACCCCTTGATCACCCCCCCTCACCAGTGTCGCTAAGCGATCATTTTTCTGATCGCTGTATTAGTGTCGCTGGTGACGCTAGTTAGGAACGTAAATATTTAGGTTCGCCGTCAGCATTTTATAGCGACAGGGACCCCCATATACTATCTAATAAATGTTTTAACCCCTTGATTGCCCCCTAGTTAACCCTTTCACCACTGATCACCGTATAACTGTTACGGGTGACGCTGGTTAGTTCGTTTATTTTTTATAGTGTCAGGGAACCCGCCGTTTATTACCGAATAAAGGTTTAGCCCCCTGATCGCCCGGCGGTGATATGCGTCGCCCCAGGCAGCGTCAGATTAGCGCCAGTACCGCTAACACCCACGCACGCAGCATATGCCTCCCTTAGTGGTATAGTATCTGATCGGATCAATATCTGATCCGATCAAATCTATACTAGCGTCCCCAGCAGTTTAGGGTTCCCGAAAACGCAGTGTTAGCGGGATCAGCCCAGATACCCGCTAGCACCTGCGTTTTGCCCCTCCGCCCGGCCCAGCCCACCCAAGTGCAGTATCGATCGATCACTGTCACTTACAAAACACTAAACGCATAACTGCAGCGTTCTCAGAGTCAGGCCTGATCCCTGCGATCGCTAACAGTTTTTTTGGTAGCGTTTTGGTGAACTGGCAAGCACCAGCCCCAGGCAGCGTCAGATTAGCGCCAGTACCGCTAACACCCACGCACGCACCGTATACCTCCCTTAGTGGTATAGTATCTGATCGGATCAATATCTGATCCGATCAGATCTATACTAGCGTCCCCAGCAGTTTAGGGTTCCCAAAAACGCAGTGTTAGCGGGATCAGCCCAGATACCTGCTAGCACCTGCGTTTTGCCCCTCCGCCCGGCCCAGCCCACCCAAGTGCAGTATCGATCGATCACTGTCACTTACAAAACACTAAACGCATAACTGCAGCGTTCGCAGAGTCAGGCCTGATCCCTGCGATCGCTAACAGTTTTTTTGGTAGCATTTTGGTGAACTGGCAAGCACCAGCCCCAGGCAGCGTCAGATTAGCGCCAGTACCGCTAACACCCACGCACGCAGCATACGCCTCCCTTAGTGGTACAGTATCTGATCGCATCAATATCTGATCCGATTAGATCTATACTAGTGTCCCCAGCAGTTTAGGGTTCCCAAAAACGCAG
Source organism: Lithobates clamitans (assembly GCA_037952925.1). Classification (NCBI taxonomy): domain Eukaryota; kingdom Metazoa; phylum Chordata; class Amphibia; order Anura; family Ranidae; genus Lithobates; species Lithobates clamitans. The sequence continues at coordinate 14,411,560 of JBBGZY010000140.1, forward strand.
TGTTAGCGGTATCAGCCCAGATACCTGCTAGCACCTGCGTTTTGCCCCTCCGCCCGGCCCGGCCCAGCCCACCCAAGTGCAGTATCGATCGATCACTGTCACTTACAAAACACTAAACGCATAACTGCAGCGTTCGCAGAGTCAGGCCGGATCCCTGTGATCGCTAACAGTTTTTTTTGTAGCGTTTTGGTGAACTGGCAAGCGCCAGCGGCCTAGTACACCCCGGTCGTAGTCAAACCAGCACTGCAGTAACACGTGGTGACGTGGCGAGTCCCATAAGGGCAGTTCAAGCTGGTGAGGTGGCAAGCACAAGTAGTGTCCCGCTGCCACCAAGAAGAAGACAAACACAGGCCCGTCGTGCCCATAATGCCCTTCCTGCTGCATTCGCCAATCCTAATTGGGAGCCCACCGCTTCTGCAGCGCCTGTACTTCCCCCATTCACATCCCCAACCAAATGCAGTCGGCTGCATGAGAGGCATTTTCTTTATGTCCTCCCGAGTACCCCTACCCAACGAACCCCCCAAAAAAGATGTTGTGTCTGCAGCTAGCGCGGATATAGGCGTGACACCCCCTATTATTGTCCCTCCTGTCCTGACAATCCTGGTCTTTGCATTGGTGAATGTTTTGAACGCTACCATGCACTAGTTGAGTATTAGCGTAGGGTACAGCATTGCACAGACTAGGTACACTTTCACAGGGTCTCCCGAGATGCCATCGCATTTTGAGAGACCCGAACCTGGAACCGGTTACAGTTATAAAAGTTAGTTACAAAAAAAAGTGTAAAAAAAAAAAAAAAAAAAAACACAAACAAAAATATAAAATTAAAATAGTTGTCGTTTTATTGTTCTCTCTCTCTCTATTCTCTCTCTATTGTTCTGCTCTTTTTTACTGTATTCTATTCTGCAATGTTTTATTGTTATTATGTTTTATCATGTTTGCTTTTCAGGTATGCAATTTTTTATACCTTACCGTTTGCTGTGCTTTATTGTTAACCATTTTTTTGTCTTCAGGTATGCCATTCACGACTTTGAGTGGTTATACCAGAATGATGCCGGCAGGTTTAGGTATCATCTTGGTATCATTCTTTTCAGCCAGCGGTCGGCTTTCATGTAAAAGCAATCCTAGTGGCTAATTAGCCTCTAGACTGCTTTTACAAGCAGTGGGAGGGAATGCCCCCCCCCCCAACATCTTCCGTGTTTTTCTCTGGCTCTCCTGTCTCAACAGGGAACCTGAAAATGCAGCCGGTGATTCAGCCAGCTGACCATAGAGCTGATCAGAGACCAGAGTGGCTCCAAACATCTCTATGACCTAAGAAACCGGAAGCTACGAGCATTTTATGACGTAGATTTCGCCGGATGTAAACAGCGCCATTGGGAAATTGGGAAAGCATTTTATCACACCGATCTTGGTGTGATCAGATGCTTTGAGGGCAGAGGAGAAATCTAGGGTCTAATAGACCCCAATTTTTGCAAAAAAGAGTACCTGTCACTACCTATTGCTATCATAGGGGATATTTACATTCCCTGAGATAACAATAAAAATGATTTAAAAAAAAAAAAATGAAAGGAACAGTTTAAAAATAAGATAAAAAAATAATAATAATAAAGAAAAAAAAAAAAAAAAAAAAAAAAAGCACCCCTGTCCCCCCTGCTCTCGCGCTAAGGTGAACGCAAGCGTTGGTCTGGCGTCAAATGTAAACAGCAATTGCACCATGCATGTGAGGTATCGCCGCGAAGGTCAGATCGAGGGCAGTAAGTTTAGCAGTAGACCTCCTCTGTAAATCTAAAGTGGTAACCTGTAAAGGCTTTTAAAGGCTTTTAAAAATGTATTTAGTTTGTCGCCACTGCACGTTTGTGCGCAATTTTAAAGCATGTCATGTTTGGTATCCATGTACTCGGCCTAAGATCATCTTTTTTATCTCATCAAACATTTGGGCAATATAGTGTGTTTTAGTGCATTAAAATGTAAAAAAGTGTGTTTTTTCCCCAAAAAATGCGTTTGAAAAATCGCTGCGCAAATACTGTGTGAAAAAAAAAAATGAAACACCCACCATTTTAATCTGTAGGGCATTTGCTTTAAAAAAAATATATAATGTTTGGGGGTTCAAAGTAATTTTCTTGCAAAAAAAAATTATTTTTTTATGTAAACAATAAGTGTCAGAAAGGGCTTTGTCTTCAAGTGGTTAGAAGAGTGGGTGATGTGTGACATAAGCCTCTAGATGTTGTGCATAAAATGCCAGGACAGTTCAAACCCCCCCCCAAATGACCCCATTTTGGAAAGTAGACACCCCAAGCTATTTGCTGAGAGTCATGTTGAGTCCATGGAATAATTTATATTGTGACACAAGTTGCGGGAAAGAGACAATTTTTTATTTTTTTTATTTTTTTTTGCGCAAAGTTGTCACTAAATGATATATTGCTCAAACATGCCATGGGAATATGTGAAATTACACCCCAAAATACATTCTGTTGCTTCTCCTGAGTACGGGGATACCACATGTGTGGGACTTTTTGGGAGCCTAGCCGCGTACGGGACCCCGAAAGCCAAGCACCGCCTTCAGGCTTTCTAAGGCCGTAAATTTTTGATTTCACTCTTCACTGCCTATCACAGTTTCGGAGGCCATGGAATGCCCAGATGGCACAAAACCCCCCCAAATGACCCCATTTTGGAAAGTAGACACCCCAAGCTATTTGATGAGAGGTATAGTGAGTATTTTGCAGACCTCACTTTTTGTCACAAAGTTTTGAAAATTGAAAAAAGAAAAAAAAAAATGTTTTTCTCGTCTTTCTTTATTTTCAAAAACAAATGAGAGCTGCAAAATACTCACCATGCCTCTCAGCAAATAGCTTGGGGTGTCTACTTTCCAAAATGGGGTCATTTGGGGGGGGTTTGTGCCACCTGGGCATTCCATGGCCTCCGAAACTGTGATAGGCAGTGAGGAGTAAAATCAAAAATGTACGCCCTTAGAAATCCTGAAGGCGGTGCTTGGTTTTCGGGGTCCCGTACGCGGCTAGGCTCCTAAAAAGTCCCACACATGTGGTATCCCCGTACTCAGGAGAAGCAGCTAAATGTATTTTGGGGTGCAATTCCACATATGCCCATGGCCTGTGTGAGCAATATATCATTTAGTGACAACTTTGTGCAAAAAAAAAATAAAAAAAAAAAAATTTGTCACTTTCCCGCAACTTGTGTCAAAATATAAAACATTCCATGGACTCAACATGCCTCAAAGCAAATAGCTTGGGGTGTCTACTTTCCAAAATGGGGTCATTTTGGGGGGGTTTATGTCATCTGGGCATTTTATGGCCTTCAAAACTGTGATAGGTAGTGAGGAGTAAAATCAAAAATGTACGCCCTTAGAAATCCTGAAGGCGGTGCTTGGTTTTCGGGGCCCCGTACGCGGCTAGGCTCCCAAAAAGTCCCACACATGTGGTATCCCCGTACTCAGGAGAAGCAGCTAAATGTATTTTGGGGTGCAATTCCACATATGCCCATGGCCTGTGTGAGCAATATATCATTTAGTGACAACTTTTTGTAATTTTTTTTTTTTTTTTGTCATTATTCAATCACTTGGGACAAAAAAAATGAATATTCAATGGGCTCAACATGCCTCTCAGCAAATTCCTTGGGGTGTCTACTTTCCAAAATGGGGTCATTTGTGGGGGTTTTGTACTGCCCTGCCATTTTAGCACCTCAAGAAACGACATAGGCAGTCATAAATTAAAGGCTGTGTAAATTCCAGAAAATGTACCCTAGTTTGTAGACGCTATAACTTTTGCGCAAACCAATAAATATACACTTATTGACATTTTTTTTACCAAAGACATGTGGCCGAATACATTTTGGCCTAAATGTATGACTAAAATTGAGCTTATTGGATTTTTTTTAGAACAAAAAGTAGAAAATATCATTTTTTTTCAAAATTTTCGGTCTTTTTCCGCGTATAGCGTAAAAAATAAAAACGGCAGAGGTGATCAAATACCATCAAAAGAAAGCTCTATTTGTGGGAAGAAAAGGACGCAAATTTCGTTTGGGTACAGCATTGCATGACCGTGCAATTAGCAGTTAAAGCGACGCAGTGCCGAATTGTAAAAAGTGCTCTGGTCAGGAAGGGGGTAAAACCTTCCGGGGCTGAAGTGGTTAAAAGCCAACATGTGTTATCTGCCATCATGGGATATCAATGTACATGCTTTGTGGGTGCAACCCCTTCCTCGCAACTCAAGTAGGTGAGAGGAAAGGGTTGCACCCCCAAAACACGTCCTTTGATCCCCCATGATGGGAGCTAGCACATGTTGACATTAGGCATGTGATCAGGAGGGAAATCCCCATTTTGAATCCCAATTTTTGTGCATCTTCAAAATTTGGCTTTTACAGGGGTGACATCACCGCATCTGATGAAGGCAAGATGAACACAGTTTTGACATACTCATGTCTGATATTGCCTTCACGTTTTGTGTGTTGAACTTTGTAAGTTCCAGAGTTGTGTATGTTATGGTTTGAAACATGTCTGTTAAAGCAAAATATTAAACTAAATATGTCAAACTTAATTAAACAAAGATGTATTTTTGGTGGAAAGACGCACATGTGTATGTGCACAGAGTAAACGTTTTTATACTCAATAATGTGTGGCTTCTTCTTTCAATGCTCAATACCAGTTTTTGTATTAAGTTGGTGTTTACAGTGACAATAGGGGTTATTTAATAAAGCAAAATCCACTTGGCGCTACAAGTGCACTAGGAGAACCTAGGAGACAGCTAAAAGAAACACAAGCAGTAAATCAAATGTAAATCAAATTCAAGATGATTTCAGATCAAAATAATTTTTATTTTAGAAAAGAATCAAAAATTTGCTGGCATAGTAATGGCTCCCCTACCCGTAAAATAGTCCAGATACTTTTACCGCACATCATGGGCGCTTTGGGGGGGCAAGCCAGGATGGCCAGCTTCCAGGGCCGTCATTGGATTTGTGTCCTGAATTGTGGCCTCAGGTCCAACTGAGGCCACATAATTTGGAGCATTTCTCCTTAAATAATTATGTATAATACAGCATGTGATTCAGTTTATACTCGCCATGTTGATTGCCATAAGGAATAGGCGGAACCGGCTGGCCATTATACCAAACGCATTCTCCACCACTCTTCTGGCTCTGGCCAGCCGGTAATTAAAAACCCTCTTCTCTGGGGTGAGGGTCCTCTGGGAGGAATGGCCTCATCAGATGTTCACCCAGACCAAATGCTTCATCTGCGACAAACACAAATGGGAGTCCTTCTACGTTCTCTTCAGCAGGTGGCAATCTCAAGCCACCACTCTGGAGGAATCGGTGGAACTCGGTCTGGGCAAAGACTCCACTATACGACATCTGGCCATTCTTCCTGTCATGTACCAGATAAGACCAGAACTGTGTGGACTGCAACAGAGGAAACCCAGATGTGTATAAGTGAAAATATTAATGATTTATTAAAGATAAGTGAACAAATATAATACAACCACCTCCAATATCACTCAGTGCACAACAACCAATACCAAACAGAAACCCACAAAAAATAACAACAGAACAAATATATACAATTTAAGGGAAATACCGAGATCATAAACAGAGCCAGGCCAGGGTCGTCAACGGGGGGTCAGCAGCTGGGGAAGGGAAACAAAGAGGACAATGGATGGATCACAGGAGGGACGGGTCAAATACAAGGGAAACAGACAGGGAACAGGATAAACAGGTTCCAGGAATCAGGTTTCAGGTTCAGGAATCAGGTTTTCAGGATCAGGGTAACAGGATGCAGGCTGCAGGTCAGGGCTCAAGGACAATACCAAGGCAAGATGTGTGTGCACTTGCCGGGTATTTATACTACAGCTGCTAATTAAAGTCAGGTGATGCCTGTCTTCAGAGGGTAATACCTGCTCCATACTGCCAGGATCCCTCCGCTGGTGGATGCCAGTACTGCGGCCCAAAGGTGACAAAATACCAGCAGGAAAAAGGTCTTCTGATGGCTCCAAACTGCCAGGAGACACTTGCTGGTGGACCTCAGTACTGCACGCCAAATGATCGATATTACCAGTAAAGGGGACCTTTCCTGACAATACCCCTCCCCTCGAAGGAGTGAGCTCTGGACGCTCCAACTAGCCATTGCTGGGGAAAGTCCATGGTGTCCAGCCGGGCAGCAGGCACTTCAAGCTGGGTAGCGGGCACTTCAAGCTGGGCAGCAGACAGTGGCACATCAGGCTGGGTAGCAGACAGGAACACATTAGGCTGGGCAGCAGACAGGAACACATCAGGTTGGGCAGCGGACAGGAACACACCAGGCTGGGCAACGAACAGGAACACATCAGGCTGGGCAGCGGACAGGAACACATCAGGCTGGGCAGTGGACAGGAACACATCAGGCTGGGCAGCAGACAGGAACACACCAGGCTGGGCAGCAGACAGAATCACACCAAGCTGGGTAGCAGACAGGAACACATCAGGCTGGGCAGCAGACAGGAACACATCAGGCTGGGCAGAAGACAAAGGCTCATCAGGCTGGGCAGAAGGTTCCAGGTCATCGAGCTGGGCAGCAGGCAATGTGACATCAGACTGGGAAGCGGGCACATCAGGCTGGAAAGTGGGCACATCAGACTGGAAAGCGGCCTCATCAGGCTGGAAAGCGGCACATCAGGCTGGAAAGCAGGCACATCAGGCTGGAAAGCAGACACATCAGGCTGGAAAGCGGGCTCATCAGGCTGGAAAGCGGGCACATCATGCTGGAAAGCGTGCACATCAGGCTGGGAAGCGGGCACATCAGGCTGGTAAGCGGACACATCAGACCAGAAAACGAGCACATCAGACTGGAAGGTAGGCACTGGCACCTCCGGCTGGAACACTGGCACCTCCGGGTGGAACACTGGCACCTCCGGGTGGAACACTGGCACCTCTGGCTGGAACTCTGGCACCTCAGGCTGGGACTCTGTCAGTCCAGGCTGGGACTCTGGCACTCCAGGCTGGGACTCTGGCACTTCAGGCTGGAACTCTGGCACTCCAGCCTGGAACTCTGGCACTCCTGGCTGGAACTCTGACACTCCCGGGTGAGACTCTTACACTTCTGTCTGGGAGTCTGGCACTCCCGGCTGGGACTCTGGCACTCCCGGCTGGGACTCTGGCACTCCAGGCTGGGACTCTGACACACCAGGCTGGAACTCTGACACTCCAGGCTGAAACTCTGGCACTTCAGGCTGGAACTCTCGCACATCAGGCTGGAAATATGGCACTTCAGGCTGGAACTCTGGTACTTCAGGCTGGAACTCTGGCATTTCAGGCTAGGACAGATTGGTGGGTTTGGAGGCAGGATGGGTTAATGGCAGGATCGTCTAGGTTGGGAAAAACTTTCATTTTTTCTTGGGTTTAGTCACTGAGGCTCTGTAGGTGGGGGTTCAGCAGACTGTAAAGGAGGATTGGGATATGGCAGAGAAGAGGTAACAGTCACTGGGGGAAGTTTGTGTGGATCAGTAGGCAGCTGAGAAGAGGCAGGTGGGTTAAATGCAGGATGGGTACAAGGAGCAGAGACCGGATATGAGTATTTGGTTGGAAGCAATGTATACTGAGCTGCAACTGAGTTTGGCATGGGTGATGGGAGACAGTCTTGTGGGCAGGTAGGTGTCTGATGGCAGAGGTGGTTTGTTGTGGATTGGTTGGGGCTGGTTGTAACATATCAGACCATGCTGAAAGTATTGGTTGGACAAAGGATGGATCAGATGCTGCCTGTCTAACAAGGGTCTGTACTGAGTGAATACACTCCAAAAGCTTCTGCTGAGAACAGATGGAATAGTGCTCAAAAAAGCATGCGGAATCATCCTCTAACAACCACACCAGAGACTCCACCTGATCAGCACTGAAAGGGGGAGGAAAATCATCACTGGTCTTAGGAACACAGGACAGGGCTAGCCCAGCACAGATTTGGATCAAAGGCTGCACATCCCCAAACAACATACAGCCCTGGTCTACCAGGGAGTGGGCCAAACGGATGATCTAAAGCAGCTGGTCATTGGTCCACTCTTTCTTTTTTTTTTTTTCAAATATCAGGTTTTATTGAAGATTATAGTAATACAATATCGAGGAACATAGACATTCACAAACATTGTACAATATATCCATTTGCGGTATTACACATGTGTTTTGTTTTTTTTTTTTTTTTGTTTTTTCCATGGCTTGTCTAATGTTGGTTCCTATGGTAATGCAGGTATGCTTATATAAACTCTCATTCAGTTACTGAATAGGATAGGAGGAAAGAAAGGAAAGAAGGAAAAGAAGAAAGTAAGCCTTCTAATTGGCGTTGTTACCTGGTCATGGTGGGTCCTCCCGGAGGTGCCACAGCTCCCAGACCCTGTTATGCGCCTCCAGCTTGTCCTGAATTCTAGCTGTCATTTTCTCCATCAGCTCTATATCTTTAATTCTAGAGTATAGATCTTCAGCTGAGGGTGGAGAGGTACGTTTCCAGTTTAAGGCTATAAGACAGCGTGCTGCTGTGAGTATATGTCTTACTAATTTCTTATATGGTCTGCAAATTTTTAGTGGTGATAGACCTAATAGAAAGAATTTTGGAGTCGCTTGGACCTCTACTTCTAAGAGGCGAGAGAGGAGATGGCGAACCATCTCCCAGTACTGAGCTAATATCGGACAAGTCCAATATATATGTATGAGAGTACCTTTAGCGTCCTGACATCGCCAGCATTTATCTGAGCTATCTGGGAAAATTGTATGAAGTACATCTGGGGTCATGTACCAGAAGTAGAGAATTTTATATGAGTTTTCCTTATAAAGTGTACACATTGAACTTTTCGCTGTCTGATTCCATATTGCCTGCCACTGCGCTAATGGAAGTTCTTCCCCCAGGATCTTCTCCCATCTGAGCATGTACTGATGTTTACCCTGCTCTTCCAGATCGATGGTATTCAAAATCTTGTATATTTCTGATATTAGCCCTTTCTGCGAGCTACCTGCCATGATGGTAGTTTCAAACGGGGATGGAGGTGAGAATTGTAGATTTGGGGCTATAGTTAGTGCGTAATGTCGTATTTGTAGGTATCCATAAAAAGCTTGTTTTGGGAGTTTGTGCTTGGCCTGCAGGTCCGAAAAAGATAGGAGCCTACGAGTTCTGGGATCTATTATGCTTCCAAAGTGGAACAGGTTCCTAGAGGACCAAGGGTATGACATCTGATGCGTGAGGCTATCTGGCACCTTGGGGTTGCAGACAAAAGATGTCAGGGTCGATTTTTCTGAGGTTAATTTGTGAGGTTGGGCTAATTTGCGCCAAATCCTCTTTAACGTGGACATGGGACCCAGAAGACGTTCTGGAGCTACTTCCGCGTTTGCATTCCATAATAAGTTGTTTGGGTGTATCGGGGCTAGCCATAGTTTCTCGATCTCTGTCCACTTATTATATGATTTTTGGGTAAACCATGATGCCAGCGCTCTCAGCTGTGTGGCTTGGTAGTATTTAACGATATTGGGGAAGGCTAGACCCCCCTCACTGCGTGATGCCATCAACACTGTTTTGGAGATCCTGTGCTTTTTATAGTTCCAAACGAAGTGAAGTAAGTCTGATTGGAGCTTTTTCAATTGCTTAAGTGGTATAGGTATGGGGAGTGTTTGGAAAAGGTACAGTAGTTTTGGGAGAATAGTCATTTTAATAGATGCAATTCGTCCTAGTAGGGATATATGGTGTTTTTTCCATTGATTTAATAGGGATCTAATGGTACCAAAAAGGGGGGGAAAGTTTTCTTGGTACAGGGTATTAAATTTAGGGGTGATATAAATCCCTAGGTATTTCAGGGCAGTTATTTTCCATTTGTAATTATAGTTAGATTTTAAGAGTGTGATGTCAGCGTCCGGGATGTTAATGGGCAGAGCTTCTGACTTTGAGGCATTAATTTTATATCCCGAGATGGCCCGAAATTGGTCCAACTCAGCGTGTAAATTTGGGAGGGAGATGTGGGGTTGGGTCAAGGTGAGAATTATGTCATCCGCAAAGAGGGAAATCTTAAACTCTCTATCTCTGACCATGACTCCTCGTATGTTTAAATTATTCCTGATGGAAGCCGCTAGGGGTTCTACACATAGTGCAAACAACAGAGGCGACAGGGGGCACCCCTGTCTTGTACCGTTCGAGACTGAAAATGTTGTTGAAAGTGCAAAAGGGGTTCTGACCTGTGAGGAAGGGTTTGAATATAAGTGTTGTATTGCCCGCAAAAAGGGGCCCCGGAAGCCCATGTGGCTCAACGTGGCAAACAGGAACGGCCACCCCAGCCGATCAAAAGCTTTTTCAGCGTCTAAGCTGAGCAACATAGATGGGGCGCCGTCCCTGCTCGCCACCTCCACCAAATCTATCACTTTTCTAGTGTTATCGCTTGCTTGTCGCATTGGGACAAACCCTACCTGATCCTTATGGATCAATGATGGCAGGATCGCATTCAGGCGATTGGACAGAAGTTTGGTGAAGATTTTCAGATCAGAATTCAACAGTGCAATGGGCCTATAATTTGCACAAATGGAGGGGTCTTTATCTGCTTTGGGAATCAGGGTGATGAAGGATTTCTGCATTTCTAAGGGAATTTGAGTGTCCTGGAGGAAAGCATTAAACAATTTACGAAGATGGGGTAGTATAAGAGGGAGAAATGCTTTATAGTATTCGTATGGGAACCCATCTGGGCCCGGGGCTTTATGGGACGGTAGGGATTTAATAGTGAGTTCTATTTCCTCATCAGTGATCTGTGCATTAAGTGTTAGTAGATCTGATGTTTGTATATGGGGAATTCCACTCTGCTCTAGGTATTGTTTCATCGAGTGGGACAGGTCAGAAGAGGGAGGATTGCTAGGTATGTCCGGGCTGTTGTAGAGGTCTTTATAAAAGTCCGCAAATGTGTTTGCAATTTCTTCAGGGTGCGATAGTAACTGACCTGATTTGTTTTTAATCTGATTCGGGGTTTGCATATGGGATCTCTCCCTCAATTTGTTAGCCAACAGAGAGTGTGCTTTATTCCCCTTGTCATAAAACAATTGTTTCAATCTGGTTAGGGCTTTTTCCACTTGTCCCATAGCTAGGTCACGAAGAGTGGCACGAAGTTTAATTATTTTCCTTAGATTTTCTATCGTGGGGTTGGTCTGGAGCCTATGTTCAAGTGTTTTAAGTTGGCTCTCTGCTTCTATTTTGGCAGCTGATGCGTCTTTTTTAAGTTTTGAGGAGATCGCTATACATTTACCCCTAAGAACCGCCTTGTGGGCTTCCCAAAGAGTAGGGAGTGAAACTTCCTGATTGGAGTTTTCTAGGAAATAAAGTTTAAGTGTAGAGTTTAGTTCGTCTAGGGCCGGTTGGTGTTGGAGAAGGAATGTATTTAGTCTCCAGTTGTAGGGTCTGCGGACGGGGGTGCCTAGGTCTAGCGTTAGTAAAATAGGGGCATGGTCTGACCAGGAGATAGGTCGGATTTGGGCTTTACGTGTCATTTTTAAAGTAAGATTATTAAGGAAAAAGTAATCTATGCGTGTATGTGTACAGTGGGGAGCTGAGTAAAATGTGTATTGTCGGCCTCCAGGACATAGAGCCCTCCACGCGTCAAAGAGCGCATATCGTCTGGTGATTTGTCTAAATAGTCTCGAGTCTCTGTGGACCCTAGGCGTTGGAGCGTGAGAGGCTAATGTCTGGCGGTCCGCCGTGGGTGACTGTACAAGATTAAAGTCACCTCCCAAAACAAGCACCTCAGGAGTAGACCTAAATATTCGGGATATTACCTTGGATAGAAAGCTGTGTTGTTTAGTATTAGGGGTATATAGTGCACATAGCGTTATTTCTTGTGTTTGCCACGTTCCTCTTAAAATAATGAAGTGGCCGTTAGGGTCACAGTATTGAGACACGCATGTGAAGGGGGTTCCCTTCTTGAAAAGTATGGCCACCCCGGCCTTTTTACGACTACCCGAAGCTATATATATTTGGGGGTAATATTTGGATGCAAACGCGAATGAGCCTTCCCTGTCAAAATGGGTCTCCTGGACCATAATAATATCAGCTCCTGATTGTCTAAACTCCCTCAGTGCCAGATGTCTTTTCCTATTGGAGTTCAATCCGTGTACATTTAGTGAAAGTACCTTAGTCATGGTGGCGGTTCAGTGTGTGCAGGTGTACGCTTACCTAATGGCGGCTTGTCATGGCTCGAGATCCCAGGGTCAGGAAATGCACTCTCCGGGAGGAGACCAGGAAATTTCGTGGACTCGGTCATGTACCAAAGAAGGTGGTTAGGAAGAGAGAGAAAGAGAGAAGACTGGGGAGAGAAGAGGCGAACAGTTAATACACAAAAATAAGAGAACATCAACCTCGTCAAACATCTTTGATAGGCCAACAGGCCTAGACTAGAGCGGACCTCCGCGTGAGCCTCCCCCCCCACCCCCGTTGGGGCGGTTGAAGAGGTCCACCCAGGAGCCCGCATCCCGTCAACAATATTTTCCAGACCGTACACAGTCTAATACTGTGTACCGGTAACAAGCTAAAATAAAATTAAAATAAGATGGAACAAAAAATAAGGGGAGGGGGGTGATAATCGATGGCTGCTATGCCGATCTACTCAAAGCTCGTCTGAGTTTAGCCCTCACTGGTTAACTAAGGTTAGGCGTTTGGGATTATTCAGATGGGACAGTCCAGGATCTTTTAAACAGGGTATTGTTAGGACAGTTCTATTCGCTGAGCCTAAATGCTTATGTTCCCGTGTTGGTTGCTGTTGTGGTAGCAGTGGATCTGCGGTCTTTGTACTTTGCGGACTTGCGTTGGGAATCTGGATGTCTGGGTCGGTTAGGAGCAGGGACCTTTTGCCAGGTTGCAGGTGGCGGTGGGGGTGTAGCAACTATGTCCCATTCTGGTAGTTGTGGGATTGGTATTTCAAGAATGTCGCAGAATGTACGTAGGTCTTCTGGGTATCGTAGGACAGCGGATTTACCCTGATGTTTCGCTGTGAGGCTAAAAGGAAAGCCCCATCTGTAGATAATGGCTTCTTTCTGTAGTTGCTGTAGTAGAGGTTGAAGAAGCCTCCGTTTTTGCAGTGTTATCCAGGACAGGTCCGGGTAGATTTGAATCTGAGCTTCCATATAAGTTATTTTGCGTGCCAGACGTGCTTGTCTCATGATTTCCTCTTTGAGGGGATAGGAGGTGATTCTGCAGATAACATCTCTGGGTTTGGGGGTGGTTCCCTTGGGTCTGAGTGCCCGATGGGCTCTGTCCATATCTATGTGTTTGGAGGGGGGTTCCCCAATAAGATTGTTGAAAATGGATTGCAAAATGGTCTGCAGGTCTTCTGCGTTTTCAGGTTCCGGGATGCCTCTCACCCGTATATTGTTACGGCGCCCCCTGTTGTCCAGGTCTTCTATGTGTCTCTGCATGTCTCTTAGCATTGCTCTGTGGTCTGCTCCCTGTAGCTGTGTTCTATGGACCGCTAGTTTCGTTTCTTGTATTTCTTCTTCGGCCATTTCCATTCTGTCTGTCAGATGTTTAAGGCCTGTTTGGAGTACTTGAATTTCCGTGCGACATGTGGATTTCACATCCTCAATTAGTTGTCTGAAATCCTCTTTTGTAGGCATGGCCTGCAGATATGTGTGCCATGGTTGAGGCATATGTGGGGGTACATACGAGTCTCCTGCAGGGCTGCAGCAGTGGCGAGGGGGGGATGATACTCGTGGTGGGGAGTGTAGGATTAAAGCATCTGCTGCATGGTTGATTTGCACTCCAGTTGCTGGGGGGTCCCATGGGTCTATGTATGCCCCTCTCTGTTGCTGCTGCATTGGGGGTCTAGAACTAGAGTCCTCTGCTGGGTAGGGGAGAGGGGCACTTGCTTTCTGTGCGTAGGATGGTATTGAGGGGGATGGCCGCCTGGATGCACTGAGGTCTCTGGAGCGAGACATTCTTTGCGATTTGGGAGGTGGGGAAGCGGCATCCACTGCCCATGATCTCTCATTGGAGTCATCAGGGGATCGGTGTGAGCCGGCCTGCAGACCTGCAGGAGTTGGCAGAGGGGGGAAGTCCTGGGAGATGTCTGAGGAATCCGTGAAGACTGGCTCCGGGGTCTGAGAGAGCGGCTCCGGAGCCGTTCTCAGGAGTCTCGGGAACGCCGCCGAGCACTGTGTGTAGTGCGGGGGGGAGGCGGGCGGCATGGCGGACCGAGTCTGTTCAGTGGGGGAGTGTGGTTGGCGGTGGGGACTCACCGTTCCCATGTCCGTGATGGGTGCCCGGGGATACTCTCTGGTCTGCTGTAGTCCCTCCGAGATCTGCCGCTCAGGATGGTCCGATCGTGTGGACTGGGCGGGACTCCTTGATGTGCGGGCTGGAGTGTCCGGCGCCATATTGGCCTCGTCTCCCTGGGACATTCCGGGCTGTGTGAAGTAAGAACGGAGGTCCGTGGAAGCCCCTGGAGGTGGCAGGGACGATCCTCTAGGCTTGGAGGATCTGGTGGTCCTGGATTTGCCCATGTATTTGCGGTCAAAGTCACCCAAAATACGCCGTTTTCGCTGTGGGCTGAGAGAGCTGAGGGATTAGGCTGCCATCAGGGTCGGCTTCCGGTCACGCCCCCGGTCCACTCTTTCAATGTCTGGCGAAGATACTCGCCACTTTCTGACTCCAGCAGAGCAAATTAAGGAATTACGTTGGGATTCATTCCAGCCAAGCCAACAGAACCAAGATGGTTCCTCTATGCAGCCACTTCTAGTCAGGGATGGCCTTGGTATTCTGCCATGTACCAGATAAGACCAGAACTGTGTGGACTGCAACAGAGGAAACCCAGATGTGTATAAGTGAAAATATAAATGATTTAATAAAGATAAGTAAATAAATATAACACAACCACCTCCAATATCACTCAGTGCACAACAACCAATACCAAACAGAAACCCACAAATAATAATAACAGAACAAATATATACAAGTAAGGGGATTCTGAGATCATAAACAGAGCCAGACCAGGGTCATCAACGGGAGGTCAGCAGCTAGGGAAGGGAAACAAACAATGAGAGGATGGATGGAACACAGGAGGGACGGGTCAGATACAAGGCTCAGGGTCCAGGGTTCAGGAAACAGACAGGGAACAGGATAAACAGATTCCAGGAATCAGGTTTCGGGTTCAGGAATCAGGTTTTCAGGATCCCGGTAACAGGATGCAGGCTGCAGGTCATGGCTCAAAGACAATACCAAGGCAAGATGTGTGTGCACTTGCTCGGGTATTTATACTACAGCTGCTAATTAAAGTCAGGTGACGACTGTCTGCAGAAGGTAATACCTGCTCCATACTGCCAGGATCCCTCCGCTGGTGGACGCCAGTACTGTGGCCCAAAGGTGACAAAATACCAGCAGGAAAAAGCTCTTCTGACGGCTCCAAACTGCCAGGAGACACCTGCTGGTGGACCTTAGTACTGCATGCCAAATGATCGATATTACCAGCGGAGGGGACCTTTCCTGACACTTCCTCACGGCCACAAATAAAAACTCATATGTCGCTGACACCACCGCCATCAACACGATACTATGAAACCCTTAATGCCACGTACACATGATCAGAAATTCCCCTAGCAAAAGTCTGATGTGAGCTATTGGTCATAAATTCCGACCGTGTGTATGCTCCATTGGACTTTTGCTGGCAGAATTCCCACCAGCAAAAAATTGAGAGCAGGTTCTCTATTTTTCGGTCGGAAAAAGTTCTGATTGGAAATTCCGATCGTCTGTAGCAATTCCGAAGCACAAAATTCCTACTCATGCTCGGAAACAATTCAACGCATGCTCAGAAGCATTGAACTTCATTTTCTCGGCTTGTCCTAGTGTTGAGGGTCGAAAGCTCAGAACTTTTGTGTGACCATGTGTATGCAAGCCAAGCTTGAGCGGAATTCCGTCAGAAAAACCATCCAAGTTTTTTTTGACGGGAAATCCGCTCATGTGTATGGGGCATTATAGTTAACATAGTATGACCCCGAGTGGGGTGGTGGGATGATGTGGACATGTTTCCCATCGATCGCCCCTCCACAGTTGGGAAAGTCCCACCTCTCGGCAAACTGAGAGGCCACAGTCTGCCATTTCTGTGGCGTTGAAGGAAACTGTGGAGTCAAACCAGAAAAAAACGGAAAATTGTATACTCACCTTTCCGTAATTTTCCTTTCCTGTCGCATCTTCATGGCAGCATACACGTTGGGTTGTGACTCCGCCTCCACAACCTGATAGGACCACATAGCTATAAATTAGAGAGTAGACGCCTGCCCCAGTATTCTCTGTAAATATATACACATGTCACCTTAGAGGGTGGGTGATTGTATGCTGCCATGAAGATGCGACAGGAAAGGAAAATTACGGAAAGGTGAGTATACAATTTTCCGTTTTCCTGTCGCATCATGGCAGCATACACGTTGGGGAGTAACTCGCCAAACTGGGTGGGAATGCAAAATCAAAATTTATTGACAAGAAACAGAAGAATTGGCCTGTATAACGGCCCTCCCAAATTCAATAATATAATGAGAAATGAAGGTGTTCCTCAAAGACCAAGTGGCCGCTCTACAAATGGTTTCCGCTGAAACTTTACAGTAAGCTGCCCATGAAGTAGCCATTGCCCTGGTGGAATGCACTCTTAGATCTCCCGGAATCTGCAAGGTGCTTAAGGAGTAGGCCTTCTTGATAGCTTTCACGAGCCATGAGGCGATGGTACGGGCAGAAGCTGCCTGGCCCTTCCTGAACCCATGTGGGATGACTAAAAGGTTTTCGCATTTCCTGAATGGCTTGGTTACCGAAAGGTAATGGAGAATGTTGCCCTTGACATCCAGGGGATGAGGGACGCCCTGATCCATGATCAAAGCCGGGAGGTCAATCTCCTGGTTAAAGTGGAACGCAGAGGAGACTTTTGGGATAAACCTGTCTGAAGGCTTCAGGGTTAGTCTGTCTGGGTAAACCATCAGATACGGTTCTTTGATCAGCAAGGCTTGCATTTCTGAGACCCTCTTCGCTGATGTGATGGCAATTAGGAATGATACCTTTAGAGTCAGGTCCCAGAGGGAGGTATCCTCAAGTGGGAAGAATGGTTCTCCGGATAAAACCTCTAGGACAGTTGATAGGTCCCATGTTGGAAATGAAGGTTTCCTGGGCGGTCTTAGCTTCAGGCAGGCTTTTTGAAATTGCACCACCAGAGGGTTAAGTGCCTACCTAACCCCTGTCAAGGCAGAGATGGCAGAGACTTGGACTTTCAGGGTGCTAGACATAAGGCCTTTGTCTAGACCTGACTGAAGGAACTCAAGCACTTGTACTGCTGATGGGGAAGAAGGGTCCCAACCTTGTTCCTGAGCAAAGGAAGAGAACTTTTCCCAGATTCTCTCGTAGGTGCTATTCATGGAGGATTTCCTGGCTTGAAGCAGGGTATCGACTACCTTCTGAGAACATCCTTGATCTAGGAACCTAGACCTTTCAGTCTCCAGGCCGCTAGGTGCAATCTCTCTGGATTCGGATGTAGTAGCTGGCCCTGGGTTAGTAGATCCGTTGTTACCGGGAGTGGAAGTGGATCCGCTGTGCTCAGTTGCAGGAGGGTGGTGAACCAAGGCCTCCGTGGCCAAAAGGGAATCACAGCTAGTACTAGAGCTGTTGAGTGTTTGAGCCTCAGAAGGAACTTGGCTATCAGTGGGGTCGGTGGAAAAATGTAGCCTAGGCGAAAGTTCCAGGCGTGCTGGAGACAATCCGTACCCTCCGCTGCGGGAAAGGGGTTCCTCGACAGAAACCTCTGACACTTCTTGTTCTCTGGTGTTGCTGCGAGGTCTATGTCTGGATGACCCCATGTCTGGCATATGAGGGCAAAGGCCTGTGGGCTTAGACACCACTCGTTGTTGGAAACGAATGTTCTGCTGAGAGAATCCGCCAGTAAGTTCTGAACCCCCGGAATATAGGTCGCCTTCAGGTCCCACAGGTTCAGTTGAGCCCATTGCATCACCGGACCGACTTCCCGCATCATGGAGATGCTCTTGGTACCCCCCTGCCTGTTGATGTAGGCTACCGCCACTCGGTTGTCCATTTGAATGAGGACTTGTTTCCCTCTCAGAAGTGAGCTGAATGCCAAGAGGGCTTGGAAGGCTGCCTTCTCTAGGACGTTCGATACTACATCCTTGGTTTTGAAGAGCCAGCGGCCCTGAGCTGCATAGTGTAGGTAGTGTGCCCCCCATCCTTCCAGACTGGCGTCTGAAGTTACTACCTCCTGGTGGAGGATGACTATCTGCTTGCTCCTGCTGAGGTTGTCGGGGTGGGTCCACCACCGTAAAGATAGCCTGGCTTCCTCTGGGATGCGAATCAATTGGGACATGGACCATCCATCCCACTGGCGCAGAAAGGAGGCTTGTAGGGGTCTGGTATTTCATTGCGCCCATCTGACCATTGGAATGGTTGCTGATAGGGAACCTAGGAGGCTGAGGTATGCTCTGGCC